>JAJHZJ010000502.1:0-600000 GCA_023548195.1 Bettongia penicillata ogilbyi | reverse complement strand
GAAATAACAACAAATTTTTGGGTCATTCATTCAAAAGCATTAGGATTGTTGCGTCTGATTTCCAATAAGCAGAATAAACAAATTCCTGCCCAAGTGGACCTTTTTACAGTAACTCATCAAAATCAATTCTTCAGTGAATCTGTATCACAAAGACTTTCTAATGGGCTTTAAGATTTTACTCTCTCTCTCTCTCTCTCTGTCCCTCTGTCTCTCTCTCCTTCTCTCCTCTCTCTCTCTCATCAGGGTTAAGTGAACTGTCCAGGTTCACACAGCTAGTACAAGGCAAAGGCTAGATTTGAAATGAAGTCCTTAGAGATCTATCCATTGCTCCATGTAACCGACCCTAGTAGTCTTTTTTCTAGGAAGGTTGACATTTTCATTGATTTTAAATGACCTTTAGACCAACTGACCCATTTTTAGCCATACTTTAATTTTCTACATGTGAACCTTAGCATTTAAAATTATGAGAACAGAAGTAACAGGAAAAAGAACATGGAAACAAGAAAGCAAATCTGCTAAGTTGTAGTAGGAAGATGGGAAACTTTGTAGGAGTTATACTAATGCACACTATTGATCATTTGAAAAAACTCAACTTTTTGATTTGGATGCATATTGCTTTGACATAACAGGTAATTCTGAGCCAAAAGCCACACATGCCACAACACACACACACACACACACACACACACACACACACACTCACTGACAGACCCAGTGGAAAGGACATACAGACAGAGAGACAGACAGAGAGACAGAGACAGAGAAACCATCTTCCAATATAGATAATTCCATCCACCTACCAGCTGAATGGACTGATTGTGAACTTCACTTTCCACTCTTGCAGCTTACTATTTGTTAATAGATGGGAAGGATGTATTCTTTGTCCTTGTATTTGATTTGAATTTGTTGTCTTTTAGTGTTGATGTTATCGACATTCTTGTGCTCAGTGTCTGTAGTTTTTCTGACTGTTTTGTTCTCCATGCATCATTTTACATAATTCTTCCCAGTTTTCTCTTTTCCTTCTAGCTTATTAACATTCATTTACATACCTATAGCATAGTTTGCATAGCTATTTCCCAAATATTGGTTATCTTGTTGTAGTTGTTATTGGATATGATGCTGTCCAAGGTATTTTTGAACTTAGGGGTGTTCTTGTTTGCTTTAACCTATTGCCCTTCTGTTTCTGGCCTTGAATTAATGATACAGGAAATGAGGCATCAGTTTCCACTTGACTTATTTGTCTGAAGCCTTTGGAATGAAAATTTCCCTATTTCCACTAGCCATGGGTGTCTTCCTTAGCACCTCCTCTTTTATCCCTTTATGCTAGTTCACTTGGTGATTTCACCAGCTCCCATGAATTAAATTATTATTTCTATGCAAGTGATTCTCAGATCTATCTATCCAACCTTAACCCCTTTGTTGACCTCCAGTCTCACATCTACAACTGCCTACTGGACATCTCAAACTGCATTTCCTGTAGTCATTTCAAACTCAATCTATCCAAAACCATACTCATTATATTTCTCTCAATTTCTCCCATTTTATTCTTATCCCTATTACTATCTGAAGCACTGCCATCTTCCTGGTCATCTAGGCTTGTAACCCAGATGCCATCCTCTGGTCTTCATTCTCTCTCCCATATATAAACAGCTGCCAAACCATGTCAATTCTACCTAAGCAATTTCTCTACTACATATCCCCTTCTCCCCTCTGACACTACCATCACCCTGGTACAGGTCTTCCTCATCTCACACCTGCACGATTTCAATATCCAACTGGTGCTCTCACTACATCAAATCTTTTCCACTCCAGCCCATCCTTTACTCAGCTATGAAAGCAGTTCTGACCACCCTATTCAGTAAGCTCCTGTGGCTTCTTATTACCTCCAGTATCAAATTTATAACCTTCTATTAGGTTTTTAAAGCCTGTCATAACTTGCCTCCCTCCTATCTTTCCAGTCTTCTTAGACTTTACTACCCTCCAAATACTCTGCACTTCAATGATACTCACCCCTTTGTTGTTCTAGCACAAAACGCTCCATCTCTTCTACTCTGCATTTTTGTTGACTGTCCCCCAGTGGGACAGTCTTCCAGGATGGTCTCTCTTCTTCTCAAAATTCTGGCTTCCTTTAAATCTCAGCTAAAAGTCTACCTTCTGTAAAAAAGCTTTTAATCCCCCTTAATGTTAATGCCTTCCCCTGGAGATTATCTCCAATTTATTCTGTTTATTTCTTGTTTATACTTAGCTGCCTCCATGCTATTTTTCAAATTAGGCTGTGAGCTCTTAGAGATCAGAAACTCTTTTCACCAAAGCACCTGGAACGTACTAGGTACCTAATTGTTGACCGACTGCTTCCTAATTTTTGTACCTTTGTCATATGCTGACTGTCTTATGTTGTTATTTTCTTTCTATATGTAGACTAAACAATGTTGTTCGTGCTGATAACTTAACATTTTATTGTGAATACCTATAGGAAAGGAGGAGATAGGACTTAGAGCCACTCCATTGGGTAGAATAACTACAGCAGACTCACAGCTCAGGGAATGGGAGTGTAGGGCAATTCTTTTGGTAGGAGATTATCGGGTCATAGATCCTATGGTTGATAGCCATAGATTAGTTAGAAGGGACTTTAGAAGTCATATCATTATCAGCACATCAAATGAGATAATATTTGTAAAACCTTAGCACAGTACCTGGCACACAGTAGCTGCTTAATAAATACTTGTTCCATCCCCATCTCCATCTAAGCCATATTTCTTGCTCCAAATGAAGAAGCCAATAGTGTGCAAGATCATACATACATAGCACATGGCAGAATAGGGAATTAAATCCTGGTCCTCTGAGATGTGCAATTATTCCAAATCCTAAAGGCAAAGCAATGGATGTGGAGTCTGGGATGCCGGGCCAAAATGGAGAATAAATGCCAAGTTCAGAGTCTAAGTAGGTAGGCCAAAATTTGTCTTCAAAACTTCAAGCTGACCAGGAATGGGCTTAGCAAACTGGGTTCAAAGAGCCAAGTCAAAGAAGAAAGTAGAGGGAATAGAGTTCATATGAATCTGGAGTTTAGAGTTTAATTTAGGTCCAAGGAACTAGATACCAGGTGGAGTGTAGACCATGAGACAGAGAACAACATCTCAGAATGTATAAGATTGAGGCAGGGACACCCAAGAAAGGAACTGAAATATGCTCCTCCCTCCCTCCCTCCTTCCCTCCCTCCCTCCCTCCCTTCCTTCCTTCCTTCCTTCCTTCCTTCTTTCCCTTCCTTCCTTCCTTCCTTCCTTCCTTCCTTCCTTCCTTCCTTCCTTCCTTCCTTCCTTCCTTCCTTCCTTCCTTCCTTCCTTCTTTCCTTCCTTTCTTCCTTCTTTTCTCCCCTCTGCCACCAATATTTGCCTGACCTTGGATAAGTTTTCTAATCTTTCTGGACCTTGAAATTAAGAGACACTGATAAGATTAAAAGGCTCTGAATATTGAATTATAAGAATTTGGTTGCAGTCTTACTTCTGTAACTAAATGTCAGTGTGATCCTAAGCAATTTATTTAACCTCTGTGGCAAAGTTTCCCAGTAAAATAAGAATCTGTAAAAAAATGAGGGTCATGGATTGAATGATCCCTAGGGCTCTTTTCAACTCTAAAATTGATTTTCTAAGGGATTAAATGGGATAATGATAATGACAATAATGGTAACAGCAACAATGATATTCAAAGAGTGCTTTAAAGTCTACAAAGTGCTTTCCCTATATAACGGGTATCACCCCCATTGTATAGATGAAGAAGCTGGGGCTCAGAGAGGGTAAACAACTTGCTCATGGTCACGTAGGGAGACCTTCCTTATTCCTAGTTCAGTACTCTTGCTACCCGAGCCTCTAGGTGGTGCAGTGGAGAGAGCACCAGTGCAGGAGTCAGGAGGACCTGAGTTCAAATCTCACCTTAGACACTTGACACTCACCAACTGTGTGACCTTGGGCAAGTCACTTAACTCCAACTGCCTCATCCTGGGTCATCTCCAGTCATCCTGATGAATATCTGGTCACTGGATCCAGATGGCTCTGGAGGAGAAGTGAGGCTGGTGACCTGCACAGCCCTCCCTCATTCAAAACAAAGTCAAGTGCAAGTCATGTCATCATTTCTCTGATGGCATGGTCTTCTTTGGCAACCAAGGATGAGTACACACACTCTTGCTAAAATGCTCTTTGATTTTATGTGGCGATTATCATTGTAGAGTTTTGCAATCTCTGATGTTATGGTTGAAGAAGAAATCCTGTAGGGAACCTTCAAAGTTCTTGAAAAAAAAAGACTTTTTCTATGTTCACTAGGGGAGATCACCAGGCAATCAAATGATATCGCTGCAGGGTTGATATAATGTGGTAATCTAGGTAAGTAATAATTTTGTTGGCTTAGGTGGATTTTGATACCATAGACTGTGATTTTATTTTTAAAAAAATCAAAATGAAAATTTGGTTGTATATAAAACACAGCCTACATTGCACATAAGAATGCTAGTGCCTAATTGAAATAAAGGTGGAGGATTCTATTTCTGGTATGAATATAAAAATCTGGGGCGGAGCCAAGATGGCGGAGTAGAAGGACACACGTTTACGAGCTCCAAAACCAAAAGCCCATAGATTTAATGTAAAAAGAGTCCCCCATAACTTCTGGGTCAATACAAGGTGTGCAGAAACAGAGGTGAAGAGATTTCCGTTCCAGGGAGCCCTGGAGACCCATCCCCAGAGTCCGGTGCGCCCCGGAAAGTGGACCCCACCCCCAACGCTACCTTGGCCGCGGCACCAGAGAAGCTGATCCGAGCAGGCTTCAGAGACAGAAGCTCCGGCAGCCGGGAAAGTCCCTCCGCCCACAGAAGCAGGTCAGTGAGAGAGGTCGGGCTGGAGGAGAGGGGAAGCAGGGCGTCTCCGTGACTCGGGCCCCCTCGGGAGGAAGCGGCGGCGGCAGAGACGGGGGCAGGAAGTGGCGGAGGCAGAGGCGGCAGCGGACCGGGACCCAGGAATCCCCCAGCGGCAGGCAGGATCTTCATTACGGAAGATTCCTGCATAGGAACTGACGGAGTTGAGCTTGGGAGACGGCCCTGCCCCCACCCCGCTCTGTTACTGAAGGCTTCTGCTTAAAGACCCCAGGGGAGCGGGGTTTGGGAGGCAGGGCCCCCCACCCTGCCCCCACCCGCTCCATTCCTGAAAGTCTGCATAAAGCCCCTGAGGGATCAGAGTCTCGGAGGCGGCCCTGGCCCCACCCCAGCACCTGAACTAAAGCTCACTGATTGACAGCCAGCAGGAGGAAAGCCCATTTAAATCTCAGAGGCCAAGCACTAGCTGGGCGGATCCAGGCGGGGGTGGAAAGGAATCTCAGAAGTCAAGTAACTGGCTGGGAAAATGCCTAGAAAAGGGAAGAAAAATAAGACTTTACAGAGTTTTTTCCAACAAATGCAAATGATCCCAACCTTCGGATCTGATGATGAGGACGTATCCTTGCCATCAGGGAAAGATGTGGAGGGGGGGGCCTCAGTACCCCAGACACCCCAGGGGGGTGGCGGGTGGGCTCAGGCTATGGAAGAGCTCAAAAAGGATTTTGAAAAGCAAGTTAGACAGGTGGAGGAAAAACTGGGAAGAGAAATGTCAGAGATGCAACAAAAGTATGAAAACCGGGTCAATACCTTGGTAAAGGAGACCCAAAAAAATGCTGAGGAAATTAACACCTTGAAAAATAGGCTCACCCAATTGGCAAAGGAGGTTCAAAAAGCCAATGAGGAGAAGAATGCTTTCAAAAGCAGAATGAGCCAAATGGAAAAAGAGGCTCAAAAGCTCACTGAAGAAAATAGTTCTCTCAAAATTAGAATGGAACAGATGGAGACTAATGACTTTCTGAGAAACCAAGAAATCACCAAACAAAGCCAAAAGAATGAAAAAATGGAAGAGAATGTGAAATATCTCATGGGAAAAAAAACTGACCTGGAAAATAGATCCAGGAGAGACAATTTAAAAATTATGGGACTCCCTGAAACTCATGATCAAAAAAAGAGCCTAGACATCATCTTCCATGACATTATCAAGGAAAACTGCCCTGACATTCTAGAACCAGAGGGCAAAATAAGTATTGAAAGATTCCATCGATCACCACCTGAAAGAGATCCAAAAAGAGAAACTCCTAGGAACATTGTGGCCAAATTCCAGAACTCCCAGCTCAAGGAAAAAATCTTACAAGCAGCTAGAAAGAAACAATTCCAGTACTGTGGAAATACAATCAGGATAACCCAAGATCTAGCAGCTTCTACATTAAGGGATCAAAGGGCGTGGAATAGGATATTCCAGAAGTCAAAGGAACTAGGACTCAAACCAAGAATCACCTACCCAGCAAAACTGAGTATAGTACTTCAAGGAAAAATATGGTCTTTCAATGAAACAGAGGACTTTCAATCATTCTTAATGAAAAAACCAGAGCTGAAAAGAAAATTTGACTTTCAAACACAAGAATGAGAAGAAGCATGAAAAAGGAAACAGCAAAGAGAAGTATTAAGGGACTTACCAGAAGTGAACTGTGTACATTCATACAGGGAAAGACAATATTTCTAACTCTTAAAACTTTTCAGTATCTGGGTAGTTGGTGGGACCACACATACACATGTACATGCATGCACACACATACACACATGCACACACATACAGAGATAGAGAGCACAGATTGAACTGAATAGGATGGGACCATACCTTAAAAGAAACTAGGGTAAATGGTGAGAGAGAAATGTAGGGGGAGGAAAGAGAGGGAAAGGGAAGGGGGTAACTATATGTCATTTAAGAGGCAGGTAGGAGTTTTTCTTAGTGGAGGGAAAAAGAGGAGAGCTGAGAAAAGAAAACAAAACAAGAAGCTTTACCCTCATCACATTTGACTAAACGAAGGAGTGAAATGCACACTCATTTTGGTATGCAAACCTATCTTGCAGTATAAGAAAGTGGGGGAGAAAGAGATATTGCAAGGGGGGGGGGATGATGGAAGGGAGGGCAAAGGGAGGAGGGAGCAATTTGAAGTCAACACTTGGGGAGGGGCAGGATCAAGAGACAGAAGAGAAACAAGGAGAGGCAGGTTAGGAGGGATGGTAATCCAGTTAGTCTTACACAACACGACTATCAGGGAGGTCATTGGCAGAACTACACAGATAGGGCCTATATTGAATTGCCTGCCTTCCCAAAGGGAATGGGTGGGGAGGGAGGGATGAGGAGAATTTGGAACTCAAAGTTTTAGGAACAAATGTTTAGTATTGTTGTTGCAACTAGGAAAGAAGACATACAGTTAAGGAGGAATAGAAAGTCATCTGGCCCTACAGGAGAAAAGAGAAGATGGAGACAAGAGAAGGGAGAGATGACAGAAGAGAGGGCAGATTGGAGATAGGGAAAATTAGATTGCTTGGGGTATTGGGGTGGGGGGAGGGGATAAAAGGGGAGAAAATTTGGAACCCAAAAATTTGTGAAAATGAATGTAAGAAAATTAAATAAAGAAAGAAAGAAAGAAAGAAAGAAATTTAAAAAAAAATGAATATAAAAATCTATATTAAAATACAATTTCAGAAGCATTGATTTTTGCTATTAGAGTTATGATGGCTTGTGTGATATATGGTTTCCTTTTGATATTTTTAAATTTTGGGTTATTATTTAAACCAACCTATAAGACTATGATAGTTTTCATGTTGGTTTTCTGGGACTTGGAGGTATTGTAGAGACCCTTGCTGCTGATTCTTTTTCCTATTTCTTTGTTTCTTTGGTGGACATGGGGAGATGCAAAGCTGTCTGTAGTCTCCTCTCACTTTTGTTTCTCTCAATTGCTTTTGAGTGTTTGTGTGGAAGCCTCTTCTAATTTGCTGTTCTGGGCAACCTTCTTTGCTTCTTTCCCTCTTTGAGTGATCTTCTGAATGTGATCTTTAATTCAGAAAACTGACAGGGAGCACTTAAGTGGAGGAAAGGCAGCAGATGGACTGGGAAGGGAAGAGAGTACTAGGAAGGCTGAGCATTGGCCCGAGGCAGCTCAACCTGGTGGCACTAGTAGCCTGATGCACTGCTTTACTTTGAAGAGGGCTTGAATGAGGGCTGTTTTATGCTTGAACTGAAACAAACCAATGAGCTCAAAATGGGAACACATTGCACTAATTTGGCACAACATGAACAGAATAATAGAACCATGTCTGAATATCAGGTTTTTATGAAACACTAAACAAACCAAAAGTTATTTTTCTCTACCAACAAAATACCTACAGAATTGCTTTGAGGCAAAAGTGAATTTATATTTTCTAAATCTATTCAGTCAAGCAATAATAAATATTTATTAGGCACCAACTATGGGCCAGGCACTGTGCTAAGTTCTGGAGATACAAAAAGAGGTAAAAGACCATTTCTGTCCTCAAGGAACTTATAAAGATCTAATAATGGAAGAGACAACTATTTACAAAGCAAGGTGTATGTATATATATCTATATACATACATACATATATCTCTCTCTATATATCTATATACATACATATATACCTATATACATACATATATATACATATATATATATATATATATATATATATATATATATATATATATATATATATATATATAAAATCTCCTCAGCTACTTATAATTGTTTGACCTTGGGCAAATCACTTAACCCTGTTGGTCTCTCCTGTAAAATGAGCTAGAGAAGGAAATGGCAAACTACTCCAGTATCTTTTTAATTTAATTTAATTTAATTTTATTTTTTTTCATTTAGCTTTTTACATTCATTTTCACAAAATTTTGGGTTCCAAATTTTCTCCCCTTTCCTCTCCTCCCCCCACCCCAATACACCGAGCATTCTAATTGCCCCTATCACCAATCTGCCCTCTCTTCTATCATCCCTCCCTTCTCTTGTCCCCATCTTATCTTTTGTCCTGTAGGGCCAGATGACTTTCTATTCCCCATTACCTGTATTTCTTATTTCCTAGTAGCAACAACAATACTAAACAGTTGTTCCTAAAACTTTGAGTTCCAAATTCTCCCCATCCCTCCCTCCCCACCCATTCCCTTTCGGAAGGCAGGCAATTCAATATAGGCCCTATCTCTGTAGTTTTGCAAATGATTTCGATAACAGTCGTGTTGTGTAAGACTAACTGTATTTCCCTCCATCCTATTCTGTCCCCCATTGTTTCTATTCTGTCTTTTAATCCTGTCCCTCCCCAAGTGTTGACTTCAAATTGCTCCCTCCTCCCATTGCCCTCCCTTCCATCATCTCCCCCCTTGCTTATCTCCTTCTCCCCCACTTTCCTGTATTGTAAGATAGGTTTTCATACCAAAATGAGTGTGCATTTTATTCCTTCCTTTAGTTGAATGTGGAGGGTAAACTTCTTGTTTTTTTTTTTTTTTCTCAGCTCTCCTCTTTTTCCCTCCACTAAAAAGTCTCCTGCTTGCCTCTTGAATGAGATATAATTTACCCCATTCCATTTCACCCTCTCTCCTCCCACTACATTTCTGTCTCATCATTTACCTTAATTTCTTTTAAGGTATGGTCGCATCCTATTCAATTCACTCTGTGCATTCTGTCTCTCTATGTGCATGCATGTGTGTATGTGTACGTGTGTGTGCATGTGTGTGTATAGTCCCACCAACTACGCAGATACTGAAAAATTTTAGGAGTTACAAATATTGTCTTTCCATGTAGGAATGTTAACAGTTCACTTTTGGTAAGTCCCTTATGACTTCTCTTTGCTGTTTACTTTTTCATGCTTCTTCTCATTCTTGTGTTTGAAAGTCAAATTTTCTTTTCAGCTCTGGTCTTTTCATCAAGAATGCTTGAAAGTCCTCTGTTTCATTGAAAGACCATATTTTCCCCTGAAGTATTATACTCAGTTTAGCTGGGTAGGTGATTCTTGGTTTGAGTCCTAGTTCCTTTGACTTCTGGAATATCCTATTCCACGCCCTTCAATCCCTTAATGTAGAAGCTGCTAGATCTTGTGTTATCCTGATTGTATTTCCACAATACTGGAATTGTTTCTTTCAAGCTGCTTGCAAGATTTTCTCCTTGACCTGGGAATTCTGGAATTTGGCCACAATGTTCCTAGGAGTTTCTCTTTTTAGATCTCTTTCAGGTGGCGATCGATGGATTCTTTCAATACTTATTTTGCCCTCTGGTTGTAGAATATCAGGGCAGTTTTCCTCGATAATTTCATGGAAGATGATATCTAGGCTCTTTTTTTGATCATGGCTTTCAGGTAGTCCCATAATTTTTAAATTGTTCCTCCTGGATCTATTTTCCAGGTCAGTTTTTTTTCCCATGAGATATTTCACATTCTCTTCCATTTTTTCATTCTTTTGGTTTTGTTTGGTGATTTCTTGGTTTCTCAGAAAGTCATTAGACTCCATCTGTTCCATTCTAATTTTGAGAGAACTGTTCTCTTCAGTGAGCTTTTGAACCTCTTTTTCCATTTGGCTAATTCTGCTTTTGAAAGCATTCTTCTCCTCATTGGCTTTTTGAACCTCTTTTGCCAATTGAGTGAGCCTATTTTTCAAGGTGTTATTTTCTTCAGCATTTTTCTGGGTCTCCTTTAGCAAGGTATTGACCCATTTTTCATGCTTTTCTTGCATCTCTCTCATTTCTCTTCCCAGTTTTTCCTCCACCTGTCTAACTTGCTTTTCAAAATCCTTTTTGAGCTCTTCCATAGCCTGAGCCCACCAGACATCTACTTGGGATGTCTGGGATACAGAGGCCCCAACCTCCACGTCTTTCCCTGATGGTAAGAATATTTCCTTGTCATCAGAATTGAAAGGCGGGAACCTCTTCACCCCATCAAAGTAACTGTCTATGGTCTTATTTTGCTTCCTTTTTCTGGGTATTTTTCCAGCCAGTTACTTGACTTCTGAGATTCCTCTGCACCCCCGCCTGGATCCTCCCAGCTAGTGCTTGGGGTCTGAGATTCAAATGCTGCTTCCCAGTCTCAGGGCTTTCCGCGGCAGGTGCAGCTGCTATTCAATATGAGTTTAAGTTCTGGTGCTTGGGCGGGGGCAGGGCCGCCTCCCAGGCTTAGTTCCCTCAGGTGGTTTATGCAGAGACCTTCCGTAATGGCCCTGAACTTCTGCCTGCTGGTCCGGGAGTCCCGGGGGCTGCCGCCTCTGCCTCTGCCACTGCCGCTCCCTCCGCTGCTTCCTCCTGAGGGGGCCCGAGTCATGGAGACACCCCTCTCCCCTCTCGGCCAGCTCAGACGTCTCTCTCACTGACCTGTAGCACCTGTGGGCGGAGGGACCTTCCCGGCTGCCAGAGGTTCTGTCCCTGAAGTCTGCTCGGATCTGCTCCTCTGGGGCCCCAGCCAGGGCAACACAGGGGTGGACTCCACTCTCTGGGGCGCGATAGACCCTGGGGACCGCTCTCCAGGGCTCTCTGGAATGGAAATCTCCTTCACTGTGCCTCTGCATGCCCTGCAGTGATCCAGAACTTGTGGGGAGCTCCTCCCGCAGGAAATATATGGGCTGTGGGTTCGGAGCTAGCATACGTGAGTCTTTCTACTCCACCATTTTGGCTCCACCCCTAACTACTCCAGTATCTTTACCAAGAAAACCCCAGGTAAGGTCACAAAGTCAAACATGACTAAAACAACTGAACAACAACAAGAGTACGTTGGCTTTCTGTTCAAATTTTTTTGAGCCATTTTCTTTATTTTCCCCCAGGGGTAGTTATATGGCACAGTGGATAGAGACTGGCCTCAAACACTAGCTGTATGACCCTGGGTAAGTCATTTAACCTTTAATTGCCTCAGTTTTCCCATCTGTAGTATGAGGATAATAATATCACTTACTTCCCAGAGCTGTATGTAAATCACACAGTAATTGTAAAGAGCTTAGCCCAGTGCCTGGGACATAGTAAGTGCTATGCAAAGAGGATCTTTTATTATTTTCTTTTTTTAAATCTTTGAGGGAAGATGCATATTTGAAAACGTAGGTAGTGTAAAAACAAAATATATCAATGAAAGTTAATTTTCTTGCATTTCTTAAATCTAAGACCTATAAGGAACTAATTCAAATTTATATGAACAAGAGTAATTTTCCATTTGATAAATGGTCAAAGGGTATGAACAGATGGTTTTCTCAAGGAAAAGTGACCATATGAAAAAAAATGTTCCAAATCACTAATAATTAGTGAAATGCAAATTAATGCAACCCTGAGATGTAATCTATAATGTAGAAGAAACCTTATACCCATCAAATTGGTCAAGCTGACAAAAATGGTAAATAGCAAGTGCTGTAGCTACAGGAAAATAGATGCATTAATACATTGGTGGTAGAATTATATAATGGTACAGCTATTCTGAAAAGTAGTTTGCAACTACATCCAAAAAGTTACTAAATGGTACATAGTTTTTGACTGAATTATACTTCTACTAGGACCGAAGAATGAGGAAAATGACATATAGAAAAATATTTGTAGGATCTCCTTTTGTAGTGGCAAAGAATTTCAAAACATCAGTGAAGGTACAGTTGAATATTGATGAATGAGTCCAATGAAACACTATTGTCCTGTAAGGAATGATGAAGGTTTCAGAGAAACCTAGGAAGACTTAAATACACTAACATAGATGGATATGAGCAGAATCAGAACAACATTTATGATAACAATAACATAATAAAGATAGACAACTGAAAGAATCTGACCAACACAATGACCAACCATGATTCCAGGGGACTGATGATGAAGGCTGCCACCCTCCTTTGGACAGAGAAGTCATGGCCTCAGAATATAGAATGTGACATTTTTGTGGATGTGGTCAGTACACAAATTTATTTCACTTGACTATGCATATTTACTATAAGGATTTTGTTTTTGTTCTTAGTGGAGCAGATGGGAAAAATAGATATTTGTTAATAAAAAAAGGAAACGTAATTTAAAAAAGTAAAAAGGAAATGATCAAGGTTTTTCTCTTAAGGGACTTGTGATCTAATGGGTATGAAATGGGAAGGTCTGATCACATACAAATAAAAAAAAATAAGAATGTGAAAAGGGCAAAGGAGAGATCCAGACAAAGTGCAGCAAAACTTTTGATGAGACCCAGATAACTTTTATATGAGAACATTTCATGAAAGAGGTAGTACCTCAACTATGTTCTGTTATTTGTCAAGTGTGTTCAGGACCTTCCTTTTCCCATTAAGAAATACCAGTTAGGGATTTAGCTTGCACCTGAAAACTAAATCTCATAGACTAACAATATTTAAGAAAGAAGATAGTTGTAATTCTAGTCTGGTAGTCCACTCTGAGGAAAGCAGAACAGCTATCTGCTCTTGGAGTGGGTTGGTGCACTTGGAGAAGGGAAGTGGGGAAGGAGACTTTAGAGATAGATTATTCTTTCCTTCATGCCACAGAATGAAACAGCTTTTACTATTTGAGCAGATGTTTGAACAGCCTCACTCTTTCTTTATGGGGAAAGGAGGATCCCAAGCTTTATATCCAAAGCTTGACTCCATTTTTCCCTAGATGCCAATTCCCACAATGACCATATGTAGCAAATAGCAAAGAAATCCATTTTGCAAAGAAATTCATTTATTCAAATTGATAGCAAAAGAGAAATCAGAAACACACGTAGAAGTAGACATACTAGAAAATACAAAGTAAAGGAGCTCTGCCATTGAGAGGAAGTATCTAAACTTAACCAAGAGAATGCTACATTTCACCCCAAGGGAGAAATTCCCAAAGTTTTTAGTGTAGCAAGCTGAGAACAACATGATGGAGACTGATGGATGGTTCCTCAGAGCTTTTTTCTTCCTTTTAGCAACCTCCAGTGAGATTGGCGTTGTCCATCTTCTCTTGAATCTTGAAGACAGAAGTACGTGAAAGAGACACAGAGACCGAAGAGACCAGATGTCTCTTGTCCCCTTCCTTGCTTACTCTGCCCCATCCTTCATGTAGATATTTCACTAGTTGATGTTTGTCCTTTGTTCTCGATGAAGACCATGGCATCAGGATGCCATGACTTGCAAGTGAATTGGATTTAAATGAGGGAGGGCTGTGCAAAGTCATCAGCTTCACTTTCTCCTCTAGAACCATCTGGATGCAATAGCAAGACATAGCTCAGGATGACTGGCGATGGCCCCCATTTCACTAGTACCTTCTCATCCAAGGTTACCTTGTCTGTTTAGTACAATATTTTTTTTGTATATGCTTACATATGTATCTGTTTTCTCTTCCATTCAAATGTAAGCTCCTTGAGAAGTAAGAGACTTTCACATATGTCTTTGTGATTCAAGCCCTTAACACAATGCCAGGCACATAGTAAATATTGAATATAGGCTTATTAGTTGGCACTTCCACCATCTTGCTTGCTATTCAGGATCCAGTATCCCCTACATATCTAATTATATGTCAAGTACTGTTCTTTCTATCTCCTCAAAGACTTACCTCAATGACAATCTGTCTCCTCTCTCAACTTTGCAGAAACCACCCTGATTGAGACTTTATCTCTTCTTATTTAAATTATAGTAATAGTCCATTTCTCATCTTCAGGCTATCATCCTACTCACAAGATTCTTCCAGCAGATGCTCCTTACAACCTTGGTAAGATCATGTCATGGTTCCATCAAAAAATCTCAAGTGGCTCCTCATTGCTTCCTGAATAAAGTATAAATTCCTGATTCTAGTTAATATCTAATTTGTTCTATCATCTTGATCCTGTCCTATTTACCTTCCTTTGTGTACTCTGTCATAGCCTGTCTGCAACATTGCTCTCACCCTTCCCCATTCCTGGAAAGAACTCCCTGACTCTTCTTGTGTCCCTAAAGCCTCTCTTTTTCTAGGTCCAATTCAGATGCTACTTCTTACATGAAATCTTTTCTCACCAACTTTTCATCCCCCTCAGGTGAAAGTAATCTTCCCTTGTTCAAATGTCTTCAAGCACTTTTCTTAGAGCTCTTTTTTGTATTTATTTCACTTTCTCTTGTGTTGTTATTTTGCTGTGTCTTCCCCCTTTAGACTTTAAGATCCAGGTCCATGTTGCGTATATTTCCCCAGCACCATTTTTTTTTTTTTTGTAATTTATGAATTTCAGATGGTACATACAAAGAGGAAGCTAGGATACATGTGCTTGGCCAGGAAGCTTTGCCAGCTACCTTATTTCTCGATGTTTGTTCTTCCTTCTGAGAGGTAGAACAGCCTCACAGAGTATCTCCAGGCAATCCTGGTCCATTTCCGAAATCCATTCTATGTCTCAGCTGAGGTGGTGGTGGCAACAGCAGCAGCAGCATCGATAATTAAAAGCCAGAACTGTTGTGTACTAATGAGGGTAAATAGAGCTTATTTTCTTCAAATGAGTCAATACATCCTGAACACATTTTGACTACAACAAACATGAGGAAACAAGGATAGGCACAAGGTTTGTTAGAGTACATGAAAAATGTGTGAGTATTGGGAGAGGGGGGAGGAACGTTAATGGTTCTGTTAGAGATATAGCCATTTCTGTCTATCTTTCCCCTCCACCCTGTGGTGGAGAGAGCAAGGTCAATACAAGTTGCGCCAAAAGGTGCTTCATGAACGTCTGTTCAAGTGAAATCTGCTTCCCCTTCCTTCCTTTCTCCCCAGCTGGCTTAAGTTTTGTTTTGGTCATCCCGAATGTAAGAAGATGGGGAATCCCTCTCTGTAAAACTGTGGAGAGAGAAGTAGTTTATCTTCACCCACCCTTTCTCCCTCCTCTTTTCTGCATTCTTCTTCTCTTTTTTATACGGGGGGAGGGGAATATAACAGTTTTCTAGCAGCAGTATTCTTCAGTAGAAAGGATCCTCAACTTGGAGTCAGAGGACTGGGTTTCAAAATGTAACTCAATTGCTTATGAGTTGTGTGACCTTGGGGAATCAGTCAGTCAATCAAATGGGAGGTGAAGAGGGTCTGAACTAGGATGGTGGCTATGGGAATGGAGAGAAGGAGCTGGATGTAAGAGCTTTGGTGGATATAGAAATAACAAGTCACTTCACTTTCCTGAGCCTCCATTTCTTTACCTGTAAAAGGAGGGGATTAGACTAGGGGACCTCTAAGAGCTCTTTCAGCTACTATTAAATCCTATAATCTAATCAGCCTTACCACAACTGGCATCTTCTGCCTTAGGTAAGGTTTGAAGATTTCTCCCCTTAGTTTTTTAAAATCCCTCACCCTTGTTCCTATTCACAGTGTCCTGCACATAGAAGGCCCTTGATACACATTTATTGCATTGAATTGAATTGCTGGCCACAAAAGGCTTCACTGTATTACACCATTTCACCTGATAAACAAATCAAGTACTATACCTTGGAGGCTGGAGTTTGCTAGCTTTAGAGAAAAAAGAATAAAAGTGTTCCTTCTTGGGTTTCCTGAACATAGCACCCAAAGGGATTGAAGAGATCTGTTTTCCTTGTCTAATCCCAGCCTCAGCTCTGCCCGACATGTAGCATCAGTGGAGGAAATATGTTGAATAAGGATATCCTCTCAATACCTTTGAGATCAGAGTACAAACTCAATTGCTAACTCTACCTACACACACACACACACACACACACACACACACACACACACACACACATACACTCACTCCTCACAAGGCCTGGTCAGTTAATAGGTATTTTCTTTGTTTAAGTGGAACCTTGACCTCTACCAGCTGCAGTGGGAAAAGCTTGTCTTCAGTTTGGTTCTTTCCTCTGTAAACAGTTTTTATGCTAAAAAGAAAAAAAATGGGAAAGTGACTGGAAAGGTCTGCAAATCAAATGAAATCCAATGAGACAGTGTTTCAGGAGCACAGTTATTATGGCAACAGATAATGCCAGTGCCTTGTTAGCAAACAGGAGGTTGTTTACATAAACACTGCCGAGTGGCAAGTATGCAACAGCTTAATCAGTTTTGTCTGGCATTTCCAAGGTGGCAAGAGCTGAGATGGAAATCTAGTATTTCCCCACATAATCAGCAACAGCAAAACACTTTTTATCAAATACTTACTAGGTGCCAGACACTGTACTGGTGCTCCTTGATGGCAGGGATTCTGAACTTAATGAACTCTGACGTATCTTTTCCAGTCTTTCTAGTTATTGTGGCATAGTGAATTGAGATCTGGCCTTGGAGTCAGGAGACCCAGGTTCAAAATATACCTCAGATACTTGGCATTGTTACCATGGGCAATGTATTTAATGTCTTAGAGCCCTAGGCAATTCTCTGAGACTAAATTACAGATGCTACCTGAAGTGATGAAATCATTGGTCTGGGAAAAAGAAATGGGGGTAATAATAGCACCTGCCTAATAGGGTTGTTGTGAGAATCAGATGACCTCATGTACATATATTGCTTTGCAAACCTTACAACACTCTATAAATATCAGCTATTCTAAAGTCTATGATTCTCTTCCTGTCTTTTGCCAGTACCTACCACAATATAGGCTGCTCAAAAATATTTTTTTGAATAACAAAATTACAGATTTTGAACTGTAAGTCATCTTAGAAATAATATAGTTCAATTCCCTCATTTTACAGGTGAGGAAACTGAGGC
The DNA here is from genome assembly GCA_023548195.1 of Bettongia penicillata ogilbyi. Classification (NCBI taxonomy): domain Eukaryota; kingdom Metazoa; phylum Chordata; class Mammalia; order Diprotodontia; family Potoroidae; genus Bettongia; species Bettongia penicillata. The sequence continues at coordinate 582,503 of JAJHZJ010000502.1, read as the reverse complement.
TGAGAGAGGTTAGTTGACTTGCCCCACTTTGCACAAGTAGTAAATTAGAAGAGTAGGAATCCAACCTAGGACCCGTGACTCCAAATTCAGCGTTAATGAGATAAAACATAATGAAATAAGACATATGTAGCCAAGTCTTAGTGATATGTAGTATGCCTGAAGCTGGTTAGAATTTTGGTTGCAGCAAAGTTCCTTCTAAATTGGCTTGAGATAAGACAGAGATTTACTTGTTCTTAGCAGGAGGAGTGGGCATCCTGAACTAGAGGTCATGGGTTCTAATTCTGCTTATCCCCTGTGTAACCTTGGGGAAGTCACATAACTTCTCTGAGTGGGTCTCAGTTACCAAGGTTATCAAATCAGGTATTGGACTGGGGTCTTCTAAATGATCCTCCAATTCTAAACCTAGAATCCTTTGACCTTTACCCACTATTTTTATATCATACTTGATTTTATCATATTGGGAAAAAATATTCCTGTGGAAGAACCCCTCATCTTTTCTGGCTTTGAAAAGACACGCTTTGCAATAAAAATGGTGAATGACTAGCAATGATTTTATATTTAGTCTTATTTTCATGGTTACAATCTCCCTAATTCCATAATTAACATGGTAATGATTTGATTATGATCAGTTTGTGGGATTATTAACCACCCTTGGTTTCTTCTCAGACCATTAACCAACAAACTAGGCACTAACTGTTGATAATAACCAATTTCTCATGGATTGTTGCTCAGTATTACTGAATCTTTTCTGTTTTATGGAGCCATTGCTATTACAGAGTGAAGTACTATTTAAAAAAAATTTTTAAACACATGTTAGCCTCACTTTAAGAGAAAATATGCCTTCTTCCTCTACCTAACCAATCATTTCTTCCAAAGAGGAAAGTAGCAAGGTCAGTGTCAATTATCTGAAGGTTATCAACTTAGTCTTTGAGTTGGTATCCTTTGGCAGCATTTCCTAAGTAAATGTGGAAGGAACCAGTCTAACTAGAATGGCATTGAACTCTAATTAAGACATGGCAGTTTGCTAATAGGAGGCTCTGAAAATCATGAATGGAATTTTTAATAGACTGTGGCTATTTGGCAAATAACATTGATTCTTTGAAGGAGAGTCACATTTTGTGAAGAATGAGGTCAGATAGGAAACTAAAGCTGATGTAATTCAGATATTCATGGGCTCTTCAGGTGACAGATAAGTACTCAGATTTGTGTGAGTTGGAGACTAATTCTAAACCATAGGTTACCAAAGTGGGTGACTCTACCCCCTAGGGGGTGCTGGAACATCCAGGGAGGTGGTAGTAGCCTCTGGTGCTATTAGGAGGCATTGAATAAAAATAAAGGAGAGGTGGAAGCATAAGGAAAGAAGAGAAGAAAATTTTGAAAGACCATTTGTACAGATTTCATCTGTTGTGTAACAGAGTCAAAGTCACAGGGATTACATTATGTTCCAAATAAACACATAAAATGCAAGTTGTAATCCATCAATGGTCGAATTCACTGACAGGTCTTAACAAGCAAGTGTTGGCACACAAGTGCTTTAAGCATTGTTGGGAAGTCTAGCATGGGTCAACAGGAATATGCGCATGTAATGACTTGTTTACAATACAATACTATATGGATATATGATGCAATATTATGTCATCAAAATTTCAACGTAGGAAAAACCCATATATTTATAATAAAATATTAAATTTAAAATGTCATTTTAAAAAAAAAGTATACATATTTTTTGCAAATTAAAAAAATGTTAAAGGGTTAAAGAAAGTGGATTTCCAGAGGGGCACTGAGTAATTACCTTTCTGAAAAGGGGGTAGTAGATCAGATAAGTTCAGGAACCTCTATTCTAAACCATCTGTTCTGGAAAACATGGGGAAGATTGAGAATATGTTTTGATAAGCATTCTTATACTTCCATCCAAGTGAGAGGGTGTATCTTATTATTTGGGCATAAAGAAGGTAAAGGCTATGTTTTTGAAGCTTTTAGTCTCTAAAGGGACATTGCAAACATACTCTGACTTAAATTTATTAGTGCTGGATTTTTCTTTTCCTCCAGAAAACTAGGGATGATAAAGATGAGGGGTAAGTAATAGTCCCATTTTCCAAGAGAGAAAAATTAAGGTTCAGAAAAAAATATATGAATTATTCAAAATCATTTGTGAAGCCAGTGACAGAACTAGAGCCAGAACCCATATTTCTTGATTCTCAGTCTTGTGTTATTTCTCATTGAGGTTCCTTTTGAAGTCTACTCAACTGACTGGGGTAACGTAGATTAAATATCACTTCATTATTTCTGAAAGATGCACCTTTTTCTATGAAGCCTAAGATAGCATTAGCTCTTTGGGTGGCTATGTCACAGTGCTAACTCATAATTGAGTTTTTAATTTTTATTTTCCATAACTGCCATCTCACCATACCTACTACATCTTGTATCTGAGAAGTTTTGTATTCAGGTGTAAGACTTAGTATTGATACCTATTGCATTCCATCTTATTTGATTCAGCTCATGCTCTAGGCTGTTAAGATCTTTTTGGACGATACCAGGCATATGTTGCTAATTGCATGACTTTTTTTTTGTTGCTGTTCAGTCATTTTCTGTTATTTCCACCTCTTCATGACTCCATTTGGGGTTTTCTTGGCAAAGATATTAGAGTGGTTTGCCATTTCCTTCCCCAGCTCATTTTATGAGTGAGGAAACTGGGGCAAACAGAGGTTAAACGAAACTAGTAAGTGTCTGAGGTTAGATTTGAACTCAGATCTTCCTGACTCCAAGTCCAGTGCTCTATTCACTGCGCCACCTATTTGCCCCCTTTTGGACAACTGGCTCTCTCTAGAAAAAACAAGGCGCATGACATACTCTTAAGTTTAATATGTATTATTACTGTTTTATCCATCATTAAGTCTAGGTAATCAATGGAATCAAACCCTGATTTGTAGTATTTCCTGACTTTTGGTGTGCACATGTTTACTCTGAACTGACTTGTACATACCCCTGAGCCTACCTCTGTTATTTAGTGTTTCAATTCTTTCCTGACTTTTTGTCATCTGTGAATTTGACAAGCCAGTCATCTGCAGTGGTGTTCAAATTAAATGAGACAGAATACAATAATTTAATTTATTGACATATAGCTTTTGTAAGCCTTAAAAATTTTAATATGCAATATGTCCTTTTTGCTAAAGTCCTTTGTTTTACACAATTTGATAATGAACTCACAACATTTTGCCACATTTTCTTTAATTCTTCATCCCAAAGCCACACTTTTATCACATTGGATATGAAGTGTATCTTTGATGAACAATTCATTTTTCTGTCTAGCCCTGATTAAAGTCCAAAAGTTTTCCATATGTTAGAAATCAAGAAAGCTCCCTGTTCACAATTTTTTTTAACTTGTTAACATATAGCATGATGTAAGGTCTTGTTGAAGTATAGCATTTTCCATTTGTGTAATTCTGGAGTAATTAAACTTCTTGTTATATCAATATATTTGTCAAGATTCATCATTCTCTCAGTGAGGATAAGACTTCCAGGTCCATTTTGAAATTTTAAAAAATCCTCCAAAGAATTTTTTTCTAGTGGATGTTGCAATTTGATAAAGATGCTCAGTTCTTACAGGCTCACATGAACTTTTGACAGTAGTCTTGATATTACCTTGAGTGAAAGAGTTAGTTTCATTAAGTAAAATTTACCTTTTTGCTAATCTTTGTTACTCTGGGTTTTATATTATCTTGTTTATTGCATGCTTTTACATGATTATCTTCCTTTTTCATCTCCTCTCTTGTCCTAGAATTCACATGGGCTGTTAAATTGCTCACATGTCTTGGATAAGATAGATGTCATCTACTCTTCCTTCTGGTGAGATGGAAACTACTAAGTCTTACCATCTTCATATCCTTGCATATCCTTGTACTATCATCTGACCTAAGGATATATCATAAGAATATCTGGACCTTCCATCTGTCCCATCTCTACATCCATAGGGCATCTAAACTTTTCTGTCATGTTACCAAACTTCCTTTTATGTGTAGAATCCCACAATAAGAACCTCAGCCCTATGAAAGCAGAGACTGTCTTATCATTTCTATTTGCGTCCCCAGGGCTTAGCATAATGCTTGGAACATAGTAAATGCTGTAAAGTTTTCAATAATCAATCGGTTAATTAATTAACTGATTAAAAGCAAAAGGCAGCTGCTTTAAAAAACTGGTCTTCTCTCTGTTCTTCCTCCTTTGAGTAGCCTATAATCCTGTCAGGTTCCAAATTCCTCTAATGGTGTCTGTTTGTTTTCTGAGGATTCAAAATGCTGTTATTGAGTTCTGGTTGCTGTTCATTCAATTTAGTCTTTCTGTGAAATGGATCCTATTTCATTGTAAACTTGAATGATTGATCTTTGAAATGCTTTATTTCCCTATATCAATAGCTATTGCAATATCACTTAAGTCATTGAAGTGCATGCTTTAAAAGTAACAAGATTTCCTTGAAGTAATACCCATTTTTCAAAACCACATAAATAAAAGCGCAATAAAGAAGGCAACAGAAGGTGTTTTTAATAGGAAAGCCAGTATTCAATAGACAGAGTATTAACTAAAAGTGGGGAAACCAGCTAAATGTCATTTTTATCTTTTTAAGATATGATATTGTAAGTCAGTCTAGTGTTAGTAAAGGCACACATGTATGGTCATTTCTGTTGCAAAACTAATCCAGTCATTCAACAAGCTTTGATTGAATGGTTAAAATATACCAAGTACTATGATAAACACTCTTTGATTGTTTGTCCTTCATTCTTGAAGAGGACCAAAATGACATCACTATTTTAGAGTCAAGTGACAGTGTGTCTGACTGTGGCTGATCAGACCAAAAAGAATTCTGAATATTCTACCACAAGTTGGGCACAAATATTCCATGTGAGCATTCGGGATGGATTCTCTAAATCTGGGTATCTCAAGTTTCTTTTGGGTTACTTTGCTCATAGAACATGGCACCTCCTTTGATGAGGGCATGCCATGCTGGGTAGTCCAGCTAAGTACTATGAATACAAAGAAAGGCAAAAAAAATCCCCCAGCTCCTACCCTCAAGAAGCTTACATTCTAATGAGACAATATGGGAAAAAAATACTATACAAGATATATACAGAATAGAAGGAAGATAATCTCAAAGGGGAAGGAATTGGCCAAAAAAGTCTTTTTTTTTCCAAGTAAATGTCTGTTTTTCATTAGCAGTTCTGCTTAGTTTTGATTTTGTTTCCCTTCGGATAAGCTGATCACTTGAAAACTCATCACCTTGATGATTGACTCAGTTTTTGATATTCAATGACTTCCTCACTTTCTCAGTTGCTCCTCCCCTCTGGAGAGTGGAGCTTTCCTTTATAGTAGATTCAAATCCTTCAGAACTTCCCAGGTCATTCTCCATTTTCCATCAGCAGCTCTGCTTCATTTTGTTTCAACTTCTTGGAACATTTGCTGGTGAACTGTACCTCCCTGGTGCCCTCCCCACCCCCCAACTTAGACTGTAAACTCCTTAAGGGCACAGACTAATATTTTCTTTTTCTTATTTGTATCTCCAGTACTTAGTATAGTGCCTGGCATATAGTAGGCACTTAATAAATGTTTCTTGAACTGAATTATAATGTATATACCAAAATATATCTTTATCAAGTAATTAATAAAAATGTTAAACAGCACAAGGCAAAACACATTTCATGTTGTTCTTGTGGAGAAGATGGAAAGATGTGACCTAGTTGATAATAAATTATTTTCATATAAAAATATTTTTTATATTTAAATTTAAATAAATTAAAATTTATTTTTAAAATAATATTTTATTTTAATAAATTTATATTTTATTACATTATATTTATGTTATATATAAATATGTTATATTTAATAAATTTAATTTTAATAAAATAAAAATAAAACAATATTTAAATTTAAATAGAAATATTCATAGCTGATTGGCCTTAAAGAGTAATAAACTTGGATTAACTATACAATAGTATGCAAAACCAGTGTAACTGTTTCCCCTCTTGTCCACTAACAACTACTGAAGGATTAACAACTGCTAGGTCTGGCCCCTTACCAGATCTCTAGCCATTTAATTAAAAAGAATTTTTTTTCTCTATTTTCTACACAAGAATAATATGAGATATCTACTCAAATGCCTTACTAAAATCCAGGTAAACTATATCCATAGCTTTCCTCTCTCATTTACTTGTTTAGTAATTGAATTTAAAAAATGAAGTAAAGCTAGTCTGACTAATCTGTTCTTTATGAAACCATGATGGCTCTTTACAATCACTATTTCTCTTTTTAGGTATTTGTCAGGAACTGAAGAATGAACAAGAACTCAGTGACCTGTAATTTGAGGTCTCTGTTCTCTTCCCTTTTCGAAATGGTGGCATTTGTCTCTCTTTAACTTGTAGCACTTTTCCCCTTTTACATTATCTTTCTAATATTATTGAAAATAACTTAGCAATTACATCCACTATTTCTTTCTGTACCTGAGAATGTAGCTGTTCTGGATGAAGTGATTTGAATATATCAAGAGTAACTAGTTGCCTTCTTCCTATCTCCTTAGTTATCTTGGATATCAATTTTCTGTTAATCTTTTTTTTTTCATTTCCAGAGCAAAGGTGATTTCCCCTTGGGACAGAAAACAGAAGCAAACTACATTCTGAGCAGCTTTGTATTCTCTCTGTGTCACTTTTCATTCATAGAGTCCTATCCACTCTAAGAAATGGTTCTGTCCTTTCTTTGAGCCTCTCCCCCTCCCCATCAATGTAGCTAGTATCATGATTCCTCATCCCCCTTTGTTACCCTTAGCTTCTCCTATTGGTGTCAGCTCATTCTAAGCATTAACATTCCTGACACCATTTTTATACAACTGTACCATTCTCTTATATTTATCCTCTTTTACTTGGACTTGCTTTCATCTGAAGTTGGTAGGTGAGCTCCCTGTGCATCCACATTGATCTCTTCCAACAAATTCCATTTTTCCTCATTTTGTTTGTTGCCCTTTGTGTATTTAGAATTCTATTCTTGAAAATCTCTGATCCCTTCAGTACTAAATTCTCCTTTAGTACATTAGTCTATATGAACCTACCTACACATCCTTATCTTTCCTTTGAAACTACCCCCAAATCTAGGGTACATGTCACATTATGGTAGAATTTCCTCTTCTATCACAACCTCTAGGAGGGAGTGGTCACTTCCACCTAATGTTCTCTTCATTTACATCAAATAACCAATTTCTCTCAGTGAGAATAAAATACAGAATAGCTTTTCTTCTTCATTTTTCTACTTTTTGAAGGATGAAATTATTAATAAGGCACATGAAGAACTCATTAGCTGCTATGCTGTTACACATACTATGGATAAGTTACTTCACCAGAATTTGCTTTAATCATTTATTTATTTTTAGTTTACAACATTCTGTTCCACAAAGCTTTTAAGTTCCAAATTTTCTCCCCCTTTTTTCCCCTTCCCAAGATGGCATACACTCTGATATAGGCTGTACATATACTTTCACATTAAACATATTTTCACATTAGTTATGTTGCAAAGAAGAATTAGAACCAATTGAATGAACCTTGAGAAAGAAGAAATAAAACAAAAAAGAAAAAGAGCAAATAGTATGCTTTGATCTGCATTCAGGATTCCATAGTTCTTTCTCTGGATGTGGATAGCATTTTCCACAGTGAGTCTTTTGATGTTGTCTTAGAATCTTGCATTGCTGAGAAGAGCTGTCTATCAAAGTTAGTCATCACACAATGTGGCTGCTACTGTGTGCAGTGTTCTCCTGGTTCTGCTCCTTTTGCTCAATATCATTTCATATAAGTCTTTTCAGGCCTCTCTGAAGTCTTCCTGTTCATCATTTCTTATAGAATAATAATATTTCATTACATTCATATATCACAATTTGTTCAGCCATTCCAGAATTGATGAGCATCCCTTCAATTTCTAATTCATTGCCAGCATAAAAAGAGCTGTTATAAATATTTTTGTACACTTGGGTCCTTTTCCCATTTGTGCGATCTCTTTGGGATATAGACCTAGAAGTGATATTACTGGGTCAAAGGATATGAACATTTTTATAACTATTTGGTCATAGTTCTAAATTACTTTCCATAATGGTTGGAGCAGTTCACAACTCCACCAACAATGCATTAGTGTTCAGTTTTCCCACATCTTCTCCAGTAGTTATTTATGATCTTCTTGTTTTGTCATGTCAGCCAATGTGATAAGTGTGATTATGGTACCTAAGAGCTGTTTTGGTCTGCATCTTTCTCATCAATAACGATTTAGAGCATTTTTTCATATGACTATAGATACCTTTAATTTCTCCCTCTGAAAACTGCCTGTTCATATCCTTTGACCATTTAACAATTCCACCAGAAATTTTTAAGCTCATAAGTTTATAGTAAGTACTGATCTCCATTGACAGAGAGTTTCCCCATACCAATGAAATCATAGATCTAGTAAAAAAAAAAAAAAGATCTCCAATAATTAAGCTTAATATTGTTCTGGAAAATGGCTTATAAAAGAATATTACAGGAGGTATGACAGAAGGAAAGAGTACTGGATTTGGAGTCAAAAAGGGTAGATGGGAATTCTGACTTTGCCACTTAAAACCTAGTCTGGCCCTCAGTTTCTCATCCATAAAATGAGGTGGTTGTATTAGATAATATCCTCTGAGGTCTCCACCTCAAAACATAGGATCTTTGAATCACCCCAGAGAGATTAGTGCCATGGTTTGTACATGAGATGCATGAAATAGATATTTGTTGAAATAAATATTTGTTGATTAATTCAAAATATTAGTGATTCAAAGAACTAAATTCCAGTTTTAAAGAAAATCAAATTTAAATTAGTAACTCAAAGAATTATTATCTACATCATTATAATATTTGTTACTCCACAAAATATTACTTAGGGCACTTTCAGTCATAATGAAGGATACAGCTCAAAAAGAACTAGTGTGGTTTTTGTCAACAAAATCTATATTCTTCTCTGGTTCTGCTTCTTGGGTCCCATTTTTCTCTATTTTGCCTGATGCTCTGTTGTCTTGTCTGTTTCCTGTGGCTATAGATTTCCTAATGCCAAATCTTGAGTTTCCATCCTCTGCCTCTGGGTCATTGTATTTGTAGACAACCAGTGAAATTAAATTCATAGGATCATGTATTTTGAACTGAAAAAGACTTTAGAAATAACCTAGTCCAGCTTTTAAAAAAATTACAGATGAGAAAAATGAAGCCTAGACATTTTAATGACTTGTCCAAGGTCATAAAAGTTCTGGTAATAAAAACCTGAAATGGATCCCAAATCCTTCTACTTATTCAATAGCCATCAAGTCACTAATGAATCGCAAGTTTACATAGTTCTTCAATATTTTTTACCTGTGATTCTGGCTCCAAGTAAAATTATGGACAGGTTCCTTAATCTCTTCAACCCCTGGTTTCTTCAACTGTAAAATGGGGAAATTGTTTGCTCCCCCTGCTTCTCAGGGTTGTAATGAGGAAAATGCTTTGTATGTGAAGTGTTATGTAAATGAGGGCTTTTAATACTGTTGAGGTTCTAAACTTTGTACTCCATTGGTGAACCTATGTCACTCCTTGCTTTGACTGGTCCCCAGCAGGGGCAGTAATTATGCCAAGTATCTACTTTCTCCATCTATTTAGAAATAGTTTATTTCTGTTCTGGGCAGTAGGATCGGAAGTTTGATCTGGAGTATCCTTAGAATGAATTTTGAAGATTCCCAGTCATCAGTACCTATTGTCCATGAATAACAGAAACCATCTTGGTAAAGTATGAAATCTACATCCATATTTCTCAGAATCAGTTTAAACATATGCATGGGAGTTACAAGGATCTTGCAGGAACTGTAGTTGTAGGACATGCTTGGCTAGAGGAGGATAGGACTCCATTCATCTAACCAGCTGACTCTTCAGTATCTTCATCTGTAATTTCTATTTTAAAAGTTGGACTAGTTAATTTCTAAAGTCAATTTCAACATATATGATCCTATGAATTAAATTTCATTGAGGGCTGCCTACAAATAAGATAACCCAGAGGGAGAGATTGGCAACTTAAAAAGAATGACATTAGAAACCTGTATCCTTGGAAGATAGAGGGATGAGGCTCTGTGTCAGTCTGCCAATCAACTGGTTTTGTGACTGGGACCTGTCCTCCCCTAACTAAACTTTTTCTCCCTCTGAGCTTTTAAGATCTGTAGTGATAGAAGGAGAAACATTGAAGTTGTAGAAAACCGAATGGTTCATTTTTCACCTTTGACATCATCTTTAGAGTTTTGACTTTCTGCTTTTGTTTTGTTAGTTTTCAGTTGTGGAGGGGAGAGACAAGGTGCTGAGAGGGGTCAGGGAACTGAAGGGAAAGTACTAAAGAGAGGATGGGTGGAGGGTTTTGTGGAATGACAAAAAATAAACCTCTGATAGATTTGAAGTTCTAGTCAGATTTTGGAATTGCTTTGCAGCGGCTACAGAAAGTATTTACATCAGATAGGTGACTTATTATGGTAATGCTAGTTTAACATATACTCACAGCAAAGATAGAAGCTATTTTTATTATTTTCCAGACTCATCATTTTAAAAGAAACTGTCAAGTTTTATGTGGCTTTTTTTATTACCCTATTCTTTCTGGTTCCATTTTTAAAAAAGTAACATCCTTTCTAACCTTGAACGAAGGATACCTCTTTCAATATTGTTTTTATCATCTTCTAGACATTGAGTATTATTATGGCATTTGAGTTCAGTTCAAGTTATGTAGCAAACTCAGTCAAAATCTGTTATCTGGGAATGTTAAAAGTGCCCCATCCCGTGAACCAACCACAATCTCAGTTGATGTCAGCCAGCCCGGTGGAAGTGTTTGCAGATTAATTTCCCTTGATAACCAGCAGAGGGAGCACCAACCTCTTGTTTCTACAATTTTAATGACATTTAAATGTGTATTTTTTTTAATGACTAAATGAAAAGATGAATTTTGAAGGAGTTAAGATTTGGGCTTGTCAGTGGAACTACTATTTCCAGAGTATATACAGGGTCAAATAGAGATGCAGTATGGAATGTCTGAGGAAAAGACTACCCACTTTAGTACGTAATAGCATTATGAACTGATACACCCCTGCCTTGTGAATTAGGGCAGTGGGATGGCAAAGAAGAGAAAATGATTTAAATAGTTTTCAGAAGGAATGTGTTTTTTTCTGGATGAAGAATGTTATTTATATGTGTAAAATATGAAACTGTATATACAGTATTGTAATCATGTGCAGAAAATAAATATGTTCACCTAACAATATGCAACACATTTTTACTCATTGTCACTTGCAGTATGAAAAGAATACTTTTATTTTGTTGAACTTTCATGTTTGTCTTCTTAAGACATCTCCCTATTAATAAGGGTAGGAGAGAAGACAGGATATCAAAATATACAAAACATAATAACTATGGAAGCAACTAGATGGCTCAGTGAATAAGCACTTGGCTTGGAGTCAGGAAGACCTGAGTTAAAATCTGACCTCAGACATGTACTAGCTGTGTGACCCTGGGCAAGTCACTTAACCTCTGTTTGCCTTAAAGCACTAGAGATGGAAATGGCAAACCACTCTGTTATTTTTGCTAAGAAAACTCCAAAAGGGGTCATGAAGAACTCGACTCAATGGCTGAACAATAATAAATTGCAGCCCCTGCAACATAAACATATATAGAGAGACTATCAATCACATATTATAAAGAAATGATCCAGGACCTTGTAGCCGGTAGTATGATGGGACATCTGGAATGACTTACCTGACCTTTGATACATAGGTTGTTTTATAAGCTTATTACTTTTTAGTCAATAATCCCATACTAATATTTTTTGACATACCTACTTTGTAATGGTCACGATTAAAAGTGCTGGGGCAAAGAAGGGGCAAAAGACATTCCTTGCTCTCAAGTACTTCACAGTTTAATAGGGGAAATGACATGTAAACAACTAGGTAAAAACAAGCAATTGCAGGACAAATGGTAAATAATCAACAGAAGGAAAGTCCTAGAATTAAAGGGAACAGGAAAGGCTTTTTTGTAGAAGGTATGATTTTGTCTGAGATTTAAAGGAAAGTAGGGAAGTCAGGTGTTGAAGATGAAGAGGAAGAGCACTCCAGGCATGAGGGTCAGTCAGTGAAAATGCCTGGAGTCAAAAGATGGAGTGTCTTGAAAGAGGAACAGTTGAGGAGGTCAGGGTCACTGGATCACATAGTATAATTCTTTAGGTAGTTGGGACTAGGAACATTATATCCAGGATTCACTTGCATAATTAAATTTTGAAGATTGCAATCAACATATATGGATGTTATTGGAAACCTGTAGATAGGAACCTTATCTTCAGACAGCCAGGTGGCTTTTGTCCAACAGCAAAGAATAGTGAGGTCATTCAAAACCATTCAAAATGTCAACACACATTGACTAAGTGTTATCAGAAAGAAATTCTTACTTCCGAATCAAGCTGAGCAAATTACACCAAAGTATCTATCAGAGGAGGATCCTTACAACACTTGGGGACTTTTGTTTTGAACTACTTCTGAACAGGTTCCAAGTAGACCCGAACTTTGTTAGTCAGACAGAATAATTGGTCTTATTGTTTTGAATTACCTTAGCCTTAATTCCTCATATGGGTTCGCAAAGCTCTGTCCAGGGTGCCAACCACTATACCCCTCCATTTGGAAGTCCTAAAGGCATTTCAGTTTCAACATGACCCAAACAGAATAATCTGAACCTTTTATGACTTCAAACTTTTCTTCTTCTCTTGAAAGAAGATGCCAGTGCCTGCCATCACCAAGGTTCTAATCCTCAGCAGTGTGTTTGGCTCTTCCCTTTCCCATACCTGGTAGCCAATTCATCTAACTATTCTTGTTGGTTCTGCCTCCACTATTTCTCTCACTTCTATCATCTCTCCACTCACAAGACCAATGTCTCAGTTTACACCTTCTCACGTCCCTCTTGGACTATTGTAATAGCCTACCAGTTAATTTGGTTGCTCTATACTTATATTATTCCTTGTCCTTGATACATGAGCAGCCCCTCCTCTCTTCCTGTCATACAATTTCTGAATGACATCTTTCACTCCTGTCTTTTAGAGTTTCTCATTGGCCATATTTTGCAGTCTGTTCACATCTACCATTCAACTTTCCAATATGAGATATTAATTTTGATTCTTTAGATACTTTTATTTCTTATCTTGCCATATAGCAACACTGGTAGAATATTGGTATTAAAAAGAAGAGACTTTACTTTCATGAAAGATTGGGGCTTTGTAGTTTTTCAAAGACAACACAACTTGTTCTGTTTCTCCTGTTCAACTCTTAGCCTAACTTACTGTTCATCTGTATTTTATATTCCAGATATCCATACTGATGAACAAGCTCTATACGTTGTCCATCGAACTGCATTTTATAATATGGGCAATAGACATTCTTTCTTGTGTAGACGATCAGGAAAGTGACAACTGATCCCTTCCAGGAGGTCCTTCAGTGTTCCTGGGCTAGTTGCAATCAACACAATGTCATCTGCAAACAGGAATATTTGGAAGACATCCACAGGATATCCTCAATATGGACTCCTAGTGAAGTTTCATCTGGCATAGTGGTGACCACATTTGATGAGCATACATCTTTCTCTTGTTTATGATTAGAGGTTGGTGAATAGCATAATTTCTATTGTTATATCTTTCAAGGAATCTTGAATGATTTTGAGTATGACTTGAAGATATTTTCTTGAAAAAAAATCCGTAAAATGGGTGCTGTTTTGCCCTACCAAATCAAGTGTTTTTTCTTAAGCAAACAATAAACACAACAGGACATCTTTCGGTCAATAGTCAAATAATAAGATGTGGTTCATTTTTGAGCATTATTTGTGAAAATCTGCATTTTCTTTTCTAACATTCTTATGATGTCCTCATTTCATATATAGTCCACTCAAATGAAGATATTCTATTCATTGGAGAGTCGGTATGTAGGTTAGTAGTTACTGATGTTTTCTTGGTTCCTTCTTTTAACAAAAAAAAAAGATAACTAATAATAAATTAGTAAAAGTTGAGTTTTTTCACCATGCCTTCAGCATTTCATCCTCTTTTAGATGCCTTATATTTAATCTCTCAATGCTCCCACAATTGTGTTGTCTCAAGCATGGATCTCTTTTTCATTCACTGTGTCTAATGTGTCTGTTTTCCTATCTTTGTTCTCTTTAGCTCCAATTTTTTTCCTCCCCTATGGTCGTGTCCAAGACTGTGATGTCAGAGTTCAGATGTCATGGCTCTACTTTCCTTAATGACAAAATAGTTTGATATCTATCTGTCTGTTTGTCTGTCTGTCTGTCTCTCTCTATATATGTATATATACATACACACATATACACACACACACACACATATATATTTAACAAATTTCTTCTTTTTTTCCCTATCCTTTCATTTCTGTTCTTAAATACCCTTGGGATGATTTTGAGGAGCTGGTTGTCTTGCCAAGTTTCCTTTAAACTTGTTTTACTCTCCACTGCTTCTCTCTGCTTTATGAGATTATACTGCTAAAAATCATCCATTATTCTTCTTCATAAACATTTACAAATGAGTTTATATCCTAACCTCGTATAGCCTTTGGCAGCTATCTCTCCCTGTTTGGCAAGTAAGTCAGTTGTTTGCTTACCAAGGTGCTTTCTGGGTTCTTTTATTCTCCTTGTTATGGCAATTAATTTACATTGGTTAAATTTGTGCATAAAATTATAACAATTATTGTCAGTTTTCTGTTGTCAATCAATGAGGAAAATGTGACTCAGATCATAATGTATCACAGTTATTTTCATAGAATATTATACCAGTTATGAAATTTATATTCACTGAGAGTTTTATAGGGAAATCAGAATATCATGTGGTTCTGAAATATAGAATGGAGTTTGACCCATCTAAAATTTTGCTACACCAGGCTCTATCAGACTTTTAATGACCTTCAGAGAAAGGAGATGCTCTAATCTCCTTTCCAGGGTTTATAAGTCTTATAGTCAAGCAGTTCTTAAATCAAGATATAGAGGTGCTTTGATCCTACTTTCCGTAGAAAAATGACTGAAATTCATTTGAGATTATTGGATTGAGGGAAGATCAAGATTCATGACTTTCTTATTTATCAGTAAGAGTTCTGCTACCAAGAGATTCAACCTTTTAATTTACAATGAGGTAGGAATTAGATAGTATACATAGACATAATCTCTTCAAACACGTTTTCTTCCAGAAACACTTTAATCAAATGGCAGAAGCTGAATTGCTTTGGTGTTATCAGTTACGTTTAACAAAAGTAATTGGGAAGTAGGGAAGAGGAACGGGGACAGAAGGACGTAGCATATGAGATGGAGGAAAGGCAAGTCATAGAATAGGTTAGGTAATTACGAAAGAGAAAAGAAAGAACCTTGAAACTTTTCCTTAGGCCTGAAATGTTACCCATCTTTCTCTCCTTTTATCTAAATCCAACTCATTCTTTGAAGATTGCTTCAAGTCCTACCTGTTTCATGGAACCCTCTTTGATTACCTACAGCACTTTATAACTCTGAAGTGCTATGCAGATATAAACTGCTGCTTCTACTATTACTGTTGTTAATAGTAATAATAGCAATAATAAAAAATAATATATAAAATTCTATGGCAGATAGAACATAGATCTTGGAATCAAGAAAAATTTAGTTTGAATCCAACCTCTTCTATATATTATCTTTATGATTATGGGTAAGTAACTACCGCTCTGAGACTCATTTTCCAACATCTATAACTGCATAAGTTTACATCTTCACACATTTTCTTGTATTAATATTCATCACTTATAGCTCACTAGCTATCAGCTCTATGTTGATGGTTCTCAAGTCTACTTATGCTGTCCTGACCTCTTTACTGATCTATGGTCTCATGTCTCCAACTTCTTTCAGACATCTTGAATTGGATGTCAAGTAGACTTCTTAAACCTAGCATCCAAAATTGAACTCACTATCTTCTCTCCCCTAAATCTTCCCCTCTTTGAAACTTTCCTATTGCTGGCTTTTTTGCAGTCAATTGTGAATCTTTTTAAAAATAGCATTTTTAAGTTTTTTCCAATTAAATGTAAAGACAATTTTTTGGAAAGATTTTGAGTTTTTAACTTTTTCTCCTTCCCTCTCCCCCTTCCTCCTTCTCAGGAGAGGAAGCAATCTGATATTCCCTTTTACTGTTAAAGGTACCACTCAGTGCCTTTAATCTCAGTCACCCAGGTTTGCAACTTTGATGTTATTCCCAACTTCTCACTTTTTCTTATTCCTCCATATCAACCATGTTGCCAAAGCTTGTCAATTTGACCTTTGCTACATCTTTCCAATAGATCTCCTTCTCTCTTTGGACACTCCCCCTACTGCCCTGGTACAGGCCCTCATCATCTCATACTCGGACTATTGCAATAGTCTGATGGTGTGTCTCTTCCCATTCAAATTATCCTCCATTCAGCAGCCAAAGTGATTTTTTACTCACGTGCAGATCTGACCATGTTATCCTTCTATTCAATACGCTCCAGAAGATCCCTATCACCTCCAGGATCAAATACAAAATCCTCTGGCATTCAAGGCTTTTCCTAACCTTTCCCCGATCTTTTTACAAGTTAATCCCCTGCCATGTGCTCTTTGATCTAGCAACATTGGCTTTCTTGTCATTCCACGAACAAGACATTACATCTCTTGGCTCTGGGCATTTTCTCTTACTGTTTCTCATTCTTAAAATGTTCTCTCTCTCATCTTTGCCTCCTAACTTCCTTGGCTCTCTTTAAGTCCCAACAAAAATTACATCTTTTATGGGAAGCCTTTTTCAAGTCCTCTGAATTTTAGTGCCTTCCTTCTTTTAATTATTTTTCTATTTATGCTAAACATAGCTGTTTGTTCACATTTGCTTGCTCATTGTCTCCCTATTAGATGGTGTGCTCTGTAAGGTCAGGACTGTCTTTTGCCTCTTTTTGTATCCCTAGCATTTAGCATAGTGCTTGGCACATGGTAGACATTTAATGGATGTTGACAAACTAATGGACTGATTTATTAACTTTCAATTACATTCATGTACCATAATATATTCAGTCAAGCCCTAACTGCTGGTCATATGCTTTATTTCCTGTTCTTTGATTCTACAGAAAGTACTGCTGTAAATATTTTCCTACATATAGGACCTTTCTTATTTAATTTTTTTTTATTTTGAACTAGAAAATAGACAGCAAGCATGAACATTTCTACAGACAAAGAAAACCAGAATATTAGGATAGATAAGCAATCATGACTCCATAATACATAGCTTTTAAAACATTTATTACATTTATCATTTTAAATACCAATTTGTACTGTATATTTGTATTTCCTTCTGAACAATGAGTAAACTTTGTGGAGTCAATGCATACATTGTCAAAATTTCTGTAGCAGTTCAATCAAGCAGAGAATTCCAACTCCCAGATGGTGCTGACTCTTAAAAACATCTGTTACCATCCCTCCTCCTGCTTGGTGTGGAGTCAGGGGTCTTGCATTAGGCACTTGATCTTGACTCTTTCAATGAGAACAAATAAGAGTCAGGTTCCAACCTGGGCAGGTAAGGGAAATTGAGATGGTTGTCATTTCCTAGGTACACGTGCTTGTTTGGAATTTATTATATTTTTATTTTATACCATTAAAAAAACTTATCAAGGTTATGTCTCTGACTCAAAGGTTTTGATTGACATAGAAATCTGGGAAAGAATGGAAGGGGAAGAGTTAATTAGATGAAAGCATGAGCTGTTGATTGAATGAGATTTACCTTTAGGTTCAGAAGGACTCAAGGGTGATGTGGTGGTATGGGGAAGGATATTAACAGTCACTCTTTTCCATGGTCCTGACTGTTCATAGAGGATTGCATCAACAGATGAAAGAGAGTCTAGAGACGGACCGAGGAGGTCACTGGATTAAAGAGTACACGGAGGACACTAAGGTTAGGTCATGCTAAGTTATAAAGAGCTTTGACCCTCCTTCATAACCTACCTCTCCCTGGGTGATGAAGCTTAACTGATATAATGTATGTGACAGCCCTTAAAAATAAAAGTACGGGAAGCACTATGGAAATGTAAGGTATTAGCCTTTTCTGCTGTCTGGCATTATCCTTGCTCTTTTCATTCTTTATTAGTATAACTACTTTTGAAGTAACTATTCCTAAGGCCTGTGTGATCCAAAGTAAATCTAGATTTTACATGTAGAAAAATGATTTTTGATAGATTTATTCCTGCTGAATTTGAGCATTTTTCCTTTGTTGTATTATTCTTTTTAACCATTACCTTTGGAAACCATAAGCTACTGATATAGTTGAGAAGGAAAAAAAATCAAACCTTAAATTGCATTAGTATTATATATATCTTAAAGTACAAAAGAGGCAGTAGCTATCTCACTACACTAAAATGGAAATAGGAGTATACGCAGGAATTCATAATGTGTTCATCTACTCTATATGTCTCCTGAATGGGCTTACAAGATACCAAGAAGTCAGTGCAGTTTCAGGAGAGAATGCATGTGTTTATCAGATGTTCTTGCTCAGGCGAATGAACAAATAGTACCGGAATTATAGAAATGATATGTTTGAAATTTAAGCAGGTATATTCCTGAGGAAGGAAAAATTGTGTCTGGGAATCAATAACCCTTTGTAGACTCACTGGAAAGATTAGATATGTGCAAATGAACATAAAACATGAGAACTGAAGGTGAACTGGTATCTAATTAATATATAACTGTATTAAAGACTGACCTCTTCTCCTCCTCTGACTCCTACTTTAACCTCCTGTTTCTTCTATTTTTTCTATCCTTTTTAAGAACTTCCTCTCTGTTTTATGAACATACAATCTTATTAGCAAAATTTCCAGTTCTCTTTTCTCCATGTGTAAAGATTCAATTGAATTTAATATCTATTTGTTAAGGGCTGGTTATATGTAGATAGGTGTTCAGGGAGAACTAGGATCTCTGGTGGGAGGGTCGCCAAGATTTTTTCAGAGCTGCTCAGCCAACTTTGGTATCTATCTGTCAGTCAACTCTCACCTGTGGTTCCAAGGAGCTATAGTGTGTGCAATGGCCACACCCCTGTAAAAATTATCTGACAGGTGGGCTAAGTTAGATTGAGGGTAACTGATGAGCCATAAACCCATCAGTGAGTTAAGGAGGTGTCTACCCCAAGCATGTAAAGATTTTCTCCAAAGGCATGGGCAGATGAGAACAATTTGTTTCATGAAGGCAACTGGAACAGGCACTGTGGAACGCTTAGAGCTTGGTCAGACATAAAAGATGATAAGGTCATCCTGTATCCCAGGCTATCACCAGTCATCTTGACACTTCCCTGATGCTGGACTTCAAGGACTCAAGAAGAGACAGTGAAGCTGAAGACTTCATGCAACTCTTACCTTACTTAAATTCAATTTACACACAAGTCAAGACATCACCCTGTGATGTCGTTAATCCTCTTTGAAAATGAAGAAGAAACAAATGAAACAGAAATAAAATGCCTGGTTATGGACAAAGCATTGCCCTAGGCACTGGGGATTGTAGAGAATTAATGTTAATTGGACCAAACCTGCTATCAACCTGTGGAAGGCTGGAGCTGAACAGAACAGGCTAGAGACAGGAGATCAGGAATCAAACAGAAGTTTAAATTCAAAGTGAGGGAAATGGCTTGCAAGCAAGGAGACACACATATTGGGCCCCTGACCCAGTGGGAGAGGGGAGGCTGAGGCAATGGGGGGCAGATCTCAGTACTTATACCAACGTGTAGGCAGTAAGCTATAGCCCTGAAAATAAGGGTAACAGAAACAATGAGACGTGTTGGATTCATAGCAGGGTTTCATGACTAGAACTTGTCCTAGCTCGTCCAGTGCTCAGAGAACACCTGGTGCTGGTCAAAGCAATACAATAATTATGTGATTTTGCCAGAGAATGAGTGAAAAGGATTGTTGTTATGCCAAGCTCAGGGCACAGCTCGCTAGCTGGGCCTTAGCTCTGGAAAACAGGTGTCTCCTAATATCTTGACAGGATTCACACAGAACAAAATAGAACAGTCAAGGCAGGTTTTGGTAAGAGCCTGGTTGCCAAAGATGAACGATGTTCTCTAGTCTGATTCTTTCATTTCCACAATTAAAATGTGGTTTCCTGTTCTGGATTGCTTTTTTGCCTCAAGTTTATAAATGACTACTTTCTCGGGTCTAGTGTCTTTACTGCTCAAATATAGCATAAAGCGATCTGGACTTTAAGTTCATTCGGTCACATCACTTATTTGAGTTTTAATTTCCTCATTTCTAAAATTTGGATACTAACACTTGAACTACTTACCTCACAGAACTTTTGGAACATAAAAAGTGAAATTTAAAGCACCACAAAAGTATAAGCTATTATTTTCTCATTTTCTTAATTCTTCTCTGCAAATGTAACTGGTATCCTTTTCTTTATTAAGTGGCCTGCCCCAGGTTTTTTAAAGTTCTCTCCCTAAGACCTCTTTGTTTTTTTGTCCTTCTAAACAAGACCTTGCTGTTATCACAATCAAAAAAGGCACAGCAATTATGCATTAGAGGAGTCTGATGCTGATTTCTGCCAGTAGCCCTAAAGAATGCCTTCTCTTCAACTCTGAAATCTTCCTCCTTCCTTGTTCCTCTCTCTTCTTCCTTTTATTTCCTCTTTTCTTGGCCTTTTCCTTTCAACTTTTGTCTCTCAATTTTCTCAAATGCAAATTTTATGGTGGTTCCAGAGCCAATAGTTTTAGAAGCTACCCAAGCAAGAGAGTCAGTGAGACGTGATCATGGCAAAGTGGTGTGAGTCTAGAGAGATTGGTTATCCAAGTGACTTTCCTTTTGGGTTCAAGTTTGTGTGTCTCTATCTAATAGTACAATGAATGAGAGTGTACTGAAAATTGCCTGAGCTCTTAAATACAAAGTACACCAAAGCATTGGGTATTGGTAGCTTTGTACTCTAAGATCAATGACAGCTATATTCTTGACACTTCCTTCCAAGCCTTCTCCTACTCCCTGATGTCCTACCTCCACCCCATACTCCTTCCAGCTTCCTTTTTTTTGTTGTTGTATTCCACTATTAGATTGTAAGCTCCTTAAAGGTAGAAACTGTTTTTCTTTTTCTTATTGTATCCCCAAGACTTAGCACATCACTTGGCACTGAGTACTCAGCGAGTCATAAAATAGCAGAATCTCAGGTTGGGATTAAATCTTGGAGATCATCTAGTCAAAGCCATACTTGGACAGAAATTCCCTCTGCTGGGAGGATAGGGAATTTTCTATCCACTGAAACAGACTATTCTCCTTTTGCTCATAGGGTCACAGAACTAGATTTAGAAGGGACCTTAGAGGTTATTCAATACACCTCCTTCATTTTACGGTTAAGGGAATTTACATAGTAAGGATCATGGAATCAGAGTCTGAAGGGTTCTCAGAAGTCATCTAGCACAATACTTATATTTCAGATGAGAAAACTGAGACCCAGGGAAATTAAATGACTTGCCTAAGGTCACACAGCTATAAAGTGTCTGAGGCAAGGTTTGAACTCGTGTTTTCTTGTCTCACGGTTCCATGTTCCACCCATTATATCATATCCCCTGAAATAAAGAACAAGTTTGTATTGCTCTACCCACTCACTGATCTGAGTTCTGCCTAATTTATGCTTAGTTGTTCTGAACTTGAAAAATACCAGCAAATACTCGTATTCCCAAAAACAGAGAATGGTAAAAGAGCACTGCCTATGAAACCATAAATCTCCATTACATACATACAGCTTATCTTTAAAATAAGTACATAATAAATTCAATACATTAGTTTAAAAGCTGTCCTGCTTATCTGTGTCTCCTTCAGAATTTTCTTCTGTTTTCTTTTGTACATTAAAATAAATGCTTCAGCAATGTTCTTTTCTTTTTTAATTTTGGCATTACTATTATTTATCCCTCTTTTTTCTAATTCCCTTCCCTCAAATTCCTCTTGTAGGAAATAGACATAGTCAAGCAAAATAAATCCACACATTGGCCATGTCTGAAAATGTATGTGTCTCTGCTTCAAGTCCATCTCCACTCTTGTGAGAAAGTGGGTAAGTACACTTGATCATTGGAAAGATCATTTTTCTAGAATTGTAGCTAGTTATTGCATAGATCAATATTCTTCGATTTTTTCCTCTACAACATTTTAGTCATTGTATTAATGCTCACTTGGTCCTACTCACTTTACTCTGTGTCAGTTCATGAAAGCATTCCTAGGTTTCTTTTGCTCCATCTTTCAGCATTTCTTATTATGTTATATTCCATGTACCATATTTATTTATTTTTTTAGCTATTCTTCAATTTATGGACACTTCCTTTGTTTTTTTCTATAGCAAAAAAATTACTATAAATATTTTTGCATGCGTGGGTCTTTTCTCTCTATTATTGGCCTTTTTTGGGTATGTATACACCTAGTACTGGCATCATCGGGTCAAAAGTTATGCAAACATTTAGTAATCTTTTTTGGGTGGGGTATCATTGAGTCAAAAGCTAGGCACCGTTTAGTAACCTTTTTGGGTATAGCTCCAAGTTGCTTTCCAGAATAGTCAGACTACTTCAGAACCCCCAAACCAGGCACATTAGTGTGCCTCCTACCTCCCTTATAACACCTATAATTTTCATTTCTTTTTTTTCTTTGTCTACCTTTTGGGTATAAAGTGGAGCTTCACAGTAGATGTAATTTTCATTTTATATTCATTTAAATATTGGAACATTTTTCATCCGGCTAAAAAAACCTTATATTTTTCCCATCTAAATACTGCCTACCTGATCATAACTTTGAATCATTTGTTTACTGGGATTTGACCCTTATATATCCTCATATATTTGAATCAATTCCTTATGTATCTTGGATATCAGACTATTATGAGAGGATATTGTTGCAAAGATTTCCCTTCTCCAATAATTCCTTTACTTACAATTTTAATTGAATTGATTTTTGTTTGTGCAAAAACTTTTCAATTTTATATGATAAATATTGTCCATTTAATCTTCTGTGTTCCTTTCCAGTTCCTGGTTGGTCAAGAACTCTTCCTTATCCATAGATGCAAAAGATACCTCCTTACCTCTTCCTTCTCATTTATTTGTGATGTGACTTTTTACACCTAGGTCCTATATCCATTTAAAACTTAATGTGGTATATTAAGATGTTGGTCTGAAATTGATTTCATATTTTGTCAAAAGATTCTTTTGCATTTATTGAGATAGTTTTTTTCCCTCCCTCCCTCCTTTCCCTCCCTCCCTCCCTCCCTTTCATCCTCTTTCCCTCCCTTCCTTCCCTCCCTCCCTCCTTTCTTTCCTTCCTTCCTTCCTTTCGATTCCTTTTTTCTTTTTCTCTTTCTATATGACAGTGTTTAGAGAGAAAACATGTCCTTTACCATCTAACTTGTGTGTATCTCAAATATTTTGGTATGTTGTCTCATTATTATTGTTTTTTTTGGAAATTATGTTTCTATTACTTTTTTTCTTTGACTTACTAGTTTTTAGGATCAAATTATTTAGTATCTAAGTTGGAATATTCCCTTCAAGAGACTTTTACTAATTATAATTTTTATTTTTTTGTCAATAAAAATGTGTTTGATATTTTTACTTTCATACATTGGTTTATGAGATTTTTGATGTTCTAGCACATGGCCAATTTTTTAAAAAGTTTTCATGCACAGCTAAACAATATGTTTATTCTTTTCTATTCTCATTTGATCATCACCAGAAATCCATCATGTCCGACTTTTCTATCTATTCAAGTTCTTGATTTCTTTCTTACTTTTATTTTTGTAATAGTTGTGTTATTTTGAAAGTAGAGTATATTGAGGTTCCCAACTGTTATGTTTTTGCCATTTATTCCTCCATAGAATTCAAGTAACTTTTCCTTTAATTACTTAGATGCTAGCCCATTTGGTACATATATAACAAATACTGATGTTATTTTACTGTGTATAGTGCCTTTAAGCATAATGCAGTTTCTCTGTTTATCTCTTTCAATAATGCCTATTTTTATTTTGTCTTGTCTGGCATCATGCTTACTAAACCACCTTTTAAAAATTTAACCTGAATGTATTCTACTCCAGTCCCTCATTTTAACTCTTTATAAATATTTGTTTCAAGTATATTTCTTGTAAACAATATGTTATTATATCTTGCTTTCTAATCTATTTTTCTTTCCTATTCTATTTTATGGGTGAATTAATTCCATTCATGTTCATGGTTGCGATCAATAATTGTGTGTTTCCCTATGTTCTATCCTTTATAAAGATGAATATAGTTTAAAACCTTAATAGGATCTTTTTAAAGGGTCATTGATCCCAAAGTGCACATTTCTGCTATGTTCATCCATAATTCTGATTGGAAAAACCAAGGAATGATTTTACCGATGCATAACTGACATTTATGTTGTTCTTTCCATGCATTCTCATTTTATGTTCACAAAACCTTGGAAATAGGTTCTGTGTATTACTGTATTCTGTATTACTATGTCCATTTTGTAGATTAAAAATGGAGCAAAGAGAGGGTATATGACTTGCACATGGTCACGTACCTATAAGAACAGGAAGCAAGATTTATGCCTATGTCTTTCCTGATTCAACTATAGCACTTCATCTTAGATAAGAACCACAACTGCAACCACAACTAGCATTTACTTAATACTTTAATGCTTGTAAAATGCCTTAAATATATTATCTCATTTTAACTTCCAACAACCCTGCAAAGTAGGTGCTATTGTTATCACAATTTTACAGATGAGGAAAGTGAGGCAATCATGACTTGCCCATCGTCCCAAAGCTCATAAGTCTCTGAGGCTATATTTAACTCAGCTCTTTTAGATTCCAGGTACAACCTTACATCTACCTATATGACTTATACAATATAATACTGATTCTCCAAAAGCTACATCAGAATAATCTGCACATATATTGAGGATATCATTAATTTTAAAAATCTGAGAAAGGAATGAGTAAGCTTTCATAGATGATTTTCTATAGCAGATGACATTGTCACAGTCATAGGATTGACTAAAAGGTGTAGAGAATGCAAGAACTTGGTATGTCTATTTGATTAGTACTCTCTTCCCCTTTAAATCATTTAAATTGGTAATACAAAACAACTTTAGAATGTTACTTCTAGTAAGATTTCTCTTACATATGTATTAAGATCATGAAAGAGTCCCTGAAATAATATAGTTAAAGATAATTTTTGTCCTCATTATCAGTATCAATCCAGGTAGAGAAAATGGTTTACAATTCAATTTGCAAGTAGAAAATGGAGTAGGAGAAAGAAAACACTACTACATGCTTTTACCCAGCTGAAAAAGGTCTTGGTATTTTAAAGTAATGCAAAGTCAATATGAATACAACTATGGACCATCAAAAACACTAGTGCAGTCTTTGTTGTTGCTGCATAATTTCAGTCATGATCAATTCTCTATGTCCTCTTCTGGAGTTTTCTTGGCAAAGGTACTAAATTGGTTAGTCATTCCCTTCTCCAGCTCATTTTACAGATGAAGAAACTGAGGCAAACAAGGTCAAATGACTTGTCCAGGGTCACACAGCTACTGTCTGAAGCTGGATTTTAACTGGTCTTCCTGTCTCAAGACCCCAGTGCTCTATCCACAGTGCCATCTAACTCTAGTACAATCTTGGGCTGCCTTTAAAGAAACATAGTGCCCCAGACAAGAGAGGTGACAGTCCTGTTGTTCTATGCCCTGCTAAGTCCACATCTGGATTATTGTGTTCTATTCTGAGCACAGCCTTTTAGGAAGGACATTGATAAATTGACATCCATATAGAGAAGAAGATACGGCTATCGTGGTGAAAATCCTTGAGATCCTACCATATGAAGGCTGGTTAGAGAAACTACGATTTTTAGTCTGGAAAAGAGGAAACTTAGGTGGTACATATCTTCAAGTATTTTAGGGGGACATGAGAGATTCGATTTGTTTTGCTTGACCCCAGAGAAGTATAATGGGTAGAAGCTGAAAGGAAGCAAATGTAAGCTTTATATATGTAAAATTTCCTTTGATAATTAGAATTAGCCCAAAGTGGAATAAGTTGCCTTAGGATGTAATGAGTTCTTCCTCTTTGGAGGTCTTCAAACAAAGACTAGATAACAAATTATATGTCGATATGATTCTTCCTCAAGTATGATTTGTGTCTATTTGAGGATGCCAAAATTCCTTCCAGCTTTAACATATAATAATTCTGTTTCCCAATGCAGTATAGAATGTCCAGTGTAGATTCTCAGTGAGATCCCTTTTAGATGATGAGGTCTTCCAGATATTCTTGTGCAGTCTCAAACATCAGAATAGAAGGCAGTATAATACAGAGGAAATAACAGTAACTCTGGAATTAAAGGAGCTGGATTTACATCTAGTTGGTCCTTGGGGGACAAATTACTTGACTTCTATGGATTTTAGTTTCCTTATGTCAAATGAAGGGACTAGAATAGAAGACCTTGGGTCTTAGGGTCAATATTATAGGCTCTCCTCAATGATATTTACGGCTACTTAATATCTCATTCAAATGGTCCATTTTGGTAGAGGGAGATTAAATGGATGAAAAATATCTATTGTTCGTAGTGACCTGAAAATGGGTGAAGAATATAGTGAGTTAGTCCATCAGGTGATGTATTTGATGGGCACTGCAGATTTTAAACAGCTGGTTTGGGTTTGGAAATGACACAGAGCCTCCAGTGCTCTAGAATAGTTCCTGACACAGTACCCCATATTTCTCACATTGTTATTTTCTCTGTGATGCTATATACCTTTTATTCACAGAAGACCATATTCATTAAAGAATTACAATTTGGTATAACTCAAAAGGCGATGATGAGATGTATGTTAACTACAGACTCCAGTATATTATCAATGATCATACATACTATATATATATATATATAGTGTCTATAATTAGGTATTATCTATATATGTCTGTGTATATGTGTGTATATATATGTATGTGTATGTACATATACATACATATTATATAAAAAATGAAATTGCATAAAAGATATCATCCAGGAATTGTACAATAAAAAAAAGGAGGACAAGTCAGGGCTAAAGACAGGATTTTTCAGGAAGTTTTAGTGAAACTTTAAGCCATTCTTTTTTTTTTTTAAGTTATTAAAGCTTAAAACTGCACGAAGACTTTTGGGACACAATATGTATATGTAGGTCAAGTACTATACTAGTATTCATGAAATTTGAAAGACTTTAGCATTTTGGGTCTATCTTCAATAAAGGATTTATAGTAGGTCATGGACAAGAATCACACAATGAATGAAAAGAAAAAAGATGGGGTGATCTGTACCACTGAAGGGAGTAACCATATCTATGGAAACACTGAAGTTAAATCATTCATATAATAACATGCAAAAGGATAACAAAAAAATCTTTAAAAGCTAGCATGTGTATGGTACTTCAGCACTTTGCATTTATCATCTCATTTTCTAGTTGAATCCAATCTAATAAACATTAACTAGCTACTACTTTAAGAAATACTAAGTGCTGGGGTATGTGATTAATAGAAAGTTCCTGCCTTCAAGGAACTTACAATCTAAAGGGGAAAGAACACTCAAATGGAGGCAGGAAAGTTTGTGGGGAGGTGTCAGAGATTCTCAGGGAAGGGGCATCTTATTCCATGGAATTGAAACCAGGCAGAGCAGGAGATACAGAGAGGGGTGAGCAAGAAAAGTCCAGTTTCTGCCTTCTATGAAGTAAGCATTGGGATGAGTTTGGCACTCCAGCCTCCAGCCCTCTAATCAGAGGGTAGAGGAGGCTAAGGGAGGTGGTCTCAGTAGCCTGATGGTGAGATGAGAGGTTATGCTGGCGAAACAGGAGACTCTTGTTTTGTAAAGTTGAAACCAGGCAGAGCAGCAAGTGCAGAGTGGAGTACATATTCATTTGAGCATATGTAGACATCTGACATATTACCACAGAGCAAATAGAGAGTTGTTGGATTCGGGAAGACCTGGTCCCATTCCGACTCTGATGCATGCTCTTTGAGCTGGGGTAAATCACTTTTCTCCTCTGAGTCTCACATAGCTCTCCATGACTATAAATTATCAATGAGTGATGTATTGACCACTTTTCATGTTTAAAGACACATTAAGATCTTCTTATGTTCCTAATTCATGAGGAAGAAGCTAAATAATAAATAGATGTGGGTACCTGACAACTGAAGGTCATGAATTGCAGAAGGCTACAACCTCCTGTCAAACCTCATTGATAAGTGGCTGAGGGTAGGAGTTGAACAATAACCACGAACAATGAAAGGATGTGGCTTAGTGAAAATGAAGAATTTAAATGAATGTCCACTGTTTTCATGTGGCGGCATGAGGGAAACAACCCCTGATTTGGAGTCAAAGGACACAGGTTTGAATCACAGCACTGCCATTTATTCGGGATTAAGAGGGCAAACAACTTAACTTCTTTGGGACTAATTTCCCTCATCTGTAAAATGAGCTGGGACCACATCTTATTGTTGTCCAGTTTCTTTTCAGTCACATCTGACTTTTCATGACCCCATTTGGGGTTTTCTTGGCAACCCTACTGGAGTGGTTTGCCATTTCCTTCTCCAGCTCATTTTACATTTTGCGTCAGCTCTCCAGGGCTGAGGCTATATATAGCTCCCATGCTAACCAGAGAGCTAGGAATGTTGTCGTGGTTGGTGTCTGACCTTCTTTCTCCAAGAGGACCAGTGACATCAGGAGGGTGGTTTCTGGATTTGCTCATGAGTTGGATTTAAATGAGACAGAACTACATAAAGTTGTCAGTTGTTAATAGGTTACAAAAGACATGAAGATGAATTATTGGCTTAAAGGGATTAAATCATAATCCTGAGTCATGATCAGGAATTGTCTCAATTTTGTACTTGCATCTATCATAGTACCTGGTGCCTAGTAGGCAATGAATAAATACTTGATGGAAAATTCTTTGGGTTTGGAGGAAAATAGATATTGTTTTTCTCTCTCTTTTTTTTAAACATTTATTTTTTTAAATTTTAGACAAATGCTAAAATTTTAATGCACAATAGAGAAAAGAAGTAGAAATAGAAAGTTAAATATTGAAACATGCAAAATAAGAAAAGAAAAAAAGCATGTCAAGTGCACAGCAGAATGTAATAGAATAGAGGATTCAAAACATATAGCAATAAATTTCCATTTCAAGAAAGCCTATATAAGAAATACTACATTGTGTTGAGAGCTGTCCATCTATTCTTTGCTTCCTTGTAAGTTTTCTACTGTGTACTTTTTATTTTGTTCTTTTTCTCCCCCTTCTTCTCACCCTCTCAGGCTATCATTAAGCACAGATATATTTAACATATTCTTTAACCCATTCATCAAACAAAAGTGTTTACTGATCACAAAATAACAATGGTTCATCCATTTTATGATCTTTATTAATAAATAGTAATCTGAATCACAGAACCAGTGGATTTACTGTAAAGAAGGAAAAGTGCTGCCTTGCAAATGTAGTCTCAGGATGAACTAAAAAACCTTTCAAAGGTGATATAATTAAAGCTGCCAGGTGTTTTTGAAGCAAGTCAAAGGGATGAGTCAAGTGGAAGTTTTTGCACAGCATGCTGAACCTGAAATGAAAATCAGGAAGGCAAATCATCTCCTTACCCCTTTCTGATTGGAGCCTGATCCTGTGCCACCTTAAGAAACTGCCACCCTATTTCTTGATAGTCACAGCATCAGCTGTGTTTCCTTAGTCAAGAAAATTGGAGACATTTGTACATCCCACCTTGGATTTTTATTCAAAAAGTGTAATAAGTGCCAATTTCAATGTACAACAGCATGAAAATTATTCATACCCTTAGAATCTGTGACTGAGCCACTTATTTAGGGTGGCAGGAGCATTTTAAGGAATTTTATTGAAATGTTCTCAAGTAAACAAATCAGACGCTGAGCTCAGTGAATTTACACAATGCTCAATGATACATCTGCATCTTAATTTAAACCTCTGAAATTTCATTTTAATCAAATTCAAACTTCAGCATTCTAGAGATCATAAAGGGAAGCCTCATGACATTAATTGT
Organism: Bettongia penicillata ogilbyi; assembly: GCA_023548195.1. Lineage (NCBI taxonomy): Eukaryota > Metazoa > Chordata > Mammalia > Diprotodontia > Potoroidae > Bettongia > Bettongia penicillata. The sequence continues at coordinate 552,417 of JAJHZJ010000502.1, read as the reverse complement.
GTTGGGAATTTAATCAGCAAAGGTCTCCTTGCTAGCACATTCAACTCTGCAGATGGTGTACTACAATGTCTCTCCCTAAAAATGTTCTAGATTTTTTATTCTCAAAGACTCATTTTGAGGAAATGATTTTTTAAAATCCTGCAATCATACATTGAGAGCTGCAAGAGATCTTGGAGGTCCAGTCCCTTCCCTTTCTACACGGAAAGACTGAGGCCTAGGCAGGGGTCTACTGTAGCTAGATTGCTCTAACAGCCAAATCCAGATGGTAACTTAAAGAAGATACTAGAATTCTACATCGAGACTCCTTTAACAAAGGTAAGCAATTGTTGTTTGTTCTTAGCTTTCAAAGACCAATGATGTCATGATTTGGGGTGTGTTTGGGGAGGACCAGGGGCTCTGTTGTGAGGCCTGTTCATCCATCTTTGGTGTCCACTTATCACCCAATTCTCACCCATAACATGGAGAAGTTGTAGAAAGAAGCTGCCTCTTGAAAAAAGTAGACTGCTCTGTTGACAGTTGTAGCTGAACTCCAAATAGCTTTCTTCAATCATAGCCAGGTGGTATAGTGTGAAGTACTGATTGACAGAAAAGAAATTTTAAGGAAACTATAATCCAATGTTTTATTTTGTCTCGAAGTTTGATAATCGAATCTATTTTTAGAAGTCCTTCTTAAGTGCTGAGAAGGTAAAACAATTACCTTTAAAACTGCTGAAGTGCAAACTGAATATAGTTAACATCTCATCTGGTTTTCAGGGTACAAATTAACCTTGTCTCAGCCACCCAATACTTTCAGCCCATCAGGAACATTCCAACACCGTTTCTTTGTGAATCATCGAAATATCCAAACTTCAATTAAATGTGACTAAAATGTTGGGATGTAATGAGGAAACAGGACATTAATTTTCATGATCCTATCACAAATTCTAACACAAATCCATTTGACTACCAAGTTTAGCACTAAACTTTTCTTCAACTGAGGGCTAAGCTAGCGTAAAGAAGAAAACTGCAGCATTTGTTAATGCAGACCTGCTTTCTTTGATTTCACCGACAGAAGGAAAGAACAGTTTTCATGGTTCAGTCTCATAGCCACATTCTAACAAAGCAATATTACAAAAGGAACTCCTTGATTAACAAAATTTCTTCCTGTCCATTGCTTTCCTTCTCTTCAAAATGATATGTCTCTAGCCTCCCTCCTGATATCCCTGTTAGTTGTACCCACACCTTAGATGCTAGCGTTTCTTCTCAAACCTTTCTTTACCTTCATTATTATTCAGTTTAAGGTATTTTTGTTTGGATATTATCACCATTAATTTATTTAATCTATTTGTTGTCTCCTAGGAAAGAAGAGACCTGAAATATAAACTTGAATGAGAGAGTCAGAAAAGACCCAAAGTGGGGGTTCTAACTTAGCCTTTTGGAGGTCATGGATTCCTTTTTTTTATATTTTTATTATTTTTTTAGTGTTCTACAATCACTTCCTTAAAATTAAGATTTTATCCCTGCCCCCCCACTTTTCCCCGACTACCCCACTCCTTCCCCGGGACAGCATACAATTCTGTATAGGTTCTCCATATACTTTCCTATTGAGTACATTTTCACAATAGTCATGCTATGTAGTCGAATTAAAATAAATGGAAGAAATCATATAACAAATCAAAACATAATACACTAAAACCCACACACATACAAGCATGATCCGCTACATTCTGCGAATGACTTCCATATTTCTTTCTCTGAGTGTGGAAGACATTTTGCCTTAGAATACCACCACTGGGATTTTTTTTTTTTTTAGTAAGTTCTTGCGTTATTATGAAGTTCCAAGTCTACCAGAAAAAACTCTCGCACATTGTGGTCGTTGCTGTGCACAAAATTCTTCTGGTTCTGCTCCTTTTGCTCAGCATCAGGTCATATAAGTCCTTCCAGGCCTCCCTGAAGTCTTCTTGTTCATCATTTCTTATGGTGCAATAGTACCCCATTACATTCATATACCACAACTTATTCAGCCATTCCCCAATTGATGGGCATCCCCTTGATTTCCAGTTCTTGGCAACCACAAAGAGTGCTGCCATAAATATTTTTGTACATGTGGGACCCTTTCCCATTTTTATGGTCTCTTGGGGATACAGTCCTAGTAGCGATATTACTGGGTCAAAGTGTATGCACATTTTTGTAGCCCTTCGCCATAGTTTCATGGATTCCTTTTGTAGTCTGGTGAAATCTATGGGCCCTACTCAGAATAATGTTAAGTGCAAAAGGGAAAACATATAGGATACAAAAAAAGCCCATTGTATTGAAATTTAGCCGTCTAAATATATTTTTAAAATTATATATTTAAAAAGAGTTCACATTCCCAAGTTTAAGAATCTTTGATCTGATGAATTTCAGATAAACCAGGTGAGCAATCTTAGTCAGCAAGCACCTGAGTACCAGGCACTGTGCTAAGCATTGAGAAAACATTTGAGCAGAAAGAAAGGGGGGTGGGGACAACGCATCAATGGGGAGCCAAATAGTATGCAGGGGTGGATACTTGGTTGGGGGCATGGTAGCTAAGTCTGGAGAATCAGGGATGGCTGATCTTAGGCCCTTCTCCATACTGGAACTTAAGGGAGTAAAGGTTGGCAGGAGTGGAGTCATAAGGCAATTGGGGCACTATGGCTTAGTCTAGAAAGAAGTGTCAACCTCTCTGCAAGTCTCAAGCAGCCTACAAAATGCCTGACAGGATCAGAGTTAAATTAAAATGTAATTAGGAAATGTTTAGTGAAATAAATAAAAATACATTAAAAATTAATTTTAGAATTTTTACATGTAATACAATTTTAAATGTAAATATTTAATAAAATAAATAAAAATATATTTGAAAAAATGCAATACAGCATCGATGGTGGTCATTTGTGGTTTTCTACATCAATATGTGGCGTAAGAGAATCTGTTTCTGTTTGAGTTTGAGATCAGTGGTCTGCAGAATGAGGGATGGTTGTGGGGTCCTTCTACAAAATGGAAGTTCTAGGAACAACTTATCAGTGGGGGAAGGTGCCCAAAGAAGCAGAGCGAGGAGACAGCTGAGGAATTGTGGGGCAGTTCGGAAGATATGTCCTGGGTAGCATAAAGGAAAAGTAAGTATACAGAGAAAACAGGGGACAGGATGAGTAATAGGGTATTGAAGATCAAGCTTGTCTTTCATAGTTTAGCCCAGAATAGTCCCTGACCATTAAGTACTTTCTATCTTGAAGACAAGCTCCTAATTACTATAGATTCTTTTCTCAATAATCTTTCTTCATTATTTAAGGCAATATAGTAGAAGAGCAATTGAGTGATGAGGTGGATAGAGTGCCAGACCTGGAGTCAAAGAGACCCATCTTCCTGAGTTCAAATCTGACCTTGGGTACTTATTGGCTACGTGACCTGACTTTGTTTGCCTCAGTTTCCTTATCTGTAAAATGAAGGAAACGGCAAATACTCCAGTATTCTTGCCAAGAAAACCCCAAATAGGGTCATGAAGAGTTGGACGTGACTGAAACAACTGAACCACAATGAGTGGAAAGAACACTGGAAGTGTGGGAAGAGTGATCAACTTGAAGTTAAAAGGCCTGGGTTCTAGCTCCTCTGGGAGCACTTACTAGTCCCACAATCCTGGGCAAGTTACTCAGATTCTCTAAGCCTCGGCTTGATTATCTTAACCAAGAACAGTCACTAGTGTTTCCTTCCCTCTCAGGCTGCGAGAATCCAGTGACCTCGTGGGAGGATATTTTGCTCCTGTAACATAGAATGTAAATATAAATTATTATTACTAGGTATAGAAGTGGCATTTTTCCCACCCTTTTTTCCCTATTTTCTGAATGAGAGTGCTCCAGTTTCACTCTAGTCCTGAGTACATCATAACTTTTTGTGTTGTTTTCTCCTTGTTTTGTGCGCAATCCTTATCTCTCCAGCCAGATTGTGAACTCCATAGAGGTAAAGAGGATGACTTATTTTATCTCCCTTCGTGTCTAGTTCTGTGCAGGTTACATAATAACTGATATTTATCATGGGAATTTAGAACTAAAGGAACCTTAGATGTTTGGTTAACTGCATTTTTATATACTATCTACTTTCAATTGAACAATTTAGGCCTTTTTTTAAAAGCTATTTTTATTGATAATGTATTTGTTCTTTTTTCCATTTTATTTTTCAGTTAACATGTATTTAGTTTCCTTCCCTCCCTCCCCCTTAAAATCAAACCAAATCCTTGGAACAAATATGACTAGTCAAGCAAAAAACAAAAGAAAAAGAAAATTAGTCATATTGAAAAATGTGTGTTTCGTAATACTTTAAATCTATTACTCCTCTATCAGGAGGTGGGTAATAAAGATCACAGCCAGTTTTTCTGGACTCATGGTTGATCTGCTTTGTTTGAAGTTCTAAAGTTTTTCAGAATTGTTGGTCTTTACAAAATGTTGATGCTACTGTATCAGTTGTTCTCAGGACGGCTCACTTCTGTCTGTAACAATTCGTACCATTCATCCCAGCTTTCTCTGAATCCATCCCTAACATCATATCTTAAGACCCATTCGTCTTCCATTATATTCAAAAACATAATTTTCCATTACCATTTAGGTTCATACTGGGTATAGAGCACTAAATAGGCCTTGGAGGAGATAAAACAATTAGGTAAAGCACAATCCTATGCTCCCGGAGTTTACCATCTGGTGGGAGACAAGACAAAACAAACACTAAATAAAAATCATTAGCATTTACACAGCACTTTAAAGTTTGCGAAACACTTTTACATAGGCTATCTCATTTGACCCGCACAACAACAGGAGGTAGGTGCTTTTCTTATCTCCATTTTAGGGATGAGAAAACTGAGGCTGAGAGAGGTTCAATGACTTACCCAAGGTCACACAACAAGCAAGTATCTGAATCAGAATTTGAACTCAGATCTGTTTGACTTCTAGTTTTGCACTTTAACCACTGTGTCAACCCTATACCCAATTCTTGTGTGTGTGTGTACATACGCGCTTATGTGCACTTGCATATAGGATTCTAGGCCAGTGTTTTCATTGTTTTAGGAACTTGTGTGGAAACTGCTTTCTGAGACACAGATGGAAACTCTTCTGTTACTACATGATATAGCAAATAGACTACCAAGCCTGCAGCCAGGAAGGACCAAGTTCAAATCATAGCATCAGACATGTACTAGCTGAGTGACCCTGGGCAAGTCATTTAACCTCTGTCTGCCTTAATAATAGCATCTACCTCCCAGGACTGTTGTGAGGATAAAAGGAGATAATATTTGTAAAGTGCTTCATATGGTTCTTAGCACATAGTAAGCACTATGTAAGTGTTAGTGACTGTTATTACTATAATGGCTATTATAATTATACAGTCTTAGAAAATCGACTAAGGCATGTGGATTGAAAATAAATTTAAAAGAAAATGAGTCATCTGTGTTAACAGTTGGGATCTGTACCTAGACTTGCTTGGTTCTCTCTTAACAGCATATGCATACATTAAACAGGTACAAAGCAGTAGGTAATGTAAATATTTCCCCCATTTTGCAGAGGAGGAAACTGAGGCTTGGAGGGGTTAAGTGACTTACCTGACCAAGGTCACACCCTTGATAGGTTAGGAAAGTAAGTGGCTACAACCTACACTTTTTGCTATTAAATCTGGTATACTTCCTAGCATGCCAAACCTGGCACAAACCCAGTATCTTCTTGATAGATGATGCTTAATGGGTGGATGAATTCCAGGAGAGACTGCTTTTTCTAGAGTCATCAAGAACTTGGTAACAACAAAATGAGAATCTGGAATCCACCCAGGTGCCTTTCCTCTGCCCCTACATACTTTTTTCAACCCAAACTGTTGTCTCAAAATCCAGAGAGCTAAATACAGAGACTGTGTTTTGCCATTTTTTTCTTTCTTGTCATTTAAGGTCAAGATCGGGTACAGAGTGTTGAAATATATATTGTTCACAGCCCTTCTCTGTTCACTGAACTTTCCAATTAGTGTCCACTTAAATGGATGCCAGAGAGAATTCCTTACAAGTTATGGTGTCATGTTGAATTGTAGTGATTATGAAGGGTACGGTGACAGGCGAAACGAAACCTCAGATATTTTTTTTCCTCCACTAATATCGCTCAGCAAAACTGGCTGTGAAAAGCCATCTTTCCCTGGAGACTTTCTAGGCATAAAAAGAACATTAAACTTCATTTTTCTTCTTTCTATCCTTTAAACTATTTTTTAAAAAAATCACTCTAATTGAAATGTTCTATTTCTTTGTAGTTTATTATTATCATTGTTATTTTTAAAGATTTTATATGGAAGCCTCAGGGAAAAGTCACATTGATTATAGAATGTCTCCGGAACATTCCTGCCCTTGATTTTATTTGAGTATAGAACAAAATGGAGGTGGCTTGTCTGTGTTTCTTTCAAATGCCATTTGCTGTAAGCTATTTTCTTGAGTTCCTTTGCTTTCTCTTTGTTTTTTTCCCCTCTCATTTTGCATACATAGGCCTTTTTTCTTTTTTTAAAAAGTAGTTCTCATATGAAGTTAGGCTATATGCTATGCAAGCATTTGAACATTAAAGCTGATATTTTATTTTGGAGCTGGAAAACTGGACCTTGTTTTCTTTTTTTCTGTTTTATTCTTGCAAAGAATGCCCCAGTCAATGAATAATTTAAGGCATTTAGATTCTGGAGAACATTTTTGAGTATTTCATGGCACAGCCATCTTTATTTTATGGTCTCCTCTTTTCCTCCCAGGGGCATAAGTAGTACTAGGTATCTTAATATGAACTCTATCAGTCATGTTCTTTCCTGAGGCTGTATGTTGATGATCATTTCACCTCTAAGATGATTTGATTCATGGAGAGGCAGCAAATTCAAGAAAGGCCATGGCCACCTGCATTTAATCATTGCTACCTTTACTCATCTGAGAGTATTGGGTTGAAATTTTCCTTATGTTAAAACTGGAAAGTTATTTTTCATTTATTCTACAAGCACTTTATAAATGTCTTTGAAGTGTGGGGCATGCAAAAACCCACCAAAGAGAAAAAGTTCTTGCCTTCAAGGAACTTATCTTGTTTTGGGGAGGGGAAAGGACAAGTCCTCAGGAAAGTAAAGACACAGTACAGGTAGAGTAGGTACAATGTAATTTGTGTGTGTGTGTGTGTGTGTGTGTGGTGTTTAAAAAAGACCAAGGTGTATGTGTATGTGAACATATGAATAATTGGGGCCTGAGATGGGAGGAGGGGAAAATTAGTATAGATCTTACTGTTGGAAGTATTCAGAGCCTTGAAGGAAGTGAGAAATTCTAGGCTATATAGATGAGAAGGGAATACATTTCAGGCATTGTGGGTGGGATGGGGCTGGGATATAGCCTGTTCAAAGGCACAGAAATAGAAGGACAACATTTAAGAGAAATATTAGAACAGTCAAAATTGACTAAATAGTAGAATATCTGAAGTAGAATAAAGTAAAACATCTGGAAAGGTGTAGATTATTCAATATTTCTATGGAAATATGATTGTCTGTGGAATCCTTTGCTTTTTGGAGTTCCCCAGGAACTGAGGGCTCATTAGTCTGAAGACAGGGGGCTGGATCAGACCCTCTCTTATGGCCTCTTCCAGATCTATTAGTCTATAAGTCAAGAATGGGGAATCTCTAAGCTGTGGTGTGGATCTAGACATTAGTTTGATCTTATTAAGCCCTGGAGTAATATTACTGTGTCGACCTTTTCCTCCTAATAGGTTACCAGTATCTCAGTTTGCCTTCTTGCTTCAATATTAAGCCCTGTAGCAATATTATTCTGTCAACCTATTCCTCCTAATAGGTTACCAGCCTCTCAGTTTGCCCTCTTGTTCCAGTACTGCCTTTAATAAGATGATAGCAAGGGAAACGTCAATCTGGCGTTACTGAATATACGTTAATTTGCAGAGCCCTGGAAATGGCAGGTTATAATCAGAATTCTTTCTATAACTCATAAACAGATGTAAAAGAATATGTCCTTTTATCTTAGGTTCCTAAAGTCACATAGCTAGTTAGTGGCAAGGCCAAGATTTGAACTCAGTTCTGCTCATTTCATTCCAGGGTTCTTTCAACATACATTAGTAACCAGTTACTACTCATTGGTCAGAAACAAGACCAGAATCTCATCTTTTGCCTTTTTAAGTAATGATATCAACAAAGAGCTTTAAAAATTTATCAGCTGGCTTGTTCTAGGCAAACAATTGCCACTTAAAAAAAAAGCTGTTTAATGTAATTGAGCAGACAGTCTAACATAGTATGGCTAACCTGCATACGACCTGCCCATATAATTTGAATAGACAGATATATCTGGATCTGTCCTACCCTGTCTCCAAATGATACTTCAGTTTCCAACTTTGTGAAGAGCTAGAGGAGGGCCATGGTTGGGCACTCAATTGCCTATCCCATGAAGGTTATTGGACTACAATTATTTCTATCTATATACCTCCAATATTTATCATTAAGCAGTACAATGCTCTCTTTTAGGGGTCCAGAATAAAAGCCACTTGTCCTAGTCATTCTAAAAGGGAAGGTAACAATTTACTCTCACTAGCCTAACTCCCTCCCACCAAGTGCTACACACACACACACACACACACCTCAGTTAGTGAACAATGAAAGTAAACAGAAATCAGAAAAGCTATACAGATTCTAGTAGATGGAAGAATATACAAGAGTAAGTCAGATCTTTAGGAGTAAAAGAAAGTCTTAGCTCCACTAAGAGATAACAATCTCATTAGGGAAGTTCATTCTTATTTTTTGAGGACCAGGCACGTTGGCAAGGTACAGTTTCTCGTAATACATGTGTGGTTCCAGGGAGATTGCTGTCCTCTATGTGCCTTGCTGCTCACCTGTCTTTCAGGCTCCTCTTCTTTCTTCCCTCAACAGGCTCTTCAGATTTTCTCCACACTTAAGGTCAGAGGTCTCTTGGTCAATTTTAACACACGTCTCTCTCTGAATCCACAGCATGAAGCATCATACGACTGTCCTTCGGAGAATTGTCTCCCCACCTGGGTAGGAGTGTTACAAATACGTTATTTTCTTGTTCAGTTGTTTTCAGTCACATCTGAGTCTTCATGACTCCATTTGGTGTTTTCTTGACCAAGATACTGGAGAGGTCTGCCATTTCCTTCTCCAATTCATTTTACAGTTGAGGAAACTAAAGCGAAGAGGGTTAAATGACTTATCCTGGGTCACAGAGCTAGTATCTGAGGCCAGGTTTGAAGTTGGGAAGATGAGTCTTCCTGACTCCAGATCTGGGACTCTATCCACTGCACCACCTGGCAGTACAGCTATATTAGAGGAAGAGGAAAACCGGAGATAGATTGGAATTTCTACTTGGGATAGTTGAGACTATGCTAACAGACAACAGGAAAAGATAGAACTAATAGATTTTAGTTCCTGAAGGATTTTTTTTTTTTTAACATTTCTATTGCCAGAATCTAGCACAGTGCCTTACATACAGGAAATAAATGCTTTCTCAATTTTTGTTTCACTGAACTGAATTGAATTGCTAAATTCAACTTGCTTCTTGTTTTTTCTATGAAGCAGAAAGATCTTCGGACTAGGAAGTATAAATCAATAATGCTAATAAGAAATTGAAACCTAAAATATCAAAATAAGGTCATAGAGTAGTGGTGTATGTTGGATATAGCACAGGACTTAGAATTAGGAAGACCTGTGTTCAAATCTTGTCTCTGACACTTGGACCTGCATTCAAATTCTGTTCCATGTCCCTGGGAAAGTCATTTAGCCTCTAGGTGCCTCAGTTTCCTCATCTGTAAAATGGAAATAATAGTATCCTGGGTGTCTACCTCATAGGATAGTTGTATGCCTCAAATGAGATAATGTGTACCAAGTGCTTTACAACATTTCAAGTTCATCTGAGTGTTAGTTGTCATTAAGACTTCCCGTTTGAAATCATTCACTCTCTGGGTTTAGTTTAAGCAGGTCCAAGTTCTCCTACCTCTATTATCACCTCTCTTCATATCTCATCAGTAAACACACTGTGAAAGACCTCGATAATGGCTTGCTGAAATCTAGGCATAGTTCATCAATGATATTCATTTGTTCTCTTGGTCTAGAAAGAATATTGAAAAAAGAAAGGAGCCTAACCCAATGTAACTTGTTTTGTTTGAACCTAGGCTGGCTCAGAGAAATGACCACTTACATTTTTGATAGGCTTAAGACTGCCCTTTTAGTAAATAAGAAATTCTCTGGTCGTTGCTGTTAGGATCATCATCTTGTGAGGTGAAGGATATTCTGCCCTCCACTCTCTTGCGGAAACTAAGAAGATATTTGCCCACCTCTAATTCTGTTTTCCTGGTCCAGTTCTTTGAAATTTTGTGAATCTCAAAGTACCTCAGTAATAGACAAGTTTTCAGTGCCTTGTGCATCATTGCTCTACAGCTAGTCATTTGGGATCACTGAAAGCATCTCAGAGCCTGCTTATCATCCCCAGAATCTCTTTTCTTTCTTCTTGGTAGAAAAATAAGGTAGGGAAAGGCCTTCATGGACCAGCTCCACCTTGACCTGCTGCTGAGAAATTTGTTTTCTTGGGATCCAACTTGTTTGCTCTGGTGGTGAGACAGAGGGAACATATGTCCCCATTCCTTCATTTGGTCTTTCTCCTTAGACCATATTCTTGGGAGGATTTTCTAAACTCACAATTTCCAACTACTCAACTCAATAGAATACAGAAATTTCAGGGATTAGGTAGATATTCTTAATAACTTTAAAGAAGGCTGTCATGTGACTAACAGTTTTCTCTACCAGGAATGTACTTAAGGTTAAGCTATCAGTTTTTTTGAGTGAAGACTATGGCTTTGCCTCTTTGACACAAAAATTAGGAGTTGGTTGAAGAATTATCTCATGGGAAAAGGCCTTCTGAGGTACTATGTCACTGAAATGTCACTGAAAGGCTGAGATTCCTTTCTATAGTCGAGCAGGAATAAAGGTCAAGAGACTGAAGAGGGCTGGGAAATCTAAGGGCTGTGGTGACACATTAGAGTCAGGAGAAGAAATAGACTAGTTTCTTATCCAAAGTATTTTGGGAAAAGGTTTTGCAACATCCATGAACTTAAATAGGGGGATAAAATCTGTATTTTTACTAATCTGTACCTGAAATTTAGCAATTTCCTTCATTTAAGAATTAAAAAATTTTAATTATGACATTCAATCCTTAATTGTACATTATACAATCCCTATCATGATTAAGACACTACCAACTTCAATCAAATACATATATTTATTTCCTTACAAAATGCGATTTTTTCCTTTTTCTTTGTTTTTATCAATTTGACCTATATTTAACCTGAAAGTTATATGCTTTTTTTGTGAAAATAATGTCTGTAATAATAAAAACATGGCCTTCTTCAAGCAGTATGGCTTTTGCTGAAAATGTGTGTGATGTTTAAGTTTATAGATGCACTATTTTATCTTTGATTTAATGAGCATGCACAAATCCCATATAGAAATTCCTTAAAGCAATATAGATCAACAAGTGCTTTCTCCAAATATGGGCTTAGACATTGCCAAGGGGTCACCGAATAGTTAAGTTGTTTACCCATGGCCATACGATTAGTGTATGTCAGGGCAGGCCTTGAATTCACTTCACCACACTGACTCTCAAATAGATGTAATTATGTTAATGGACTTTCAATGGAATTTCTTTTCCTCTAGTACCTTCCCCAAAGCCTCAGAAATAATTGAAGTGTTGCCATGAGATTGACTTGACTTTATATTTTGGTAACACCTGTTTGGAAGAAATGTCAGAAACTAGAAAGGCAAAAATTGTTCTTGTCACCAGTTAGCTGTATTTCAATTGAAGGCAATGTTGCTTAGTTTATAAAGTGCCTCAGTGGTCATTGATGATTGATGGGAACTGTTTTTCAAGGACTAACATGCAAAACGATTTTACATAGCTGAAAGATATGGTAAGTAATTTTAGCCCAGTGATTTGGAGAAGTAGTTTAAAGAAAATAAACTGCCCAGGCAATCAGGATTAGCTTGGAAGTTGCAGTTACTTCTGAGAAAATGAAGAAAAGCACCTACGATATTAAGTATTAAAAAATTCACGCTCTGAATCTTGAAGCAATTGTAAAAAGTATTTATATTCTTGGTGGTAAGTTTTCTATTTCATTTTTTTAATGAGATGCACCAACTTTATTTAGGTTGAATATAATACTCTCTACTTTTGAATGCATGCTGGAAGGGAGCTTATTTTCAATGTTTATATTAAAAAGGCAAGAGAAAGTAATTTCATGTTAGATGCAGCTCCTCTTAACTACAGTGACTTCTCCTGTAAAAGGAAAAAAAAGAAGTTAATGATTTTATGAGAGTATTAGTGAGTTGACACTGATACTCGGGAAGGCAGCTTTGATCAGAGAAATAACTGGACATTTTTGTGTCTGGGCTAAGGTCAGGTAGTATGTAAAGGAGAGAGAATCCCAGAATGAGGAACTTACCTGGTGGTGTCTACCGGTAGAGGTCAGGGTCCAGGACACCGAACTTTCTATGATACTGATGAACTGTTCCATGCTGCCTCAGGGTAAGTTTCTAGGGAAAAAAAGCTTACATTTGGACACAGTAGTCGTTGTTGAGGTTGAGGGCAGGGCATCAAAGAAAGCACCTGGATTGTAGCTGTTAGGGTCTAGGGAGTAATATACTTGGGACTAGTACTCGACATCCTCTAAATTTCATTTACTCTGCACAAATCCTTGATCATCTTAGCCTAGTTATGAACTTAGCTTTGATTCTCTATCACTATTTGTGAAAAATTCAAGCCCTATTATTTATCCCAGGATACAAGCTACAATCTGGGTCTAATGCCTATAGAGTAGCTTATTGTAGTTTATATGGAGAAACATCTGATGTAGTCTCAGCCATAATTTACAGATGTACAAGAATCTCGATGCCTGATGAAGAACTATGCTGGAGTACTCAAAACAATTGTTTGTAGGTAGAAATAGCAGTGGTATCTGTCAGATAAAACCTAGATATCTTCTTTTAAACCCTCCCACTAGCCTGGAGTGATGCAGACCCCATGCTGGATTTATATGTAGGTGGAAAAGAGGCAGGCAATTATGTGATGGTGTATTGAAGGTACAGAAAAGTTTACTTAACTGGAAATGTCTTCCCACAGCTTGTCCTTTACAAACACAATTGGAGTTAGAAACCAAAATGTCTACAAATCGAGACTGAGGCTCATTCTGCAGGTGGCTACAGACTACACACCTGATACTGGACTTTCTAATTCCCAAGTAAAAGATGAAAGTGACTAGGACATTGACAATTCTTAGAGAACAGATATACACTCTCCCACATGGCTTCAGAACATAGGTATCAAATGAGATAATATTTGTAAAATACTTATCACGATACCCTAGACAGAGTAGGCACTAGGTAAATGTTAGAGTATTGCATTATTATTATATTATATGTAATATCATACATTATATTTTAACATAATATAATGTATGATAGTACATTATTATAATTATTCCTAGAACTCAACTTCTTATGTAGAAGAGAGGGAATTTTGATGGGCTCAGCAGCATGAATCTAGTGTTCTATAGCCAGATGTGTAAGAAATCCTGGTAGTACCCATGCCATGGGTATTATTGTGCTACTTGTCCTTCATTTTAGAAAAGGACCAATCACATCATGAGGGGGGATATCTTGACTTACACATGCATTTGATTTAAGTGAGGCAGACCTATGCAAAGGCATCAGCCCCACTCTTTCCTCCAGAACCATCAGTGTCCAGTGGCAAGCCATAGGTCAGGACAACTAGAGATGGCCCAGCACTTCATGGGCAACTCCTAACTTGTTTTGAGATTTAGACCTTCTAGAGCAGGGACTCAAACTGGAATGCTTGAACTGACTTAATTTTTTTTTGACAACTGTATTTTGATATAAATGGTTTCCTTTATAATTTTATATATTTTGTTTTGGGTATTTAAAATCATTATTCTGACAAGTGGCCCATTGGTTTCGCCAGACTGCCAAAGGAGATTGATTGCTTATCTAGGATATTCAAAGTGTTCTGCCTTCTGCAGCAGGAGATACTATTTAGTAGACTTTGGGCAAGCTGGTTGTCTACGCGTAAATCCAAGGATTGTCCTGATTGTAATCTGAAGTTCTAGTACTTCCGGTACCTCTGGCAATTACTGTGAATGATTTATGTAACTTTAATGTTTATTTATGGACTTCTTTGAATATCTTATATGTGTTTTATATCTCTTTATTGGCTTCCTGGGGTCCTTTGTCTCTTTTGTACTTTCTGTGGGATGAAATTGAGACTGCTCTTTACCCAACATGCATTTGATACCTTGAGCATCCTATGGGAAATGTGAACTCCTGTTACTTACATATATGGAAACCTGGACACTAATTCTAGAAAGTTTCCCCAATTAAAAAGCTAGTAAGGGCATAAGTAAAAAAGAGAGAATGATCTGTTTTGGGTCAGCTCCCAGGATTCTACCCAGTCTTACGTCAACCTCTGCTGGTCTTGGGGTACCCTAAGACTTGGATTATTTGTATCTATATTTTGAGTAATAGAGACTACATTGATATGGCTCAATGGGAGACCAGAATAGATATATTTCTAGTATCTCCTCCCCCCACACTTTTCTAAGTGAGACTTTCTTTAGTGCCTGCCAGGAAAGGAAACTGGAGACGAAGGACGTAGGCTGACCATTCTGCTCATCTCACGGAATTGAGAACTAGCTTTGAATTATATCTATTTGCTCTTTTAAATATTGTTAGTCTAGGGAATGTAATTTCAGATTCAAGTTAAACTCCTGATTTTTATTCATCAATGGGGAAAGGGGACCCTAAGCTTTATATAAAGTTTTATTTCCTTCCTACCAAATACCAATTCTACAATGAAAGCATAGAAAGCTGGAGGTAGATTGTCAACTTTTTTCCCAGACTTTTTTCCTCCCTTTACCAGCCTGAAGTGTAGTTGACATTATCCATCTCCTCTCTTAAGGCTGGAAGAAAAGCCTGAAGAAACTGAAAAGATTGGATCTTTCCCATTCTTTCTGATTCTGTCCTAACCTTTATACAGCTGCAGGGCATTCTTCATCAATGAAGCAATAGTACCATACCAAGAGGCTTTGTGGCTCAAAATACATTTGTATTTCCTCCTCTGAGTGCATATTTTCCCCCAGCTGAATGCAACCTTTTTGAGGAAAGAAACTTTTTTTTGGTCTTTGTAGACCTAAAGCCATGAACGGAACCTGGCAAATAAGTAATTAATAAATGCTTGTTGAATTTATGCTTATGAGTACTTCTTTTGGCCTAATTTTAACTAGTAATGCTTCCCCTTCCCTCATGTAGCAAAATTTTCACTATTACTATCCTCCTTAATGGTTGAGCCATCATGCTATTTTGTTAAGGGGCAAAATGTAAGCTAGGTAAGTAGGTAAGAGAAGTGCAGGAGGAAAGATCTGGAGTTAGATGGACCCCTAGCTATTTCATTTAGCCCAGCCCTCGTCCCGCATTTTACAGATGAGGAAAACTGGACTTTGGGCTGCTTAGTGATTTGCTGAACTTAGGTAGTAAGTAACATAGACGATTAACTTTGTTTCACGATGGAGTGCTGGCGACCCTCAGTTCTCAAAGACATTGGCAGCAGAGCACAGCCCTTCATAGGCTATGCTAAGCTAGCAAGATTATGATTATAGACACTCCTTATAATTATTGAGACTCACTGTACCAGAATCTGGTCTTTTGAGTGGTAAGATCTTTTAGCCAGTCCCTAACCCTGAGCCTATAAAATGGATTAATTCAATTGACACTCATTGTTACTTAGCACCAGATGGACTGACAAAGGGATCCATGATCCAGAAAGTTAAGATCCCTCATTTGAACAAATTACCCCAGAATTTCCATACAGCTTCTTTCTATACAGTTGAATCTTTCTCTAGTTATACTCTACAGTGCAGACCCTAAAGAGATGAGGCAAAGATAATTATACTTCACCTGGAAAGAAGAGAGAGCAGTTAGGGAAAGGTCAGAAATGTGGTGCTGTGTAATGCCCAGTGGGAACGTGTGATAGGAAGGATGTCTCTGAGTAGTTAAGAAGTAAACTGAGGGTTGTTACTGCTTGCCCTTCCTTCTTGAAGAGGCCCATGACTTCAGGAAGGTGATGCCATGATTTGCAAGCGAATTGGATTTAAGTGAGGCAGGGCTCACTAGCTTCACTTTCTCCTCCAGAACCATGTGGGTCCAGTGACAAGACATAGGTCAGAAGCGCTGGGGATGAACCTCAGGATGAGAGTGTTGTTAGAGTGAATTGTGAAGCATTAGAATAATTGGAAAGGCACTGAAGGTATTTTACCTACTTGAAAATTTTTCCTAATATTGGTCCTGGATGGAATGAGGGGAGTTGGAAAGGGTTTGAAAAACAGTGGTAGTCAATCTTTCATTCATAAAATATTTATTTAATGCCCACAAGCTCAGGTTTCTTTATTTCACCAAGAATTTAGCAAGCACTTAAATGTCAAGAGTTTTGCTAGGTGTAAAAAGATAAAACAGAAAAATAGTTCTTGCCCTCAAGGAGCTTGTTTTCTGTTGAACACTGTCTAGATGCAGCAAAATACAAAAAAGGGAGTGTGTGATTGGAGGATGATTGGACTGTATGGAAGCTAAGATTGTAATGCCAGTGAGTTTTATTTTTCTTTCAACTAGGGTCTCTAGGTGATTAAATTAATCCCAGAGCAGAAGATCTTAAACTTTTCATGTCATGGTTCATTCTGGCAGTCTGTTAAAATCTATGAACCTCTTCTCCGAACAGTTTTTAGAGATGAATATGTTGGATTACAAAGAAAACCAATTATGTTGAAATATGTTGAAAAATTATGTTGAACTTTGAGACATATCGAGCCTTCTGAAAGGCAGAGTTCTCAGACCCCAGGAGTCTCTTCACTGGAAAAAAGATGAGAGAGAGAGAGAGAGAGAGAGAGAGAGAGAGAGAGAGAGAGAGAGAGAGAGAGAGAGAGAGAGAGAGATGCACAAAAAGAAGAAAAACTTAGTAAGTGATGGAGGTTCAAAACAAGTGTGATTAAGTCTATGAATTAGGAGCAAGAATTTCATGCTGTGACTAAAGTGGAAATATGTTTAACATGATTGTACATGTATAATGTAGAACACATTGCCTGCTCTCTTGGGGAGAGATGAAGAAGGGAGAGATGGAGAAAAATTTGGAACTCAAAATTTTACAAAAATGTTGAAAATTGTCTTTAGATGTAATTGAAAAAAATACTATAAGAAAAAAAGAATTTCATGCTAAAAAGTGCTTCACATTATCCCTTCCCACCTCCTCTGTTAACAGATAGGGAAACTGAGGATTAGAGAGATCAAATGTTATACCTGAAGCTGTACAAGTAATCAAGCTTGAATTTGAACAAAGGTTTTCTGACTTTGAATCCAGTGTTCTATTTCATCATGTAGAAAATTGATCCAATCATTCAATATTAATTCTTATTATCCATACTAATAGAAAACAGATGGTATATGTAATTGAAATATATGGTTAAGCCAAAACCAAATTTAGCCTATATTTTCAACCTTCTCCCTTATTAAACGTCTTAGCCAAGCAAACATTTAGCACAAATCACCTTGTCTTCTTCTATTCCTATTGTGACACTTTTTTTTTTTGTTATTTCCTAAGTCTGAGTTTGCAAGACCAGATCTCAAAAGGATTTCCCCCATTAGTCTTGTAGTCTGGAAGCAAAGGTAGATGGTGATTCTTTGGTAATAACCTAGAAAAGGTAGTTCTAGTTGTTGTCTGTAGTTTTATACTTCTCATCAATATCAGATAAAGTGAGATAAAGCTATTTTTATGTTTAGTAAAGACTTACATTTAGTAAAGATTTTAAAAACAAAGGGTAATGAGACCATGTAAACAGTAGCCAACATTATTAACTACTTTAAAAAATATAATACATAAAAGAAAGAAGATGTAAAGGAATATAAACAGGTATGATTAAAGGAAGTAGTTTGGTATAATGGAATGAGCAGAGACTCTGTAAAGGCCTTTGATTCAAATCTTGACTCTAGAGTCAAGGAACCTGGGTTCAAATCCTGCTTCTGATGTGACTGGGCAAACCACTGGGCAAATTTATGTCTCTAAATCTGTTTCCTCAGCTGTAAAATAAACCAAAAATTAAATTTTAATTTTTCAATTAACAAAGTTCTTTTTTCTTTTCTATTTTCTCCTCCCTCCCACCCCCCACTGGAAACAAATAGAGTCTATATAACAAATGTGCAAAATAAATTCCCGTATCAGCCATATCCAAAATACACATCTCTTTCTACACTCTGAGTCTATGAAATCTCTGTCAGGAGATGGGTAGCAGTCTTCATATCATGGGTGCTCTTTCATTGTGTTTAGTCATGTGCTGATCAGAATCGATCCGTCTTTAAAAGTTGCTTATTTTGACAATATTGTGGTTATTATATGAAATATTCTTCTGATTCCTCTTACTTTACTTTGCATCAATTCATATGAATCTTCCTAGGTTTCTTTGAAACCATTCTTTTCATCATTTCTTACTGTCAATAGTATTCCATTTATGAATGTAAACACCACGTTTTACCCATATACCACCATTTATCCAGCAGTTCCTTTTGATGGTCATCTCTTATTTCCAGTTCTTTGGCACCATAAAAAGAGCTCCTATAAATATATTTTTGTATTCACGACTTCTTTTTCTTTGATCTCTTTGGGGAGTTTAAACCTAGTAATGATATTGCTAGGTCAAAGGGTATGCATAGTTTCATTACCTTCTGGATCACAGTTCCAAATCTCAGCTGTAGAATGAGGGAATTGGACAAAACTATTTGTGAGGTCACTTCTAGCTCTAGAATGATGATTTTATGATATTTTCTCTAATCTTTAATTATTTTTCATCCAACTTAGTCTAATTATGATTTTCCTTCCTCTCTTGAATGCCTTTTCTAGGATTTTTTTTTCATAGTTTTGAAAATTCCATCCAGTTTGATGTCAAAAACCCTTAGGGATGGTTCATTTGGCTGCCAGCATTCTCTGTCCACCACCATAACCACAAATTATCTGGATAGTTAGAGTTAATAAGATGGATAGCATTATTCAGTCCTGTTTTCATTCCTTTGAGTAACTGCTAAAGTCCCCTGTTCTGTATTCCATTGACTTCTTTACTTCTTTTATCTCTTGGTAAATCAGAAAGAAAGATTAAACTAGGTAGCAATTATATCAAGCCCTCTCATATTTCACTAGAATTCTAGTCATCTAGGTTTTAAAGTTTAAAGCTCTGCCACACACACACATACATATATATATTTTATTTGAGTACAAATTTTCTATATGATTTTATATTGTAGGCATCAAGATCTCAGAAGAACCATAATTTAGGGCATGCAAAGGCCATTGGAAAGACTTATGGTTGATTCAAGAAGCCTGTAACATAATGCCACCAATGATTTGCATCAGAGAAATGGAAGGAAATCTTTCATGAGAGAAAGGGTATGATTGGAAAAGGAGGTGGGGCAATCATACAATAAAAAAGATAACAGATATATGGCCTGAGGCTACCCTGATTTCTATAAAATATCTATATTCCAAGAGTAAGTCCTTCCCACATCTAGAGAGAACCTCTAGTGAGGAGGATTCATGGAATATGGGAGCATGTCAACCAGAAGTCTTTTATGGATTGTGATCTGCATTAGCAGAGGAAGTGCTGATGAGATTATATTAGGTTGAGAATTAGGTTAAGAATCACAAAACTATTGAAGGATTACAATGAGAAATCTTTAACATCCCATACCCTCAAAATTAAAGCAAGAATTATCCTTTCTGATTCTTTTCCAAAACAAAACAAAGCCCCAACAAACTGTGGTTCCCCTAGTAACCAATGTAGCACACCTGAACTTTTATCACTTGCTTTTCACTCAACCCACTTTAATAAAAGAGCCTTGGCTTACAATGAGAATTTGCCAGGACATGATTTTTACCAACATACTTAAATATAACTTAACTCTTTAAAATGGGGCTGTAGAGTTGTTTCTTTTGTCTTTGTCTTTTGTCTTTTCTTTTTGAGAATTATGTATAAGGATTTTCCTTCCTTCCTTCCTTCCTTCCTTCCTTCCTTCCTTCCTTCCTTCCTTCCTTCCTTCCTTCCTTCTCCTCCTTCTTGTCCTTCTTCTTCCTCCTCCTCCTCCTTCTCCTTCTTCTTCTCCTTCTTTTTCTTCTCCTTCTTCTTCTTCTTCTTCTTCTCCTCCTTCTCCTTCTCCTTCTCCTTTTCCTTCTTCTTCTTCTTCTTCTCCTCCTCCTTCTCCTTCTTCTCTTTCTTCTTCTTCTCCTTCTTCTTCTTCTCCTTCTCCTTCTCCTCCTTCTTCTTCTTCTTCTTCCTCTTTTTCTCCTTCTCCTTCTTCTTCTTCTTCTTCTTCTTCTTCTTCTTCTTCTTCTTCTTCTTCTTCTTCTTCTTCTTCTTCTTCTTCTTCTTCTCCTCCTCCTCTTCTTCCTCCTCCTCTTTTCCCTCATCTCCTCTCATTTTCTCTTGTCTCTTCTCTCTCTCTCCTCCTTCTTTTCCTCCCCTTTTTTTCTCTCTTTGTCTCTCTCTGAAAGAATGAGGACATTGAAATTTTTGTGATTTAGTTGACTTGACTTAAGCATCAGGTCCTTGAGGAAGAGGGAACTGGTTAATCGAGAGTGAGACTCCATTGCAAAAAGAAGTGCTATGGCACTAGAAATCAATTTTACTTCCTTCATAGACATATGTAAAGCCCTGAGTCTATAAATTCAAAGCATGTTTATGTTATAATATGATTTGAATATCATTTAAAATGTATTAAAATAAAAATAAGTTCTGAAGAATGACAAATTTCTACAGGTTTCAAAATTTGTGTTTTTAGTAACTATATTTTTAAAGAAATGCTATCTTCTCTTAATATAACTTTCATTTTTAATTATAGTCCATATGGACTGGGAGTTCTTTTCCTAATTCCCACTCTCACTGGCATGTAGAGTCCTCAAAGGGCAGCTACATCTCCCAAGGATCTCTGATAACCAATTAACATCAATGAATTCTTTAACAAAGGGATATTTATTGTGAAGATACAGCAAGAATGTGAGAACAAGCATACTGTCCCCTACTTCCCCCAGGGTAGTATACTCTTCTCTCTAGCACCTTGGTCCTGGGAAGAATGGCTAACAAACATAAAACAGTTACAACAAAGCATTTGTCTCATCAAGTTCATTTCTGAGTTTGACATAACTGCTAGATGACTCATCCCCTTGCTTTAGAACATGGTGTCTCACTGATTCTTCTGGGTTGATTTGACTACTGGGCTGGGGTCAAATAGGTCATTCCACTAACAAAAGATATGAACAGTAAGGACCAGTTCTCAGGGCATGATCATAGAACTTTGCCTTTTGCTAGCCTCTATAAAGGATGGGGAACTTGTTTCTGAAAATCCGTGGAATAGAGGTGCCTGGCTCTCCACTTGTAAACCACACACAGACATTCTGTTGACTGTTTCTGGTCTACTTTCTGCACACTGAAGAAAAGTCCTTTTGGTTGGTTACTGAACTTGAACAGGGAGTGCATACAAAAAATCCCAAAGGAGAGACTGGCTCTGGATTCCTTGCTGTAAGACATGGCATTAAACTACTTGGTTGATCCACTGTTGAGCTGGATGGTACTACAGTGCTATGCTGATGTACCAGGCTTAGCTACTGACAAACTTTTGTATGGATTTCTACCACTAGACTTCTGCTCTTCTGACCTTTCAAAGTCTCATAAGGCTCTGTACCAAAGAAAAGAAGACACACTTACTAAGTGCAACTGGCAAATTATATTGGAGTTAATAAAGAATGCGGACTGGAACTGCCAATATTAGAAAGATACCCACAACCCCTCAGGAGTTTAATAATTAAATAATAATTTGATAATAATTTAATAATAATAATAAAAAAATAAATAATGACATAATAATAATTTAAAAGTTTCTAATTGTTTAATAGACATCTATTTCTGGATGTCCTCTTTTGGTCATTTCAGTTGTATCTGACTCTTCATGACCCCATATGAAGTTTTCTTGGTAAAGATATTGGAATGTTTTGCCATTTCATTCTCTAGCTCATTTTACAGATGAGGAAACTGAGGAAAGTAGGGTTACATGATTTGCCTAGGGTCACAGAGGTAGTAAGTGTCTAAGATCAGTTTTGAACTCAAAAAGATGTGTCTTTCTTGCTGTGTGCTTGGCACTCTATCCATTGCACCACCTAGATGCCTGGATATCCTATAATCACCTTAAATTTAACATGTTTAAAACTGAACTTTTTATCTTTTCCTTCAAATCCTTCTCCTTTTCAAATTTCCCTATTACCATAGATGGCACTAGTAATCTTCCCAATTCCTCAAGTTCATAATATAGACAACATCTTCAACTCATCATTCTCTCCTGCAATATCGAATCTGTTGCCAGTTATGTCTGCTACTGTTTGTCCTGCGTTCTGGAAGAAGACCATGACATCAGGGAGGTGATTCCTTGACATGCAAGTGAGTTGGATTTAAATGAGGGAGGGCTGTGCAAAGTCACAAGCCTCACCTTCTCCTCCGGAGCCATCAGGACAACTGTAGATGGCCAAGGATACAGTGGGGGATCTTAGGTCTTTAACAGGTCTCAATTTGACTGAGGCAGTGCCCATTCAGTGATTAAGGCTTAGTAAGAAATGAGACAAAGAATGGCCTCTTAAAAAATAGATCTGTGAGGGGAAGATCCTCAGGATTTCTGACCAAAACAGAAGCAATTGTTATTTAACAGAGGTTAAAATTTAGATTTCCTTTGGGGGGAGCCCCTGCAGGTAAGAGTTTGCTATCCTGTTTGGATAGAAAGAAAGGAAGGAAGGAAGGAAGGAAGAAATCTAAAAGGAAAGAAAGGAAGGAAGGATGTCTGTATCACCTTTGCAATATCTCTCAAATGAATCCCCTTCTGTCTGCTGATAATTACCACCACTCTGAAATATGTCCCAACCTCCTTACTCTTAGACTACTGTAATAATTTGCTGTTTGGTCTGCCTGCTACTCATCTCTCCTCACTCAAGTTCATCTACCAAAGTGATTTTCCTGAAGAGATCTAACCTCACTATTCACAAACTCCAGTTGCTCCCTTTCACTTCCAGGATCAAGTATAAAATTGTTTCTTTGGTGTTCAAAGCTACCCCCAATCTCCACCTACTCCATCCCCTACCTTTCTAGTCTTCTTATACCTTACTCCTTTTCAAGAACTCTAAGATCCAGTAACATGGGCCTTCTTACTTTTACTCAAACAAGGCATTCAATCTCTTAAGTTTTGGGAATTTTCACTGGCTATCCCCCATGCCTAGAATGACCTTCCTCCTCATTTCTACCTCCTGATTTCCCTGTTGCACTTGTAAGTCCCATAAATAGGAAACTTCTATAGGAAACTTTTCCTAACTCCTCTTAATTTTAGAGGAGGGATACTATTCCAGAAATTCCAGACAGCAAAAAAAGTAAATAAATTTCCAGAGCTGAGAGATAGAGTGTCTTATTTGTGAAACAGCCAGGAAGCCAATGCCATTTTATTAGAGAATATTAGGGAGAAAGGCGTATGAAGTCTGGAAAGGTAGAATGGGGATAGATTGTGAAGGGCTTTGAATACCACACAGAGAACTTTGTATTTGATCCCAGAAGTAATAGGGAGCCCACTGGAGTTTAATGACTCATCCTTATACCTTGTGGTCAACAGAAAGGGAAAGGAGAGCCAATTTCTTCACTGGGGCTTTTTGTATTCATTTCCAGGTCTGCCTTAGCAATCAACTAAAAGGTTTCTCACTCATCACTTATGAAGTAGACAGAAAATAGTCATAGAATACTCTAAAGAGGACAGCCAAGACCCTCCATTCCATGTCATCATAGATTTTCAGAAGAGGTTTCCAAAGGTTCTAAGAGCTTTGGTAATAGACAAAGCCCCTTGCACATACACTGAGAACAGGGCTGTCATTGACCAGACTTCTCATTACACAAATATATCCCCTTTCATTTCCAAATATATCCCTATTCAGAGAACTGTTCCTTATGAGAGGAGAGAGAGAGAGAGAGAGAGAGAGAGAGAGAGAGAGAGAGAGAGAGACAGAAAGAGAGAGAGAGAGAGAAGAAGAAGAAGAAGAAGAAGAAGAAGAAGAAGAAGAAGAAGAAGAAGTGATTCAGAAAAATTAAACTATTTCAAATGAGCATGAATGTATATACCACATTACATGCCTGTAGGCTTCAACCTTTGCAAGAAAGGGTAGGTATATTTTCTCATATCTTTTTTGAGGACAAGTTCAATCAATCTCAAATATTGTAAATTTAAATTCATTTTTGTTCTTGTCCTTTCTATTTACATAGTGACTACTGGGCATATTGTTTTCCTGGTTCTGCTTACTTTGCATCAAGTAATATGAGCATTTCTTATTTCATTTGTTATTTGTACTTTTTATAACCATTGTTTCTAATAGGGTACTAATTTTCTGTTACATTCAAGTACCATAATTTGTTTAACTCTTCTCCAATTGATGGGCATATATTTTATTTCTGGAAGAACTACTTATTGATAAGTTAGATAAGTCCAGAGAGTCTTTAGTGTTTTTTTTAAATAGTTTTTTGCTGTGTTTTATCCATAATTCACCTGCTGTCTTTGGAATGTCACTCTCCTAAAGCAAATGATCACGCTGAGATATTAATTACCTCTCACATAAGAACCATTCATTTAAGATAACACTGAAAGGCCATCTCATATTTTTAGATGGAATTTTTTTAGATTAAATCAAGGTGACTATTCCACTAAGATTTTAGGTAGTTCATTAAGAAAACTGGTAAAAAGTATCCCAGATTTGAGTTCAGGGGATCTGGGTTCAAATTTTGCTACTTACTACATGTATACCCTTGGACAAATCACTTAACCTTCCTTCCTCAGCTTCAGTATTTATAAAATCAGCAGGTTGGGCCAACTGACCTAACAGTTTTAAATCTATGACTCTGGAACTCAGCCATGACCATGCAGCTGGTCAGTGAATCAAAGAAGGAGTCAGTTACTTGGCAATAAGAAAAGACCTTGGGTATGTGCATCCTGTTTTTTGTCGAACAGAAGAGTAGAACCTTTGGTGAATCTTAGCTAGGTCTCACACCCTTCCCAAGGGATAATGCAGTGATAAACTTGATTTTCGATGACTTGGAAAATTGGCATTCTTGCTAAGGGGCTGCCATTAGTGGTCTCTGCAGAGCCTAAGGTTAGATTTTGAAGAATTTTTCCATCTCTAATCAGTTCAGCTTGAATTTTCTCACTTGTAAAACGAGAGGGTTGGACCACATGACCTTTGAAGTCTTTTTCAGTTCTTAAGGTATTCAGATCTACAGAATAGTTTTGGTTACAAGTCTACTTCCCAGGTATCATTTCAAGCTCACTCAAAATGAACAATTTACTGAATAAACTAAATAATTCATATCTCCAAAGGGGTTTTGTCACAACAAGCCTATGAGGTAGGTGATGCAAGTATTATCATCTTCATTTTACAAATGAGGAAACTGAGAGGTTAATCTACTTGTTCTGGGTCACACAGGTACAATAGAGTACTATATAAAAGACTGGTTCTGCAGTCAGAAGAGTGGAGTTAAAAAAATCACATCTTTTGTACTACATGGGTGGCCTTTGATAAATCACTTAGCTTCCATGGACCTTAGCTTATTTATCTGAAAAATGAAAGGATTGAATTCCAAGGGTTAGAGTGCAAAAATTGCTGGATTTACTCAGACAATCTTAGTTTAACTCCTATATCTGCTGCTTTCTACCCGTGTGACCTTGGGCAAATCACTCAAAGTTTCTGTGCTTTCAAATAAAATGAAAGGGGACTGAGTCTAGATGGAGGAGTGAGATTCAGCATTTTTGCTTCAGGTCCTTCACAAGCTCTTCTACAGCGAATAAGAAAGGGCACCAAGCTGAATTCTGATTGAGAAAGCCAAGAAAAAGTTAAGTGAATAATTATTCCAGCCTAGGGCATATTAGGAAGCTAGAAAGGTTTTTCCTTCCTTCCTTCCTTCCTTCCTTCCTTCCTTCCTTCCTTCCTTCCTTCCTTCCTTCCTTCCTTCCTTCCTTCCTCCCTCCCTCCCTCCCTCCCTCCCTCCCTCCCTTCCTTCCTTCCTTCCTTCCTTCCTTCCTTCCTTCCTTCCTTCCTTCCTTCCTTCCTTCCTTCCTCCCTCCCTCCCTCCCTCCCTTCCTTCCTTCCTTCCTTCCTCCCTTCCTTCCTTCCTCCCTTCCTGCCTCCCTCCCTCCCTCCGTCTCTCCCTCCCTCCCTCCGTCTCTCCCTCCCTCCCTTCCTTCCTTCCTTCCTTCCTTCCTTCCTTCCTTCCTTCCTTCCTTCCTTCCTTCCTTCCTTCCTTCCTTCCTTCCTTCCCTCCCTTATCTAAAGCAGCATTTTAACCCAGTTTTCTTAGTTGCTGGTCCAATGTTCTTTCCTCTATGCTAAACTACATGTATTGTGTTATTCTGAACTTTGCATCATATTGTCATGTTGTCTAAGTGCCCCATACACAACTAGACACAACATAGTGTTCAAAAACTTGACAGATTTGATATATTTTTTTAAAAAAATTGTATCATTTTCTGTCAAAGTAATCTTTTTTTTCCCTCACTTAAAATTCCTGCAGACCTTTTGGATATTTGCAAGCCATCTCTTTGCATAAGAGAGGAAGTGAACATTTCCTAGCAAAACCATCCCCCCCTCTCTGTCTACCTAAATCAAATATCTTATTTGTGAGCAGATTAAGACCATTCAGCTAGAATAAAGCCTTTAAATCAGAGGTTGACAAACTAGGCCAGTATCTGATTATATTTCTAGACCTGTTCAATGGCTAATCAAAACCCTAATCTTTACTTGATTACATTTACAAGGGGTAACATTTCAGTTTAGTATCAGTTAATCATGAAACCAGAGTATCTATTATGGTACTTCCAGCACTTTGTGCCACCTGCCCACAGGTACAGTGATTAATGAGGGAGAAGAATAAGAAAGATCTTTCAAAACAAATTCTTACCCAGAAAATTTTTAGTTCTAATACTCAACTTATGGCTACAGATTTTTTTTTTTGGAGAGAAAAAGGCAGTAGGCTGGGGAATTCACTTACGAGGGATATAGGAAAAGGGTTGATGCTTTATTCAAAATTAATAATCAGTAGATCATTTGCCAAAGTTCATGAATTTAGAGTTGGAATGAACTTAGAGATCATTTATCCTGATGCAGTCACTTTACAGATGGACCCCAGAAGTTTAAGAGACTTGATTAAGGTTATATTGGTAAAAAGCAGCAGAGTTAAGACTTGAGCCCAGGTCTTCAGAATATCAGTTCAGCTCTCTTTCCTTGATTTATTAAGTTACTCTATGGAAGTGTATACCTGGGCGACATCCGACTGGAGGAGAGCTTTTAAAAGTTACATTTTGCATCAGAATCCCATGTTCTTTAAACAAACCTCTTAGTGAATCATGTGATTGACGTGACCTATCATAGAAATTCTGCCTTCACATTTCCTTTTCTTACTTTCACCAAGGAGGTCCTCAATTAAGGCACAGGTCTCTCCCAAGATTTTTTCTTGAGAAAGAGAAGAGGGAAGGAGGCAGATGGAATAGTCCTTACTGATTATTTCTGCTTGCTTATTTTTATTAATATCTGGACCCCTAGTCAGAAAGACCTGAGTTTAAATCTTGCCTCAGAGACTTACTAGCTGTATTGCCATGGATGAATCACTTAACCTTTGCTTATCTCAATTTTCTCATCTGTAGAACAGGGGTTATAATAATGTTCTAGTACTGCTATGAGGATAATGAGATAATATTGGTAAAGTGCTTTACAAAACTTAAAGCACTATATAAATGATAAGTTTATTATTATTATCTTTTTTGTTTTTTTGGAATATTATTTTCTTTCTGA
Source organism: Bettongia penicillata ogilbyi (assembly GCA_023548195.1). Taxonomy (NCBI): domain Eukaryota; kingdom Metazoa; phylum Chordata; class Mammalia; order Diprotodontia; family Potoroidae; genus Bettongia; species Bettongia penicillata. Next base: position 524,438 of record JAJHZJ010000502.1, on the reverse strand, counting down.
GAAATCTTGAATGTACTGAGTACTTTCATAACTGCGTTGCCTCCAATGCAGATGTCTTTTGTCTGCATTTTGACAGGTTTAACTCTTGTTCAGGGAAGCTAGGTGGCACGGTGGATTGGACTCTGGGGAACACTCACTTTTGTGAGTTCAAATCTGCTCTCAGATGCTTACTAGCTATGTGACCCTGGGCAAGTCACTTCATTTTTTTGCTTCAGTTTCCTCATCCGTAAAAGGAGCTGGAGAAGAAAATGGCAGACTACTCCAGTATCTTTGCCAAGAAAATCTCAAATGGGGGTTACAAAGAGTAAGGGATGACTAAAACAGCTGAACAACAACGACAATAGAAACTATTACTCTCTTGTTTAGGTGTTATATCAGGTCCAGAAGAAAAGTTCAAGTTTGGTGAATCTATTATCTTTCTTGATGAGAATAACTTCCCCAAAAACAAAACAAAACAAAGCAACTGGTAAATCTGTTCCATTGTCCTCTTTCTCATTTCATCCAAGAATGCTTTGGGGAAGATCCTGAAAGCATGTTTTCAAATCAACAATTTTTCATTATTTTATAAGCAGTTTTATTTATACTATGTATATATATATATGTTATATATATTATATGAACATAGTTGTTTAAATGCTGTCTCCCTCATTAAAACGAGAGCTACTTGAAGGCAGGAAATATATTATTGTCTTTCTTTGTACCCCCAGCACTTAGTTATGTTGCCTTGCACATAGTAAACACTCATTAAATACATACTGACTGACAGTGCATTATCAGTTTTATAGATTTAGATTCTCCTGTTTCTTCCTCTGGTTCACTTCTTTGCTTTGCCTCCCCTTCCATTCTCCTATAGGGTTCCTTTGTCCTGAGAAACTATAGGAATTTCTTTCCCCTTCATTGTTGATATTTGACTCACTCGGTTTACATCTCATGTGTTCCTCTCTGTCCTTCCTCCCCTCTACCCTTTTATGTACCCACCTATTTTGTAATTAAGTCTTGGGTGGGGTTAAAGAGAAGGAAATAATCATTTATGTGGTGCCTACTATGTGCTAGGCTCAGTGTTTTTTTTCTTTTCACAAATATTACCTTATGTGATACAACAACCCCAGGAGGTAGGTGTTTTATTATCATCTTCATTTTACAGTTGAGGAAACTGAGGCAGACAGAGTTAAGTGACTTGGCCAAGGTTACACATCTAGTGAGTGTTGGTTTTGAATTCAGGTCTTCTGGACACTAGACCCAGCTTTCCATCCACTGCACCATCAATCATTGATTTGCCTGCAGGGGAAAAATCTCTTAATGGTACCTCTTCTTAGTTTTTTGTTGTGGTCTTTGGTTGCTGAATTTGTTTACTTTTCTTGTATTCTTTTGCTTGAAAAGCAAATAATTTATTCAGATCTTTTTCCCCTCACCCTCCAGGAGTGCTTTGCACACTTTTAAAAAAGTGAACTTCCATCCTTTTTCATTCATTAGACTAAGATTTGTAGGGCAGGTCCCTGTGTGCAAGATTTTGAACTCCTTTGCTTTTTGTTACACATTATTATGTTCTCTTTAGTGGTTTCTTGTGTGTGTAATATTAAAATTTTCTTTCCATTTCAATGTCTTTCTCCTGACCATTTGCAGAATTTGTTAGTGGAACTGTTAAATGAACTACTATATGCCTTGGTTGAAACAGGGTTTTTTTTTCTGGGGGCAATCTATGGATTCTTTTGTTCAGAACTTTGCTTTTGTGTGTGTGTATGTGTGTGTGTGTGTGTGTGTGTGTGTGTGTGTGTGCATGTGTATTCAGAAGGTAATTTCTTGTATTATGGTGTTTAGGTTTTGGACTTGTGTTGTCCTGTGAGACTTAAAACTAATAAGTTGTCTTTAGGTGTCCAGCCTTTAAGACAAGGCAAAACCTTGTTTTGCTTACGTGGAGATCATGTTTTCTTTTACTGCTATTGCTGTTTGCTTTTCCTCTTGGATTATTCTTTACTTCTGTGTATTTGTATCTCCAGTTGGTTGTTCTATTTCTCATGACATTTGTCACCAAGTTTCTTTCTATTCTGCCAATTAATTCCTCTGTGGAAGCCATAAATTCTGTTTTCACAATTCTTATTTCTCTCTTAAAGCATAAATTCTGCTATGGTTCTATGGGTTTCTCTTGGGTATCCACAGGTCTTATCAGGAGTTGATTTATTTTCCTTTGTCTTACAATATTTATTCATCAATGGCTGAACTCTTTTACATTATCTGGAGGCCATATTCTTTTCAGTTACTAATATCTCTCCTGCTGGTTTATTTGCTGATGCTTTTTAATTGTGTTTTCTTCCTTCTGAGGTTTTTCATAATTTCTATCTTTTCCTTTCATATTCCCCTTTCTGACTTCTCCTTTAACTGAGGTTTCCCTAAGGGTTGGACCTCAAGGATACTTCAGCCTCTCCTCAAGCTGAGCCATTCACATTTCACTGGCATCTGTCTCTTGCCCCAAGTTACTTCTTTCATGTGACAAGTGACCCCAGCTGGATGCAGTGGCTCTTTATTTGAACCTTATTGAAATTCAACACACTTTTCACATGGTGGCTGGAATCCTGCTCCGGTTCACTCTGTTCCTCAGTTCCCTGATTGATCTCAGCTGTCTCAGACAGATCAACTTCTGCCTTTTGGTTTTTGTTGGCACAGGAAGGAAGCAGTGTAGAATTTCATTGTGTTGTAAGCCTGTGCATTGACTTGTGCCAATTTCTTAGGTTTAGAACTATACCCCATCTTTTTATCTATGAGGAAACTGAATACCAGAGATGTGCTTGACAATATCCCAAACCTGGGAGCAAATCTGGTGCTCTAATTGTACCAATCTTTTCTTATCTTCTTCCGTGATGTTTTACAAATAAGCTTGCACTCAAAAAAGCATTATTACTTTTGGCTATTTTATCTTTCAAAAGGGTTATCTTATCCAAAGGTTTTATCTTATCAATTATCTTGTCAAAAGGATGAAACATTTATAGATCGAAGAAGTTTCTGAAAACTTTTGGATCCTTTTTGTAGCAGCTAACATAAGAAATGGTGATAGGATCAATGGTGTTTTCTTTTTTGGGTTTACTTCTTATTTAGGATTTGAGGCCGGAGATTATTATGGAGATTTGTTTCACTCTGTCGTTTTGTGGGTTCTGTAGCTCTAGAATATTTTGAGTCATTTTTGACAGGTATTTGGAGGGATTTGGGGGAGAGTTCAAGGAAGCCCCTGCTTTTACTCTGCCATTTTGACTTAACCCCACAAAGTTGTTTTTCTTTATAACATTGTTGTAATGGGATAAGTTGTTCTCCTGATTCTGTACCCTTCACTTGTTATGACTAAATAATATTGTATTGCATTCGTATATCACATTTACATACCAATTTCTGGACACATGGGTCCTGGGTAACCTTAGCTAGAGAAAGGATTCAGGGTGAGGGAAGAGGGAAAGGCCACCATTGGTACTGGCAGCGGTGGTGGTGATGTCTTCTTATTTCCTAGGTGTCTTACATTGATTCTTTGAGAAGACATGATGAATCAAAGAAGATGAGATGTGAAGGAATTACAGTCTGCAATGGTGAAAGATCTGAATCCAGTGGTGAAATCAAGGATACAATGAAGTATTTAAGTATAGTAAAAGGTATCTTAGGGAAAAATTTGAGAACAGAAGAATACCATCATGAAGTGTGTGCGTGCGTGTGTGTGTGTGTGTGTGTATGTGTGTGACTAGTACCATTTCAATTAGGTATTTTTTTCTAATTTATTATGTCTCTGGCATGCCATTTGCAGAAGTGCTAGTTTTCACCTAATACTGTGATGTCCTGAGGGAGAATAATTATTCAGAAGTATGCTGACTGTATTTGGAAGGCTAACAGAGGTAGCCCAAAGAAAATCCCAAGAACAACTAGTCAAGTCTTTTGTTAATGTACCACAGAGTTTGTCTCTTGGTTGATTCTGTGGCCAAGATAATAGACTCTTGCAGTAGAAAGGGACCTCAGATGTCACTTAATCTATTAATTAAGCAAGGTTCCCTGCTACAACATCTCTGACAAATGGACATCCAACTTTTGCTTGGAAGACCTCCCAAATATTTAATTCACTTTGTTGCTATTATTTTAAGAGACATTTATCTTTCTATCCATTTTTCTTGGTTTCTGTTAGTAATATGCAAAAACACTGATCATTTTTGTGGATATAAATCTATTTTTCTTAAACTATTTTGTTAATTTTAAAAATTGATTCTCTTGGGTTTTCTAAGTAAATCATCATATGATCCATAACTTGTGATTTCTTTGCCTCCTACTTTCTAAAGTTTACTTTAATTCTCATTCCTACAGTTAGCAATTTTAATATTCTGTAAAATAAGAATGATGACATGGGAAGCATTGTTTCATCCTTGATCCTAGTGTTTCTTCATTACATGTAATGGTAGTCTTTGGTTCCAGATGTTCTTAGGGGGTAACATATAAAGGGAAGATCCTTTTATTCCAATGGGTTATGTTTTATCAAAGAATTTTCTTGTATATATGGATAAAATAATATGACTTTTATTATTTTTTAAATAATTCATTATCTAATTGTTTTCCTAATATTTGTACTATCCTCACATTCTCTGTCTAATTCCGGTTAGGTAATAATTAACACTTTCAAAGATATATTGCTATAGCCTGTTGTAAAATGTTTTATTTACTATTTTGACATTGATATCTATTAGTAATATTTATTATGGTTCTTGTGGTTGTTTATTATGGTTCTTTTTCTGTTTTATATTTCCCTCGGGACCATATTTGTCTCATGGAAGGAGTTTTGTAGTGTGCCATTTTTTTGTTTGTTTTTGAAAAAACTTATGCAATTTAATAGAATTCACTAAACCTATAATATTTTTTTTGCTATAGTAGTTCATCTGTAAGAGAGGTATTTAGGGATGGAACCTATCATTTTATCAATAGAGGGAACTCGTACTACTGATACACATTGATACTTTCTCTGCAAGTTATAGATTTAGTGAGTTGTTGCATCATCATCATCATCATCCCCGTCATCGTTGCTGTCGTCACATCACCGTAACTAGCATTTATATAGCACCTAGTATATGCCAGACACTCTCTTAGGTGCTTTACAAGTTATATCTCATTTGATTTTCACAATAACCCTGGGAAGTAGTTGCTATCATTATCCCTGTTTTTACGTTGGAGAAACAGGCAAACAGAAATTAAATGACCAGCCCAGGGTTACACAGCTAGTGAGTATCTGAGGAAGGATTTGAACTCAGATCTTCCTGTTTCCATGCTCAACATGATATCTGCCAGCTTCCTATAGAACATTTAAAGGTTAATTGTCTTATCTAGGATCACACAGTTAGTACTTGAAGTGAGGTGTTTCTGGCTCCAAGGCCAGTTTGTTAACCATGATTCCATGATGCTTCTCTTTTTAATTCATGAGACATTCAATTTGTTTTTATTAGATTGAATTGTTTAGATATCTATTACTTATTTTGTCAATTTTAGTGTGTTATATTTTTCATATTTATTGATATAATCTATAATTTCTTTCATTTCATATGATTTATTCCCTCCAGTTTTTGTGTATGCAGTTTGATTTTATCTTTTTTATTTAATTAGCTAATACTTTGTCAACAGTCCTGGTCTTTTCTTTTGCTTAATTTGATTTTAAAAATATCAATTCTATATCTTCACTATTCAAATATTTTCTGCCTGTTTTGTGTCTTTATTGATATTGTAATGTTTTGACTGCCTGCTCAATTAATTAATTCTCTTTTTATTTGATTAACATACATGTTTAGGGACAATAACTTTGCCTCCAAGAGCTATTTTTAGCTACATATCATGTAACATGGTAAAATTATCAGTAGCATAATTATTTTTTAGTATATTTTAAATTATTTCTTTGCTTTAGTCTTCTGAACCACTCATGATTTAGAATATCTTGCTTTTAAGGTAGCAATTTAGGCTTCCATCTTTGTTTATGTTTCCTTTATTGATTACTATCTTTATTATATTGCAATTGTTACTGTTTAGTAACTTCAATTGTGTCTGACTCTTCATGATTCCATTTGGGATTTTCTTGACAAAATTACCGTAGTTGTTTGTCATTTCCATTTCCAGTTCATTTTACAGATGAGAAAACTGAAGCAAACAGGGAATGACTTACCCAAGGTCACACAGCTAGTAGGCATCTGAGGCCATATTTGAAATCAGCAAGATGAGTCTTGTGATTTTCTGTCGGGCACTTTATCCACTGCACCACTTACCTGCGCTGACATCATGGTTACTATAGGATTTGTTTTATTTACAAGTTCTTTGTGCAATCTCCTCTCAGTTTCCTTCCATTTCCTCTGTATGCAGCTGTTATATATTTAGTTACTGAAATGTTGTCTCCATCATTAGAAACTTAGCATCCTGAGTGCACAGATTGTTTTTTTTGTATCCCCAATGTTTAACACAGTGCTTGAAATGCACTTAAAAAAAGCTTGATGACTGTCAATTGATTGAAGGACCTAGAGTTTGATCAGTTTTTGCAAAGTGTCACTAAAATAAATATAAACTTTAAGATCCTCATTTCATTTTCTTCATACTTCTACAAAATCCACATCTTCTAGTATTTTTTTTTTATTTATAGTTTGTTTCTGGTTTATATTTGTTATATATGGTTCTGGTTTAGCCAATCAACTCAACAAACATATACTAAGCACCACTACATGAAGGACACTGAGTTAGGTGATAAGGATACAAAATAATCCATTTCTTTTTCAATAGTTATAATTAATAATTGTTTTTTCTTTATAATCTGGAATCTCCCTGCAATTTTCATCCACTGGTCCTAGTTTGATTCTCTTGGGTCAACAAAATAAATTCTTAATCCCTCTCTCCCTTGATTGTCCTTCAAATATTTGAATATAATGGCTGTGAGCCAGCATATTGGTGAAGCTGTGGAGGCTTGAGTTAGCCTCCCAAAACCCTAAGTATTAGCTGAGACTATGGTGAGCAAGGAAAACTCTGGTACAGATCTGGGACAGTTTGACTTAATTTTGCCTACCAGGAAACTGGGAGTTAGACAAAATTACCTGTGCTTATTTCTAGAACCCCAGGTTTCAGAACAGTTTATATATTACTGTGATTTAATAGAACTCTGAGCATACAACCAAACCTTAGAGGTAGTTTCATATGTCACTTAATACTTTTATTGCTCCTATGCTGTATGTAGTATCCAAATATGTTTTGTCTGTTCTTTTGCAGAATGACTTTGTTTATGTGACTAGAACTTGTTCAAACAGCACATCAGGGCAAAGGTAGAGTTTTCCACAGATGGGAGCTGAAGCTGATTCTAACTGAATAAATCTACAAAAATCCATATCCTGGAGCTAGTGAATCAATTTAACTCCCCAGAAAGATGAAGGGTTGAGGGGCACAAGGCCTTTACTCTCCTTGCTATTGAATAGGATTAAGAACCATGTAGGCTCTGGAAGAGGTGAATCTCTTGGAGATCTCCAATGTTGGTCTTTTTTAAAAATTTAGTTTCTAAGTAAGACTGTTCAGTGTTTTGAACCTTGAGAGCCTGAGTTCTTATAAGAGGATTTGGTAGCTACCCTTGGAGGAGTGCCAATTATGGACAATTTTTGAATTTCCACCTTTCCCGTCACAGTTTTAGAGAGGTAGTGCCTTAAATCACCTATTTGGGGATCCAGTATCCTCTCCTTGGTTGCCATGGAGAAGGAAAGACCAGTCACACATTACCAGACAGCAAGACCCCACTGTGGAGCAGGGGTGGGGGGAGACATTACTTACAATTGTTTCTTAAAGGCAGTGCAAGGGAGGCCTGGAGAGAGAAAACTAAAGTTGTGAAGAAATAATGTTGGAAATATTTATTTATTTTTATTCCCAAACCAGAAGGGGACAGATACATGTATAAATGTCATATTTATATTATTAGATTTTTTTTTTTAGAAATTGGCAACCGTATCCCTTAATACAATTAAACACTCCTCTCCACCCCTGTCTCTCTTATCTTAATTTGTCATTGTTCATTCATTTTCAATAATGTCTGACTCTTCATCACTCTATATGGGGTTTCTTGGCAAAGATACTGGAGTGATTTGCCATTTCCTTATCTAGCTCATTTTACAAATAAGAAGCTGAAGCAAACAGGGTTAGGTGACTAACCCTGGATTACACAGTTAGTAAGTGCCTGAGGACAGATTTGAACTCAGGAAAATGAATCTTCCTGGCTCCAGGCCTGGCACTATGCCACTTAGCTTCCCCTGTGCATACAGTCAATATGTAATCATACATGTTTGTTGAACTGTACACTTTTAGAGCCACTGACACTTGAAAGGCAGTCAGAAAATAAGATAAAGCACTTCTGCAATTAACATGTAATTCAACAGAATGTAATTTGATTTACTTAAGAAATGATATAAACGTGTCTTGTGAAGAATATGCCTAATGGATTGCTATCTATTAAGTCAGAACCTAAGATCCCAACACATGTAGCAACTTTACTCCACTAGAGGTTAATCAGATTCTACCCTATATAAAGAAAGTGAACTCGTAGATAATGTTTCTTAATGAGATTTATTTATAGTTCAAACTGTTACATTCTAAATATCAGCAAAAAAATAAAAAGTATGCTTTGACAGGGAAGATCAATAGGAAAAGGAATTGAAAATCACTAATCATTTTCTTGGGTATCAAACAAACCTTTAGCTCCACACCAGGGAGCAGAAGTCTCCTGGATCCAGAGCCTGTTTGCTTGAGGGTGCAGGTTGATAAGAGTATCAACCCTGCCTCCCCTTCTCGGTCCCAGAAGGAAAACTTGCATGGTCTTTGGGTCACAGGCTAGTAGATAGGAAGAGGCTCATGAGGTTTCAGCAAGGTAGAATTTCTTTAGGATTGAAAGGAGATTGACTTCTGGATTCCTGAGAAAGTTCTAAATAAGCAGGAAGTTCTGATTTTACTCTACCCAATTCCCTATCTCCTACTAATCACTCAGCCAGATCTTCTTCATTTACTGAACTCATAAAACTCCTACTAATGAAAGCAACTAATTGTACCCTAATTTCAGACCCAGGATCTACTGCCTGTGCTTTTCAGAGTTATAATCAGGACTGCATCCAAATCATTACACATGGTGCCGAAGAATCCAATTAAATATTGGAAAAGTCATATAGCATATATGCATTTCTATCTCCTACTTCCCATGCTAAAAAAAAAAAAAATAACTTTTCCATAGGGCTTAAAAAAATTAAGAAGATAAAAGTGATCTTTCCTTTCCTCAGTTTATATACAAATATGTAAAGGAAAATAAATTGGTTCAATTGTTCTGAAGTTCCTAGAAGGGAAAGATCAAACCCCTGGGTGGCATGGCTTTAACAACAAGAGTTTTATATTCTGGGACTCTATGGAATGCCTCTTCAGGCCAAGAAGGTGCATGTGGTAAATCGGATTTCATTTGCAGCAAGGGAATATTAGGAAGATATTCCAGACTGTAAGCTATAAACAGAAGTCATTAATAAGGATTCATTATTTTATTTCCATGATGTTTTATGACTGATGGTAACGTTCACTGTATGTGTGTGTGTGTGTGTGTGTGTGTGTTTTGAGAATGCAAGCTTTTGTTTGGAAGTACTTACAATTCAATGGGACCTGAGGGAAATCCTATTTTCCTTTCTCAAATACAGGGAATATTTATGAGCTATGATGAAGGGAGCATAGTGTATGGCAGCAATGACTTATTTAGAAATCAAATTAAACTTGGAGATGGGACTGGTAAGCTATGACTGATTTGGAATCTTCTGTAAAGGTTTCCTGAATGTATTACTGGAAATATCCTAGAAATGTATTTAAAAATTTTTAGTATTACACATTTTGGTTTTATATCACATTCATTCCAAATGTATGCCTCTACTATTTTCTTATTCTGTAATCCTTCCCTTTTATTTAATATTTTATTTCCTCCCCAATTACATGTAAAAATAACTAACATTTTTAAAAATTGAGTTCCAAATTCTGTTCCTCCTTCTCTCTTCTAGCCCCGCTCTGAGGTAGTAAAATCAAATATAGGTTACTCATGTGCGAGCATATAAAACTTTCCACATTAGTCATTTTGTGTAAGAAGACTTGAACAAAAAAAAGGAAAGAAAAGGAAGAAAAAAGAAAGAAAAAAATAGAATACTTTAGTCATCAGTTCTTTCTCTTTAGCAAATAGTATTTTTGATCATGAATCCTTTGGGATTGCCTTGGAGAAAGCTGCCATTCACACTTTTTCATTGACAATATTGCCATTACTGTGCAGGATGTTCTCCTGGTTCTGCTCCTGGTTCACATTATAGCAGTTCATGTAAATCTTTCCAGATTTTTCTGAAATCATTCTTTTTGTCATTTCTTATGGCACCATTATATTCCATTATAATCATATACCCCAACTTGCTCAGTCATTACCCAATTGAAGGACATTCCCTTGATTTCCAATTCTTAGCCACCACAGAAAGAGCTGCTATATATTTTTTTCTTTTTTACAAATAGGTTCTTCCCCTATCCCTTTAAAATATCTCTTTGGAGGGTGGAGCCAAGATGGCAGAGTAGAAAGACTCACGTATGCTAGCTCTGAACCCACAGCCCATATATTTCCCGCAAGAAGAACTCCCCACAAATTCTGAAGCACTGCAAGGCGCGCAGAAACATGGTGGAAAAGATTTCCATTCCAGAGAGCCCTGGAGAGCTGTCCCCAGGGTCCATCATGCCCTGGAAAGTGGAGCCCACCCTTGTGCTGCCCTGGCCGGGCGGACCCAGAGGAGCAAATCCAAGCAGGCTTCAGGGATGAAATCTCCGGTGGCCACAAAGGTGCCTCCGCCCACAGACGCTACAGGTCAGTGAGAGAGACGTCTGGGCTGGCCGAGAGGGGAGCGGGTGTCTCCGTGACTCGGGCCCCCTTGGGAGGCAGTAGCAGAGGGAGGGACAGAGGCAGCGGTGGCAGCCCCCAGGACTCCCCAAGCAGGCAGGCAGAAGTTCAGGGCCATTACCAAAGGTCTCTGCATAACCCCCCTGAGGGAACTGAGCCTGGGAGGTGGCCCTGCCCCCACCCAAACACCAGAACTTAAGCTCACATTGAATAGCAGCCACTCCTGCCACGGAAAGGCCATTTGAATCTGGGCGGATCTAGGCAGGGGGTGGACAGGAATCTCAGAAGTCAAGTAACTGGCTGGGAAAATGCCCAGAAAAGGGAAGCAAAATAAGACCATAGAGAGCTACTTTGATGGGGTATGGATGTTGCCACCTTTCAATTCTGATGACAAGGAAATATTCTTACCATCAGGGAAAGACGTGGAGGGTGGGGCCTCGGTACCCCAGACACCCCAGGGGGATGTCGGGTGGGCTCAGGCCATGGAAGAGCTCAAAAAGGATTTTGAAAATCAAGTTAGACAGGTGGAGGAAAAACTGGGAAGAGAAATGAGAGAGATGCAAGAAAAGCATGAAAAACAGATCAGTACCTTGGTAAAAGAGACCCAAAAAAATGCTGAAGAAAATAACACCTTGAAAAATAGGCTCACTCAATTGGCAAAAGAGGTTCAAAAAGCCAATGAGGAGAAGAATGCCTTCAAAAGCAGAATTAGCCAAATGGAAAAAGAGGTTCAAAAGCTCACTGAAGAAAATAGTTCTTTCAAAATTAGAATGGAACAGATAGAGGCTAATGACTTTCTGAGAAACCAAGAAATCACCAAACAAAACCAAAAGAATGAAAAAATGGAAGAGAATGTGAAATATCTCATGGGAAAAACAACTGACCTGGAAAATAGATCCAGGAGAGACAATTTAAAAATTATGGGACTACCTGAAAGCCATGATAAAAAAAAAGCCTAGACATCATTTTTCATGAAATTATCAAGGAAAACTGCCCTGATATTCTAGAACCAGGGGGCAAAATAAGTATTAAAGGAATCCATCGATCACCACCTGAAAGAGATCCAAAAAGACAAACTCTTAGGAATATTATGGCCAAATTCCAGAATTTCCAGGTCAAGGAGAAAATATTGCAAGCAGCTAGAAAGAAACAATTCCAGTATTGTGGAAATACAATCAGGATAACTCAAGATCTAGCAGCTTCTACATTAAGGGATAGAAGGGTGTGGAATAGGATATTCCAGAAGTCAAAGGAACTAGGACTCAAACCAAGAATCACCTACCCAGCAAAACTGAGTATAATACTTCAGGGGAAAATATGGTCTTTCAATGAAACAGAGGACTTTCAAGCATTCTTGATGAAAAGACCAGAGCTGAAAAGAAAATTTGACTTTCAAACACAAGAATGAGAAGAAGCATGAAAAAGTAAACAGCAAAGAGAAGTCATAAGTGACTTACCAAAAGTGAACTATTTACATTCCTACATGGAAAGACAATATTTGTAACTCTTAAAACTTTTCAGTATCTGGGTAGTTGGTGGGACCACACACAAACATACACACACACACACGTACACACATACATGCACACACACATACACATGCACACACATACAGAGACAGAGAGCACAGAGTGAATTGAATAGGATGGGACCATATGTTAAAAGAAATTAAGGTAAATGGTGAGAGAGAAATGCAGTGGGAGGAAAGAGGGTGAAATGGAATGGGGTAAATTATATCTCATTCAAGAGGCAAGCAGGAGACTTTTTAGTGGAGGGAAAAAGAGGAGAGATGAGAAAAAAACAAGAAGTTTACCCTCATCACATTTGACTAAAGGAAGGAATAAAATGCACACCCATTTTGGTATGAAAACCTATCTTACAATACAGGAAAGTGGGGGAGAAGGAGATAAGCAAGGTGGGGGGGATGGTGGTAGGGAGGGCAATGGGAGGAGGGAGCAATTTGAAGTCAACACTGAGGGAGGGACAGGATCAAAAGACAGAATAGAAACAATGGGGCACAGGATAGGATGGAGGGAAATACAGTTAGTCTTACACAACACGACTATTATGGAAGTCATTTGCAAAACTACACAGATAGGGCCTATATTGAATTGCCTGCCTTCCCAAAGGGAATGGGTGGGGAGGGAGGGATGAGGAGAATTTGGAACTCAAAGTTTTAGGAACAACTGTTTGGTATTGTTCTTGCTACTAGGATATAAGGAATACAGTCAATGGGGAATAGAAAGTCATCTGGCCCTACAGGACAAAAGAGAAGATGGGGACAAGGGAAGGGAGGGATGATAGAAGAGAGGGCAGATTGGTGATAGGGAAAATTAGAATGCTCGGTGTATTGGGGTGGGGGGAGGGGATAAAAGGGGAGAAAATTTGGAACCCAAAATTTTGTGAAAATGAATGTAAAAAGTTAAATAAATAAATTTTTATTAAAAAAAAAATCTCCTTGGAAGTAGTATTGCTGGATAAAAGAGTAGGCACAGTTTTATAGTCCTTTGGGTATAGTTCCAAATTGCTCTCCAGAATCGTTAATCCTTTCCTTTTAACAAACATTTGAACAGAAGAAAATCACCTCATCAAAACCAACCAAGGTGTCAGGCTAAGTAACAACACATGTAACATTGGTAACTTAGACTTTCACTTCTTCCATGAAGGGAGGGAAGTGAATATTTTCAAATTTTCCCTGGAACCAAATTTGGTCATTATAACCGCATTCAGTTTTCTTTTATTGTTATTTCCATTTATGTTGTTGTCTTTGCTGATACTGTTTTCTGGGTTCTGCTTATTTCACTCACTATCACTTCACATAAATCTTCTTTCTTCGTATTCTTTACCATCATCATAATTCCACTCCGTTCACATGCCATGATTTGTTCAACCATTTCTCGATCGATAGACATTCTCTAGAAATTTGAAGATAAAAGCAGAAGACTAATTCCAAGCAATGAGTGGGTGTGGTAAAAAACAACATAATTGCTTAATATTTTTCTGGTCCAAAATTTGAAGGACCTGGGGAAACCTACCTAGGAGAAAAAAAGTCATTGTGGGGAGGATTGGATCATGATCATTTTCTTCAAGTACTTGAAGGATTGTTGTCTCTTGATAAATACATTAAGGGTTATCGTCAAAGAGATTTAATTTGTTCTGCTAGGTCCCGAGAGGGCAGAAGTAGGAGCAATAAATTGTTGCTGCAAAGAAAGATATTTTGACTCCATGTGAAGGTAAACTAAGTTGTCAAAACCTCTGTTCTAACATGATGAGTCATATGGGAATGCTGTGGGGATATTTAATAACCCCCCTGGCTCACTTTGCCCAAACAATTGGCAATTCTGGAGTCAACTCATATCTAAAGTATTCAGTTTTATCCCTACTGGAAAACCAATACTATCAATAAGCTTAGAAATGGTTCATCTTTTTTTTCTTCTTGGATAGTAATGAACTCTGAAATAAGATGAAAGAAAACATAAATTTTCAGCAAAGACAAATCTCCTTCACTCTATACCCAAAGTAGTGTTAGTCTTAAACTCCCTCCAACAACTCACATCTTCAATAGTGGAAGGGTGGGATAAGTATTTTTGCAGTCAGGCTACTAGAGCAGGAATGGAATCCCTAGAACCTAGCATGTGTTTCCTTGCTTGGATGTCCTACCAATTCCTGTAGCTTGGTATAATCAAGACATCAGTTTTTCCTACCCTGCTCACCTGAGAAATGGGCCAACTTTGGCTTAAGAGTCAAAATTCTTGCTCATCTTGCTACTTATATTTCTGATTGTTCAAACAACAGTACTTGCTCAATTATAGTCAGTGTTTATACTTTGGACTTAGTTCTTCATGGGAAATGTAGCCTATGAGGTCCATAGGTAGATCCCTGCCTTCTTCCTCTACTTCTTTGAAAAAAGACAGGAAGAGAGGAAATTGAAATGCAAGCCTATTTTCTAGTGTGCCTACTTACTTTCTCATATGTCGATGGATTGGTGTCCTCCTTGATGTTAGTAAACTTTTTAATGGTACAGCTGATAAAAACTACTTCATTGTGTGATACGCGTTTATATCCTCCTGTGAATCTTCCATGGCAAGGAGAACCCAATATGCTGGGTGCCTCCTGAAAGATACCTTTATATTTCAAAACTATCAGTGTAGCACATGAACTATTTCTATATCTCTTGCTCTCATCATATGGACATCCTATCTATTTTTAAATTTATACACCAATTTGGTGCTCTCTTTCAATGCTATTTTTGGTTCATAATTCTTCATTGTTTTTATTTACACCTGCCATATGTCTTTCTATTACATTTTTGATTATATACAAATTTAAGTCTTTTATACTAGTATTTCAGAATTCATTCCAAATAACATAGTGGATTTTTTTTAGAGATGGGAAAATAGGCATATGGGTCCATAATTGGTGGTTTTCTTAATTGCCTTTTTTGGTAGTAATAACGTCTGTGATTTCTTCCAAGTATTTGATATACTTCAATTTTTTTTAAAAAAATAATAAGAACTGATTTCTAGATACCTTTAAAATAATGTTGCTTTTAACTTAGATCTCTGTTTATATTTACTCAAGTTCAACTACTGTTCTTTCTTTATGTCTAGCACAATTTCTATTTTCTCATAAAACATGCTGGACTGTTTTGCAAAAATTGTTGATTCTGCTGGCATTGCAGAAATGGATTTTAATAAAAGTCTTGTCATTTATTTTCCATTTTATCCTTAAATGGTCTCAGGATTACCTTAGTTTAGTCTCTTAAAAAGCTTTCTGTAATTTTTGTTATTCTTTGCTTTTCAGTGTTTTATGAGGTGATATTGCTCATAATATCCTGCTAGCCTTCTCCATAATATTTTTATAAATTAGTTTATATTCTAAATTAATGTTGCCTTTGACTACCATATCTCTTCACTTGGACAGAGGATCAAGTGGTAACTTAGGTAGATTACATAGGCTCTTGTGACTTTTTTATTAGGGTGATTGTTTTAAATCGGGTAAACTTCCTCAGGAAATGATAATAGTCTGTTTTAATATTTGTTCTTTTATCTATTTCCCCTTTTTTGTTTTCAGTGGTACATTTTATTAGATCTTATTGGAGATGCATTAATTGTCTTCCACATCTGTTTCTCATTTTTATTTTTATCTACTGCTGACTATAATTTTTTTGCTTTAACAATTCGATGGCATGACTCCACCTGGAAAACTGACTTAGATATGACTCTCACATCGATAAGTATTTTCTTTCTACTAAGATAATCTTAATTTCATAATTGGGAATATGACATCATTTGTTATTTGACATGATCTGTGTTTCCTTCTTCTGGAATAAAGTATTTATGCCACTTAATTGTGAAACTTCTAAATCATCTACATAACTTTGGCCTTTCATTTTTTAATCAGATCTATATTTTTGACTTATTTTTCACCATTCTGTCTCTACTTATCTTTATATTAACATCACTGAATTTTAAAATATATGCTGATTTAACTTGGAGCAGTTTAGTGAGTTATTTATAACAGTTGTCTACATTTTCATCCTCTACAGTAGATGATGACACTTAAGCTTTCATTATTGCATGGTAGGCTTTTCACAAATGCTCATAATGAATACTGCAATATAAGATGCTCAAATTTCTTATGAAATCACATTTCTTATTGTCTTTGGATGCACGACCACCTTTATTTTCCTCTCCAGCAACAATACCTCATCTATCCTTACATTTAGACTTTGGTCATCTTGTTTCATATGTAGCAAGAATAAAAATATTAATATAATGCAATTATTCTAGTGGCACATTGTCATCATCATTCTACTTGTCTTTGGATGAAGAACTTACACTTAAAGTACTGACAACTAGGTTAAGATTTCAAAAAGTTGTAATATCTTAGTAACGCTTAAGATACTTTGTACCCTTTTCAATCTTCATGACTTTCAGCATAGAAGTGACGGTTAGCTGTACAGACCTGGGTGCTACTTTGTGTTTTTCTTTGTTTTGTGAGTTGAAATGACCACAGATATTTAGAATTGGAAGGAATCTAAGAAGACATAGAGCCCAATGCTTTTATTTTTTGTATAAGGAAAACATGGCCTAGAGATGTTAAGTGACTTTCCCAGAGTCACACAACTAATAAATCTGTGGGGTAGGATTTGAACTCAGGTCTTTCTGGCCAACCTTTCTGCACTTATTGGCCTCCTTTCTCATTTGTTTTTTACTGGCATGCCCTTCTAAAGTCCAGGCTTAACTCTATTCCATGAAAAAGTAGGACTTCTGTGGAACTTTTCTGTTACATAATGTGAAACTCCCCAACACTTAGAATTGTCTAAAAGTATAATGGATTGTCCAAGAGAAAATGTTTTAAAATGTTGGTTGAATTGGCAGTGGATTTTTTCATTGTAGGTTTTTAAGTAGAGGATGAATGACCACTTCTCATGGATATTGTTGAATAAACTCCTCTTCAGCTACATGTTGAATGAGATGACATCTGAGGTCCTATTCAACTATGATTCTGTAAAACCTTTCATGTCTTAAGTAGCTAGTCTAGTCTCTTTTTCATTTCCAACTGAGTAGCAAAGAAAGGCTACATTGAGAAACAATCACAACATTAATATATTTACTTGTTTTTGTTTTGTTTTTAAATTAGACATTTATTTCCCTTTTTTCCCACTTCACCCTTCTCATTGGAAAAAAAATTCTTGTAACCATTACAAGTATGTGGCTGGATATACAGTCACATGTTTGTTACAAGATTTTTGTTATTTTTTCTTTCAGTGGGAAGAAGAAAGTGAGAGGAAGTAAAAATAACTCATTCTTAAATGAAAATAATGAACAAAAAATATACATAGTTAAGGAAATAAATCTCATGACAAAAATGTATATCTTGTTCTGTATCTTGAATCTGTCACCTCTGTCGGAAGGTGGGTAGCATACTTCATCATTGGTCCTCTGGAATTAATAAACTATATTAAGAATTATTCAAGGTAATAATAATAACAAAGCTTTGAAAATATTTTTTAACAAAATAAAACTTCTAGGGATTGAATATGTTGCTTTATAGTAGACCATAAACTCTATTAAAACAAATTGTTAGCTCATTTATCAATGAAGAATATTAGTAATACATACATAGTTCTTTAGGCTAGGAGACAGCCAATTTTTTTAATGTTCTTTCTTAAAGTTGGGCTTTAAAAAAAGGTTATTATCACATTCCCCTTCCCCATCCAATTGTTCCCAACCACATTGTCCCTGACAAACTTGTCACTACTGGAATTCTTAAAATAATAAGTGAATTTGAATATGACCTTCCATCTGATTCAGTTTTACACTACCTTAATAGCTGTTCATATGCCCAAGCTCTTCTAATGATGGATGTGCATTACCTATAGAAGCAGCAGCCTGCTGGATGGGTCTAATTTGTGGAAAATTATTCTTTCAGATTGGCTTTAAGGTTCTTTGTATATACGGGGGTAGGATGGGGACAGATCCTAGAATCAGCAGGTACCAAATTCTAATTATTTATGAAGTTCTTCTATTTCATCAATGTGACTTTTACGTGTAGGTGATCTCATTGAAATCACTATCCCCCTCTCACTCTGGAGCTGATTACAACCCAGTTATGACTTTTCCATCTGCATATTCTTGCTCATGTCCCTCCAAAAATACTACACAGGAGATCTAGACAACACAGTGGAGGTCTTCCTTTAAATCCTTAAGTTGGGGTCTGGAAAACTTAAAATTGGTAACTATTTCAATATAATCAGTTTATTTTGTAAGTGGATTTTATTTTATGCATTTAAAAACATTATTCTGAGAAGAGCCCCATAGTCTTCCCCAGAGTGCCAAAGGGCATCATGACACAAAAAGGTTAAGAACCTCTGTTTTTGATTTGTTCTTCTTATTTGGATAGATGATAATACTTGAGTGAGTCAAGCTAGGTAGCACGGTGAATAAACAGAATTCTAGGCTAGTAGTCAGTAAGACCTGAGTTTGAATTCAGTCTTAGATACTTACTTGCTGTGTGACTGGGCAAATCATTAATCTCTGCCTTAGTTTTCTCACTTGTACAATGATAGTAGTACCTATCTCTCAGGGTCATTTTGAAGATAAAATAACAGACACAATATTTGTAAAGCACTGATTACAGTGTATGGAACATAGTAGGGACTTAATAAATATTTATTTCCTTTCTTCCATCCTTCATTTTTGTTCTGTCATTGACCTGCTTTTCCAGGCATATATGTCCCAAATGAAATCTTTTTTGCTCCTTCTCTGCAAGTAATTGTTTGTAATATGCTACAGTTTGTTTATGCTCTCTGGTTATCTTTCATTTGCCCTTTTGGTCACCAGCAGTTCTTATTCTTCATAAACAATGATGTTCTACAATATACAACTATGTATTTTCACTGATGGGCTTTGGTGTCATGGTGCAGTTAATGATCAACAATAGTGTTGGTAATTTTCCACATGCAATTCAACCTACTTTCCTCCTCCTCTGGGCCCAGATTATTGGCTATCTATGATGCCTGTCCTGAGGGACAGCACATTAAGCCTCAGGAACTAAAAAAAAGGAAAATTTTTAACTGATACATGATGAGCCATGCAGGATGTTTGTAGATTATATAGCACAGACTAAGTCTGCAGGCCAACTCCAAGTAACAGGATTATGAATATGAACCACAACATAATGGACATTATCACTTCTTTGGTAACAACCTTACATTTTGCAAACCATACCCAATGGACTGTTCATGCAACTGCGTGTCCATGTCAGTAGTATACATTGTCTTTATTTATTTCTTTTTAGTTTTCAACATTTACATCCATAAGATTCTGAGTTTCAAATTTTCTTTCCATCTTTCCCCTCTCCCATCCAAAGACTTCATGTAAACTGATATAGGCTCAACATATACATTCATATTAAACCTATTTTCACATTAGTCATGTTGTAAAGAAGAATTAGAACCAATGGGAGAAAGCACAAGAAACAAAAAAAAGAGAAAGAGCAAATAATATGCTTTGATCTTTATTCAGATGGTAGTTCTTTGTATGTGGACAGCATTTTCTATCACAAATCTTTTGGCGTTATCTTAGATCCTTGCATTGCTAAGAAGAGCTAAGTCTATCAAAGTTAGTAATTGCATCATATGGCTATTACTATGCACAGTGTTCTCCTGATTCTGCTCACTTCACTCAGCATCAGTTCATATAAGTCTTTCCACTTTTTTGGAATTATACCTGCTCATCATTTCTTATAGCACAAAAGTTTTCCATTACATTCATATACCACAACTTGTACAACCATTCCCCAACTGACAGGCATCTCCTCAATTTTCAGTTCTTTGCCACTACAAAAAGAGCTGTTATAAATATATTTGCAAAATATATTTATAGCAGTATGCATTCTCTATCCACGTGGTTTTTCCTGTGTGAATTATTAGGTTGATCTATTTTAAGTAATCGCTAATTTTGTTGAGGAGGCCGTGGGATTTGATGCAAAACAACACAATTTCATCTATGAGTAGGAGCGTATAGAGAGTCTCATTATCTGTATAGAACCCCTTTTCCACAGGGACCATATGGGGTGGTGTACTGTGACAATGGAAGAGAATGGTAATAATTGTGCCTGACACATAACACATGTTAAAATTTGGAAAATTCTTTATGAACATGAACTTATTTCATCTTCACAACAATCCTGTGCCATGAGTGCTACAAGTTTTATTTCTTTATTCCTTAAGCATAGGACTGACCATTCCAATCCCTTACTCAACAAACTCTAGTAGCTCCATATTGCCTGTAAGATAGCATATAAACTCCTCTTATTTTGAAGCCCTTTACCTCTTGGCCCTAATCTACTTTACCAGTATTATTATTCATTACTTACTTTCCTGTGCACTACAATTCAGCGAAATTGACTTTGCTTCTATTCCTTACATACCTCCTATGCTTCATTTCCTTTAAGATCCAATTTAACCCCCATTCTATATGAAATCTTTCCTGATTTAAGCTATGTGGTACAGTGCATAGAGCACTGGACCTAGACTTAGGAAGACCTGAGTTCCAATCCAGCCTCAGACACATAATAGCTGTGTGACCCTTTATCTCTAAGTGCTTTACTCTCCTCAGCTGTAAAATGGGGAACATATGAACACCTGATATTCAGGATTATTTTGAGGATCAAATGAGATAGTATTTGTAAAGTACTTAGCATAGTGTCTAGTATATAATAGGTGCCTAATAAATATATTTCCTTCCTTCTTTCCTGACCTACCCTCCATCTAGCTTAGTCTCTTCCATTGTCAAACTACCTTGTAGTGTGTATTTGGATATATATTATTTCTGCTGCATATATGTATGTGTATGTACATGTTTTATATATATATAGATATAGATACATGTAGATAGATAGCACGTGTGCATGTTTATGTATCTCTCTCGTGTGTGTGTGTGTGCGTGCGTGTATAAATTGTCGTTTCTAATAGAATGTAATGTCTTTCAGAACAGGTCTTAGTTAATTTTGTCAAACATTAATATTTTATTAAAAACCAATATTCTCTCTAGCTTTCTTTACAGCAGTGAAAAGCAAGTGTTGCTCTCTATGTTATAGTAAGATACATTCCAACATGTTTTTAGAATCCTAGTTTATTAAATCTTGGTAGGTGAAATCACTGCATAAAGACGGGGTTGACTGAGCAAATCAATCAAGTCACAAAACTTTCCTTACAGTGATAAGATGCCCAGATACTTTAATGAGGTAAGAACCACTCCATCAAACAATCAATCTAATACTTTAGATTAAGTGCCAAATGCGCTCATATGAACCTCTAGTGACAGTAAGTTGACAAGAAGAGTATTTAGATTGGCTGAGGGAACTTAGTCATACCGTGTGGATCATCTATAAAATGGAAAAGCAATTCAGAACCTGAGTTATTCAGGCATTCAGAGGAAATTCAGATTCTAGCCAGCAGTAAAAAGAGGAAAATATTCTGGCTAGTCATGATAAGTTTTTGAAAGAGGGAGGGAGGGGAACATTTTGCATTTTGCCTTGATCTCTTTTCCGTTTGCCTTGACTGGAGGAGGACTTTGTGAGCTTTAAAAGTTCTAGAGGATTTTGGATGTCCCTTTTTCCTTTCATCCTCCCATCAGCCTTTTTGGATAGGAATAACTGTTGGCAGTGTCTGTCAGGAGAAAAGGACAAAGTGGACAGAAATACACAGCACTATAGAGTCCAGAAAAATGGTTAAAAAAGCTTTTTGAGCACCTCGTAAACGGGAAAAAATAACATGCAGAATCCAGGAACTGTGCGTTGCCCCATGGCTACATGTGCTTTCTACACTCTCTCACTTTTCCCAAAGCTCTGTATGTATCCGTGGAAGAGTATGCAGCAGATTTGGAAGAGGTGATGGATGTTTTGCATCAACTATATTTAGTAAATACCTCCTTTTAAAAGCTTTTCGAGGCTGACTGACTAAATAGAATTTCAGCTCAAAATCTTGGGATGGGGCATACTGGTGGCAGCTTTGAGTTTTAACTTTAGAAAAGCCTCAGCCCACACCTCGGGATACCTTGAGAGCCCTGAGGAGAGGTAGCAGCTTCTCTCTGGGTACTTGTCTCATGCAGGAGAGTAGGCGTTAGGACAGATCATTCAGTAAACATCTAATAAGTGCCTACTATGTGTCAGACACTGTGCTAACATGCTCCAGTGCTTGTGTAATATTTGTAAATAGTACCTGGCAAGTTTTAGTAGCCTGATGAATAAAATGGAACATACCAATCTATATACTTAGAATAACTTTAAAGGCATCCAGGTCATAGACACAAATTACAGAAGGGTCATCATCACATTCTTTGGTACTAAATTATCTTAGCTCCTAACACCTTGACAGATTGGTAAGAAAACAGATTTCATAGGTTTCAAATATACAATAGTTTGCTGACTAGTATCATGTTGCTTAAGTTCATAAAGATGATTGGCACCAAACTAGACCCCTTTTTGGCTCAAGGTCCCAATTGCCCAATAAGTTGCAAAGATCTCTGCCAGTGCCTCTATTGATCTTCTTGTCTTTCTCCTGTGCCCCCCCCCCAAAAAAAAAAGGAAAAGAAAACTTTCATGAAGGTAAACCTGACAATGCAAGATACTAAATTCCTGAAATCTTTCTAATGCGAGTCTTTTGAGTCCTAGAGCAGAGGTGGGGAACCTGTGGCCTCAAGGCCACAAGTGGCCTTCCAGGTTCTTGGGTGTGACCTTTTGACTAAGTTCAAGTTTTATGAACAAATCCTTTTATTAAGGGGATTTGTTCTATAAAGTTTGGATTCAATCAAAAGGCCTTACTTGAGGACCGAGAGGGCCACATAGGGTCTTGAGGTTACAGGTTCCCACCTCTGTCCCAGAGATTGCTCCTTGCCTATAAATCCCAATCCAGAACATCCAGCTATCCCTTTGTCCTTGGTGAAACATAGCATGATTTTATTTGTTAAAACCTACATATAAACATATATATTTATTGATCTTTTATTTTTACTTTTCCTAGATTTCTTCCTGCACCCCTTCCCTTCCCCACCACAGAGGGGCATCTCTTATATCAAATAATATCTTTCCCCAATACCTGTAAATTATTCAGTTTGACAGAGGAGTGCACGTGTGTGGGGAGGTGTTCTCTTTCTAAAAAAAATTAATTCACTTTTATTTTTAAAAACAAATATGTGCTGTAAACATTCACATTCAAAATTATAATTAATATGTGTGAATATACTTCCACCTTATTTTTACTCACTATTTTCTTTCTCAGCCTTTTTTTTACCCTATCCCCATTAACCTTATCTTCTTCCCCCATCTTCCTACTCTTTGTTCCACCTCCCCTCCAAGAGTACCCTCTCACCTTCCCACAACCTCTCAGGCCCAACTCACATACACTTCCAAAATTCTTCCCCCATTCTCTCATCTCACCCTCTTAAATTCCAGTGTACACACTCCTCTAGAAGTCCCTGGTCAACTTTTATCCCCAGTTTTCTCACTTTTCTACATGTTCAAAAGACTTCTGCGCTCAGATATGCATGAGAGAGAGAGAGAGAGAGAGAGAGAGAGAGAGAGAGAGAGAGAGAGAGAGAGAGAGATTATGTGTGAGCATTTGTATGAGTGAGTATAAGTGTATGCAGGTAGTGGAGGGAAGGGTTCTTTTGTGGTCATCAGCATTATTGAGGTAACCCTTAGTTTATAAGAGAATTATCTTTACCTCTCTTATCAATGCTAAGATTCTAGGATAAGTCTATACTCTTTAACTGTACTTTCTCACCACCCACTTTTTTTCTTATTTGCTTATAATTTGTATTCCTTTCTCAACCACTTTCCTGAAACAATGCTTTCCATATAATGCTTTTCCAAAGCATGGCTAATTAAAAAGTAAATTCACTGAAACAACTAATCTAAAGGACTAGAAAGGAGTGAGGAACAAAATCCGAGATAAAAAAAAAAATCCAACGTCAGAAGATGGAGTCTGCAGAAGTCATTTTAGCGGTCCAAGTCAAAGAGCTGTGATGTGAACCCAGTTCCTCTGATTTCAAGTTGAGAGCTCTTTATTGCATCACAGTGTTTTTTTGGTAGATATTATTTCACATAAAATGAAGAAGAAAAAGAGCCGTAATGTGTTGGCGTATTTGTTACACGTTAAATAATAATCAGCCTAAGATGATAGGTAGCACTTGAGGGCAGCGGGATATGAGTTGTATCCTTTGCTCACATCTGTGTACTTATGGATTCTGACAACTCATGCTACCCGAACCCTGTTTCAAGGCCTTATAACCTATCAGTCTACCTTTGAATATTCAGATTATAGTAACAATTGATCTTTCTTTCACAAGTCTTTCCCCTCTCCACTGTCTTCTCCAAATGATCCTCCCTGGTCAAATTCTAAGCTCTATAGTCTAGCTGTTAAGGTCCTCAAACAGTTTTGCTCCAGCCCACCTTTTTTCAGCCTTATTCTGCTCTACTTCCCTTCATATACTCTGCTTCAGATAAATTGAAATAATACAATCCTTATGCTTAGTATCTATATGAACCCGGCAAATTGTTTCATTTCTCTGAACTGTATATAGTTCCTTGTCTTTAAAATGGGATGTGTGTGGCGGGGTGAGTAGAGGGATACTAGACATTATGTATCATCTGGATCTAAATCAATGAACCTGTTTGTTGCTTGCTTTTTTGCAATCCCTTTCTCCTGTCTGGGCGTTCATGTAGATGGACCGTCTCTCATGCTTGAAATAAGCTCCACGTCTTTTTTTGTTGAAATCTGTGTCTTTCTTTAAAACTCAGCATAGGAGCTACCTTCTCTGTTAGATCTGCCTTGAACTTCAGCCAAAAATCTTTCAATTTTATTTATTTGTTTAGAGCCTTTCTTTGCACCCATATTGTATATTTTACAATACGTTTCTTCTATAATGCTTGTTTTGAAAACATGAATTTTTTTTCCAACGTAATTGATACATCGGGGAACAATTTGAGGTTATTAGGGAATACATTACAATTCTTCTAATGTGCAATTTCATCCAGGAAAAAAGTGAGAATGCAGAAAACTGGATGACTTTACATTGACTCATAAGTTACAATTCTTCCCATGCCAACTTCCACTAGCAAACTTAAGGTCTTTTTCAAGGTAAAAAAAAAAAAAAGACATGTATTACATGTCTTCTGCTATAGCACTAGTTATTGGTGGAGGAGAGCATGTCCAAACCCATGTACTCTTTCCCTCGGACCCAGAGCCCCCAAAGGGTCTGCCTTTCCACCTGTTGACTTTTCAAACCCACACTCCCAGTGGGAACAAAGGTTCTGATAAGTAGTAGCCTGGGGCTTATTGTAGTTTTTATGTATTTCTTAACTATTTAACATGTATAAAATGGTGCTACCTTTTTTATTGAATTCTATCTTTTTTTTAATGTGTTGCTATTGCAGTTTTTTAATGTTATGCCTTTAACTCCTTACCCCCATAAATTTGGTGTTACTTTACTGTGAGATTTTACATAATGCAGTGATTTTTAGGAACACATATATCATATTATAGCAGAACTGACTACTTATATATGTATCTTATCTTTCTATCATATGGTAAGCCCCTTGAAGGCAGAGATCATTTTGCTTTTTATATTTTTATCTCCATAGTATTGAAAATTGCTTTGTATATAAGTAGGTGCTTAATAAAAGTTTGTTGTATTGAATTTTTGCAGATATGTGCCACTATTATATTTGCTCTTGGTTATGAGTCCTCTTCTTATCTTTTACATAAATCCTTGTAAGGTGAACAACTCTGATGTATCATCTCACACCTATCAGATTGACTAATATGACAAAGAAGGATGCTGGAGAAGATGTGGGAAAATTGGAACACTAATGCAACATTGGTGGAGTTGTGAACTGATCCAACTATTCTGGAGAACAGTTTGGAACTATGCCCAAAGGGCTATAAAACTGTATATACCTTTTGATCCAGCAACACCATTACTAGATCTGTATCCCAAAGAGACCTACATGTACAATGATTTTTATAGTAGCTCTTTTTGTGTTGTCAAAGAATTGAAAATTGAGGGGACGCTCATCAACTGGAGAATGACTGAATAAGTTATGGTATATGAATGTAATGGAAAACTACTATAAGAAATGATGACCAGGTAGATTTCAGAAAAATGTGGAACGACTTATGTGAACTGATGCTGAGTGAAGTAAGCAGAACCAGGAGAACACTTAACAACAACATTGTGTGACCACCAACTTTGATAGATTTAGCTCTTAGCAGTACAATGATCTAATTCTAAGACAATTTCAAGGGACTCGTGATGAAAAATGCTATCTACATCCAGAGAAAGAACCATGGATTCTGAATGCATATTGAAGCGCATTATTTTCTCTCTCTTTTTTTCTTTCTTGTGATTTTTCCTTTTGATCCCGATTCTTCTTTCACAACATGACTAATGCGGAAATATGTTTAATATGATGGTACAAGTATAGAGTATATCAGATTGCACTTTGTCTTGGGGAGGGAGGAGGAAAATTTGGAATTCAAAATCTTATAAAAATGAATATTGAAAACTAAAATAAATAGGTAGATAAATACCTTGTAAAATAAACTGCCAGAGAGCTCCTTGTGCAGAAACATTGGTTCCTTGTATGCCTTTCCTTTTCATTCCCATTGGGATCATTACAGTTTGTAAGACATTCTATCTTAGTGGTACCGTATGCTTTGTAGATTTTCAGCTTTTAAAGCTTCTCATTCCTTTTAACCTTATTTCTTTTTTAGAGTCTGTGGTCATGGCAATCCATCTACCTTTCCCTTGGACTTTTGAAAATATTCTTTCTTAAAATTTATGTTGTATTTTTTACTATTCCCAGGGTTCCTGTCATTTTAATCAGCTCACTGTAGTGGAAAGAGCACTAGATTTGGAGTCAAAGGAGAAGCGTTCAAATCTTGACATTCTTACTACCCACATGGCCTGGTACTTCAGTTATCTTTTCTGGTTCTTAGTCTCCTCTTTTGTAAAATAAGTAGTTTTTATAAGGGGCAGCTAGGTGGTGCAGTGGCTAGAGCACCAGTGCAGGAATCAGGAGAACCTCAGTTCAAATCTCACCTCAGACATTTGACACTCACTAGATGTGTGACCTTGGGTAAGCCACTTAACCCCAATTGCCTTATCGTGGGTCATCTCCAGTCATCCTGATAAATATCTGGTCACTGGATTCAGATGACTGTGAAGGAGAAGTGAGGCTGGCAACCTGCACAGTCCTCCCTCACTCAAAACAAAGTCAAATGCAAGTCATGTCATTACTTCTCTGATGGCATGGTCTTCTTCGGCAATGAAGGACAAACACACACACGCACACACACACACACACACTGTTTTTATAAAATGGTGCCTTCGATCCTTTCTAGCTATACATACTATAATTTTTTGAGCTCTTCCATAATCATGATATATCTAGATAAGATTATCTCAATACTTTTGAATAGGGAATCACCAACAAATGAATATTCCTCTTGGAATGGTAATATTTTTACTTACACATGATGGTATCTGTGAATACTTCTTATTAGGAAACAAAGTACTGGCATATCCATAGCAATCAACAAATATTTGATGGTTTAATCAGAAGGATTTCTATGTGAAAATGTTGATTAAACTTTATGTTGCTAATGTGAAATTCAAGTCTGGTAAAATTCAGATATATTTGCAAGGAATATGAATGGTTTCATTTACTAATCATCACTAATACCTTGTAATGAAGGTATAACCTATTAGGTAAGGAAATAAACAATTTACTTGGAGAAAACTAAAAAGATCATTCATGAATTTGCTAATTTTTCTTCTCTCCTTTGATTATTTGCTGACTTGGAACTTTAATTATGCCACATACACAAACACAAGTATACACATACATTTATAAATTCAGTAAAAAAAAGTTTGTATGATGATGGCTATATGACATAGAATATTTGTGATTTAAAAACTTTTTGCTTTTGGAGAAAAGCTTAATTAATTTCATGAAGAAAAATAAGTGAAGCTTGTAAGCATTTATTCTTACAAAAATCATCATAAAGATTACCATTTAAATAGGAGTCCATGTATATTAGGAGATGGAAAAGAAATTATGGATAATGGAGCAAGCTATCAATATTATTATCTGGTGTTTAATGACCATTTTTCTATTCATATACCCAATGTCTAACACAGGGTTTGGTACATGGCAGACAACAGAAACACAATGAATTCTTGAAGCTTTCCTATAAGAGCATGGGATAACATGAAAAATTATTCTCACCTTGAATACTGCTAGATCATCAGATTAGTCTGCCAACAAGCCTGAAAATGACACAAGAAGTGTGAGGTACTTGGTTATTAACTGTAGCAAAGGCCAGTGAATACAGTCATCATTCCCATTAAGCCTTGCCTCCTACCAAAGGGTTTGTGAGAAACTAAGCTTGAACTTCTATGGGCTCCAAATTTCAAATTTGAAGACTTGATAATAGGACTATAGACTAATTAATTCAAAGCAACAATTTTGGTTTCTGTGAACTTTAGTTTCGGTAACTTGACAGTGAGATCTGATTTAATTCTCTCCTATGTAGCCAGGAAAAATTGTAAAACATTATAGATAGTATGTCTTTGGCCCTGTTCTAAAATGGTCAATGTCCTGATTTTCCAGGTTCTCCCTCCCTCTTTCTTTTTTTTAAAAATTCAATTTATTTTCGGTTTGTATTATTAATGTATTTTTAATGGAATTAATGTATTTTTAATGGGATGGGAAGATCTTTCCCATCCATTAATAAGCCTATGTGACCCACTTAAGTCACATGAAGCCTGTGGTGGGAGGAGCTTGCTGAATGGGTGGAACAGGAAAGGGTGGAGCAGCAAGAGGTGGAGCTAGAGCAGAACTGAGAGGAAGTTGGTCAGAGTAATCAGAGCTGGGAAGGATGCAGGTAAGCATGAAGCTGGCTGCCATTGAGAGAAGGGCATTTGGTTTAGGGGAGCCTTTTTGTGGGAAGGCCTGATAATATGTATAGACTTCTTGGTTACTATGATGGATTTCTTTGTTACTATGACGGATTGGATCTGGCTTTCTGGTGTTTTTATAAATGTTTTGGTTCTGTCTTCCATGTGGAGAGGCAGTTTTTTTTTGCAATTCAGAATTGTGTTGGTTATTCGTAATCACTGTAGGCGCTGTGAATATTGCATTCGCGCTATGTGGTTTCACCTGTTGAAAAGACAAGGAAATAAAAGACCATTCAGATATGCATAGTCATATGCATGTGTATTCCCACATTAGACATGAAAAAAAAAACAAAGACAGAAGGAAAAGAAAATATGTTTCAATTTGCATCAGAATCCATCATTTTTCTATCTAGAAGTAGATAACATGTTTCATCATGAATCTTACGAAATTGTGGTTGGTCATTGTGTTGACCCCAGTGACTAAGTCTTTAAGAGTTGATTATCCTTACAATATTATTGTACAGAATGTTCCCTTGATTCTGCTCATTTTACTCTGTATAAGTTCTTTAAGTCTGATAGATCTATAACTAATATGTCTTTTTTTTTCCCCTGTTGAATAAAATTTTTGTTTAAGAGGTAATACGTAGGCACATATTTCACACATTGTACCCTCATTCCATAAGGTATCCTACTGCCCAATAGGGGTTCAATGTCCTTTATTTCAAGTCACAGTTCATATGCTCCTATTTGTATTGACTTTCCCTTGAACAAACCAGAATAAATCATATGACATAATAGCAAAAAAATATAATTACTTAAAACAGAATACAAGTTGAACAACAAAAGAGTTAAACTTTTCCTGCCCCCATTCTAAACTACTACATGCAGAACATCTAGGAACTTCAAACTTGGTGTCTAGTAATTTCCATTCTTGCTGCTGCTTTTCAGCATCTAACTTCAGGCCATGGGATGTTACCAACTTTCTCATCAGAGTAATGCTATATCCTTAATGCCTAGAAAGCACTATGGCTTAGTGCATGAACTTTGAAGCATTGTAAAGAGATGTGTTTCTTTTTGGGACTTGAAGGGAATGAAGTCTTTTGATATACTATTTCTACTTGAAGTGCTAATGCTGGCACTGTTTAGATGTGGTTACAGAAAAAGACCCCTGCCACTAGAATTGCCATGGGGTAGAATGCCCCGAGAGGAAATATCTCTGACTGCTAGCATAAGTATGAACTAAAATAATCTGAGAAAAGCCTTGGAAATAAATACTGACATGAGCTGATAGTGGCCCCCATTTTCTTTTCTCTTTCCTATGGTTCCCTTCAGTCTATTTGCTCACTAGTTTTCTCATGAGAATTCCTCACCAGAGCTTTTGCCTGGGTGTGCTGAAAATCAGTGAGTTCCACATAGGGTTCTGGGAAATCTCCTTCCCAAAGGGAACATGATATAAACATTTTCCCTTAACATAAATAATTGCCAAATTTCACTTGGCCAACAACATGTATTTAGTTAATATTATGTGCCAGATACTGTGCTAAGCTCTGGGAATGTAAAGAAAGGCAAAACCAGTCTCTGTTGTAAAGGAATTTACAGTTTAATGATGGCTACAACATACTAACAGCTATCTACAAACAAGATATACATAGGATAAACTGGAGAGAATCTCAGGGAAGGCACTAGCATTAAGAAAGTGAAATTCATAAAAAGCTTCTTGTAGATTGCGCAGGACTTTAGCTGGAACTGGAAGGAATCCAGGAAGTGAAGATGAGGAGAGTTTCAGACATGGGGAAAGTCAATGACCATACGGATTTGGGAAATGGATGCCTTGTGCAGAAAACATCAAGGAGATCAGTGTAACCAAATTGCAAATACCATGAAGATCACTAAGGTGTCAGAAGACTGGAAAGGTAAGGGAGTGTAGGTTATGATAAAGCTAAGCAAAAGATTTTATATTGGATTCTGGAGGTGATAGTGAGCCAGTGGTGTTTATTAGTAGTGAACTGACATGGGCAGACCTAGACTTTCAGAAGATCACTTTGGGCTGAGAAGATTGACTAGAGTGCGCAGGAATACCAAAAATAAGACTATTGTGATAGAATATATGTGAGGCTTGCACCAGGGTGGTGCCAGTGTTGGTCAAGTCAAGGGGGCATACACTAGAGATTTTATGAAGATAGAATAGACAGGATTTGACAACTGATTGTATGTGGGCTATGAGATTCAAGAGTAGAGGGTGACATCTAGTTTGTGTACCTTGGAGACTGGGAGAATGGAATGATGTCTTTGATAGTAATAGAGGGGGATGATGTAATAGAGGAAGCATGATAAGGATGATAGTAATAGAGGAGGAGATGAAGAGGGTATGATTTAAGAGGAAAGATAATGAATTCAGTTTGGGATATGTTGTTTGAGATGTTTCCAGGAGATCTAGTTTAAGATATCTAACTGGCAATTAAAAAATGTGAGATTGAATGTCAAGAGAGAGGTTAAGGCTCCATCAATAGGTCTGAGAAATCATCTGCATAGGAATGATTATTGAATCCACTGGGCTTGGTGAGATCATCAAGTGAAGTAATATAGAGGGAGAAGAGAAAAAGACCTAAGATAGAGCACTGGGAGACACCCATGGATAGTGGGCATGACCTTGATAAATCAAGCAACAGAGCTTGAGAAGGAGAGGTCAGACAGGAAGAAAAGAGAACAAGAAAAGAGAAATGTCACAAAAACATAGAGAAAAAGTATCAAGGAGAAGAGAATGCTCAATAGTGTCAAAAGGAGCAGAGAGGTTAAGGGGGTTGATAATGGAGAAAAGGTCATTAGATTTGACTAATAGTAACTTCAGAGAAAACATATTCAATTCAATGATAACTTTGGAGAGATCAATTTCAGCTGAGAGTGTGGGGGAAGGGATAGCCTTAGAAATTTTGAGGAGGGTTGAAAAAAGTTTGGAAAAGCTCATTCAGTGAATAAAATAATGAACTGATAAAGTAGTAAATGTCTTAGTGCTTAGTTGAGATTTAATAGTATTAATTTTTAATGGACCTAGTAAGCATGGCTCATTTTTTTTTCCCTAGCTTTGTTCTGAAGCATGTGAATAGGAATGAAAACAACAGATAGTGGGAGCAAACCCAAGGCTGGGAGTTGACAAGGGGAGATTGGTGATAGAATAAAGGGGTAAGGCAGTTGTGAGAAGATGATAGTATAGAGTTGAAATGGTTCATAGAGGTTCAATATGGGGATTGGAGGAGTGTATTGATTGTCAGAATGAGATGTAGAAACATTAATGGTCACAGTGAGAAGAAGAGCAGGGTAAGGGATTGTAAGGCAGATTCTAAGGCAGAATGACACAAGATTATCATCAGATAAAAGGGTTTCAGAGTTTGTAAATATGAAAGTAGAACATTTATGGGCGATGGCAGGATTTAAAGAATAATCATCTCTTTGTGTAACTGAGGTTGAGTGGACGAGTAGGTCATGGGGAATGATTAAGTTGAGAAACTGAGAGACTATGATGTTTGAGGGAGCACCTCTATATATGTTGAAATCTCCTAATATGAGGGCAGGAGTTGGGGAGGAAAGACTTGGAACCAAGCATTGAACTCATTTCAAAAGAAAAGTGAATGTCTTAGAAGTCAGGGAGCACAGCTATCGGAATTTTGACTGGGTGATAAATATGGATTAAATAAACCTTAAAGGAGGAGAAATTACTGAGTGACAGCAGGAAAAAGACAGTTCAGAAGAAGCAGTGGGGTAAGGAGTATTCTGACTTCCTTACCATGACTTTTTTGGTATCACTGATGTCCCATGTGACATCACCAGGAAGCAAGGGAGCATTTGGTCAGAGGTGAACCTTAACATCTTTGAGGACCTTTACAATCATAAGAGTCTATTGTCTGACCACTACTTTTCCATCCTGGTGAATTACAGGTTGCCACACAATCCATTAAGCAAATGAATGAATTCCTACCTTACTGAATCCTGTTAATACATTAAATATTACTCTTGTAGTTACTCTTCCCAGGGAACAGTTTATGTGCACAGAGAACCTGTTTGTAAGGCAACACCTCCAGTGCCTGTACATTTCACATATAGTACTAAATCAAGGGATAGTTTATCAATAGGCATCCTCCCCCCCTCCCCCAAAAAAGAAAAAAAGCAATGGTGAGTATACTTTTTCAGTCTGTGGTATTATTTGCATGCTCCATTTAGTAACATGGCAAAACTTGATACTCCTAAGTTGATTGTGGCTGTTTGGGAGTATTTTGAATATTCAGGGGTTATGAGATTCCATCTAATTCATGTTCTGTTGATGAATGAAAGATATCAAAACCGAGAAACAAAAAACATTTAATTAAGACATCAAATAAAGTGAAGAGTACTTCTAGCAAATCTAGCACAAATCTAGCAGTAAAATATATGTATGTGTGTGTGTGTATATATATATACACACACACACACACATATATATTTTATATATATATATATATATATATTTTTCTTTCATATACTAAGTCAGTAAAATTTCCTCTACTTGCAGGGTAATTTTAATTGAATTCTCCTTTAGAAAACCTAGAAACTTTCTCCCAATGAGTACTATTCTCTAAACCTGATGCATTATGGGAAATGAAGTCTTACGGTCAGGCCTGCCCATTGAATCAAGATATCTGATTTAGAGTCTTAGGAATGATATTTACTTACCCTCTTGCAAATCCTGTAATTAGATTTTGCGGTTCTTTGATTGTCTGATGCCAGCACTTCTGTTGACTCTCACTTAAAGTCAGCAGGACATCCCCTTTTCACAGTATACACTGAAAGTTCACATGCTAAGAGGCACGTCTCTTCAACTATGATGTGTAATTTGTGTTGTGAAAAAAAGTTTAACGAAACTGAGGCTTTTCATAGCTCCACTATCTGGACGCTCAAAACAGTTCACTCAGCACAATGAAGACAATCGTGTACACGCACGTGTGTGTGTGTGTGTGTGTGTGTGTGTGTGTGTGTTTTAACACCTGCTTTTTCCTTCCCCTTTCATTATTTAAGATAGAAGTGCCATGCCACTTGTCTCTGGTGCCAATTTTAAAAAAAAGTGATGTGACTAATCTTAGATGGAAGTAAAGACTGATGTTAGCTAAGAAGGAGCAATTAATTAAGTGGGGAATGAACAATTAAGATATTAAACTATTATTTTCTCATTTAGAGATGGTTTTGACTCCATCTTTTTCTGTTGAAACAAATGTTATAGTTAATAAGCAGTACGTAGGTATTATTTCATATAGGAAATTGCCTATTTTCATATAACTAGAACTCAGTGAGATACACTTACCCTCCACACTTTATGGCACAGAATTTCATCTCCTTTTGATGATTTCAAAGGCATCTAAGAATGTAGCAGTGCCTCAAGGCCATCATTTTGTATTGCAAGTAGCTCTGTAGAATGTTTCTGGGAAAAAAAGAATTTTGGTCACTTGAAAGTTCTTTTCTTTGAACAGTTGATAAAAGGGAATTTACTGCATTAAGGCATAAATAAC
The DNA here is from genome assembly GCA_023548195.1 of Bettongia penicillata ogilbyi. Classification (NCBI taxonomy): domain Eukaryota; kingdom Metazoa; phylum Chordata; class Mammalia; order Diprotodontia; family Potoroidae; genus Bettongia; species Bettongia penicillata. Next base: position 489,522 of record JAJHZJ010000502.1, on the reverse strand, counting down.
AAACTGAAGTAAAGAATTCCTGAATTGCTTCACATGAAATCCAAAACACGTGCCATCGTTGAAATGATTCCTCTAGCAAGGTCCTCTCTGTGCTCAGGCAAAGTAGGCTGTCACCTATGAGATGTGATTTAAAGGACCCTAGGAAGATTTGTTTTCTCCTAATGTCTCTTTTATACAATTGCTACAGTTTGTGTCATTCTATTATTAGCATTGTCTATCATCCATTCCTTTAGGTTCATCCTCCTGAGATCCTATTTTGAAATATGTGTTTTTAGGCAAGATGATACATCAAACTAATTCACACTAAGGTGTTAATGACTTGTCAAAAATGTTCATTCTGAGTGAAGCAACAGGGTTCCTTTGAGAGGAAGAGATGAAGCAAATAGTAATTAGGGGGAAAGTGCAGAAAGAGGTTTTCAATAACAATAGTGATTCATATTTGTGCAATTCTTGACTATAACAAAGGACTTTTCGTTTTGTTGTGGTATAGATATTTCAGTCAGGTCTGACTCTTTGTCACCCCATTTTGGCATTTTCTTGGTGAAGATACTGGAGTAGTTTGTCATTTCCTTCCTCAGCTCATTTTACAGACAAGGAAACTGAGGCAAACAGCGTTAAGTAATTTGACCAGGGTCATACAGCTTGTAAGTGTCTGAGATCAGATTTGAACTCAGGAAGATGAGTCTTCCTGACTCCAAGCCTGGAACTTTATCCACTGTGCCAGCTAGCTGCCCCACTTTTCAAACCTTATGTCATTTCAATTTGTTTCAATTCAATAAGCAGTCATTATATACTTAGTAGACAGAAGGTCTTGTGCTAGATGACTGGGATATAAAATAAAAAAGGAACCAAGAGTATTTTTGTCCTTTAAGAGCCTACATTTTGTTGGACTTTTGTCCTTACAGCTAGTAACCTCAAGAACCATTGAATGTGATGAACATAGCAGCGTGTGCTTAGGTGTATAAATTGAAGAAAGAGTGAAAGAAGAGAAGTGTTTTAGGCAGAGCCAGAGTGGTAAAGTACATAAACATGATTCTTCAGCATTGTGAACAGTAAACAAGGCAGCTCCCTGGCACTAGAAAAAGAGTTTCAGATTTTTACTCTTAAAATCAATAACCAATTTTGTAACTACCCCTCAATCACAGTCTTACTGCACAAGAAGATGGACATGGACAATGGCAGTGATACAGACACAACAAGAGCTGAGTAGAGAGGTACTCCCCTCCCCTCACACTCTGTTGAAAGCAAAGCCTTAGGTCTTTTGGAGAGGTAAGAAACATAACAGACAACATAACTAAAGACAACATAAACAGAGGAGGTTGGAGGGAGGGGGCAGGTTCTTTTCCTTTCAGGGGTTTCTCCTAATCTTCCCAGTCAGTTGTTTGGCACTAGTTTGTGTTTCCTTATAAACTATGTCAGTTTCAAATAAAGAAGCACATTATATGTTCTGTACTTACAATGAATAGGCTGCCCTAGATGATATCAAAGGGGATCTCCCTTTGAGGGGAGAGAACAAAGCTAAAATAAGGGGCTAATTTATTAAAAATTCACAGATTGAAACAGTCTTAATTATGTCTATGAGCCAAAATTATGCCATGAAAAGGTTGCTGTTTCTTCTTTGTTCTTGAAGAGGACCATGACAAAAGGGAGATGATGCCATGACATGAGAATTGGATTTAAGCGAGTGTGGGCTGTGCAAAGTCACCAACCTCACTTTCTCCTCCGGAGTTATCTGGGTCCAGTGGCTGTATGGATCAGCACAATTGGAGGTGGCCCAGCACTGGGAAATGGTCTAACCTATACAAAGCATAGTGGATTCCCCTTCAGTAGATGTCTTTAAGCGAAGTCAGAATGAGGAATTGTCAGGGTGATTGTAGAGAGAATTTCTTGACAGATATGGTTTAGACTGGATACTTTCTAAGGTTTTTCTCAAGTTTAAGATTCTGTAACTTTGCGATCCTCAATCTGACAGATGAGAAATTGGAAGTTCAGAGAAGTTAAGGAACTTGTCTGAGGTCTTTCATTTAACAAATGACAAAGCCAGGACTCAAACTAAGGTCAAGTGGTTATTTTAATTAGGCTAGAAGAATCAAAGAACTATAGAATTTGAAAGCTGAAAGGGACCTCAGTGCCCAACTATACTAATATATACCTTTTAGGAATCCTCACTATAACATTGTTAAGTGGTTGTCCAAACTCTGCTTAAAGGGTGAGCAGCTTCTTCTCCTTTTGCAGGGCTGCCCATTTCACCTTTGGAACATTCAGATGGTTGGGAAATTTTTACTAACATCAACCCTGATTTGGCCTCAGAAGCTTCCACTTTCTGTTTCTGGTTCTGCTCTCTGGGGATAAATAGAATATGTCTAATCCCTCTTCCCCATGATATCCTTTCAAATACTGGAAGATGGTTATAATCTTCTTTTCTCCAGGCCAAAACCCACTTCTTTCAAATGAGCTGTGCATTACAATGGATGCAAGGTCTTCCACCATTCTGGTTGTCCTCTTCTGGACATTCTACAGTTTATTAATATCTTTCTTGAACTGTGGTGCCCAGAGCTAAACATGGACTCCAGATAAATTCTGGCAAGGGCAGAATACAGTAGGATCATCAGCTCTTTTTATTCCTGGGAGCTATATTTCTCTTAATGTACCCCAAGCCTTGCTAGACTTTTTTAGCTGCCATATCTTAGCACTGGATTTGGAATCAGGAAAATCATTTCAGATCTTGTCTCTGGTACTTACTAGGTGTGTGACCCTGGTTAAGTCAGTTAACCTTTACAGGTTTCAGTTTCCTCATAAGTAAAATAACAGTGTTGGACTCAATGACCTCTAAGATCACTTTCCATTGTAAATCTAAGATCCTATGACTCTCATGCCTGATCTCATAAATGAGGACTTACATATTCATACTAACATCTCTCTAAATGTTGTGGCTCACTCTTTGTTAAGCTTCTCAAGTCTCATGACTTCCATATCTAAACCAGATAAGGTTTACATGGGGGTGATCATATCTTAACTCTCACCATCATGTCAACTTCTTCTGACTCCATGGTCTTGAAGGCTAAGAATTTCTCTCTTCTGATCATAATCTCTGAAATTCCACCCCTAGATCATAATCTTCACTTCTTCTCTCTGCCTTACACCTAAACTTACTTTTTTATGTGCACCTTGAACTCTCTTAATTTCCAGTCTAACCTTCTGCTTTTGGTTTGACTTTTGTCCCTTCTCTGTTAACCCTATAGTTAGTGTCCTGCTTCTTCGTTGACTCTCTTGCTGCCTTGCCCTTACACTGCTCATGAACTCCCAGTCTTCCAGCTCTCTACCAGTTGTCTTCTCTGTTCCAACACCAGAGGTGCTGATCACCATTAGAGAAAGTTGCACAACCATGTCAGCTGATTCCATTAGAAATCCATGTTAGAAGAAAAGGGAAAAAAAGAAATTCATGTAAGTTGCTTTAAGTTGTGTCTGCACTTTTATACATGAATCTTTTTATTCTTCCCGGATTAATTTTTTTGAGGGGAGAATGGACCTCCTTATTTTGCCCCCTCTGGGGAAACTCATGGGTCCCATCCTGTTGCTAATCAGCATGGAAACTTTTACCTACTTTGTTTCTGATCTGGGACTGGTTTACCTTTTAGGGCAACTTGCCCTCAATCCCAACCTGGTAGGTTCACAATATTGGTGCTAGACTTGGTTTGGACATTGAATCAGCTTTAGCACTATTACAATATAACTCTTTGCAAACCTGGGTGGTTGGAAGCAGGGTGGTGGTATTCTGAACAAAATAGACAAGTCAGGAAAAGGGGTGGTTTTAGAGGGGAAAATGATGAACTAGGTTTTGGAAATACTGAATTTGAAATGCCTATCGGATTTCTAATTAAAGATGTCCAGCAGGTAATTTGAAGTTGCACACTCGAGCTCAGGAGGCTTATTAGGACTCCATATGTACAGATCTGGAGTCACTTGGATAGGGAAGACTGAACTTATTGTAGCCGATGAGATGATTGAGAAACACAGAGAAAAATAGAAGTAGGGCCTTGGACAGACCTTTGGGAGAAGGGGGTACGAAGTAGGAAGCATGGATGATGACAGTAAAAAATGAGATTCAGGAAATGCAGTCAGATAGGGAGAAGAACCAGAAATGTCAGGAAAAGTGAGCATCTCTACGAAAAGAATGTGGTTTCTAGTGTCAAATGCTTCAGAGACATCAGTAAGACTAAGGCCAGAAACTTGGTTTTGAATTTACCAATGAAGACATCATTTGTAACTTAGAGAAAGCAGGAAAACATTTTCAATGAATTATTCAGCTCTGAATGAAGACTACAAAGTTTTGAGAAATGAGTAGAATAAGTAAAAAGAGGAACCAGACCTTTTCTAGGTTTTTGGCTACGAAAAGGAGGAGAGATATAGAAAACTCTCCTGGGGGCAATGCAGGGCAATGTGAAGTGAGAGGGAGGAAGGGTGAGAGAGAGAAAGAGAGAGAGGAAGAGAGAGAGAGACCGATAGAGAGACAGAGAGAGAGACAGAAAGAGAGAGAGACAAAGACAAAGAGACAGAGAAAGAGAGAGACAGACAGACAGAGAGACAGACAGAGGGGTGGGTCCGGGGCAGGTCTGGACATACTCATAGGCAGCAGAGAGGTAGTCACTGGATAGTGATCAGCTTTTTTTCTAAAATTGTCTCAATTTTTAAACTTTTATAGACTGATGAAGAATGAAATGAATGAAACCAGTAGACCAATTTATACAATAACAACATCACTCAAAAGGCAAACAACTTTGAAAGCTGTAAGAATTGTGATCAGTACAATATCATCCATGATTACAGAGGACCAAGGATGTAACAGATCATCCATTTCCTCAAAGAGAAGTGACAAATTTAAGGTGCAGAATTTTACACATGCACACACATATCTTCTATTTCTCTACCTACCTACCTGTCTCCCTCCTATAAACACACACACCCATATACACACACACGCACACTCCTATTACCTGAACTTTAGGCAAGAAACATCTCTAAATCTGGCCTCTAGGTAGGCCAGATTTCTGATGTCAGAAATAGTATGTCACTGATCTGGTCCTCTAAGCCTTTCTAGCTTGGTAGACTCCTTGCCATAGTTTGCACCCTGCTGGCCTTGCCTTTGAAAATTAAGAGTCAACTCCAGCCCCTGGTCAGGTATCGGAGAGTTCTGCGCAGGCCAAGGAAGCAAAATTAAGAGTCAACTCCAGCCCCTGGTCAGGTATCGGAGAGTTCTGCGCAGGCCAAGGAAGCAAAACAAATCACTTCACTTCTTGTTTTCCTTTTGTGACCAAAATTTACCCTTTCCTGGTCATGCACTTAGATTTTTATGACAGCAGCAAAGAGAAAAGAAACCATGGGTTTCCTAAAGCTTTGTGAAACATTTATTTTCTAGATTGCCTTTATTGTCAACACACAGGTGTTGCTGCTTATTAAACAATTATGAGGGGGAACCAACTAAACAACCCCCCCCAAAAAATCTGCCTGTGAATCCAATGGAAGTTTAGCTTCACTTCTACAAAAGAAGTTGATTAAGAGAGCAAGGTCAAAGAAGAGCAAAGACAGGAAAATTTAAATATCTGTCTATCTACACCTATACATAGTCATTTGCTAAGACTGAAATTTAAGTACTATTGTTCTCCAAATTGCTTCTGTATCATCTCTTTGGCAGGCACACCAGCAGCTGATGCAGAAGTAAAACATGATGGCAATATATGTTAACCACTTGATCATCAGCAGGTTCATGAGAGGTGCTGATGTGGAAGGAGTGCGTTGCCTTTGGCTTCCTCAGTAGGAGAGGTCATTTATTTACAAGGGATGGCTGCTGGTCTCAGGAGAGTACAAGTGGCTTTGATGACCTAAACTTTAAATAGAGCCTGGAATTCACCCTGGAGTACAGCAGCATGGCACTGTTGAGAGACAGAAGATCTGGGTGCAAGTGCTTGCTCTTCTGTTTAATAAACTCTAAGTCCTTATGCAAGTTACTGAAACTTCTTAGGTGTCAGTTTCTTCATATATAATCTGAAGATGATAAGATTTTCCCTGTCTACCTCACAGGGTCATATGAGGTAATGGATAGAAAGGATTTTGTAATTGTAAAGTTTTATAGTGGGGGACAATTTGATTTCTTCTTTTGATACGATCTGTCTCTTGGATCCTAGGCAAGTCCCTTTTAGTGTGCCTAGGTAACTCTACATGACTATGGGTTACAGAAGAAGTGCTGCCTGCATTGGTGGAGGGTTTTTTCCCACTGGGAGTTCTTTATACCAATGAAATCTCAGGTTCAATTAAAAAAAGACTAACTGTATCTTGAACAGAGAAAGAGTGCTAACTCTGAAGTCAGATCCTACTTCTCATGCTTACTTAACTTGTGTACCTTGGGGTAATCAGTTTTTCTTCTTGGGTTTCTGTTTCATTGTCTGTAAAATGAGGGGGTTGGACTGGGAGTCTCTGAAGTCCCTTCTAACTCTGTAAAGTATCATATCATATTCACCTCAGATCCACAAATGCTAAAACTTACCCAACCATCCTTAAAAAAATAGTGACTATATTTTTAATTCCCAATTTTTTGTATTCTCTTCCCTTTAATTGGATTGTAGAATTAAAAGTAAAGTCAAACCAACCAATGCAGAAACTATGTGTCCACCTTCACTATATTCAGAATGCATAGAAAACTCATCTCTAGATTCTATATTGGTCATTACTCTTATTGAGAGTTTGGCTTGTTTTGTTGTTATGTACATTTTTTTCAGTGATTTTTTTGTTCTTCTGGTTTTACTTTCTTCCCTTTGCATCAGATCATACAAGTCTCCCAGTGTCTTTGGAATTTCTTATATTTGTCATTTCTTAGAGCGCAGTAACATTATATGATATTTATATACCCCCAATTTATTCACACTTTTCTTAATCAATAGGTTTCTATTTTGCTGCTACAAAAAGCACCAGATATCTCTTGTAAGTTTATTGATCAGTACATAAAGCTCTCAGTTAACTGAGTGAATGTTTGTTGGAGATTTTTCATCCTGTACCAGCTTTGTCTCTGGTCAAGTCACTCCTCTTTTAAAACCTGCCAGTGGCTACATGTGGCCTATTAAACACTGAGGCATTTACAGCCTTTCCACTTCCCATTGCCTCTCTGTCTGACTCCATTTTACAACCCTGCCTATCACATGGGCTATTTCTTGGTTAAACTGGATTTCTTGCTCTTGTTTGTCATAGTCTATGCTCATGGTGCTTTCTATTCTTGGAATATCCTCACTATCGTCATCTGCTGTATTCTTTATCATCTTTCAGGGCCTTTTTCTCCTGGTTCTGTTTTCTTCCCTCTGTATCAGATCAAAGCTTAGCTCAAAAACTACCAGTCTCTCGTTACTCTAGTTCAAAATTATTTTTTCTTTCCTAAACCTTGTACGTTTTATACCTTTGCCACACTCATGTATTTTATACAGTATCATAGTTACTATAGAATTACATATATATATATATATATTATATCACCCATACAAATTTGGGAGCTTTGTCATGTCAGGGACTGAGTCTAAATTATCTTGTCATCTGGATTGAATGTCTCTTTGCACATAGTAGGTCTTTAATTAATGGTGGTTGGTGGAATACATGAATATTACTCCAAGTATCTGCTATATTGTCTTTATTCTTCTCTTAACCCTATTTCTGATTTTCTCTGGTCTACAAAACGTTTCCTTTGCAATGGTTACTTTCATCTGTCCTGCCCATGCCATCCCCTGCCACTTTTCAGTTCCTTTTTGTGTATTGTCATTTTCCTATAAGGCTGTAAGCTCCTTGAGGACAGGAACTGTTTTTCTTTTTGCTATTATTTGTATCCCCCGAGCCCAACATAGTCCTTGGCATACAACAAAAACTTAACAAATTCTTGTTTCCTTCCTTCCTCCATGCCATAATTCAGTTGACATTTTCTTTTCAGGGATAGAAAATAATCCCCCCCCTTGTCTTGCAATTATTATAAGAATTGGAGAATTTCCCTCCTTTGTTGGGAAACTCACCTGGAACTTTAAAGTCCAATGTCCTTGGGCCACTAAGAAGGTGAATGACTCGTCCATGTTCATGTCACTAAGATGTGCCAGAACCAGAACTAAAACTGAGGTGTTCCTGACTTCAAGACTAGATCTTTCTGTGCTATGTCATATTGCAAAACAAAACAAAAGAAAAATTTGCCTAGGTCCCACACATACCAAAATAAACATAGCAACACTTTGGGGAGCAAAAACATGGAAAAAATGATTCTTCATTAGTGAGACAATAAATTGATTTCAGTTACACATAATGGAACATTATTACATCATAAGAAATAAATATGAGAAATACAGAGAAACAAGGGAAGACTTATATGAACTGATGCAGAGAAAAGCAAGTATATGCAGCATAGTAATGTGTACGATGACTACAATAGTGTAAATAAAAGAATAATAAAAATAAAACCAAACACTGAGTAATTTTAATGAGCATTTTAGGTTCTGGAAGTATCTTCCTTCTTTTGATAGAAAGGTACATGACTACATGTAAAGTACATGTAATGTTGCCTACAGTGTCAGAATTGCTTAATTGAATAGTTACAATAAACTGTTAAAAAGGAAGGGTTCATTTTGGCGTAGGATGTGTTCATAAATGACTGTGATAAAAACAAAAGGTAGCAATAAAAAATAACAATCTCATCAACAACAAAGCATAAATAGGAAGAAAGTTTGCAAACAAGGAAAATCTATAATACACTTTTCAGTAAAAATGAGAATCTTTAAGAATTACCTTTTAGTTTTGAATTTTCACTATTAGCTCAGATAATTGAGAGCTGACCATCATTTCAGTAGCTCTTGACAAACGGGCATATTCTACTTTGCTTGTTATTATTGCACCTATGAGTTCCACAAGCATCCATGCAAACATATTCAAGTACTGGCTGTTGGGATATTTCATTTCTGTTCTCCTATATGTGAAGAGCACACCAAAATTTCAGAGAAATAGTTGATTTCAATTTTCTACAATGGTCCTTACTATACTATGCTACTATATGAATAGCAGACTGATAACTCTGTTATTATTTTTGTTATATTACATGTAGGTTTTTTTTTTTTACCTAATGTCAGGTAAACTGCATACTTTCTACAATCTACATTTGCCTTGTAAACAAGATGGAAGTCTTTATGAGAATGGTATAAAACTGATAAAGAAACGTTGTACAAGACACACAACAATAATGTATCTGGTAAATGCTTTTCTTGATACATAATTCGAGGGGGAAAAAGACATTTCATTACTCGTTGGCTCAATTTTAAATTTAAATATGAATTCATTTAATTTTACTTTGCAATCAGGTAAATTAGTGAGAAGGAATCTAAACAATATGCGATAATTGCATTTATAAATTATTCTTTCTGTCCTTCATGAGTAGTCTTTCTTTTTTAGATATTGAAATTTAGTGTCTAAATATAAAGTGCAGTAACATCTGGTTCTAATTGCTGGTTTGAATAGTATAGACAGACCTTTCAACCCTTCGTGCTTTTGAAAGGATGCATTTAGTAGGAGGTACTGAGTCAAAGGTTGTAAAAATTTTGAACCACTAAAAATAGTTGAGATCACATATGTACTTTAAATGGAAATTACTTTTTTTTCTGAAAAGTGTCCTTTCCACCAAAAAAAAAGCCACGTTTATGTGGGGAGATGTGTATGCTTGAAGTGGAATTACCAGCAGCACCTCTTTTCTTATTCAAGTTTTAAAAATCATCCCATTATTTTAAATGCAATTATGTTTTAGCATTCTTGTTTTAAATCATTCTGAGTCTTTTCCAAGTCTTGGAGGTGTCTTTATCTCTACTAAAAAGTTTCTACCCTCTTTTAGACTTCCTTTCAAATATAATAATCTGGGATGGAAGAATTCGTGATCTTACCCCACAATATATTTTGAAGTCTGGGAAGAGGTATGGCATATCTACATACATCTGTGTGAGGGAGAAACCATTTTTATTCACTGAATGATTCCCAACTGCTACTCTGTGTTTGGTGTGGTCCTCCTTTTCCCAGCATTGTGGCATCTGCTTGGGAGGTCTTTATGTTAATAACGATAAATCATTCACTTGCTAAAAAAGAAAACAGGAAACAAATGAGAGTAGATAAAAAGACACCATAGAGTTATATTTACATCATCTTGGCCACCCTTCTTGCATTTTAGGTTGCTCTGCCAGGAATGGCTATCACTTCTACTCTGTCACATAGCACATGATTCTATGAAGAGCCTCTTTGAAGCTCTTCACTGATGCATGCTGTGATAGTCTCAGGCAGCAGCCTATTGTCTATTAGTCTTATCATGGCTTACATGCCTGCCTGCTTTTGCTTTGCTACCAAAATTACCCAGTGGACTGACTCCAATCCCTTTTGAGAAGAGAGAGGCAGACAGAAATCCAGAAAAGATCCTTCTTTTCCAAAGCAAACTGACAAGATGACTCTTTCAGAGCTAGTGGCACTCAGCTCAGGTGAGACACAGAAACTCACATCTGAAAGGGAGGATCCCAACTGAGAAGGAAAATATTACTTTCAATATTGCCCACATTTGCTGTAGGGTACTGGAAAGTTACCCATCCACGTAAGAGCAAGCTAAGAGCCAAGCTATCATGAAACAATTATGAGTAACCAGAAGAAATCTCTCATGGGGGATTTAGATTGCCTCATCCAAGGGGATAACAGCTGCTGATCTAAACTCCCTGTGTGATGGTCTTGGATTTGTTCTTGTCAGGGATTATCATCCCTATACTATCAGTAACTGAGCTACTGTCATTGTCGTTCCCAGTATTTTCTGCATGGGTGGAATTTTTTGCTAATGTTTATTACCCTTTGGATTTCACAAGACTTGAAAGAGAAAAGTCTTCTACGAGGTTTTTCATAAGTATTTGTTGATTGAATTCCTTTTTCCCGCTTTGGCTTCCTTTGATGACATAGGCTACTATCCCAGAATATGGCGAAATGTCGATATACTCAGAATAAATTGGGCTGATTCTTATCTGGACCATACGTCATTTTATAAAGAGGATTCATATTTCCAGGGCTCTGTTGGTGTCTAGTGGGAAAGATTCTCCTCCCAGCTTCTATTTATTTTAATAAATCTTGCATCTGTAATACAATGATGCCACAGAATCTTAGTTGCTCTAAGAACTTTTGGAAATAGAGAGTAAATATTATGGCTATTGTTGGAGGACTGCTTCTCCAGTTTAACATAGATGAAGTAATCTTTTTGAACTTGTTTGACCACCTCATCCTGAGTTGAGCAATAGTGAACGTGGGTGGGGAATCATCAAATAACTCATAGTGTTCAGAGGTTGATGACCTGTGGCAGGAAAAGATTTGGTTGAATGCCTGATTTGAAAATGGTAATGGCTGTTCCACAGGACTTGGTCAGAACAAGAGGAATAAAAGTGGGGCATGGCTATAGGTAGGAACTAGCAAAGAGACTTGATAAGATATATAGGCATCAATAGGGACCAAGGGAGAACTCCTAGGAAGATGCTTCTATTTAATAAGCTTTTATTTATTTTCTACCATGAAGAGCACTTATTAGATGCTGAAGAGAAATAAGATTATAGAACCTATGGTCTCTGTCTACCAGGAGCGAATAATCTAATAAGAATCGCAAAATAGTAACATGAGTAGTTATTATCTTACACTTGATTTTTCCATAGAGGTAAAATCTGACTTTTCCCATAGTAGTAAAACCTGACTTTTCCCCTACAGACCTTTAATAGTTTCCTCTCTGATACTGAAGTCATTTGAAAGATCTATGCAAAAGGATTATTAATCTGACATTAAAGATGTAAAAGATGCATGTAACATATCAACAACAAAACTAACAGAAACCATACTACTGTCTCAATAGATGCAGAAAAAGCTTTTGACAAAATACAGCACCCATTCCTATTGAAAACATTAGAGAGGATAGGAATAAATGGAGCCTTCCCTAAAATGATAAGTAGCATCTACCTAAAACCATCAGCATGTGTTATGTGTAATGTGTAATGGGGATAAGCTAGATGCATTTCCAGTGAGATTGGGAGTGAAACAAGGATATCTATTTTCACCACTATTATTCAATATGGTACTAGAAATGTTAGCTTTAGCAATAAGAGAAGCAAAAGAAACTGAAGGAATTAGAACAGGCAAAGAAGAAAATAAGTTATCACTCTTTGCAGAAAATATGATGGTATACTTAGAGAATCCTAGAAAATCAAGTAAAAAAAACTACTTGAAATAACCTTTAGCAAAGTTGCAAAATATAAAACAAGCCCACATAAATCATCTGCATTTCTATATATTACTAACAACGCCCAACAGCAAGAAATAGAAAGAGAAATCCCATTTAAAATTACTGCAGACACTATAAAATATTTGAGAGTCTACTTGCCAAAACAAACCCAGGGACTATATGAACACAATTACAAAGCACTTTTCACACAAATAAAGTCAGATCTAAAAATAATTGGAAAAACATCAGTTGTTTGTGGTTAGGCCAAGCTAATATAATAAAAATGATGATTCTAACCTAAATTAAATTCAGTGCCATACCAAACTACCAAAAAATTATTTTATAGAGCAAGAAAAAATAATATCAAAATTAATCTTGAAGAACAAGAGGTTCACAATATTAAGGGAATTAATGAAAAGAAATGCTAGGAAAGGTGGCCTAGCCATACTAGATCTTTTTTTTTTTATTTAACTTTTTACATTCATTTTCACAAAATTTTGGGTTCCAAATTTTCTCCCCATTTGTCCCCTCCCCCTACCCCAATACACCGAGCATTCTAATTTTCCCTATCACCAATCTGCCCTCTCTTCTATCATCCCTCCCTTCCCTTGTCCCCATCTTCTCTTTTGTCCTGTAGGGCCAGATAACTTTCTATTCCCCATTGCCTGTATTTCTTATTTCCTAGTAGCAAGAACAATACTCAACAGTTGTTCCTAAAACTTTGAGTTCCAACTTCTCCCCATTCCTCCCTCCCCACCCATTTCCTTTGGGAAGGCAGGCAATTCAATATAGGCCATATCTGTGTAGTTTTGCAAATGACTTCCATAGTAGTCATGTTCTGTAAGACTAACTGTATTTCCCTCTATCCTGTCCTGCCCCCCCATTGCTTCTATTCTCTCTTTTGATCCTGTCCCTCCCCAGGAGTGTTGATTTCAAATTGTTCCCTGCTCCCCTTGCCCTCTCTTCTATCATCTCCCCCACCCTGCTTATCCCCTTCTCCCCCACTTTCCTGTAAGATAGGTTTTCATACCAAAATGAGTATGCATTTTATTCCTTCCTTTAGTCGAATGTGATGAGAGTAAACTTCATGTTTGTCTCTCAGCTCCCCTCTTTTTCCCTCCACTAAAAAGTCTCCTGCCTGCCTCTTCTATGAGAGATAATTTAACCCATTCCATTTCTCCCTCTCTCCTCCCAATACATTTCTCTCTCACAGCTTAACTTCATTTTTTAAAGATATGATTCCATCCTATTCAGTTCACTCTGTGCTCTGTGTCTCTGTGTGTGCATGCGTGTGTGTATGCGTGTGTGTGTGTGTGTGTGTGTGTGTGTGTAATCCCACCAACTACCCAGATACTGAAAAGTTTCAAGAGTTACAAATATTGTCTTTCCATGTAGGAATGTAAACAGTTCAACTTTGGTAAGTCCCTTATGACTTCTCTTTGCTGTTTACCTTTTCATGCTGCCTCTGCTGCTACCTCCTGAGGGGGCCTGAGTTATGGAGACCCCTCACTCCCCTCTCAGCCAGCCAAAAAGGCTCTCTCACTGATCTTTGGCACCTGTGGGTGGAGGGACCTGTGTGACCGCTGGAGATTCTGTTCCTGAAGCCTGCTCAGATCTGCTCCTCTCAATGCCACGCAGCCAAGGCAGTGCTGGGCTCTGCTCTGGGTCTGGTGCATGATGGACCTTTGGTGTTGGTTTTTTAGGTCTCTCTGGAACAGAAATCTCCTCCATTCCATTGCTGTGTGGCTTCTGCTGCTCCAGAATTTGTTGAGAGTTCTTCTTTATAGGTATTTTATGGGCTGTAGGTTAGGAGCTAGCATATGTGAATCTTTCTACTCCGCCATCTTGGTTCCTCCCCTCCGTACTAGATCTTAAATTGTATATAAAGTTGTAATCATCAAAACCACTTGGTACTAAGAAACAGAAGGATAGATCAGTGTAATAGGTTAGGTACACAAGACACAGTAGTCAATGATTATAGCAGTCTACCATTTGATAAATCCAAGCACCCCAGCTGCTGGGATAAGAACTCATTGTTTGACAAAAACTGCTGGGAAAACTGGAAAATAGTGTGGCAGAAACTGGGCATAGACTAACACCTGATTCTCTGTACCAGAATAGAGTCCAAATGGGTATATGATCTATGTAAAAAGGTTAATACTATAAACAAATTAGGGGAGCAAACAGTAGTTTATTTGTCATATTTAAGAAGAATAGAGGAATTTATGACCGAACAAGAGATAGAGAACATTTTGAAATGCAAAATTGGATAATTTTGATTACATGAAATTGAAAAGTTTTTGCACAAAGCCAATGTAAACAAGATTAGGAGAGAAGCAGAAAACTGGGAAAGAATTTTTACTTCTAGGGTCTGTGATAAAGGCCTCAATTCTAAAATATATATAGAGAACTGAGTCAAATTTACAAGAATACAAGTCATTCTCCAATTGATAAATGGTCAAAGAATATGAATAGGCAATTTTCAGAGGAAGAAATTAAAGCCATAGTCATATGAAAAAATTCTCTAAATCACTATTGATTACAGAGATACAAACCAAAACAACTCTGAGGTACCACATCAAACCTATCAGATTGGCTAACGTGACAAAACAGGAAAATGATAAATGCTGGAGAAGATGTGAGAAAGTTGGAACACTGGTTCATTCTTGGTGGAGCTGTGAACTGCTCCAATCATTCTGGAGAGCAATTTGGAATTATGCCCAAAGGGCTATAAAAATGTGTTCACCCAAGGCTGGACTGGGCTCCTCGCTCTGCTCTGTGTCTGTTGACCCAGTAGTACTGCTTCTAGGGCTGTATCCCAGAGAGATCATAGAAATGGTAAAAGGACCCACGTGTATAAAAATATTTATAGCAGCTCTATTTGTGGTGACCAAGAACTGGGAATTGAGGGGATGTCCATCAATTGTGGAATGACTGAACAAGTTGTGGTATATGAATGTAATGGAATAATATTGTACTATAAGAAATGATGAATAGGCAGACTTCAGAAAAGCCTGGAAAGACTTTTGTAAACTAATGCTGAGTGAAGTGAGCAGAACCAGGAGAACATTATCCACAGTAACAGCCACAGTGTGTGAGGACTGATTTTGATCGACTTAGCCCTTCTCAGCAATGCAAGGACCTAAAATGTTTCCAAAGGACTCATGATACACAATGCCATCCACATCCAGAGAATTAACCATGAAATCAGAATGCAGAATGAAGCAGATGATTTTCTCCTTTGTTATGCTTTGTTTTGTTTTTCTCATGGTTTCTCTCATTTATTACAATGCTTCTACATCACATGACCAATGTGAAAATGTGTTTAATAGGAATGTTTGTGTAGAGCCCATATAAGATTGCATGCCATCTTAGGGAGGGAGGGAGAGAAAATTTAAAACTTATGGAAGTG
The DNA here is from genome assembly GCA_023548195.1 of Bettongia penicillata ogilbyi. Classification (NCBI taxonomy): domain Eukaryota; kingdom Metazoa; phylum Chordata; class Mammalia; order Diprotodontia; family Potoroidae; genus Bettongia; species Bettongia penicillata. The sequence goes on along the minus strand of JAJHZJ010000502.1, from coordinate 473,827 downwards.
AATGATGAAAACTGAAAACAAATAAATTAATAAATTTAGGAAAAAAATGCCTGGAAGATGGGAGGCATGAAAAGAGAATAGAGGTGGCAAGATCTGTGCATAAGGTTGTCCTGGTTGATAGTAGGGTAAGTTAGTGTGGTTTCAATGTAAAGACACAGGAGAAGCTGGACAAGAAAAGTATTACAGAGGTACAAATGATAGGACTTGTTTTGGATACAAGAAATAAAGGAGACAGAATCAAAGATAATAGCAAGGTTTGGGGAACTAGGTGAATTATCACTGACATTATCAGAAGTTATGAACTTAGCAAGGGGATCGGATTTTGGTCCCATTGAGTCTGAGGTGCCAGCTGGACATCTAAATGAGGATGTCTTTTAGGTGGTTGGAGATAGGACTAAACCTCAGGAGAGAAGACAAGGCTGGAACTATAGATTTAGATGCCAGCTACATAGAAGTGCTAGTTGAAAATGTGGTAAAAAAAGACATTGAAAAGTATGTGTTGTGTCCTCTTATTTCTTTCTTTTCTTCCCTACCCCCCACCATGTTCTCCTGGGTTCAAGTCTTGCCTTTCATATATATATACATATAAATTGAAATTATTTAAAATTATTATATTTAGTAATTATATACTATATTAATCAATATAATTAATGTAATATATTCACATTGTATATATGTATGTGTATGTGTGTGCAGTATATATACACATATATATTATATTGTGCATATATGTATGTATGTGTATATATACTATATATACATGCACGCACATACACACACACACACATATATACACAAGCTATTATCAAGTTGGGCGAGCCATATAACTGGCAAGCAACCCTCTCAGAGCCAAAATTTCAGGTGCTTTGCTGATCTGCATTTGTGGAGGTAGGGTCTGCACCAGGAGTGTCCTACATTGATTGAATCACAGACCCAGAGCTGTAGGCAGCAGTAACAGACAGGAAAGGGTAGGAAGAAGACAAAGAAGTCAGAGGGAAAGAGGTTAGGAAGGAAGTAAAAGAATTAAGATAAAAGGATGTCATAGAAACCAAGAGAGCAAGCGTTGTTCCATTAGGGGGCTGAGATAACTGCAGCCCTCATTTCTGGTAATTCAGATATTCTATAGTCAACCATGTGTTTTAAATCATTCTCTATTACTTCTGCAAGGAAGAACATACTCATCATTTTAGGAGATTTTTTTTTTATATACTTGTTTGGGGGTGGGACCATGTCTTAAGGGTGAATTTGTGACTCAATGATGGGGTTCTGGTTGCCTATAAATTTAGTAGGCTTTAATCCCTCAGAAGTGGCCTTAGGCATTGCTTTCCTCATTAATGCCTTTTTTTTTTTCTCTGTAAATATTTTTTTTTCCCTCTGGAAGAAATCTGAGAATTCTTTCAATTGGTTCATTGTTTCTGTGTTCAGAAATGCTGGACAGTTTTCTTGTATTTTTTTTTTCATTATGGTATTCAGTTTTTTTAACCTTTCACATTCTTCTAGGAGACTTATAATCCTGAAATTATCTCTACATATTGGACCTTTGAGATCAATATTTAGCTTTTATGATGATGATATTTCTTTTTAACATTATTGCTTTTGCTTCTCTTTTTTCAGGTGATCTTTCACTTCCATGTATTTCCAGTTCCCATAGGTTATTCACTCATTTCTTTGGTGAGACTTGCCACCATAGATTCAAGTTTTTCCTATTCTGCCAATTATTTTTTATGTGTAGGCTATGAATTTTACTTTCACAATTCTGATTTCTCTTTTAAACCATTCAGGAATATACTGCTGTTGTTCTATGCCATCTTGGAAATCCTTGCCTCTTCAGATGCCGATTCATTTTCCATTGTCTTACAATATTTGTTCACAGGTGTCTGGATTTGATCTGGAGGCCATAATTCCTTTTACAATCTGTATCTTCCCTGTTCTTTTATGGATTTATACTCATTGTCTTTCTTTAAATGAAATTTCTACTTCTTGAGACCTTGAGCAATTTCAGTATTATTTTTCTTATACTTGATCACTCATTTTCTACTTCTCTCCTCTTTGATTGTGGTTTCCCCGACTGGACCTCAAAGCTGTCTCAGTTTCCTCCCCCATGTCAATTCACCATTTCACAGCTTCAGTATGCCTCAAGTGACTTCTAGGTGAAAAGATCTGTCCCAACTGTATACTGGGTTCTTTCTCTCTTAGTGAGGTCCTACACAGTCACACACATGTCCTGTCCATCTTTCCTTTGTCTCTCAGTTCTTTGGCTGAACTCTGTTGCAGCACAAAGCACTGCTACTTAGGTATCCCAATCAGAGCAAAATTCTGCCTTTTGGTTGTCCTTGGCACTAGGTTGGGATGGGGGAGGAGGGGAGTCAAGTTCTGTTGCAAGCTCTGCTGCCAAAGCATGGCAGGTGGTAGGAAAGGAGGTACTGATTGACTGTGTTAGGGGCTAGGGATTTGTCTTTTTTGCTTTCAGTTCACTGAATTGTTACCTCGCTTGTTTTTTCGATTTCTTAGACTGGAAATAGGTTTCTATTTTGGAGAAGTTTGAGAGATTGTTCTTATTGGATCAACTTGTTGATCGTGTGACCTGAGCATCTTTACCTAATTCCTCCTTAGAGACTGGACTGGGATTTTGCAGTAGAGATACTAACACTAGCCAGAACAGTGTTCTATTTTCTGTGGACTCAATAAATTTTGATACCATTAAAAAATTTCTTACAATAATTTGCCTTTAGCAATCTTGGCTGTTAGAACAGGTGCCCAAGGGAAGAACTGAAGTACCTAAATCAATCTGACTCAAGATTGATAGTGTATCTTGTTTACCAGATCATTTTATGTGTTCATTGGATCTACTTTGGGGAAGTTTTTTTTTTGCCTAATAGGCATATGAAAAACATCTCCAATATTATAACTTTATACTACATTTATAAACATTTTGTTTATACCTGATGACTTGACTTTAGTCATGGACAAGCTTTCCACTAATGGTAATCCTTTAATTTAGCTAATTGACACTATCTGATAACACTCACCTGGTTGAGAGAAGTTGCTTGTATTCAGCACAACTCTGACATGAGTGTGATTGTTCTGATGGAAATAATGGCACAGCTGTGGGATGTACTCCGTTCTCCAGCAGAAGTAGTCCCTTGTTTCCCTGTGCCATGTTTCAATCACTCTTAATTAGGTAATGCACCCGTAGTGGATGGAACTGTTCCTTGTGCAGGTTTTGCTAGATAGAAGGCAGAAATGGGGAATAGTCTGACCAGGAAGGGCTTATTATATGGCGAATATGGCTCCAGAGCATAGAAGTCAAATGAGCAGGAGTCAGAGAGAAAATGCAGGGACTGGGGAAGAAGACAAGAACCAGACATAAGGTCCCAGAAACAGATTTTAAAACTTAGAAAATTCCTATGTCAGGATTTTTTTTTTACGTACTCTTGTTGCCAGGACACCAGCCAAACACAGGCTTGGAGCAGCTCACAGCCTTCAGGTGGGGAATGATTAGTAAGGAATCGTTGTTGTGGGTCCTTCCTTCTCAAAGAGGACCATGACATGAGGAAGGTGATGCCATGACATGCAAGTGAACTGGATTTAAGAGAGGGAGAGCTGTTCAAAGTCACCAACCTCACTTTCTCCTCCAGAGCCCTCTGAGTCCAGTGGCAAGATATAGGTTAGAATGACTGGCAGTGGCCCTGAGATGAGGAGTAATGGTGGAACAGAAGCAGATATTCCAACATCCTACCTGATGTATTATTAGAGGCATTTATCTTTAGTAACAAATTTCTTTGGGGCTTTAAAGAACAACCTATCACTGCAGAGTTCTGACCTATTAAAATTCATTACATATATCTATTTAAAAACATTAGTCTCTTCTCACTTCCATCTCTAGGCTGTTCTCGAGGGAATGATTTTATTTCAGAATAAAATTAGGAAGGAGGAGTGATTTATGTGTGTAATTTGAGAAGAGAGTTGACTATGGAAGGTATAGTTTTAGAGGACTTGGTTTAGTTTCTGGTTTGCAGAATTCAAAGCAGTGAAAGGTAAGTCAACAAAAGAAGGGTTTAGCAACTTCCTCTCTCATGAGTGCTCTTGTGCAAGCTCTGCTTTTTCAGGTACTCTCAAAGCTCCACTTGAGTCTCATGACACTTCTGGCAGGAACAAAAGCTTTATTTCTGTGAATTTACAACAACATACATATCTCTGGTATCTCTAGAAGGGAATGATTTTTTTTTTTTAAAGTTACTTTTCCCCAAAGGAGTTGTCATAGTGTGTGTGTGTGTGTGCGCGCGCGCGTGTGCCACCCCCTTCTCCCATATAAGCTTGGATATATGGTCGCCATCGGTTCTGTCGTTACCAGTCAGTATGGTGTTTCTCCTTTCCCTCTGACGATAATCCAAAATTCAGTAGAAAACCTGCTCACTAAATTTGTAGAACTTAAATGTGGTAAAAGGCTTTAAATCTCTCCTTGCCTAGAAAATCCACGGTGCCAGATTTTTCCTATACATTCATAAACTCGTGTCTACACATGGATTGATAGATTAATTGCCTGGACATATGATTTCATACTCACAGTTCCTGGCACATTGTGCTGAGTCATTTCAATCATGGTCAACTCTTCATGATCTCTCTTGGGGGGTTTCTTGGTGGAGACACTCAAGTGGGTTGCCATTTCCTTCTTCAAATCAATATATAGATGAGGAAACTGAGGCAAACCAACATACGTAAGGTCACACAGCCTCTGTTTGAGGTCAGATTTGAACTTATGAAGGTGAACTTTCCTGACTCCATGCCCACTGCTGTAGCCACGGTGCCACTTATCTGCTCCTCTTGGCACATAGTCATTGCTTAATAAAACTTGTTGATTTATAGGTAATTTCTGATGTGGAGGTTACCAATGCAAATTACCAACTGTTCTTTTCCTGGTCTTACAGGGTTGCCTATGAGTCCTTAGACATTAAGTGATTTGTTCATGATTATAGCTCGTGTGAATTAGAGACACTCAAACCCATGTCTTTCTGATTTCAAGGCTGGCTACTTAAATTTAATTATTTAATTACTTACATTCAGTTTCAAATCCAGTTACTAATTGCTGTAAGTCTGCTAACAGGATCATTAGTAAGCTTCAGTTACACAATGGTGTCAGTGGGCAGGTGGCATTTGGGTCATATAGACCTTTTAGTTTAGGTGTGCTAGTTGATTAATTAAATTAGTTTTAGTTAATGAATTAGTTTCTGTTTTTGTTGAAAATTTCAGATGAATGGCACCCTGGGGTCAAGAAGAATGTATTGTTGGATACCTGGTGCTGAATATAACCCTTTTGTTAAAAATAACTAAAATTTTATCAACAAATTTTATTTTTACATCAATAATTTCTTGATATAATATTCTACTTTGCTCTGACCCCATTACACATCCTAAGCCCTCACCACTGAATTTTCCCTTATAACACAAGAAAAAATTTGAGCAGAACTGTCCCACATATCCACTAAGTCTGACAGTGTATGTAATATTTCACAATCATAATTCCCTATCTCTCCAAATAAGGAAGGGAGATAAATTCACTTATCTCTCTTGTGTTTTGGTCCCAGATTGGTTACAAGATTACAGCACTTGGCTTTATTTTATTGTGTTTTTCTTTTTACATACTTTGTTATTTTATATATATATATATATTATATATGTATATGTATATTCTGGTTCTTACTTTGCATCAAATTCTAACAAGTTTTCCCAAGCTTTTCTGAATTTGTTATATTTCTTATTACTTATATTGTAGCAACATTTCATAATTTGTTCAGCCAGTCACGAGTCAAGGAGCATTTACTTTGTCTCTATTGCCAAAAAATGCTGCTCTGAATAGTTTGGCACATATGGAACATGTGTTTTTTCCCCTGTCTCTTATCCTTTGTGGTATTTGCTTAGTGGTTGTTTTGACAGGTTCAATGGAATGAACAATTCAAACATTTTTTCTAGCATAGTTCTAAATTGTTTTGGAGACTGGCTGGACAAATTCTTAGATTCACTAATAGTACATATAAGTATTCCCATTTTCCCATAACTCACTCTTTCCATATTATATAATCTTTGTCAATTTTCTGGGAATGAGGTAAAACCTTACAGTTATCTCAATTTGCATTTTGCTTATCATTGGTGACTTGGAACTTTTTCATATAATTATTGAGTGTTTATATTCCTTCTTTTGAACATTTATATCCTTTGATTATTTATCTCTGGGAAATGACAGCTTTATATGGAATCCTACAATTTCAGAGCTGGAGTTGGAAATAATTAGATCAATTTCATATGTATTTTAGATATCAGATCTTCATCAAATTATTCCATGTATTTTTTCCTTGACAACAATTATTCTAGTTAGGTTGATTTTGTTTGGGGAAAGTTTTTCAATTTTATATAACCAAAATTATACATTTTGTCTTTTGTGATCTCCTTTCTGTGATGTGTGAAGAGTTTAAGAGATACAGCTTTTGGTTAATGAATAATTTTATTAATAATAGAAATGATCATTTAGTTGTCTCTCTTGAACCAAAGACCAGTCATGGTAGTGGGCTCAGTTTATATGCCTTTGAAAGAGTAGGTGTTTCTGTGGGTGTAAATGAACTCTGATTGGTTAACAATTAATGGTGGATTTATTCTAATGAGGGCCTGGGGAATTTGACCGGTTATGTCCCTCTTACTCCCAGGCTACCTCTGGGAATCTAGACAAAAGGATCTATCCCCCACCCAATTCTGAGTAGGACACAATGGGCCAAATTTCAGTTTAGATTAAATTGTGTATAAAGTTGGGTGGGGTAACAGTACTTGGATTGAGGAGAATGTTAACCCTAGATATTATTATCAATTCTATTTTGTAGAGGTTGAGCCTTGGAATGAGGACTTTAGAAAAAGGGAGAAACTCATGATCTCCTCAAACCATTGGTTACTAATAATCATTTCTCATTTGTTTACAAATTTTCCCCAAATCATTGATCTATAAGCTCTCTCTGTTCTCCTCTAGTTTTTTTTTAATAAATGTGATATTTTGTGTTAATTTTACATATATTTGGAATTATTTTGATATAAACTAATCTAAACTCATTTTCTCCCAATATGCTTTTAATTTTCCCAGTATTTTTTGGTTAAATTAAGAATCCTTCCCCCAGCAGTTTGTTTTTGGGCCAATCTCAATGAAATTCAAATAGGTTAAGTGACTTGGACAATTTCACAGAGCAGGGGTGGAGTTAGTGATGGGGGGAATCCACTGGGTATGTGTGTGGTGAAGACCCCCAGGCCTCGAACTCAATTCCTGAATTTCAGGTTCCCTGTCTTTCCTATAACATGCTGCATCTCAGAAAACTTCCATTATTAACCTCTATACCAGTGTGATCAGATGTCCCCTACATATCCTTGTCATTTATATAGCTGGTTGGCATCACATTAACTTTCATTTGAGGACCTGGGACTCTGTAAGTATACTAATTCACTTATATGTGTTCCTTCCCCATCCTCATAACTAGATTACTAGCTTTTCAAGGGTAGGGAACCAGGCCTCTCATCTCCATTTGTCCTTATCCCAGCTCACATGTAACATCCAATCCAGGGCTCTACCACCTCTCAACCTGGGCTGGTTTTCACTCTTTGCTTGTTGGAGATTTTCTGTCCAGGTTAAACTTGGCCCTGATGATCTTCCTATCCTGACTTCTGTGATCTTTACCTTTACTCTTGGCACTACAAATTATAATTATCTCTGAATTCAAGTCAGATGCTTTCAAATGCCTCCAGAGCAGCTGCTTACCCACAATCTGTATCTTTGTCTTTGGCCACCTCTCAAGTCATGTACTCTGTATCTTGGAACACTTTAAGCAGAGACAAATGGCCCCGGAGCAATATCTGAAATATGTATGAGAGGCCTTATATTTGACTTATTGCAGTGTGTTCTGCCATATATTTGGATAAATATCCTGTAATATAGCCAGGGATTTTCCATAACTCTAAAGTCAATGAAGCTCTTTGTGGTTTATTTTTTTCCCTTTGTTTTCTTTGACTCCTGCCTGGCCATTAGTCAGGATTAGGGGCTGGACCTCAGCCTTACTGCTTTTTTCCCTCCACAATATCCTCAAGTCTGGGAACAAAATCCCCTCCCATGCTGAATAAGGTTGTCTACTCAACTCTGGAGTGAGTTCCCCCTCCCCCTTACCTCCTATTTTATTGTACAGGACAATGTTATCCTTTCAGTTCTTTGGCCTTGAGACCTAGGAGTCCTCCTTTACTCTCCCTCCCCACCCTCCATATCCCAGCTGTTGCCAAGGCCTAAGGAGCTCATCTCTGCAACATCTCTCATGTACACCCCTTTCTCTCTTGCGACATTGAACCACTCTCATTCAGGCCCTCATCACTTCACCCCTAGACTAATGAAAGCCTGCTGGTGAGTTTGCCTGCCTTAAGTCTCTCCTGGCTCAAAGCAGTCTTTCATTCAGCTGCTAAAGTGATTTTCTTAAAGTGCAGGTATGATCGTGTCACCCTCTCAATAAATTCCAGTGGTTCCTGGTCGCCTCCAGGATCAAATACAAAATGCTTTTTGGCATTCAGAACCCTCCATAAACTAGCTGGCCTCTTACCTTTCCAGTTTTACAGCTTATTACTGACATATTCTTCTGTTCAATACCATGGACTTCCCAGTTGCTCCATAAACAAGACAATCAACCATCTCTCAGTTCTGGGCATTTTCTCTGGCTGTTTCCCTTGCCTGCAATGCCCTCTTTCCTCCTACTCCAACTACTGACCTCCCTGGCTTCCTTTAAGTCCCAACTAAAATCCTATCTTTTTACTGGAAGTCTTCTGCAAACCCCCTTAATTATAGTGCCTTTCCTCTGTCGCTTATTTCCTATTTATCCGGTATGTAATTTGTTTTACATTTTCATGTTGTCTCCTCCATTAGACTGGAAGCTCCTTGAGGACAGGGACTGGTTTTTGCCACACACACACACATTTTTATCTATATCTATATCTATTTGTATGTATATCTACATCTGTATCTGTATCTATACCTATCTATATCTGTATCTATGTCTATATCTATATATATATCCCTAGCACTTAGCACAGTATCTGACGTAGGCACTTAATAAAGATTGATTGATTAGAGATGACCTTGCTATGGGTGAGTTATCTGCAACATAACTCACTTCTCTATGATCACTTTGGCCTGTTACTCCACTGACTCTATCCTGATATCAGGTAGAACCATAGTTTTCCCTGCTGATCCGCTTCTCTTTTTTCTCCATCTCTTCCTCTTCTCTCCTCTCTTCCACACCACACTTCATATACTTGGTGAACAAATCAACCTTACCTTTTGCTACTGCAAAGGCCATGACAAACTTATAATTAATGCATATTAATGAATGCTTATTTCCTTTCTTTTCTTTATGATTCCATTTAGAATCCCTGGAACCTAGAATTTAGATCTAGAAAGACTGCCCTAGCCAGAAGATCCCTTCCCAATTACCACTATCTGCTTTCTCATACACATTCCTATCAGTGTCCCTGATTTAACCTCTCCAATGTCCCTATCCTACTTTTCCTTATCCCTTTCCACTGTGCCTCTGAAACTTCTATTCTGTTAACAACTGCTTTTCATTGTCTACCTTCGTACCTCAGAAATCAATATATACAGATATGTTATACACTATATATGTGAATATATACACATGTATGTATATAACATGTATATAATATATACATATATGTAAATAACTAATTTATATTTACTCTATATATATGAGATATTTTTCTTCCCCTCCCCCTAAATATAGTTTTCAAGAGCAGAGATTTTTTTTATTTTGCATATATATATATATATATATAGCTCCTAGCACAGTGCCCAGAACATAGTGGGTACTAAACAAATGCTTGCTGAATTGAATTTATAAATGTCAAATTCAGAAGAAGTTCCCATTTTTACCTGAAAATCCTTGGGAACTGAATAAATGAGCTACTGTTCTAAACTCTTCTAAATAGAAATCATAGTCAGTAACTCTTTTGCATAATGGGGGAAAAAACAACCATTAGGTGAGAAAATCAAAGACCTAGATCCTAACCCTTTTATTTATCAGCTAGCTTACAACTATAAGTCCCTATCTCTGTACACCTCATTTTTCTCAGCAGGTTAAACTAGATGATCTCTAAAGTTACCTTCAAGGAAATCATAACACTAGGAAGGGGTTCTTAATTGTATCTCTTGATCCTTACCATCATAGTTGATGTGGGACCCCTCACCTCATACCAGTGCCCTTATTTGCCCGTCTCTACCCCACCACTCACCCATCCAACTGAATTGGTCTTAGGTATAGTTAGTTACCATCTGGTTCTGGGTAGAAGATTGTCAAAAGGATAAACTGTCAAGTATATACATATTGTACAAAATTGTTATTCAGATGCTTAGAGGATGCTTTAGGATTTAAGGTAGCCACTTCGATAGACAATGTGGCATAGTGGATTGATATTTATGTCAGTCTAATTCATTAGAGTGTGGTGCAGAGGTTTCTAGGCTTTCTTGGGCATGGGGCTCTGAGCGCCTCGGTAAATTTTTCACAGTGCCTCTAGCCCAAAAGAAATATCTACCAGTTACATTTATTAACTAGTTAGATCCAAATCACTTATTAAATATTTATATCCTTATAACTTAGTTGCCATTTAAAAATACAAATAAAATGAAAGAAAAAATAATATTTTTAAAAAATAACCACCATTACTAATAGAATATGTGTGCTTATTGAGCACTGCATAACTTCTCAAACCTTGAAACCAGATTGGACACTGCCTCCCTTATTTCCTGTTCCATGATGATTTTTGCATGGTATTTGTTTTTTATCAGTGTAACCATCCAAAATCCAGTTTTGCAAAGAAATGTCACAAATGAGCAAGTTTGAGCAGTTACTTGATGTAGCTGAAAGCATAAGTAAATAAAAAAAAACTGAAACGTCTGAGAATGTCATCTAAAGGGCTTGGGCTTGATTGGATGTTGAAATGGTGAACTTACTTGAGCTACTAGGAGAAGGGAAAGGGGGCATTCTTCTCTGGCACCTTCTATATTAAAGACACTACTACATCGTGTGCTTTTACAAGTATTATCTTATTTGATTCTCATAACAATCCCTGTGAGGTAGATTCTATTACTGTTCCCATTTGATGGTTGAAGAAACTGAGGCAAACAGAGGTTAAATGATTTGTCCAGGACTATATAACCTGTAAATGGCTGACTGGATTTGAACTCAGGTCTTCCTGACTCCGGGATCAATACTCCATCTACTGTCACCTATCTGACTAACCAACTAGTATGTTGTCTGATATCTGATAGATGTCAAGCATTGTTGTGTTTTCTCTTGAAAACTGAAAATGTACTACAATGTTTCTGAGATTTTGCTGTGTGTACATTTTGAGAACCATAGGTATGGTGCAAGGAATAATGACACCAGTCAGTTCATCTGAGAACAAATCTTACCTCTGTCACTTACTCCTTGTTAACTTCCTGGGGCTTAGCTTCCTCCTGTAAAATGTGAAACTATATGGCCTTGAGGTCCTTTCCATTTCCAAATCTAAGATTTTGATAGTTTAAAATTCTAGTGTTATGGTAGATTTTCTGCTAAGCACTGAATACAAAGACCAAAATGAAAATAGTCCCTGCCTTCAATGAGTTTATACTATTCACATACAAATTATGTGACCAAGGGTAAGTACCTTAACCTCTTAGCGTCCCTGACAGCTCAGATAACCTGTAAGTTACAGAGAAGTTCTTGATCTCAGGTGGTGGCTTAAGATTCCATTCTGGAAATTTTTGACACTATAACATGTAATCTCAACATTACTTTAATTTGCATTTCTCTAATTATTAGTGATTTGCAGCATTTTTATATGATCATTGATATATTGGAGTTCATCTTTTGAGAGCTGTCTGCTCATATCCTTTGACCATTTTTTAAATTGAAAAAATGAGTCACTTTCTTATAAATTTCAATCGATTGATCATGTATCTTGGAAATGAGACCTTTATCAGAGAAACTTGCTTCAGAGATTTTTTTCTTGTAGTTTATGTTTTCCCTTATAATCTTAGTTGCATTGGGTTTGTTTATGCAAAAGTTTAAATTTTATATGATGAAAATTGTTCGTTTTGTCTTTTACTATGCTCTGTCCTTTTCTTGGTCATGATTTGTTTGTCTTTCTACAGATCTGAAAGGTAAACTCTTTGTTGCTTCTTTAATTTGTGAGGTGACACTTTCTTTGTAAGTAATGTATCCATTTGGAGCCTATCTTGGTATGTCATATGAGATACTGGTTTAAAGCTAATTTCTGCCAGACTGCTTTCCAGTTTGCCTAGCAATTTTTGTCCAATGAGTCTTTACCCGTTAATGTTGTTGGGTTTATCAAACACCAGGCAATTAGGTTCATTTGCTTCTGTATGTTGTATACCTAATTTATTCAATTTATTGACCCCTCTTTTTTTTAACCAGTGCCAGATTATTTTGATGATTATTGCTTGGTAGAATAGTTTGAGATCTATTTCTGCTAGGTTCCCTTCTTTCTCAAGAACTTTACCCCATTATTTATCTTAAGATATGTTTTCTTCCTACAGAAAAATGCCATTGTTGTTTTTTTCTATCTCTGTAAATCAATTTTATTTTACTTGCTCAACCTATCCACAAGCAATTAATATTTCTTCAATTATTTAATTATCTTTATTTTTGTAATTCATACTTTGTTGTTAGATTCATATAGTTCCTGGATTAATATTTATATAATATTTCTTGGTATATGAACAGTGGGATGATAAACTTATGGTTCCCAAATTGTGCACACAGAAAAGTCTCAGAGATCTTGTGGCACATTTTCAGTTTTCAAGAGAAAACACAACAATGCTTGATATCTGTCAGATATTAGACAGCACAGAAACTAGTTAGGTAGATGGTATAGTGGATGGAATTCTGGAGTCAGGAAGACCTGAGTTCAAACCCAGTCTCAGACACTTATTAGCTATGTAACCCTGAGCAAGTCATTTACCTCATAGACATTATGTTGTGAATATTTTTGAAAGGCCATCAAGATCCTGAAATTCTAGACTTCTGAGTTACCTTGACCTCATGTATTCCCTAAATTACTCTGGGTGTATTTGTGGTAGGTTATGTCCATCATGTTTGGAGAAATGGTTTTATCATAATTTATTCACTTTGCTGTGTACTGTATCATGTACTGGACTGCTCATCTCCTAACAGTAGCCTAAGCCCCTTTGAGGAAAAAGACCATGTCTTATGATATTTTTGTATGTTCCATCGTCCCCAGAATGGTTCTGGGCACATCCAAAGCAACTAAAATGTTGATCAACTAATAGATTGAAGATGTAAGATCCCTAAGGTTTTTCTTTACACCAAGGCCCCAAAAAGTCAAACCACTATAGCATTTACCAAAGAAAGTGAGAAAAATTTGAGTAAATACTTTTGTTTAGGAACTAATTAAGTAGACTGGGCTGATTGCTAAGGGGAACACACTAGTTGGGGCTCATGACCTAGGGTTAGGAGGACTGTTACCCACAGGGTTACTCCCAGAAGCCTAAAAGTAGTAATGGTCACCTCTCTGGAAACCTAACTTGCCAGTGCCATTGTGATTTGGACAAGTGAAGTCCAAGGCAAACCTACTTTTTAAAAGGTGTTACAATATTTGATCAAGCAGGTAAGAACTTAGAAATAGCTGTGTCTCATATACTTTATTTTTTTTATGCAAAGAAGCTTTTGTTTTGGGGGAGTCTGTTACCAATTCAGCCAGATTAGAAACATAACCATTTCATTATCATCCAACAGAGCATGAATTCCTTTCAGGCTTTTTGATTTAGTATCTTATTTGGAGAAACAGCATGGCTTTCCAGCTGTGCAATCATACCCTGAGCCTAGTGTTGAGATCAGAGCAGTCTGGTGGTTGGATGGGATTTTGGCAGAACTTAGATCTGGCAAAAGCCGAGAGCATTCTGTATTATTGGCCTTATTCCTGTCATTAACTGCAGCTACAGGTGCTGTTTGGATGAAACCCTGACTAGTCAAAATATGGCTTGACAATTGGATTATCAAGTCAATGGAAAGATTCCCAAACAGCTAAATAGACAATGGACATTTTTTTTTCACTTTCTTTGCTAAATGCTACAGTGGTTTCACTTTTTAGTGATTTGGTGTGATGGAAAATAGTTAGGGACCCTGCATCTTCAATCAATTAATAAGCAACATTTTTAACATCCAGATTATTTTGGATGTGCCCAGAACTAGTCTGGAGGTCATAAAGCAGACAAAAGCAGGGAAAGTCCAATACATGACACAGTATACAGCTAAGTGATAAACTGTGGTAATTACTATAATATGTGCAAAAGTAGTTGGGTTACGGAAAGGTCAATGAGGGCAGTCTTTGGGAAAGAGCAGAAGAGTTGGGCCACCTTGAAATTTTTAGATCTCCTTTAGATTTCCTTCCTTCCTTCCTTCCTTCCTTCCTTCCTTCCTTCCTTCCTTCCTTCCTTCCTTCCTTCCTTCCTTCCTTCCTTCCTTCCTTCCTTCCTTCCTTCCTTCCGCAAACATTTGTAAAACACTTCCATTCATTGAGTTCTCCTAAATATGTAGCCTTAGTGGATGGAGATCCAGTCTGAAACTTGGGAAGACTTTTGTTCAAGGCCAGCTTCCAACAACATACTGGTTGTGTGACCCTGGGTCAGTCATGCACACCACTCAGTAAGCACTGTAACTAACAGAACACTTGCCAATTTGTATTGGAAGAGGTTAAGTTCCTCACTGAGAACTCTCAGTAAGAGAACTCTCTCCCACCACCAATGAAAACATGATCATTCACATTAAGAACAAAATACAACCAAACAAACCATTCCCATGCTGCCATGTCCCTGTTCTTTTGCTTAGGCTCTTTCCTATTCCTGGAATACCTTTGTCATCTCTTGAATTTCTACTCATCCTTTAATGCCCAACTCAAAGGCTCACAGAGCCTTTCCTGATCTTTCTCCCTCTCCCAAGCTGGTGTCTTCCCTTCTCAGATCTCACAGAACATTTTGTTTTTTAGGTCTAATGCAATTGTCTTATAATATCACCCAAGGCAGTTATCTATATTGATGACTGCTGAAAAGCACCTTCAAAGCAGGAACCTTATTTTATTTAACTTTGAATGGGTTTCTGGTATATCACACAGTGTTCTAGACTTAATAGTGTTTATTAAATTTTTGTTGTATTCCATTATTTTATTTTTAATAAAGCCTTAATCTATTATCTTGTATTTTATATTATACTTCTTATTGTTTTATCTCCTTATGGTGATAAAGCTGGAAAGTAAGAAGTTAAATATATAAAATTATTTAAAATATGAAACAGCATTTAAAAATGTAAAAGTTGTGTTTTCCATCTCCACTCTCTCCCTATTCTTACCTCTCAAAATAAGCTAGTAAGAGTCAATGATATACACTGTCAGTAGCTGACAGATTTATTTGTTTTAAAATTTAATTTCTTAAATTAATAAAAATCTACCTTTTCTTCCTCATAGCATCACCTCTCCCTTGAAAAAGAAGCATGTGAAGACTTTCCCCAGCATAGTAGTATTGTTTCATATAAAGTGTTTTATGTAGTCATTCCTCAATTGATGAGCACCCATTTAGTTTCAAGGTTTTTCACACACACACACACACACACATACAATTTTGCATAAATAAATTTGTATATATGGCTCATTTTTCTCTTTCTTTGAATTCTTTGGGGTGTATCTGATAGATATAGTAATGACTGAGAAGGGTGGGAATAGACAGAGGAGATAAAATTATATTGAGGAGTCTGAGAACAAGAGCTAGGTTCTCTGACCTCTGACTGAACAGGAGTGGTCTGGTGCCAGATTCCAGTGATGAAGCAGGACCCAAAACAGCAGTGGAAGAGAATTTTGTGCTACAAAGATAATAAGAGCCAAAATGTAGTATGGAACTTTTCGTAAAGCAGATTTACAGCAGTCAAAAAGCCAAGCTACCTGAGGGCACAGATTGAGGGAGGACACACGTTTCCCCAATAGCCTAGCCCTGTGATTCACATAAAGTAAAACCTTAAGAGATGTTTGTTGGAAGAGTGAATAAAAACAGATGTGTTGAGGATGCTGAGCATAGTCATGGAAATCAGGCCATAGACATGAAATCTTGGTCAGTGACAGAGAAGGGACCACTTGGTGATTACTTCTTCCACTTGTCCCCCACTAGGCAGGTGGGTGCCATGGATAGAGGGCCTGATCTGTAGTCAGGAGGATCTGACTTCAAATCCAATCGCAGACTCTTGGGTGACCCTGGGCAAGTCACTTAACCCTGTTTGCTTCAGTTTCCTCATCTGTAAAATGAGCTGGAAAAGGAAATGGCAAACCACTCTAGTCTCTTTGCCAAGAAAACCCCAAACGAGAGTGATTGAAAATGACTCAACAATACTAACCGATTGCTTTAATGATATATCCCATATTATTCAAATAATTTATTAGCCTTAATAAAGTTTTGAATCTTTTTCTGATATTTCATTATTAAATTAGATGGTAAGAGGAACCTTGTATGTGTAGCAGATTCAATCTCTGTGTGTGTGTGTGTGTGTGTGTGTGTGTGTATCTGTCTCTCTAATGGTGAAAGGGATCTTGTATATAAAGCAAAGGTAACACGTATAGCACATGTATAATTTTGAACTTAAAAAAACCGTAAAAATGAACATTTCTATCCCTGTACAAAGTAGGAAGCAAAAAATATTATAGATAAAATCATGAATTTATTCATACTGCTTAATTTTAATAAAAGCATGCATAAATTCAACCCATTTCTTAAAAAACTTTGTCTGTGTTTTCTTCTGAACTTTCTTCAGTACTCCTCTATGCAGTTTTAAAAATGTTTCAATATCCCTCCTCTATTTTTTTCTTTTCTCATTGTTATTAATATTACCACTACTAACATCTAGAGTGGGAATAAATATGTTAGGTTAGGATGAGCAGTGGCATTTTAAACCTCCTTTTTGTTCTGGTTATTTAAGTTGTTTTTGTGTAATAAGAAGTTGAGTTGTATAGTTTGCAGATGACCTGCATGTCCTACAAATTTGCTCAACAACTATTAATGACGTATGTGTCTCTCATCTTGGTTGACACCTGCTAATGATGCAAGTTTGCATCCTAAATTTGGTAAATAACTGATAAACACTTGCTAATGACATAAGAAAACTAAAGCTTTGGTTGATAGCTTCCTTTCATCATATAATTGATCTCTAATCAGAATATAGATGCATTTTATAAATATCCTTACTCCAAAGCATAAAAGTCCGCTGGAGCTCCCAGTCGTCTGGCGGCTTCTGAGTGGCCACTGGGACTGATTCCTGGGTTCCCGGTATTTAAAGATTTGATCATTACATGTTAGCTGATGGATGGAGACTTACCAGAACCCTCCTCAGAGATGTCAGAAATCCAGTTTTATTCTGGGTGATGAGAGAACCTTGCTGTGAATGCTACTTGGAAACATGAATAATAGGACCTTTAGGAATCCGTTGGGCATTTTTTCTTAAGGGCATAATGTTTGCATATACTGATTCATAAACTTTGCATGCACTGAGAAGTGTAAGTCTAATTGCTATTTCCATAACACTAGTTAGAATATGTAATGGTAAATCAGTTTTAATCATGAACCATGAGCACCCTTCTTTCCAACAGGAAAAAAATACTATAGTAAAACCTAAGTGTAGCAAGTATGCTTTGGTTCACTCTCCAGAGTCAGGATGCTGCATCTATCCCTCAGTGTTCCAGGAAGTACACTGAAGGTTTTGGGATATCTCTCTACTACTATTCGATGAAATCTCTATCAGCTGCATAGCCCTCCCCTTCCTCCCAGACACTACTGTTAGCTGCAGTTTCATTCAGCTACTCAAAGTCGGTTTTAGAAAGGGATGTTTATGTCAAGGAAATAATAAGAACAAAAGTAGAACATTTCCCCACAGCAACTCAGAGAACTCTTGCCCTAATCCCTCTGCAGTATCTGAGCAGACGGGACTTACTCTTAGCACAGTTTCTACATACACTGATCCCACCAAGCTCCTGCCAAAAGCAGTATTACTGCCAGAGGAGTCCTATCAATTACCTCTGGGTCCCAAAGGTCATTCCCAAAATTTCCTTATTTGTTGCACTATTGAAGTGAAAAATGATTTCAAATCTTAGTAATCAGAGTCTTGGAGACTCCCCCCAGTCCCCTCCCCCTTACAAATTCAATCTCTCCTTTGGGAGGACATTATTGATGATGAGATTGTATTGAATCCTCTTATCGTGGTCAAACTCCAACGCAGGCCCAAACTGATTTAATCTGTTCAGGTTTAGGTGAAAATAGATCCTTCTGCCTAGATAGCCGGGGAGTGGTCTGGCCGGGGATGGGGCTGATCTGACAGAGTAAGGATTTTCTCTGAAGATAGAATGATGGAGTGGGTGATATCAGCCCCTGTTGATATGGTATTAAATGACCTAAGTCAAGACTCAAGACCTCATTTTAATACAGCCCACCTCCCAATGTTCTGACCTATCAGAGTTGATTGGCACCCCTTGGGAAAACCTACTCTTCAAAGGGCATATAACCCTGTACCCCCAAATCCCATCAAACCAGTTCTGAACTGGCTGCCACAAATAAAAACATGGACCTGACCTAATCATTGGTCTTTTCTTAGAACAAATTCTGGTTTTGGGGTCACAGTTAAAATTGAGTTTCAATAATGCTGAACTGGCTGCAAAACTTGGAAGCAAGGATACTGAGATACTGAAATACTTATCTACTTTCACCTAAAATGGAAAAAACAAACCCTGAGAGATCCAGGCCAATATCCACAAGGCCACATGACCTACACCCCAAGACCTTTTTCCTTTGTCACAGGGAATTTTTTATTCTCCTTTTATTATTCAGGACTCAGCGTCATTACTCCTGCAATTTTTGGTTAACTGAAAGTCTGTTTCAATAATAACCTCAACAGATCAAAACCTGTCCCCAGTGGGATGTAAAAAAATGTACTTAGGAGCTTTAAATATTCCTTAGTTAAGAAACCAGAGGAAGAATCTCAAATGTCCCTGACTCCTTGGCAATCTTCCTCCTCAATTAACCTACTATGAATCCCCTAAATGTAGTTTAATCTGTAATCTGACTTGGTTTACCTATTGATAAAGTTTGTTGACTTATGGGATGTATGAGATTATGACTATTTAACTAAATTCAAATTTTATGACGTTGAAGGAAGCATGGGATTATGAATCAATCTTTTTTTTTTAAACTTTATTGGTCTGACAGGAATATACACAACTGCAATATTTTAATGAATTACTTCTCTGTCTCTCTGATGTAATTTTTCCTATAAGAAACCTGTTAGAATTCTTGTGATGGTTCTTGTTTTTGTTAATAGTGACTAAATTCTACAAATTTTCTCTGAGGTCAAAACATTTTATTGAATATGATGCTACACCTAGTTTTTTACCTCCATAATTTCTGTTGTAGAAAATATGTATTTTCCAGCACTTACCCGCCACATGAACTCAGAGAGTTGATACTTCTCCAGTTAACATTTAATAGCCTTGCCTCTCACCAGACATCGTTAGCAAAGAGGTCAAACCAAGAGTAGCCCAAGCAAGATGCGAAGCTGGTAAGTGCCTTTGCAGCCAATAAAAGAGCTAGGTGGCCGCCTGGGGTTAGGAAGATGAGTCTTCATGAGTTCAAATCTGACTTCTTACGTTCACTAGCTATATGACCCTGGGCAAATCTCTTAACCTTGTTTGCCTCAGTTTCTTCATCTGTAAACTGGTCTGGAGAAGGAAATGACAAAACACTCCAGTATCTGTGCCAAGAAATGGAGTCATGGAGAGTCAGACAGGACTGAAAACTACTTAAGTAACAACAAAATCTACAAATACTTATTCTCACCAAGGCACTTCCCTCAGGAATTTCTTGGAACGAATTTTCACCTGACTAGCCTTTTCTGTGTGTGTCAGTCCTCATTACATAAACAGTGGCAATCAAACCAAATCCATGTGTCCCCAAAATAGAGGTCTCCTGCACCTTGAGGGCATCACCCCTTTGTTAGGAGGTAGGTAATATTAGTTATGAGGAGGAATCTGAAAATCTGAAATGGTTTTAGCAAGAAATTTATTAGGTAGAGAAGGAAATCTGGTAAAAGGCTCCTTCCTCAGTCTCTTGAGTTATTCAGGGTTTCAGAGAAGAGCATTAGCACAGGAAAGCACATAACAGTTACTCTATTTTGTAGAGAGAGCAGTTCCTCAGCAAGATCCACTGTTGTTACTGTGTTTGTCCTTCATTTTCAAAGAAGATCATGACATCAGGGAAATGATGAAATGATTGACTTTGATTGGAGTGAGGGAGGGCTATGCAAAGTCATCAACCTCACTTTCTCCTCCAGAGCCATCTGGGTCCAGTGGCCAGATAGTCATCAGGATTACTGATGCAAATCCATAACACGGATCCAAAATGCAGTGGGAGGCCCTGGCCGCTTTAGGTTAATGCCTTTTCAAGTTCTCATTGAGATGTATATTAGCAGACATAAACACTCAAATTAGGGTCTAATGAGATGTAAGCATGAACATTCAAATTTCCGTAATCCAAAACCTTGGCACTGGAAATTGGATCCAGACATTCCTTCCAGCTTTCAGGCGTCCTTGGCTTCCTTCAGACTTCCTTGAGGTCAACCAATTTCAAGCCACATCAAGCAAGATTCAAACAAAATTAAAATATCATCCAAACAATATAATAAAATATTTCCCTACAGCAACATGCTTCATCATAGGTTCTCCAGAGATGGGACTGATTTTGCTGTGATTGGACTTTTCAAGTCTTTCCAAGTTATTTTTCTTTAGAATGTGTCTCTGTTTAAATTGTTCTTAAGATTCTGCTCACTTCACCCTGATCTAATTCCTACTTCTCAGGATTCTCTGAAATAATTTGAAATAATCTCTTTGGTCATTTTTCATGATAAAATTATATTTCGTTACATACAACATGAATAATATTTCATCTATATAGAACAGTTTCTTCAGCCATTCCCAATTGATGGGCCTTCTCATAGGCTCCACCCCCTGATAATACTTTGAAGGGTTCATAATCTCTGCATAGTCTAGAACAGATTCACTGGTTTCCTGCACTGATCTGTATGTATCTTCCGTGGGTCTTTGAGGCTCAGAGTACTGAATCTTCAGTGCTGAGATCAAGTTTGGAGACCTTGAAACCTCTATATCTCAGGTGTCCTGATCCAAACTTTGCCATGACCACATTAATTACTGCTGCTTTTGGTAGTTTTCAAGGTCCACTCTGTGTGTTTCCACCCACAGGTTCTCAAGAAAGTACTACGCTCTTGCTGCCTTGTCATAGAAAACCTTAGGGCTTCAAGTGTTGATAGGTATTTTCTAGTCACACTGGGTGGCTTCTAGCCTGTTTGCCTGTAGGGTTGCTGGCTTTTGTGGCATCCCTGCTTCCCATAGGCTTCTAGTTTACTTTTGTGCAGTTCTGAGGTAAATAAAGTCACTTCTGAAGATTCTCATTGGATTTTTTAATCATTATTCAACCTGGCATGATTTTTTTCTTTTTTTTTTGCTAGAGTAGGTAGGTATATGGGAGTTGCTCAGTCTACCGCTATTCAAGAAGACATTTTGGCAGGAAGTAACAAAGGTAACATCTTATAACTTGTTATAATGAATGGCATACTAGTCCCTAGTTGGGAGTCTGGATTTGTATGTTAGTTTGCCACTAACTGGCTATGGCTTTGGGGAAGTCACTTCCCCTCTATGAACCTTGGAGGGTGTTGGGCTAAGTGATTTCTGTGGTATCTATCAGGTCAAGGGTTGTGATTTTCTGTGGTGTTCCATGTTAGTCATTTCACAGGATGAGCTGATGTTGTGATTCCCTCAGGTCTTGTTAGAAAGTCTCACTATGCTTTCAGATTCTTTTTGAAGCAGCCAAAAAAAGCAGCCTGTGGGCTGTGAGTTCTACTCTCATAACCCTTTCCCAACAGTCTTTTCTCATATGTCCTGAATTTGTTAAAGTGCAAGAAATCTTCATTTTCTTTTCACTCTTTCCTTTCTATTCTTTTCCAGAGGCACTCGTAGATTCTGTAATCAGGTTGTTGGCCATGATTAGTAAGGGTTGGAGAGAAAACTTTGCTAATCAATGAGCATTTACTGTGTATGTACCAGGTACTATACCATTTCTTAAAAATACAAGAACAAAGAATGAAACAATCCTTACTTGTAATGAAATTGCATGCAATGAAATTACACATAGGCAAGATTAGTGGATATAAAAAGGTATGTAATGTAAATGTATGAATGTAAAGTTGATAAATACAAATACATTTTAGTTTAATATTTAGTTTGAGAGGGAAGATATTAGCAGTTGGAGGAATTAGGGGAGGCTTCATGCAAAGATTGGTACCTGAGCTACATCTTAAAGGGGGAGAGAGACTCAAAAAGTGGACACAAGAAGGGCATTATGGGCATGAAGGAGAGTCATTGCGAAAACACAGAGATGGGTGACAGAGTATAATTCGTGAGAAAGGAGAGGAGAATGCAGTTTGTCTGAATCTCTACATGTGGGAGGGGGGGGGACAGTAATGATTTAGAAGGCCTGCAAAGATGGATTCAGGACAAGCTGTGTAGAGCTATAGAAGTACACAGTTTTTCCCCTTCAAGGCAATAGGAGTTGGTTGAAAGGGGACATGAGTTGTTAGCCCATGGTCATATCTGTATTTAAGGAATTTGCTTTGGCAGCAATGTACAAGATGGACCGGACGAATGCAGAGAGACTGGAAGCAGCAAGCTGATTAAGGAGGCTGTGGCAATTGTCCAATGGAGAGATGATGAGAACCTGAACTAAGGTGGTAGCTGAGACTGTGGTGAGACAAGAATAGAAATAAGAGGGGTTGTAAAGGTAGAAATGGCAAGATACAGCAACTGACTGGACATGTGGGGAGAGGTAGAGTGAAGGGTGGAGAATATAATGCTGAGATTAGGAACTGGAGACACTGGCAGAATGGCGGTGCCTTTAACAGAAATAGAGAAGTTTGGGAGAGGTGGTCTAGGAGGGAAGATAATGAGTTCAGTTTTAGATATATTGAGTTTAAGATGACTCTTTGACAATCCTTTGAAGTGTCCAATGGGCAAATTGTGTGGAGTCAGAACTCATAGTAGATAGGGACTGGGCATATAGATCAAGAGCATTCTCTACATAGAGATGATAGTTAAACCAATGGGAGATGATGAAGAACCAAGAAAGAGCTATAGAGGGAGAAAAGAAGAAATGAGGCAGAATTCTGGCAGAGCGTTAACAATTATGATACATGATGTCAATGACGAACATTCAAAAAATGATTGAGAAGTCAGATAAGTAAGATGGGTAATAGGAGAGTCGCAGGGGGATAGTGTCATGAATACTTGAGAAGAGAGAGAATCCAGTTGGAGAAGGTGACCAGTCATTTTAAATGTAGCAGATAAGAAGGATTTGAGCAAAAATCATTAGGTTTGGCAATTAAGAGATAATTGGTAACTTGGGAAAATGCAGTTTCATTTGAGTAATGAGACCAAGTGGCGGAGTGAGAGGAGAGGAAGGGAAGGCAGTGATAGTAGATTGTGGTGATTTGAGTTTTTAAGGCGTTTGGCTGAAAAATAAAGAAGAGATACAGGAAAATAGCTTGAGGGGAATGTAGGGTCAGGTGAAGGCTGTTAAGGATGAGACAGATGAGCATATTTTAAGGTAGTAGGGAAAGAAGCAGTATATAGGGGAGAGAGAGAAAGGGAGAGAGAAGGAAAGAGAGGGAGAGAAAGAGAGAGAGACAGAGAAAGAGGGAGAGAGAGAGGGAGAGGGAGAGAGAGAGAGAGAAGGAGAGGGAGAGGGAGAGGGAGAGGGAGAGGGAGAGAGGATCAATACACATGTAAAGGGATTGACCTTGGCTAGTGGAACTGACCCTCTGTCACAGACTGGAGAAAAGGAGAGAATGAGACATGATGTCAAGGAGTTTTGAGATGAAGAGACTGGGAGGAAGAGCTGACATTGATTTTCCTTTATTTTTCCGGTAAAGGAAGAGGCAAAGTACTTAGCTGAGACAGAGGTGGGAGAGAGAGTTATGTGGGTTTGAGTAGGGAAGAGAAATTGTGGAATATTTTTTGGGTAGAGTGAGTTAGGGGCTCAACTAGGGATGAATAAAAGAACCAACTTGTAGTTTGGGTCCAGTTGAAGTCTGATAACATGAATTTGTCATATACTTGGCACTCTTGTGAAATTTCCTCAAACTTGATTCAGTTTTACATGAACTGGAGTAGAGGCAGCTGATGATTGGAATAATTCAAGGCTGTAGCTTGGCAAGAGAACAGTGGTAATAGGGTAAGCGATGTCCTGGGAAGGAGCAACTGAATATCCCCCCAAGACTAACCGGTGAAAAAGCTCTGCTTGGGTTGGAAGGTTTGTTAGTAGTTTGTCTCTCATTGTACCTCTTGCAGTGTGTGCTAAAATCAGGCGTATTCAATGCTGGAAATGGAAAATTATTATCTTATTGGTTCTTTTTCCTCACAATTCATTCTTCTCATGGGTTCCCACTTTTATTTAATTTGTAGATCACTTAGAGATTTTAGAGATAACATTCTATTCTCTTCATTTTACGGATGAGCAAACTGAGTCCCAAAGGTGGGAGGCTACCTGTCCAAGGTCATATATCTCAGAAATATTAGAAATAAGATTTGAATCCAGCTTATGTAACTCAAAATTCACTCTTTTATCTAATATACTATACTCATTTACTCATAAAGGGTAAAGAGAATTTCAGTAAGAAAGATGAATTATTTATTATCTAACCAAACAAAGATGATAGATGTTATCAAATCTGGGCTTGACTCTCATTTCCTTTTGGATTATAGCACTAGCCTTAGTCGGGAGCTGGAGATGGGCAGCAGCATCAAATATGGGATTGCTGGGCCACTCCCAGTGCTGTGGGTTCCTTTATCCCCTACATAGTAATCTGTGATGTTATACTTTTTCTTTTTCCAAACTAATGTATTTCTTCCTTTGGGAGCTTTTTGGGGTTTTCTCCTTTTTATTCCTTTGTATTAATTAGGACTGTGCTCTGGCCACAGTAAGATCATCAATGACACTATGCACCTGGAGATACACTTATTGGTTACTACTTTTTACTGTTGTGAAAAGTGATTTGATTTAGAAGAAAAATAAAAATAAGTTTACATTAAAAAAAGCTGGCATCTACAATTGTCTCTTCTTTATTTCCTCCCTTCTCTTTATGACTGGATAATTTTCTTTTTTTTTTTTGTCTGATTTTATTTGTGTGAAAAGTATTTTTCTAATATAATTTTGTTTATATAGTTCCTGGCACTGTTTTCAAAGATATACTCCCAGGTATTTTATACTGTCTAGAGTTATCTTTTTTTTAAATTTATTTTTAGTCTACAATGTTCAATTCCCCAAGTTTTTGAGTTCCAAATTTTTCCCCTCTCCCCAAGACAGCATGCAGTCTGATATAGGCTCTATACATACATTCACATTAAACATATTTCCACATTAGTCATGTTGCAAAGAAGAATTACAACCAATGGAATATGAATTATGAGAAAGAAACAAAACAAAAAAAAAGAGAGCAAATAGTAGGTTTTGAACTGCATTCAGACTCTGTAATTCTTTCTCTGGATGTGGATAACATTTTCCATCATGAGTCTTTTGGAGTTGACTGGATAATTTTCTACACAATTAAAAAAAACTAAACAGCAATTACCCTGTATTTTCATTATCATTTTCACCTTGACTCCCATCACCATTCCCATCTTCTCACCACAACCATCTCCACAATCCCTACCCCCCACCATCATCCCCACCCCACAGTCTATTATTACAATTTCTTTGCAACTGTTTAAGGAGCTTATTTATATGCTGGTGTGTGTCCAAAGGGGACCAGTCAGCATGGGGAAGAGGGTTGTGTCCATGTCATATGAAAATTTATTGAAGGAGTTGAAAATGTTTGGCCTGGAAGATTAGAGACCAGGGTGGCATGTATGATAGCAGTCTTCAAGTATTTTTTTTTAAGGGTTTTTAGGTTAAGGAGGAATTAGATTTGTTTCAGTGGGACCTAGAGTGCAGAACCAGGAGCAGTTGATGAATAGAGAAGAAAAGCTAAAATGAAGAAAAAAAATAAAAAATTTTGTTATTCTCACAAAACCCTACAGATATCTCCCCTTCCTGAATTTCCTAGGATGTGCCCTATTGCCTGCAACTCAGAAAATTGAATTATTTTAGTATACTAGATTGAAGTTGCTGATTTGTGATATGACTTTTATCATTATACTTAAGATTTATTTTTCTCAAGGAAAGTGAAATTGTTCAAAAATCCTTTCCCTGGAAGATATGATCTTGATGTGTTTGCCTGGTCTCTAAGGGTGGGAGAAGTGTTTTTTTTTTTCTTCAAATTCTTACATCCTAATGAAAGATGCAAGGCATAGAGACAATGTCAGGCTTTCATGGTAGATACTCTGTAAATTGGCCATTATCCAAATTTCCTCATATAGATAGACAGTGTGCCTTGGCCCCTTGGTGTCACAAATGATAAAATGAATTAACCTGGACATGCTTTAGGATAATTTTTACCATGAAAACTGACATTTTCTGGTTTGAAAAGAATCTACTCCCTTTGAATATTGTAACAATATTGGAAAATAAATGCTCTGTGGCTATTTGATACTAATATAATAAAAAAGAGAAACATAAAGGGCCATTTTAGAAATAGCTGTGTTAGAGGGACTTATGAGAATAAGCAAAAGTATTCCAATAAAGGTGATCTGGGTATTTGTGTGGGCAAGCTTGTATACCTTTGTATGCTATCGTAAATTGTTCGGAGATTTGGCATGCTTTCAATGCCTCTGATTTTTGGTTAATTTCTTGGCTTTTTCAGGATACACATTATTTAATATCCCCCTTTCAAAATAGGGAAAATCATTTAGAAGAGTTACCCAATTTTAAAAAAGAACATAAAAGCCAGAGGGAAAGTTGGATAACTGATGCTTAGCAAGTTATCGGCATAAAATAATGTCCCCCCATGCTCTTTATCATGCTGAGTTTTGACTTATAAAGAACATAATAAAACCATGAAATTAACCAGTCTAACAGCGAGGAGCAAGAGAAACATTTCTCTATCTTGTTTGTTTTTAAGTGAATTTAGGACTTAAAAAAAATAACTATATATTGATAGATTTTCTTGAGAAAGGAATTTATTGTGTTGGCAACACTTCTTTTCTGTTGATTTGTAGAACATAGACACAGTCCCACTTTCTTTAGCATTTTGCTGCTGTGATTTCACACAGATAGAAAAACCATCTTTGTGAGTGACATTTTTGGTTGATGCTTTGGTTTCCAAGCTTTTTCCACAGCCATACTTTGGAGATAGAGATAGGGAAAGGAATATGGACTGGACCTATGATTGCATTCCTACAGGGAATGCCATTTGCCAATGAGGGTTGGTAGTTTTTAGTCTAGTCTGTGAACCTGTTTTAAAAAACATTTTGGTTATATTTGGTTACTATATTTCAATGTGATTGATTTCCTTTGTAACCCTGTTTATTGTATATATTTAAAAACATTACTCTAAGAAGGATTCCCTTGCTCTAGGCATCTATTACAAAAATGATGAGCCACTATCTTAAAGAATTGGCAAGAGGAGTAAGCCATTAAGTGACTCATCCAGGGCCACTTAACCAACTTGTGTCAGAAATGGCACTTAAACTTAGGACTTCTTGGCTTTGAGGCCAGTCACATTTGTCCTTCTTTTTGTGAATACTACTAATAATTTCTTTAAGACATATGGAAAACATCTTTATTAAAAGAGGTTAAAATATCTCAATAAACAGGATATTAAATTTGTAAAGAGATCATTTTGTAAAACAATCCCACTCTTACATCCATAACAATGTTATAAGTTCATCTATTTTCTGTTTGCTATTATTCCTGACAATATTATGATTTATGAGTTCATCGAAGTATGAGAATTAATAATTTCTGGAAATAGTTCCTGAAGATTCCTATAGTTTTCCAGTTTTGCTTCAGAAATTGGTACACTAGAATTTTTTTTAAAAAGCTTTAGTGATTACTTTCCTTTTTTAAATGACAGTCATTTCCAAATATATAACCTCCTCTCCTCCCCACCTTTATTGAAATCTCCCTTATGATGAAAAGAAATAGATAAAATCTGCAGATGAAATGACCTCATCTGATGCATAGACATGCATTATTTTCTCTGTGATTCTCTCTCTCTTTACTGAGAGTAGGGAAATAAGTTTATTCTCTGGGAGCAAGATTGGTTAATGCAATTAATCTGAAATCACTTGCCTTTTAGTATACCACAAGGTCTTGAAATAAGGAAGGGGTTTTTCTCTGAAGAAAGTTTATTAAGCTCTGAGGCACTGGGGCCAAATGTTGCTTATGATAAGCCTAATGAACTCACTGATGCTCACAACAGAATAGCTAAATGGCATATTCAATGTTACAAAAAAAAAAAAATTCTTTGGAATTCTGAGGTTGAGATGACATCGGAGGAGGCTCACAACCATCAGATAAGTCACTTTCTTTTTCCTTCCCCTTCCCAATCATCACCTTTCTCCTCAGTGTAAGATTTCCATGGAAAACAATTTTCAGGATAGTGTTTATGTGTTTAGCAAGGAAAAACAACATATACATATGCTACTTAAACATATTTACAATTCTCTTACGAAGTCATTCAGTGAAGACTTGTTCTGCTCTGATTAGCTTATTAGTTAATGTTGGATCAGAAAGAGAGTTTTGGGGCATTATCTGTCAACTTGCTGGGAATTAGGACAGCAAATGCCTTCAATTGTCTTTGCTCATTAAACCATATCTCTGCAGATGTTCAGTGTTTTAATATTTCTCTTGGTTGGAAAGCACAGTCTTTGTGTAATCAATTAGAGAAGTACAATTTTAAATAAATTGACAAGCTTATAAATGGAAAAAATTCTAGAGCAAAACACTCCCTATTTAAATGCGTGCCAATCCACATATTAATGTAATATTAATATGTGATGTCAAGGAAAATGCTCATGTTCTTTATGAAGCACCTGTACGGATGGAACAATTTTTGTGGCAGTTGAAGTCATGAAAACAAACCAGAATGACAATTTGTTTTGTACTCTTATGTCAACCTTGCAGTAATGATCCTTCCTTAACTGTATAGTTTGGTTCTTGAGCAGTGGTCATACATTCCTTCATCAGGTCCATGCTTGAAACCTTTTCATCTCTGTAGGATCTAGTAGAGGTTATATTCTCCCGGTCATTCTGAGAACTGAGTCAATACCTCCCCCTACATAATGAAGTCTTGATGACATCATAGGCAAGGAACCATATCAGGTTCTGCATGATATATAATTGGATGGACAACTCAGAGAGTTGGTCTATTCATATGAATGAATAAAAAAGTCCTAATTAAGTGCTTACCATCTCCCTATCATTCTGCATATATCTTGGGCTCACCCTGACCATGGAAAAAGAGATTTACCTTGAATTGAAGTGGGAGAGTAGGGTGGATTGGATTACTTTAGAAAAATTATTCAGTTCTTTTAATGATCAACAACATCTATCTGATTATGCTCTATGGCTACAGATTAAGGAATGCTAGTATCGGAAGAATTAAACATAGAGGTGCATGTTAGGTGTGAGTATTGTGTAACATGTTCTTGTACAAGAATTGCAGAAGAGAAGAAGCATCAGAGCCCTGAGGAAAAGAAAGGGCTTATTCAGGTGAAAAAGTGAGTGATAAATAATGGTAAACCCATATTTTTATAGTTTTTTGGTATTTGCACAGCAACAAGAGAATGGGAGGACCCAGGTTCCTACCTGGGGTGATTAGGGATTGGGTGATTCTCCACGTAGGATTTATTGAGACACATGGATGAGATGACTTAAATGTATTGCAATCTGCATTATCAGAGTATACTCACCTTAATGAGATAAAATGCATTACAGAATATGGTAACCAATCATCACCAATAGACATGAGTTTATCAAACAAATTAAGGTTGCCTCTCCACACTGCCTCTTAATTCTGGATAGGTTAAAAAATTGGTGCTTTCAATTACATGCCATTATATTACAGCTGCATGGTTTTTCTCAAGTAGATGAAATGTATTTTATAATCCAAGGCTGGTTGTTCCTCTTCAGATAGACAAGACCTATGACTAATATGTCAGGACATGCACAAATGCACATGAACATATGAATTTTTATCCTTGTTACAAACAAATGTAAACTTTTAGATTGTTAAGAGTTAGAATCCCATGCAAATAGTGAGTTTAAGGGAAAATAAAACAGACATGATTTTCAAGAGAACACAAAGATAAAGTTTACCATAGTTCAAGATATTAGAAATATAAGTGTAATGGCAATTATCCTGGCTATCAATCTTCAGTAGTTTGCAAGGGATCCAGTCTGAAATGCAATGAGGCTTTATAAGATTTGTGATTACAGAGTGTAAAATATAACAGATGCTACAATATTTAGATGCCTGCTGGCATTGACTTTTCTCTCTGCACAGTCCATTTCAGCTATATGAAAATTTTATGTGCTATATAAAAGTAAAGAAATAGAAATTTATTTATAAAATAACCACAGTGGAATATATAGTGTTTTCTGTGATGTAGTGCTTGGTTTTATAAAACCACAGAAAAAAAGCAGAGAATTTGATGATACAGTGTAACTTTTCATTGAGTGGAAGCACCTACCTCAAAAATAGTGGAGTCGTGTCAAATTGAATGAGATACGCCAAACAGATGACTATTTCACCATCTGAATTCTTCATCTCTGTGGGAGAAGAGTTGACCTTTTGGAGGAGGATAATCCCTAATGCCGCCTGATAGATAGTATTACAGTAGGGGTGCTGTGAAGGAACAGTGACATCTAGAGGCTCCGAGGATGTGGTGAATCTTAGACATGGTGGGAAGAAAAGTGGTCTGCAGTGAACCACCTGGGTTTAGATCCAAACCAAAGTGTTGTTATGTTACCAGCTCTGGATGTTGACATGGCAGTCAAACTCTCAGATGAACCACACTTCCAAGAAAGTCTAGGCTCCCTTCCATTTGGCAGTTACACATCTCCAGTCTTTGTGTTTATATCCATTTACTTTGTTCTTTGTAGTGGTTTGTGTGTCTTATGTGTCCCATGGGAAAGTGGACTCTTCTTGTTGGATCTTGCAGGCTTTTCTGACAAATTCATTACAAGTCTCACAGTGACTATTTAATAAAGAGTTTATCACATTGCTAGGAGATTGAAACAGTTCTCATTGTAATTAACTTCTTTGCAAACAGTCTACACCTGCTTTTCAAAGTATGGCCATAAAATGGGTTCCAAGGTAGGGCATGCTAATATTTTATAACATATATTAATGAGGTTAGATCTGCAACAGAATTGTGGGAATAGTTTTATTTTACTTGATAAAAGAAGAGGTTGTTTATTTATTATGGATCTGAGAAGGAGCTACATTGTAGAATTCTTTGAATTAAATGAATGCTTTGACTTTGATGCTATCAGTTGGGAGGGCTTATGGGGAGATCATGGCAAAATTTAGTTGCCCAGAAAATTCGTCAGTATTTTAAGTCACTTTTGTAATGGCATGCTTGCATGGGTTCTGGATAATGGACTGTGTTCTCTTTCCCAGTCACCAATTTAGTGAAGCAGGACTCAGTGCTGCTTTTTAGCATGGTGCTTTCAGTGATGTCCTTAAATACCTTCAATAAGGACAAAAATGGCATCAAGGTCAGCTACCACACTGAGGTTAAATTATTTAACTTAAAAAGACTATCAAGCTAAGACTAAAATGGAGGGAGAGTTGGTACACAATTTTTTATTCATGGATTATTATGCACTTAATGCAGTCTCTGAGACTGAGATGCAACAGAGTATGGATTAATTCTGTCACTTGTGCTAATTTCGATTTGATAATGATCAGCAAGAAAAAAGAGTTTCTCCCCTAGCCAACACTTCACCGTTTAAATGAAGAACCATTGGTTACAGCAAATGGAGACATTCTGAATGCTGTGGATAAGTTCGCTTACCCTGGCAGTGTAGTTTCCAGGGATGTCCACATAGATGATGAGGTTAATGCATACAGTGCCAAAGTTAGCTCCATTTTTGGGAGACTCCAAAGGAAAGTGTGGGAGAGAGGAGGTATTAGACAGCCTATCCAGCTGAAGGTCTACAGAGCCATTGTGCTGACCTCATTGTGGTATGCCTGTGAAACCTGGACAGTCTACCAGTGCCATGCCAGGAAACTGAATGGCTTCCATTTGAACTGTCTTAGGAAGATTCTGAAGATCACCTACCCGGATAAGATACCAGACACCAAGGTCCTTTCTTCAGATGAACTGCCAAGCATTCAGAGAATACTACAGAGAGTAGTATTCTCCAATGGGCTGGCTACGTTGTTTGAATGGCAAAAGTAAGTTTACCTAAATGCCTATTTTACAGAGAACTCACACAAAATTGCTCACAAAGAGTCAGAAGAAGAAACACAAAGATGCTCTCAAGATCTCTCTGAAGAACTTAGGAATCAGTTGTGAGATATGGGAGACACCGGCACAGGACCACCCAGCATGGCATGCCTTCAGCAAAGAAGCTGTGCTCTCTGAGTGTAGCATAATTGTGGTAGCTCAAAAGAAACATGAGATGCAGACATTAGAGAAGTCTTCACTCTAAATCTTCATATGGGCTATTTGTGCCTACCCTGTAGTAGAGCCTTCCAAGTTCATATTGATCTGATCAGTCACATTTGGACACGATGTACCTTGATCAGGACATAGTAATGTCATTTTGATCCTCCTCAAGCCCTAAGGACAACAACCAACCAACCACACGGGTAGGAGTAGCCTCTTTCCACTGGCAGCAGACACAATTGGCCCCATCTTTAAAATACCAAAAAAAGACAGTTGTGATATTTATCTTTCTGGTCACATGTGAGGGTGAGGTCCTTCAGCATGTACACCATATATTAAGCTGAATAGGGGAAAAGCCTGCTTTTTCCTGTCATTAGGCAATGTGGCCCCAGGAAATGGGTTGGGATTTTCATCTACTTCATTTGTCCTTTTCACTTTTAGTTTAAGGGAGTGGAGTCCCTGGATCCAGGAGTTTAAGCCATGGCAACTTCCATGCTAGGATTCCAAGCTGGCTGTTGCTGCTAGCCCAGAAAGCAAATCTTGAGAAGCTGGTGTTCTGGGACACAAACCCAGGAATCATTTAGATTTAGATGGATGCCATAAAGGATCTGAGCTAAACTGTTTATATAATCCTCTTCCCTAAATGAGGTGGGGGGATTATTTGGTATTTTTCATATGAAATGCCTTCTTATTCTTCTTGAAGAAAGTACAATACGAAGCTTTTGTATATTCTATAAATATTTAGTTTCTTTTCTTTCTTGCTCCAGCTCCCTATTTACCAACGTTTTAGTTTTGGCTAATCATTCAGGGCTATTAAGCTCATTTGTCATGCAATAAGGTAATGATTATTTTTATCATTTTTTCACCTGCAAATTTGCTAATCATGTCAACTATGCTTTTATCCAAGAATTAATACTAAGATCAGACTATCAGACACTTCCCTCCATGATGGCAATTATTCATTAATTTTGTCTTGTCATTAAATCAATTCTCAATCTATACCACTATACTCCATTAATATATTTCTGAGTCTTTATACGTTAGACTTATACTAACTAAATTTTCTGAAAATCTTAGGCAAAAAAGGCCCTCCAGCTTTGTACCTCAAACAGCTGGATGACAGGTGAAATATTTAGTCAAAAATACAAATTTTCTCTAATATTCCAATTTTATATCTTGTAGAAACATAATTTTCAGTTTCCTTATATATGAAATAGAGACAACAGGATCATTTTGTTGCTCTTTGGTCATGTCTAACTCTTTGTGACCTCATTTGGGGTTTTCATGGCAAAGGTACTGGAATGGTTTTCCATTTCCTTCTCTAGCTCATTTACATATGACAAACCTGAGATAGACAGGGTTAAATGACTTGCCCAGGATCACACAGCTTGTAAGCATCTGAAGTCAAATTTGAACTCAGGAAGATAAATCCTCTTGATTCCAGGCCCAGCACTATGGCACCACCTAGCTACCCCAACAGCATCAGAGATAGAGCTAAAAGGGAAATGAATGATTCTCTATATCAGCCTCCTCATTTTACAGATGAAGACACTGAAACTCAGATACATAAATAATTTGCCTAAGGTCACACATTTGGTAAACAGGAGAACTAGAATGTGAACACAGAATCTTTGACTCTAAACCCAGTACTCTGTTTCATGGCACTGCCTCTTATGGAGTTGTTCTGAAACTCAAATTAGCTAGTGTGAATATAGCACTTTGTAAGCTATACAAATTTATAAAACTGTAATCCAACAAAAGTTTTAATATTTGATTCAGCAAGGAATGGTAAGAGACAGGAAAATCTGCTAATAGATTATATAACTATAATTTCCTCTTCTCTCTTTCATGTTTGGAAGTAGAATCACAGGACAACAGATTTAGAGTTGCAAGAGACCTTAGGGCTCATCTCACCTAACATTTCATTTTTTAGATGAGAACCCTGAGATTTAGAAAAGTTAAGTGATTTCTTCAAAGTATTCAAGTAATTCAAGTGATAAATAATAATTTCAAGTAATAAGTAATAGATCTAGGATTTCAGCCCAGCTCCTTGGGCTCCATATTTAGTAATCTTTCCTCTACTATAGCACATACTGGGTGGCATTTGAATTCCAGAGGGCATAGGATGAATAGTATTCTATCAGAGATGTTAGAACCTCTGATGCTTTGAGGAATATATTTTGGTCAAGAGTTTTAAATTCGAGTGAAAACAGAATTTGGTTTATTTTACTTTCAAATTACCCACAAATCTTTACCAATCAATATTCTTGTCTGATTTTTAATTAATTGTTTAATCCATTTTACAGCAATTTCATCTTGCCTAAGTTTCCCTTATTTATTGTGGAAAATAGCTGATCAGTTCTGATAATCTAAAAAATATCCCATGTCAGCAAATACTCAATTGGACAAAGTCTTGTCTTTTTTTTTTTTTAAATACTGCTTTCAGAATCTTCAATTGCTTTGAAAAGTTCATCTTCTATCTCATTGCCTTTCATCTCTTCTCTTCCTAAGCTATGTCAAGAGATATGAATTCTAGTATTAGGTCTGCCTCCAATTAATTATAAGATTTGCAGCAAATTGTCTCGTCTTATTTATAAATTGAGTAGATTTTACTTTGATTCTTTTTAAGATTTCCCCCAGTTCTAAATCCTATGTTTCAAAGTTCTATTTTCAAAACTGGAAAGCTCATTAAAATGGAAATATGTTGCAATGGTATCTTGAATCTAATGTTAGGAGGGAATCTACCCTCTCATTTTATGGAGAAGTATACATACAAACATACACATAAGATGATGTGTATATACACAGACATAGACACAGACACAGACATAGAAATAGACATAGACATAGACATATACTAGGTGGCATAGTGGATAGACAGCTCAAGAAGACTCATATTCCCAAGTTCAAATCTGATTTCAGACACTTACTAGCTGTGTGACTCTGGGCAAATACTCAACCTTGTTTGCCTCACCTTTTTCATCTGTAAAATAAGCTGAAGTGTATATATATATATATGTGTGTGTGTGTGTGTGTGTGTATACATATATAAATATATACCTATACATGCACATATATATGTAATAGAAGCTGTGCACACAGTAGATAGAGTGCTGATGTTGGGGTCAGGCAGACCTGTGGTCAAGTTCTATTTCTAATAATGTTGTGTGACTGTTGACAAATTACTTAAATTCTTCATGCTACTGGGAACGCTTAAAGTTGTTTAGTTATAGACTAATTACCAGTCTGCATCAGTGGAAGGGGATTCTACATATAAATGAAATCTCAGGTTGAAGAAAGCTTCAGCTTCCCCCTAATCCTACTCCCCCCAAAAGTGCATCTATGCATACCTGAACCATATATATGACATAAATCTCTTTCATTATGACAATAAGACACATATATGAAAATTTTGCTTGATAAAATGATCCTTAATGGAGGATTCACATGAACTGATAGAGAGTGGAATAAAAAGAATCAGAAGAACAACGTAAATCCTTTTGGCACAATAACATTTCATTTACATTCATAAAACACAATTTGCTGTCATCCCTCAGGCAATAATTACTGCTTGGTTCCTAGTCCAAATCTAAGTTTCTATTCAGAGTTTGGTGTTTTGTAGGACTAGTCTCTTTGGATTGTCACATGCATTATACTATCTAATTTGGAGATGGTGTAAATGTTCTCCTAGTTGTATTACAATAACAATTATGCCAGCATACTATAAACAATTCTGAAAGATAATCTAATCAATACAGTGACGAATCAATGAACTCCAGAGGACTGACAGTAAAGCATGTCTTCTACCACTCAGAAGAATGATGGTTGGTTACAGCTGTGATATGAAGCATACCTTGTTAGCCTGGATACTTTTTTTTTGTTTTTTTGCTTAATAATACATTTTTACTTCTTATTTTTTGGTTACAAAACAAGATTGTACTGGAATTGGAAATTCCATAGAAAAATATCGATATAAAAATGGACATCACTAAAATATTTTTAAATGAAGACAACTCTTAATGTGACTAAAATTTTTAAAAAATACTCACTCTTTGTACTTTAATTAATAAAATTTGAACCCTTTAGAGAGCAATGTCTTTAACAAAGAAAAATCCATCATAGGACAGGGGGATGATTTGTCTTTTGAACTAGGCCTAAGTCCCCTAAAGGACCTAAATGGAGGGAAATCTATTTGAAAACCATTCTAGTAGTAAATAGATCTTCAGCATGGCATCTCAGTCCCATAGCTTTGCTTTAATTTGCAAGAAACAAAGAGTTTACTGTTTGTTAAGTTCTTTACATGATTAAAGTCAGACACTCACTTTCCACACTTGTCCCCATTCATAAATCCAACAAATAACATCCTGATCAAGCCCTTACTAAGAGATGGAGATTTAATGATCCCTGATATTTTCTTTGTCTCAGTTTGCAATCTCATCTAGGAAAGAAAAAAACAACATACAGTGATTTGTTTTTGATGAATCTGAGTTGCCTGCAAATTGGTGCTTACAAATTTCCTGCTTTATTAATAGTTCCAGCAATTTGGCCAGCATTGATTTATATGAAATACTCCCCCTTGTTGCAAGCACTACAGTGAGCTAATTGATTGCTGTATGAATTATGCATCTAGAGCCAAAAGCAAGGGTACACGAAGGAAGCATCCAAGGTCACTCTCCACAGAAGAGAACCATGGCAATTAAGTATTTGCTTAAGACAGAATTTCATTACATTTTGTTCATTCTCCAGGTGTGCATCATGGCAAGAATAAGAGGTGGGATATAAAGCTGCAGCTCTACTTTGTTCTCCAGCACAGTATTCTGAAGTTCACGGTTCCGTTCACAGAAGAGCGACATCAGTTGACTCAGAACTGGTATTTAGTTATTTCTACATTTATAAAGGGTTTTAAAGCACACTCCAAACTAGACAGTTCAATGCATATGCATATAATGGATACAATATGCAGTACATACATAATGCAATGTACGATGCCCACATGCAAAAAGTACAGTGCTTATAAGAACCCGAAAATAATAGTCCTGCAAAGCACCAAGCTCTGAATAGATACTTAGATTTGGATTATGAACAAAGCAGTACCCATTGCTTGGGGAGTGGTTCAGCAAATTGTGCTTTATGAATGAACTGTCAATGTGTCATAAATATATGAATTTCAGGGGTTCACAGAAACCTGGGAAAATTTGCATAAACTGATGCAGAGCAAATAAAGAGAACCAGAATAGCAATATACACAATGTCTAAAATAATATAAATAAAATATGTCAAAACACACCAAAATTCATATTCTACAACGTGTTCCAATCATTGGTTCCAGAGAACAGATGATGAAATGCTCCTCCCTTCTCTGGGTAAACGAGTGGCAGACCACGGCTGTGGATTGTTGCATATGCAGCCTTGATGTTACTTTGCTGATTGTTTTCCTTTGTTATAAGGAATGGTTCTGGAATGGATGGAGATTTGGTCAGTGATAGTGGTATTAAAAACAGAAATCTTTAGTAAAAAAAAAGTTAATACATTTAGAACAAGGATCAGAAAAATAAGCTGGCTTTTAGGCAAAAGGAAGGATGATCTTTAATTGATTCCTAATTAGTTATATCAATTAAGGAGTAGAGGGGGACATAACCCCTAAATGATTTCTATTTTACTTGGGAAAACAGATATTCACTAACAGAAAAATTCTTACCACTGTACCCTGACAGTTTAGCCCTATTGTTATTTTCTTGGGACCCAATGAGTCAGGAGAGAAAAAGTCTTTTGTGTAGCAAAGAATCAGAACCACTATTTTAGGTGTCTCAGACAAACTTCTGAGAGTGAACTGAGTCTTGAAAGGAGATACAAGGAATCTGAAAGGGAGAGATAAAGAAGGAATATGTTCTAGGAATAGAAGATAAATAGTTTGTGCAAATGCACAGAGGCAGATGAATTGTTGTTTTGAGAATAGCTATTGATTATAGGTTATCCGAAAAGCAGAGTTGGTTAACATGAGTAATCTGAAGTCAGACTGGAAATGTAGGTTGGAGGCAGATCATCAAAAGCCTTCAATTTCAGACTAAGGAGCTTATCTTTTATCCTGGAAGCAATGGGGAGCAAATGAAAGTTTTGTTCAGAGGAGTGACATAGCCAAAAGTTTGCTTTAGGAAGATGTTTCTAATGACCCCATGAAAGATAAATTAGAGAAGGTAGAGTATGGAATCTTCTACATGGCAGGGAGAACAGTTAAGCTACTATTATGCTTACTCTTCTAGGTGAGATGTGACAAGGGCTTAAGCTACAGGAGTATCAGTGTGAGTGGAAGGGATGGGATAGAAGTGAGATAGAGGCCATCGAGATGACTTGGCAGATACTTGGAGAGGGAGGTGAAGGAGAGGGAGGAGGGGAAGATGACTTCAGGGTCATAAGTATGAATAGCTAAGAAGATGATAATATTTTTCCATGTCAATAGTGAAGTTTGGTAAGAGTTAGGTTTGGGGGCAGTTTTAGATAAGTGGAAAGATGGGGATTGGACATAAGATTTTTGGATTAATTTATATAGAAGTGTAAATAGAACCTATGGGAGCAGATAAGATCAAATGGAGGAACAAAAGGAGGAAAAATCTCAGGACTGAGCCTTTGGGGCCTTGCATGCTTAGAGAATAAGAAATGGATGGTAACCCAGCAAAAACTGAGCAATGGTCATAGAGACTGAAGTAGATATGAGAGAGGGAGGGGAGAGAGAGAGAGAGAAAGAGAGAGGGGGGAGGGAGGGAGAGAGAGAGGGAGAGGGGGAGAGAGAGAGAGAGAGAGAGAGAGAGAGAGAGAGAGAGAGAGAGAGAGAGAGAAATTCCTTCATGGAAGCCAACAGAGGAGGGAGTATTAAAGAGGAACAAGGGTGGTCAGGAATGAGAAAAACTGAAAAAATATCATGGAGGATGAAAATTAAGAATAAGATATAAGATTTAACAACAAAGAGGTCATTGATAACCTGTGAGAGCAGTTTCAATAGAGTGATCATGTAATCCAAGTCACTGAGTGAAACATTGACCAGAACCAGGCAAAAAATACTTGCTTCTAGCATGATATTAGAGAGTTCATTTCAGGAAAATATTAATTGATTAACCAAAGCTAAGTAAATATTTCTTTAACCAGCAATAAATTAACTTATCTACTATCATCTAGTTTATAGCTCTCTATTTGGTTCCCACTATGTCAAGAGAAACTTGAGCAAATGCCAAATACACTATGTTGATGTAATTCCTCTGATGTACTAGTAATCTATGGATCGGTTCCGCTCATGCTAAGTTCCTCTTCTGAGGAGAGCCTTGTGTGAGTCACTAAGGCAAGTAAAAAAGGAAGAGAAGACATGAAACTTGATCCCCAAGTGATCTCAATGGAGCAATAAGGTGTTACACATGAATCACAATTATAGGGCAGTATATTTGGATCCTCTATGTGGATGGCTTGAGGCATGACTTGTTCTGTTTAATGAATATGTGGAATCTAACAGGGAGACCACAAATACACACTCCCAAAACTCTCTCTAGGGTTTTCTAGGACTACCAACAGCAAATTCTTATGGCAGTCACAACACTCGTATTATTTTGCACTTGTTTAAATGCATTTAATTTTTTTATTTTTTTTCAAGCTATAGTACTAAAATTTAAAATGTGATTTACTTATGCTATAATTATACTTTACAGTGAGGTAGACAATATAGGAATTATTAATCCTATTTAACAGAAAGGTTTCTGAGGTACAGGGAATCACTGTAGTATAGAGGAAATGGTGATGGATTTGGTATCAGAAGAACTGAATCTACCTCCTGCATCTGACACTTTTGGACCACAGACAAATCACTTAACTTCTCCATGCCTCAGTTTCTTCATCTGTAAAATGGGGACAATAATACTTGTACTACTTACCTGACAGGGTTGTTATAAGGAATGAGCTTTGAAGTGTTCAGTAAACATGAAATATTATTATTAAAGTTGGGCAGCAAGTTAATGGCAAAATTGGAGCTAACAAAGCCTTTTTTTTTTCCTGAAATTATTGAGAATAGCTGGCTTGGGGAGGTGCAAGTGATTAAAAGTCAAATTGCACAATGCAGGAATCAATTGAGATGATCTCAAACAGTTCTGAGTTTTAGTCTTGGGGAGCTAAAATACATAACTAAGGCTATAGGTCTGAAGTACAAGAAGAGATTTAATAAATATAGAGAACTTCTAGGTAAGCAAATTACTTCCATCAATGCTGCATCTTCTTTGCAATTCAAAGACTCAGGATTTGCCTAGGGCACTGAAGTTGGAGACATGTGGCCAGTATATGCCAGAAGCAAATTTGAACCCATTTTCTCCTGGTTTTGAAGCTTGTTTTGTATCTGTTATGCCTTCATGTTTCATATGATATAGGCTACACATACCATAGGGGCAGCTAGCACAGTGGATAGAGTTCCCTGCATGGAGTCAGGAAGATCTGTGTTCAAATCCAGCCTTAGACACTATACTAGCTATGTGACTCTGGGGAAATCAGTTAACCTTGTTTGCCTCAGTTGTAAAATGATCTGGGGAAGGAACTGACAAATCACTCCAATGTGTTTGCCAAGAAAACCCTAAATGAGGTCACAGAGAGTCAGACATGTCTGAAATGGCTACACAACACATACATACATATGTACCATATCCACTTCCCTGTTCTCCCCCTTATATATTTCTCCTTTCTCTTAAATTTTGAGAAGAAAAGTAAGCTGTTCCTCCTTATGATTTATCATCTTCAAACCTCTTTGAATGCTTGATTCAGACACCTGAAGAGGTGTGAATGACCCTATTAGTTTAATTCTCATGAGACAGAGGCTTCAGCAGGAGAAATGATGCTCCAGGATGCTGAGGGTTTATCTGTTTCACCATCTTTAATAGACATGTAGTCATGTAGGAACATAATTCTCAACCCCTAGATTTAATAGTAAGATATCTGCAAAAGAGGAAGAAAGATTTTAATTGAGTGTGCCAAGTGTTCAAGGAGTTCAGAATAAGAGGGAAATCAGAGTTGGGTTTGGCTAGTCAGGGAATGTTTCTTAGGGAAAGGAATCTTAGTGAGTTTTGATCTCACTTTCCTGGAATAGAAAAGAATAATGTTGTGAAGAGATTGTAAACATGAGTGCATACATAGAAGCAGGAATGAGAACATAAAAGAAAAACAACCACATTTGGAAAATTTATACGGAGGTGGCTTTCTTCATACGCTGAATTCTCCTGATTAATATTTGGTTATTAGCTTCAACTTATCTATCAATCTGTCAATAATGATCTGCGAAACATCTACCAGATGCTAAGCCCTGGGAATACAAAAGCATAGGCCCTCACGGTCCTTACATACTAACAGGGGACACCACATGTAAACATAAGTCACATACAAAGTAGACACAAGGTAAACTTGAAACTTGTAAGGCCAGTAAAATCTGTGCTAACTGACCTGAGACTTAAAGAAAAACAAGGGGTGGAGATAAGAAGGAATAAAGGTATGGAGGCTGTAAATGGAACATTATGTGCGAGGTTCATTTTGATTCATGAAACATTTATTAAGTACCTACAATTTGCCAGGCAATATGCTAAGTGTGTGTACCTGATTAGCCAAGTCCAACTCTGATTTTCCTCTTATTCTGAACTCCTTGAACACTTGACATTCTCAATTACAGTCTTTCCCTCTCTTTTGTAAATATGTTACTATTAAATCTGAGAATTGAGAATTATGTTACTATAAGACTCTTGGAAACTATTAAAGATTGTGAAGATTTACAAAATGAAAAGAGAAGTAGTCTTTGCCCAAAAAAAGCTTATAATGACAACACACAGAAGAGAGTCAAAAAGGTGTGAAGGCGCGGGAGTTAAAGTGAAGCTCCTGATAGTACCTTGCACAAGGGCATCTTGTTCCTTGGAGGTGAAACCAGGTTGAAATGCTGTTGGAAAATGGAATTACTTGGAATGCTCTGACTTGAGACTTCTATTAAAGGAAGGCTTTGTAAAGAGCCCATCGCTCTACGCTCCAGCCCTGCAGAGGGGAGAAGTAACTGAGGGAACTGAGAGGTGTTGAGTATCAAAAATGGAATCAGTATGGTGAAGAGATTTCAGGTGATTGACATCATGGGGGAGGTATGATGTTCCAAGGAGCTGAAACCAAGGACAGCTCCCAGTGGAAACTGGAGAAAAGCCAGCGGACAGTCTGAC
This sequence comes from Bettongia penicillata ogilbyi, assembly GCA_023548195.1. Taxonomy (NCBI): domain Eukaryota; kingdom Metazoa; phylum Chordata; class Mammalia; order Diprotodontia; family Potoroidae; genus Bettongia; species Bettongia penicillata. Next base: position 430,868 of record JAJHZJ010000502.1, on the reverse strand, counting down.
TCTACTGTATTTTAGTGGGGGGGAAGTAAGGTATAAGGAGGTTGAAAAGGTAGGAAGAGACCAGTTTGTGAAGAATTTTAAAAGCCAAACAGAGGAGTTTCTATTTAATCCTAGAGGTAGTTGGGGGCCATCTTCATGAACAATACAGATCTCTACAGATTAGCAAATAAGTTACCACAAAGCAAATCTTTGGGATACTTGCACCCAGTAGATCTGGGCATGTATGGGTAAGGTAAGACCCTTAATGGACAAACTCTTGTTCTCTAAACAGAAAATTCCTGGTAAAAAGTTACTTTGTAACTTAGTTTGTGAGCAAAGACTTTGTCAATGTTAAAAATCACTAGCAAAATAAAGATTTATCAACTCGATGTAGCATTTTCTAAATGTGGAGAACTGATCCTAGGCAACTGCAAAGTATCTGGTAAGCTCAATAATCACTTTAAAAAGTTATCAAGCAATATAATTTCATCCTGAATTTTCATAACATGAAGAAAATTGTCTGAAGCCAGAAAGAACATGGGGATTTCAATTTATCTTTGATATTACTTAATTAAGTTGGTTACCATGTTACTATAAATGTCATACCATCTCCTACAGCCTGTTGATTATCATCATTTTGAAATGTAATCTAGGATTAGGTAAGAAAAAATATGAATAATTTACCATTTTTTCTTTAATATAATGCAATTTAAGAAAAATAATTGCAAATGAGATTTGGAAGTAGAGATATTTGAAGTTCTAAATTAGGAGTATAGGGAGAAGGCTGTGCCAGCTTAGATGGGTCTTTGTTAGTATCCTTCATTATTGCCTGAATAATCAATCTGTCATGGCAAGCAAGATGCCATTCAGATTGGAAGGAGAACTCCAGCAACAGGAATTAATTAAATCCAGAGCTATTCTTATAAGAGGAATAAGTTTTAGCATCTACTTAACAAATATCACGTTGCCCAAGAGAGCAACTGAGGAGTTGCTTGGTACTAGAAGAAAAAGAGAGAAAAGAGGTGTACATTACATTAAATAAGATTGATCTGACCTTCAGAACTCACCTGGGTACAACACTGTACCTGAGGCCTTTTCTTATCTAATCAGCTGTTGGGGCTCTCACTCACCAATTGCTATGTCTTTTCTTTATTTGTAATTTATAGTTAATTATATTAAACTCCCTCAACCTCAGAAGAATGTAGATTTCTTGAGGGCAGAAATTTTCTTTTCTTGTCTTTTTTCATCTGTCTCCAGCACCTAGTACAGTTGCTCCAAACATAGTAGGTTTTTTAAAAAAATCACTGAATCAAATGCTTATTAACTAGATAACCAGATTTGCAAAGAACTTTAAAAAGTCAGTAACACAACCCTTATTAGATTCCTTAATATTTGGCTTGGCATAATCTATGGTTACTATCTTTCTTTGGATATATTTTGCATATGTTTTTATGTGTGTATGTGTACATGTTGCTTCCCCCTGGAATACAAACCCCTTGAAGGCATGGTCTGGCTTTCTTGTTTTTTTCTTTGTATCCACAGTGGCTAGTTTAGCGCTTAATAATTGCTCTTTGTTTGAATAATTGATTTCTTTTCCTTATTTTAATTTCTATCAGTCATAGCCATACCTTAGACAGAAACCAAATCATCAAACCTGATGCCTTAGTGGAGTCCACAGAATGTCAGGATTCATTTAGAAAATATCAGTGCAATATCCATCTTGGAGATACAAAATGTTTTAGCTCAAAGGAACTTTAGAGATAATCTACTCTGATCCCTTAGGGAACAATCAGAGAGGTACCCAATCAATCAGGAAAAATCAGAACACAGCAAAGGCTACCATGGTACCAAAAGAGTATGAAGAGATTCAGTCTCCCTCCAAATATACATTCTACAACTTAAAAAGAGATAATAAACAGACAGTAAAAGAGATCGATAGACCAGATTTCTCCTTTAATCCAAAAACCGTAAATGGGAAAAACACTTAGTTGGCCAGAGAAACAATTAATATTAAACTCCTTTAAAATAAACATGTCCCAAACGTGAGGCAGGTTCTCTATGCCTGGCTTGATTTCCTGTTTAAAACCCAAAGCTTTTATACAAACCAAAAGATAATGGCCTCATGTCACATCGCCCAGCCTTCCTCACTAAATATTAGATGTTGGTCCAAAGGATTTTATCTTGTGGTTGGTTAATTGTATCTAGTTTATTTAGCAGAGTTTTTGTACCTTCATGGCTATTAATGTTTCCTTGGTATCTGGGTTTCGAAGATCTGATATTTAAGTTAGGTGGAAAAAAAAATTATGCTTTTAATGCAGTCATTTACATGATACTGACTAAAGTTGCCTTGGGCTGTGTCAACTTCCTGAACCAGTTTCCCCATTTTGACTAAATTTAGTTCACAACCCACAGATTCTGTTAGTAATTCAGGAACTCCTGGGGTCTGGTGATATCACACTTTAGCCAAATGTCAACTATATTCCCCTCTCCTTACCACCTTCCTCCACCTTCTTTATTCCTACACACTTAGGCGACATCTCACATACCTAATTCAAGAGAATTGTATACTCCTTTCAATGCTATTGTGGCTGTATTGAGAGAATTACCCTTGGGCTAGTAATCACACTAAAGTAGAAGTCACTGAAAAAAAAAAGATGAGTTCACAGTGTGTGACTTACCTCTCTCTTGTCCAGGGAGCAATATTCTCTCTTGTAGACAATGCATGTTAATTCTGACCAATCTGTTCAGGACATTATGAAGAATAACTAACTTTTGCTATGAATGAAATGAAATGAACTGCTAGAAACAGTGATTCTACATAGGCAAGTGTGCTGTAAAGTTTTACACCCCAGTTACCAAAGGAATAATTAAATGTGCAAATCTCAGAGAGATTCAAAGAGAATTAGAAATTAAACTAGGTTAAGTACTCTGTGATTTGAGGTTATTATAGCTAAAGGTCATAGCTCCCCAAGATGTCAACAAATACAGAGATGTTTGAGTGTGATTTTGCAAACAACTTGTGCTTTTGTCCCTCTGTGTTTTGTTAAATAGAGCATAATTTCCACTTAAAACCCCCAGCTCCATGTTATAGGGTGTTTTCTTTCTTCCTCTCCTGAAAAACAGAAACAAATTTGTGCAGTGTCTACCATGGCATCTAGTAACAGCAACTTCCTTCTTTCTGTTGATGACCTTGTTGTCCTCCCGGTCATCCAGGATGACAGCCATAGTGATCTTTGATTCTTCCCTCTTCCTAAAGTCCCACATCCATTCATCTGCCAAGTCCTCTAGATCTTCTCTCTGCATTCCTTGCGGCTATCCCTTCTTCTCTACGATCTTGGGCCTCATTACTTCTTGTATGAACTAAAAGTCATTCTTGAGACCAAATGATCTCTCTGCTTCTAGTCTCTTCCATCTCAAATCTATCCCTTACATCTGCCAAAATGATCCTAAAGAAGTCTGACAGTGTTACCCTGTGATGGGATGAAATACAAACTCTTGAGGTGGATATTTAAGGCCCTCTATAGTGAGACTCCAACCTTTATGCTTAATTTCACATTTACCAATAGTCACTAGCAGTAGTATATCAACAGCTGCTTATAGTGATTAAATTATTAATCCTCATCCTCCAACTATAAAGGAGTATCAGGCTATTCTCATGACACTGTAATCTGTGTAAGAGATAGAGTTATCAATCTTCTCCTTGGGAATTTGTGAGATGGTGTGGAAGAACATGAAACTGGGTCTTTTGGGACTAGTTTTTCTTATCCACCAAACTAGCTCCCTATCACTCTGGCTGCTCCCCAATACCTGTCTTGTAGGTCTTCCCTTTTCTAGAAATTGTAATAATAATAGTAATTATTATTTATGTAGTGTTTTAATGTTTGCACCTTACAAATATCATCTCATTTTATCCTGACAACAACTTTGAGAGGTAGGTGATATTTTTATTCCCAGATGAGGAAAGTAGGGCTGAAAGGGATGAAAAAAAAGTTAAATGATTTACCTAAGTAAGTGACTGAGGCTGGTTTTAGGCTCAGTTTTTCCTGACTCCAGATCCAGCACTAAATCCACTCTATCATTTGGCTGCCTCCTATAGAAGATTTCTGATACCCAGCATCCACTAAAGCTAGGAATTTCCAGTTTCCTAGCTACATATCAGGGATTATGGGATATTTAAGGAGGTCTATCACCTCTAGGGTACTTTACATTTCTTTTTTCTTTGTGTTGCTGTCTTCTGCATTACAAAATGAAGAAGAATTTTCAGGAAAGAAACCTGATATTTGAAGGAGATTACTTTCGTAGCAGATATGAAAGAAGCAACCATCTGAATGATTCCTAAACTGATATTTTTCATATTTCACTAGTGAAAAAACTTAGAAATTCTTTTGACTACATTCTGTCATTCAGGGTAAATTGACAAAGGAGAAATTTAAGATTAGCTGAGAAAGGTACTGAATTGTACAGGAGATACTTTTCCTTTAAAAACTGGTCTAAAATACTATCTGATTCAAATGGCTACTTGCTATTAAAAAATGTCTTTCAATAAAGAATTTTTGGGAATTAAAATTTGGAAAATACCTGAGTGTGTCTTTAGGGAGTTGAGTAGGGAGCTCCAGCTGGATGTTAGGTTTGGATTACATTCCCAAACCTCACAAATGGCTATCCTTATATTGCTAGATTCAGGATTTTCCTTTTTTTTTTTCAAGAGGTGAAAACATTTCTATTTAAAGATGAATTGTTGAAAGCTCATGGCAATACACTCATAGCCATAATACTGCAGAACAGGTCAAAGCGTGTTAACTGATTCTATGAAGGCAGGCAGGGTCTTTGAGCAGAAGGAATAATGAATCATAATTGGAGATCTTGAGAGGAACTTGGAGGTCAGTAAATGAAGTAGGAAATGAAAATTGTCTTCAAGTATTTGAAGAGCTATTATATGGAAGAGGATTTAGATTTGTCCTATTCTAGACTCCAGAGTGCAGAACTAGGAACAATGAACAGAAATTGCAGGAGCACAAATCTTTGGCTTGATATAAGGAAAAATTTCATTACAATTGCAACTGTTTAAAAGTTGAAAGGGCCAGTCCAGGAAGAAGTAATTCCTCATCACTGGACGCCACTGAATGTAGACTCCAGATGAACCATAATTAGGAACGTGGTAGGAGGATTGTTGCTCAGTTTGGATGAGAAGATCTTTGAGGTCCCTTCTATCTCTGAAATGGTATGATGCCATGATTCTGAGGTGAAATTGCAATGTAAAGTACACTCAAAGAATATAAACAATAATTGGAACACACACATTTACAAACTTGGTGGAAATGATGAGGTTTGGGGTGGTGCGGGGACCTCAAAATACTGACACTCCGGGTCCTGTAGTTCGACACAAGGCTTCTTAAAACCAAAGAAAAACAAAGTTTATTAAGGATTCACCATAGTGGGTTGACTCTTAAGGAGCCTAAGCATTTGTGACACTTGTATTCACAAGCAGGCCAGACAGAATCTCAGCTAGACAGAGTCTGAGCTGGATTGAATCCGAGCACCTTCATGGAGGAGAGATGGAACTAAACACAGAAAAAGACTAAGGGAAGAATTCAGGTGTCACTAAGTAGTCTGGGGTCGTAGGGATGGTACTGATGGGGGAGATCAGCCTGGAATGTAAATCCAGCCCAGGGCGGATCCTAATGGGAGTGGCTGGTAACAGGATCAAAGGGAAGAATATGAAAAGAATGCTAAACTGTCTCTATGACAGGATTTTGAGAAAATGGGGAGTATCTGGGCTGGGAGAAATTGGAAGGGGAATGTAAAGAGTCCCCACCCCCTAGGCCAGACTTTCCGGGGTCCTTCAGACAAATGGGACAAAAGCCCTCCCGATCCAAGGGAAAAAGGTCTTGGCTTGGGTTTATATCACATCAGAAAGACAAGGTTAGTAAGAAAAAATGATTAATTTAACTCTGGACATTTGATTTTGAGTTATTAGTGATATATCCAGACAAAAATAACATAGCAGGTAGTTGAAAATGTAAGGTAAGAATTCAGGAGAAATGTAATGTTAGATCTTTTGAGGTAACCCTCTGATTCCACTTACAACTACCTCCCTTCCTCCCTCCTTCCCTTTCTCTTTGTCTACCTGCCTCTCTGCCTTTGTCTCTTTCTCTGTCTTTGTGTCTCTATGTCTCTGTGTCTGTCTCCATCTCTTTCATTTTCATCTTTACCTGGATTTATCACTCAGGTCTCAAACTCAGCATCTCCATAGCTAAACTCATCATTAAAGAAATTAACTTTGCCCTTTTCCAAGCTTCACAATTTTCTTGGTAATACCATCATCTTCTCAGTCACAGAAAGACTGAAAATTATCTCTTCCTTCTGTTTCATTTTCTATATCCAGTCGGTTGCCAACTTCCTGACACAACCACCATAATCTTTTACATTGTTAATTGTGTTGCCACTAAATTAGCCTAAAGTCTCATGACTGTATTTGTTGTGTGAGTTATTATAACAGTTATCTGACTAATATCTCTGCCTCTAGTTCCTTCTCTGTCCGATGCATGCTTTGCAGAGCTGCTGAGAGAAATTACTATCATACTGTTTTGTGAATAACTAATTAAAAAAACTTTTTTCCTTTTATTTCTGTTAAAATTCAGCTCCTGAAAAAGGTCAGTCAATCTGTGTGTGGTTGAATGGTGGGATTTGCTCCTAGTCTGCAAGGCATGTTCTGGCTATCTGACCACCTTACGTCTGACTCAGCTGGGAGACATAATTTCTGTTTAGAGTATAAACAGAATACAGTCTGGGTGAGGTTTTGCCTGTGGGAAGAACCCTCTCTTCTTCTTCCCTTCCATTAGAGTTTAGAGCAACCCTAAACTCATGAAGGAGAAAACTAGCTAGAGAGGTCTGGATGAAAATGGCTTCCACTGCCCAGGTGCTTTGAGATTGCTGAATCTCATGATTAAACCAAGTTCTCAGCAGGAGGAGCTCAACACTTTTATTTTACCCCCTCAATAAATGTCCAGCAAACAGGGTTGCTTTTCACTTGATAGAGGAGTTTCCTTTCAGAAGGAATTTCAGGATCTCCCTTGGGGCCTTTGGTTACCAAGAGAAACCACTGACCTTCAATTTATTGATTGCTGGCTAGCCTAATTAATAAATAGGTTATTAACTACCCAGAAACTCTGTCTTTCAGGGTTATATTTGTCATATTGTCAAGCATCATCTTCCGTATACATAGATCTGACCATGCTAGTCTCCTGCTAAAAACAAAACAAATAAAAAATAAAACCAGCACTTCTCTATTACCTAAAGAATAAAATAAAATTCCCATAGCCTGATATTTAATGCTCTTCACAGTTTTATTTTTTTTTGAAATTCCAACCTAACTACTCCTTTCAATAAAGTCTACATTTTAGCCAGTCTATTTGGGAACTGTAGAAAGGATTGGTTTGCTGCAGTGAGGACCCATAGTTGGGTGATAACTATGTAAAATAATTGTGTAGTGGAACCGGTCAACATGGTTTCCTGACTTTCTTAGCAGCATGGAATAGGAACAAAAGCAATAGATGGCGGGAGTAATCCAAGACTGAGCTTTGGGAACTCATGATCAGCAATAGAAAAGGCAGAAGGAACTCACGTGTAGAAGGTTGTATTAAGTTGAATTGACTTACCAAATGGTCAGGATAAGGAAGAGAAGTGAGGCTAGAGTGCAGGAATGTTGACCTTGTGAAGAAATAAAAGATGGAAGTTTTAGAAATCATGGTGAGGATAAGGATAAAGGATTAGGAATCATAAGGCAGAGGGAAAGGTGAAGTGATAGATGATTATGATAAGATTTTTTTTTAATTTTTGACATTCCTGAATGTGGAAAAGGAACACTTTTGATAGGGACAAAGCTGATATTTTTATAGGGGAAAAGACTGTGGGAAGATTTAGGTGGGATTAAGGAATGGGAAGTAGCCTGGGGGTGGTCTGGAGGTAACAGAGGATGAAGAGTTAGTCTGGGTTGGGACCAGTATGTCAGGGTAGTTGAAAGGATTATTGAATATCTATGTGGGGATATGTGGGAAAGTTCAGGAGCTGGGTTGTATTTTTGGGGTCCAGGTCTCATACCCCATTACCACCACCAATATAAATTGAAGCCCCTTGGTAGGCCATCTTCATCAATGGCTGTGACTGAGAAAGATCCTCTGCTGCTGATGAGCATCTTTGAACATGGTGAGGATATTTACATGACACATAGACAGACTCTCTCTGGTGTCATATTTAAAGTGTTCTGCATGCTCCCTCTTAGCTGGCATAGCTTTTGACCTCGAGTAAGACTTTATTGGATGTATGCATGCATGCGTGCCATGTAACTTTTAATACTTCCCAATATCATATTGTTTTAAATTCCCTCTCCCATCTCCCTGAATTTAGGTCCTTTTAATTTGTGACCAACTAAGACCTGCAGGTTGTTTTCTTCAATACTTGTTCATAACCTCATTCGTTTATTGGTCCTTAGCGAACCTTGGTAAATTATCATCTGTTTGGCTGGAATTCTCTGACTAGAAAAGAATTAAATTCAGAACACTGAAGTATAATGAAAAAGCCTCTAGGAACAGTTAAATACATAATTAGCTAGATGATATGACAAGGAATTCCAATGAACCTTTATCAATTGTATCTCCCTTCAATGGCCCTTCAGCCTACTTCTGTTTAAACTGCTTTGTGCTATGGAGATGCTGAGTAGAGTCTCCTGAGGAATGTAAATAACTTGCATTTTCAGTCACCTCCAGACAATTTTCATTCACTATTTAGCAGGCAATTATCTGACCCTCCAGAGTTACAAATATCTCTCTTGGAGAATTGAATGTCCTTTGAGCTCAGTGAAGAGGTGAGAATCCATATGCCAATAATATCTGAGTCATTCATTCACTTGTACTTTCTTTCCCTCTGCAATTCTTTTCACTTGACACACCCTCTTGACCTCTTTACCAACTGAATCTATTAAGTATGGGGCTTGGTACTGTGAATAAGAATAAGTCACTCAGTTTGGGGTCATGCAGCACTAGTCCTTTGGGAATTGAATTAGTCTTCAGGCTACCAGTCCTTAGTGTAAGAAAATCATGCTCTAGTTGTTTGAATTGCTATCCATGGAATGGATTGTTTATCCAATGAACCATGTAACACTAAAGTTATAATTTGTTTCCTCTCAGAGAAGCTATTGTTGAATAGCAGACTGGTTTCCATTTAGCCCTGGCAAACTATCCTTGAGTCTCTCCATGTGGCACATATTTCAACCTAGTACTTTTTGATTTAGGAACAAGGGAGTAAAGGAAAGCAGGAAAACATGAGGTAACTATAAACAAATTAACTTTTGATTTAGCAAAATTTTATTGACTTTCTATGCATTATATTTTACTAGGATCTATTTGGTAAGACAGGGAAGAGTTAAAATGAGAGGATAAAGAAATAAAAGAAAAAAAATATGAGGGGGAGAAGAAAAGGTTGAAAAGAGCAAATTCAGAGCAGATAAAGGATTCCAGAAGAGGAGATTGTGTAAAATGAGCCTATCACCTGAAATTCCTTCATATGCCTCTGTATGTGCCTTGATTCTCTTAATTCACTTCTCTCTTCACTAGCAGGGTTCCAGGTCTAACTTCGGGAAGTAATAAGCTGGTAATTGCTAAAAATCTTCAGAACAAGCCCTGTTGAGGATGAGTGAAATCAAGAAAGTTAGCAGATAACTTGGGAGAAAGAATTTTCTCAAGGCCAGAGGGATTTGGAAAGGCTTTATCTGAACTAAAAAAATGAAAAAAAAAATCCCTGAATATGAGTAAAGATCCAACTTTGATTAACACAAAATGATGGATAAAAGAAACCTATTCTTTCACTTTTTGTTCTCAGTTGTCAAATTCAAATTAGTTATTCATTCTGTTGTTAACTTTGCTCCCTTTCTTTCATTATATTAATTTGGACATCCAAGTTTCCTTTCCTCTTACCCTTTCTTGTTGCTCTATAGAAACTGGGAATGAACTTTTACTTGTTCCTTGGGGTTTTCTAAGAATTTATAATTTTACTTCTGATGTGGATACAATATTAATGATTGACCTTGTGAAGCCCCTGGTTTATTTTTTAATCTGAAGTTCCCCTAAAGTCTCTTCTTACCACAAATTACTTTTCTAGATTATATTGAGATCAAGCTGTGTTACAGTGGAACACTAGTCACCTTTCCTTAAGATCTCCTCCCCAAATTCCCCTCCCAGCAGTCTCTAAGCAGCCTCTCAGCACTTTTCCCAGCGTCCTAGGAAGAGTCGGGAGAAAAAAATGTTACCGACCCAACGCAAGGACATCCCCTTATATGAGGGTCCACAGTCCTACTGACTACCCAGAAGTCAGTGGAGCTACAGATGCTGCTGGCAATCTGGGCACTCCAGGGATCTCACTGGTAGGGAGAAGTAGGAGCAGAAAAGTCTGGGGAAAGGAACAAAGAAAAGGGCACTCAACTTATCCCAGTGGCTAGGAGAAGATCTTTGGAGTCCAATTAATATTTGGACTCCTGGGTTTTGGCATCATAATGTTGAAGAGAGAGATGGAAGAGATGGTTCCAAATGTGAATGAATTCACTTAGACCTTCTCTGTAGCCATTGGGAGCTTTATTGATACAAAAGCAGAGTGCTTGAGATTCAGCAAGGACCTAAACAAAGTCAGTGATATAGGAAAAGGATCAGGCTTATACAGGATGATTTTAGGGAGTTGGAGGGGGTTGGAGATTATGAATTACATAAGATAAGGGAGATAAGAAATCCCATTCCCCAGGATGAAGGGTGGGGACAAGGAATTATTCCATCTAGGGTAAGGGGAGACTCCATATTACTTCTACATCATCCTATGATTTGTCAAATGGAATTTATTATCAACAAAATTCTTTTACTTTTATCATGAGATAATGAAATTTTCAAAGTGGAGAAGTCTAATAATGGGTTGGTGCATACTAAGAGTTCAACAGTGTCAACTTTATCCAATGATATTGAGAGAAGTATTAAGAATAATAAGTGTGTAGTTTTGTTTTAAATCTACAATAGTTCTGATGTGGTCTAACTAACAGACTGAAGACTTTAGACACATTCCTAGGATTTTATTTTATTTTATTTTGATGAGGCAATTGGGGTTAAGTGACTTGCCTAGGGTCACATAGCTAAGAAGTGTCAAGTGTCTGGGGCTGGATTTGACCTCAGATCTACCTGACTCCAGGGCTGAAGTTCCATCTACTGCACCATCTCATTGCCCCTCCTAGAATTTTATTAGAAAGAAATACTTTCATTCTCTTAAGTAACTTGCCCAAAGTCATACAACTAGGATGTGTGGGGAGGAAACATGAACATGGGTTTTCCTGGTTCCAAGGTCTGCTTTGCATGCTGCCTCTCCCTAGTTGAAATTATATTGTATTATATAACTAGAAGCTTATATTTCCTGAGTAGGCATTATTGTTATTATTATTCTAACAAAAAATTGTAATACTTTTGCATAATGGAAACCACTTTCTCTACAACAATCTTATCAAACAACAAGCATTTGTTAAATGCTGACTATGGATTAGGCACTGTACTATGTAGAGGTACAAACATGAAGCTCTCAAGCAGTTTACCTTCCATCAGAGGAAGCAACACATTCGCATATACAGTAAATATATATGGAATAACAATGTGATCACTGGAATTGATCGTGTATTATCTCTTTGCTAGGAAGGCCCCACGAGCTTTACTGAAATCAAAGACTCCTGATTGTTCACCAGGGATAGATTTTGTCAGCCCTACTCCCAGAAAAACAGTTTGTTCTAAGAAAGAGACAAACAGATTAGGCTGTGTGTTCATGTTTTTATTTCTCTCAAGATGACTTGAGAAGTATTGCATGGGAGTGATAGTTTAGAACTGGCTCAATTTGGAATTTGGGGTGCTATAGTACCAATGCGATACCCATAGTAGCTGCTGTGGATATGCAGGTGTATTTCCAGGGTAAATTCACAAAATATAGACTTACTTCTTCAAAGACAAAACCGACATATTTATTCAGGTACTAGAAAGTCAATTCCATCATAATAACAAGGAAATCTATACCCATTGCCTTCGCACAAATCAATTTCCTCAAACAAATTCACTCCCTCTCTTACTCACAGCTAGCTGTTTGCTTCCTCTCTCCCAGCTCTGTCTGCTCTGTCTCACTTCCTCCCAGCTCTGCTCCACCCTTACTGCTCCATGCTTCCTCCTCTACCCCTTCTTACTCCACCCCTTCTTGCTCTATGTGACTTAGATTCATGTGCCTCAGGCTTCTATGTGATTTAAGTAGGTTACATAGGCCTATTGATGGATGGGAAAGATCTTTCCATTCCATTAACGATAGTGGTGCCCAGTTATATACCTTCTCAACAGGGGCCTAAATCACCCCACCTTCAGACAGAGGAAATACCTCTTTTATCAGATCAACCCCCTACCATACCAGACCACTCCCAGTCTTGGTCTATCTAGGCAGAAGAATATTTCTCTACCCAAGCCTGAGCAGATTAAATCAATTCAGGCCAGGGTAGGAGTTTGACCAGGATAAAACTCAGTGCAATATCATTATTAGTAATGTCCTTGTGAAGAACTTCAGGGTTGGCTGAGGGGTGGGGATGAGGGGAAGCTCTGAGAATCATTTTTCATAGTTTCATCCCAGATAATTGACAACTAAGTTAAGCAGAACTGTCCACTTGATAGGTTATAAAAACAGCCAAAAATAAAAAGCTCCACTTTTGTGGGGAAAGTAGTTGGTGCCAGTTATCTCTTGGACTTCCAGATGTGGAGGAAGGGGATGCTCCCTCCCCTTATTTATAAATATGTACATGATACCTCTCCCACTTTAATGCTAGCACCCTAATATCAGGCACTGTTTTGGTTTTCAATTTGTATGCCTCACATTTGTACTATATCTAGCCTTAATAGGTATTTAATAGATGTTTGTTGTTTGGAAATAATAGAGATGGGAAATAAAATCTGGAGTATTATAGCTAGCAGACAGTATTGTGTAATGAAAAGAACACTGAATAAGAAATGAGAGGATCTGAGTTCAAACACTGTTTTGCTACCAGTGCAACGTGGAGAAATTCCTTTCTTGACTTGATTTCTTTATTTGTAAAAGAGTTATTCTAAATGTCCCCTGGGGACCCTTTGAGCTGTACACCTGTGACATAAGGGTTGGTACTTAGATGATCTGTGATAAGCTTTTTAAAGTCTTACCTCTCATTCATTTCCTTAGGATCCCACACAACTCACCACAATGACTAGAGTGTGCCAGTATTGAAGGGAGTGCACACCTGGCTTAAATTAAATATTTTCTTCTTCCCTTCATTTAGTTAGGGTGGGGTTTCTGATCCTTTCTTCTGGTCCATGGTGAGAGCTGTGTTTCTCAACTCCCCTGGCCCATGCTAAATAGAAATATTTGAAACTGAGAGTCCTAAAAGCCTATCTGGATAGATCTTCATGAATCAGGCAAAAACATTTGGGGCACAGAAATGGTTTTCTGATTTCCATGGAAGAAGTGTTTTCTGAGGGAACAGAGTCCACACTTAGCTCTGTTGCTAGCAAGTTGATGAAATATCAGGGAATTATTTCAGTCACATCTGTCCACATGGGTAGTACCAAGGTAAATTCTATTTTCTCCAAATATAAGTATAATAATGTGTATAATAGGAACACCCCCAGGGCTAATTGGGAATTGTCTTGAACCTATATCAATTTGCATCTACATACAATATCAATATCAAACATTTTCACTTTATTCCTACTAAATAAAAGTATATAAATGTTAAATAAAAGTATAGTCTGTGGAATATAAAAAACAATCAAATCAAATATAACTTTGTAAAGTAGCATAAGAAATGATACATTCCTTAAGGAGTTTATGTTACAATCTAGTTTACAATTTAGATATAGTTAGCATAAATACATAGTGAATTTAATTTGCTAAACCTTTATTAAATTGTAATATACTGAATGCTATGTTCTAGGGATGCAGAGACAAAAATGGCAAAGCTTTTGTCCTCAAATAATTTCAGTTCAAGTTAACATAAAAAGCTGAATACAGTAGATGTCAGGAGGTAGCAGATTGTCAAATAGCTGTTAGAGCTATCGGTGGTCTCCTGTGTCATCATTGGCATGTCTCTTTCCTTTTGTTAAAAGAGATGTGTAATAATGTCCCCTGAGATCCCTTTGAACTCTATACCTATTACATAAGGGTTGGTGCTTAGATGAGCTGTGATAAGCTTTGTGAAGTGAAACAATGACTTAGGTAGTAGTACAAATAGATTCCTAACCTAAATTTAAAGCAAATGTACAATTTGAGTTGGAAACTACCGGGATAGACAATTAATCTGATTATCATAGATTTGGAAGGAATCTCCAATTCCTTCACTGTACAGATGAAGAAACAAAAATCCATGGATCTTGTGATTTAACCAAGGTTATACAGGTAATAATGATCAGAAGTAGTCCAGACCTTCTGACTTCAGAGCTAGTATTCTTTCTACTATATTATACCTCTTAGCTTAGAGGAGGGGGAAATTTGTACATATGGCTTAAGATCATAGATTTAGAGCTGCAAGGGACCTCCAAAACTCTCTAGTCCAATGTTCTCTTTCAGAAATAAAAAATAACCACAACAACGAAGAAACCAGAAAAACAATCTGAGGTTCAGGGAGGGTAAGCCACTTGCCCACAATCACACAGATAGAAAGCATCAAAGATAGGATTTGACTTGCATCTTCTGAGACCAGAGTCAGTGCTCTTTCTGCTTGTAGCCCCGCTCCCAGATCAGGAGGAGAAAAACTGTATATATTCTTGCTTTGAACTGTGCTTTCTTAGCAATCCATTTTCAAAGCTAGCATCTTTAGCCCTGTCAATAACCATTCATCAATAATACATGCAATAAAACCAAAGGAAGAGATTTTCTATCAGCCAAATATAGGATTTGATTATTATATGCCTTTTGTAAAGTCCCTGGTCCTGTAGTATGTTAGCCTCATCCATCCTTGATAAGAAAAAATAAACAACCTGATTTTCTTTATCCCACATGCTTAGAAACCCCATGGGGATGTTTGCCAACAGCTTGAAACATGCATTTAAGTAACAGAACCGAATGGTTTATATTCAATTCTGTGACTAGGCGTAAAGCTTCTATTACTACTCTGAGTCCCTTGCACAGTCTGCAAGCAAAAATGCATCAAAGAAATGGATCTATATTTTAAGCTTAAATCCTCTTATTACAAAGCAGCAGCTTACAGGTTTGATGGCAACATAAGAGAATTCTGATTTCCTTTGGAAATCCCAGTTCCTGTCCCTTACTTCACTAAGAACATGCTGTTTCTGCAGTGTAGACTTATGGAAAACTGAGGCAATTTAACATCAGCTAAGCAGCTCCTAAAATCGTTTCAGTTATTCATCTGGTTACTAGGTATTTGAAGTCTGCTCTGTGGAACTTCTCCAGTGGGGGAGAATACAAGGCATTCCCTTAGAAACTCTCTTTCAAGTTCTTGCAAACTCATGAGACCCTGGAATATAAGCATGAATCAGAGAAAGAAAATGCTCTTCCCTGATGCATGCCCTGAAACTCTTAGCTCCCTCTCTGTAATAGCATTGGGATAATTTATTACTACAATGAAAATCATGAAACTTGAGTTTTGGGCCTTTTTATACCTTTAATACACTGTGCAACAATAGGCACAGTGTAAATTTCCTTGTGGCTCAGTTAACTCATCAGTAAAACAGTGGTAATATTTACACTTAAGGACTGGGTGCATAAATTTCTAAACACAGTGCCTGGTACATTATATGCACTTAATAAATAAATGCTTGTTCCCTGTCTTCTATTAACAACATCTTACTTCTAACAATTATAACTAATGCTGAGTCTAATGGACTTGGGCACCATACCTTTTTCCTTTCCACAAAAGAGTTCTGTTCTTAATCTATTTAGATGACTGGGTTTAGTCCTGGGAGATCTGACCACCTAGAAGTAGGGCCAGCCTCCTTTTCTTGCACTCCTTGGTTCCTTACATCCTCACTCTAAGACCTTGTGGAAAAACATTAGTTAAAGTTTAGATTTGGCTGTGTAAGCATAAGCAAAGTGGAATTTTGTTAGTGTTTTTGGAGTTTGTTTTTCCAGAATCCATGGCCATAACAATTTCTTGTTCCCAGATATTAGCTATAGTTCAAAATATCTCCACTATGACTTGTGTAGATTATAAGTGCCAAGTGTTGCCTGTTTAGATAGTAAAGGTCAGGACCCTGGAGGGGTGGAATGTATGTATAAAGCAGGTGGGCACTGGTCAGTGAGTGAGAAACCTTTAGGGTTGAAATGTACAAGCTAGAATGCTGTGTGTACCTTGATAGGACCCCATCAAGGCTTGGCATGGGGGGAATCTGTGTTTGCCTCCACAGGCCCCCATTGAGGCTTGAGGGAATTTAAGGGAAACACAAGTTGTACCTGTCTCTGTGGACCCCATTGAGACATAGTGGGAGTTGCCCCGCTTCTTGCCAGCCCCTGTGAGAAGGGTGATTAAGGAATGCTGTAGGAGCTGGTACTCAGAAACCCCTGTGAGAAGGTTAGATAGAGTAAAGTCTGCATTGTTTAATTGTTAACCCGTTTGAAGCTGTCTTTCCTTTATAAAAGAATCTTTGCCAGCAGTCCATCCTGCATGTGCTATGGTGCTTGCTAATACAGGCTCATATCTAGGATCTCCTAAAGGGAGGGATAGAAATGTCTTCAGTCTTCAACATGAATCTAGTAGAGGAGAGTTATTTTTTTCCTCCTTACAAAAGAAGTTTGTGGTTGAGTCATTTCAGTTTTGTCTGACTCTGTGGTCCCATTTGAGGTCTTGCAGAGATACTGGAGTTGTTTGCCATTTTCTTCTCTAGCTCATTTTACAGATGAGGAAACTGAGGCAAACAGGGTTAAGTGACTTACCCAGGTTCACATAACTAGTAAATGTCTGAGCCTAGATTTGAACCCAGGAAGATGAGTCTTCCTGACTCCAGGTCTGACAATCTCTCCAGTACAAGAGAAATATTGAATAGCCTATATCAGAATGCATGGTGGTTTCAGGAGGGAGTATGGGGGGGTTAGTAGGTGGTGGTATAATTTAGAACTCAAAAATCTTATAAAAGTGAATGTTGAAAACTAAAAATAAATTTAAAAAATAACAACCAGAAAATCAAGTATTAAACAATCTACAATGTATAGTACTGTTTTATTCTGCTGGGAGGTTGAGTCTGAAACATAAAAGCATGAAATAGTCTGTGGAATACCTTAATAGGCTTGCTTACATTTCACCTCAACTCTCAGCACTGTTACAAGTTCATGCCTTCTGATAAGCCAGGCCAAGCACTGAGCTCTTCCCTGTCAGCAATATCCTTTCTGATACAGAGACAGTCACTATGTCTTGCTGCCAGTCAGGTCTAACCAGTGAACCAAGGTTTCAAAGACTTCTCAGACGCAAAAGATTGCTTCCAAACTTGTACTTATTTATATATAAATAGTATTTGGTCACCTATGATTAGAAAAAGAACACAATACATAAGAGAGCCATAGACCCAGGCTTATGTTTTCTTGGGTGAGCCTTTCCAGGCTCCTCTTTGCACTCCTATTCCTAACTGTCTGTGCTCTAGCTGCCATGTGCATGCTGTCATCATGTTCCTAGAGTAAGGGAAAGGTGAATGGCAGAGAATTCTTTGCCTCATATCCTAGAGAGCTGGAAGAAGAGAGAGGACCACAAGCCATTTCTAAGTGATATAACACACTAAGCTCTGCTGTTTTCACAGGAAAGTAGGACTAATGGATCACTTAGGGCTGCTTCATCATACCAAAGCATCAAATCTTTTTAGCACTGTCATACATATGGTAGGCTGGGAGATTCTTTGACCACTCCATTCCTGTTACATGAAGAAACTGAGGTTGAGAGAGATGAAATGACTTGGCCATGACCACAAAGTTGATAAGTAACTTATTAGAGGTACAAAACCCAAAATGAAATGGTCTGTATCCTCAAATAGCTTATATTATATCCAACCTATGCACATGTAAATAAAGATAAAATGTATACAAAGTAAATGCAAATTAATTTTAAATTTAATTTAATTTTTTGGTGGGGAAGCATTAATAGGAAGATTAGGAAAGGAGGTAGCATATGAGTTGAACTTAAATGAAATAATAAGTTCTAAGAGGTGAAATTAGGGGAGGAATTTATCCCAGCCATGTGGAATAGTTTGTGCAAAAGTATGAGAGATGGAGTTCATGTGTGAGAAATAAAGGAAGGTTGAGTATTGCTCAACTGTGGGCAACTAGGTGGTACAATGCACAGAGTGCTAGGCCTGGAGTCAGGAAGACCCAAGTTTTAAATCTGGCTGTGTGACCCTGGACAAGTCACTTAACCTTGTCAGCCTCAGTTTTCTCATCTGTAAGATGGGTGGGAGAAAGAAATTGCAAATCACTCCAATTCTTTGCCAAGTAAACCCCAAGTGAAATCATGGAGAGTCAGATACAAGTGAAATGACTGAATAACAAGGGAAATGGCTAGATTGTAGAGTATGTGAGTGGAAGTAATATAAAATAAAGCTGGAAAGATATATTAGACCCACACTTTAAAGGGTATTAAATAACAGAAAAAGGAGCATATATTTGTTTCCAGATGTAATAGGGAGCCACGTGAATTTGAGCAGGAGAATAAGATCAGACTTGTGCTTTAGGATTATCATTTTGACAGATAAGTCAATGACAGATTGTATAAGGGAAAGATTTGAGGCAAGAAATCCCATGAGAGAGTTGTTTCAGTACTGCAGGTGAGAAGGGCAGTGACTATATGAGTAGACTAAAGGGGACAGATTTGAGTCACATTGTGGAAGTAGAATTGGAAAGACTGAGTAACTTATTGAATAGGTATGGAGAGGTCAAGTAAGGAGTTATGAATGACTTTAGCATTATGAACCTGGGTGACTGGAAGGATACTGGTGCCATCCAAAGAAGGAGGGAAGTTTGGAATAGGAATGGATTTGGGTGAAAAATGTGTCCCTTTTTGAATTTGAGATGCATGTTAGAAATTTACTTTGAAATGTTCAATAAGAGTAATGATGTTCAGAAAGATATTAGGCTTAAAAAATAGATCTTGGAATTATTTTAAAAAAATTAAACTCATGAGCATTGATGAAGTCATTGGGAGAATGCAGAGAAGGAAGAGAATAGAGTCCAGGACAGAGTCTTGGGAAGTACCCATAGTTAAGGGGTGATATATTTGTAATGAATCTTGTAAGGGAGATCTAGATGTATTAATCAGACAGGAAAGAGGAGGAAGAAGAAGGGGAAGAGGATAAGGAGGAGGAGAGATAGAGACAGACAACCACAGAGAGAGCAGGAGATAGAGAGAAGAAAAGAGACAGACAGACAGACAGACAACCACAGAGAGACAGAGAGAGCAGGAGATAGAGAGAAGAAAAGAGAGAGAGACAGATAGACAGATAGACAACCACAGAGAGAGCAGGAGAGAGAGAGAGAAAGAGAGAGAGAGAGAGAGAGAGAGAGAGAGAGAGAGAGAGAGAGAGAAAGAGAGAGAGACAGAGACAGAGAGAGACAGAGAGAGAGAGAGAGAGAGAGAGAGAGAACCCAGAGAAAAGAGAGTATCAAGGTTGTGAAGATAGTCTTAGTGTTAAATGGTTAAATGGTTAATAAGGAGGAATGGGAAAAAAAAAACAGCAACCAGGTAACTTGGAAATTAAGATACTATTTACTTTGAAGAAAGCCATTTCATTTGAGTGATGAGGCAGAAGTGAGATATAAATAGTCAGTGAAAGGACAGAAAGGAGAGGCAACAAATTTAGACAGTTTTTTCCCCCTGCCATTTGCATATAGGGGATGGGTCACAGGATCATAGGATCATTGATTGAGAGCTGCAGGGAAATTTAGAGTCTTTGAGGCTGCATCCCTCATTCTACAGGGTCAGCAGTCAAAGCCTAGGACAGTTACATGTCTAGAGTCACATACCTAGTAAGTATCAAAGGTAGGATTCTAATACAGGTTTTCCTGACTCCAGGTTCCACACTCTATCTGCTATATACTATTTTGCTTTTCAATTACTTAGCTATGGGAAGATGACTTCTTTCATGTAGGAAAATGTAAGGAAGGTTTTTGTTTTTTGGATTGTGAAGACCTATTATTTAGAGGCAACAAGGAATAATCCAGTAGTAGGGATGAGGGTGGGGAGAGAGACAAAGTTAGAGACAGAGAGAGATGATTGTGGAAGCAATCTTTTTTTTAACAGTTATTTTTGATTTTGAGTTCTAAATTCTCTCCTTCCCTTGAGCCCCTCCCCAACCCATTGAGAGAACAAATTTATCAGTTCTCTAACTGGATGTGAATAATATTTTTTCATTATGAGTTTTTTGGAATTGCTATGAACTTGATTAGAGCGGCTAAGTCTTTCACAATTGATCATCATTGCAGTATTATTGTTATTATATACAGTGTTCTTCTAGTTCTGTTCAATTTACCTTGTATCAGTTCATATAAGTCTTGCCAGGTTTTTCTGGACCCCTCCCCATATAATTTCTTAAATATAATAGTATTCCATTACAATCATATACCAACACTTGTTTAGCCCTCAATCCCCAAGTGAGGGGCATGTAAGGGCAATCTTCTAGAGCCAACAGAATATGATGGGATCAAAATGAATTGGCCTTGGTGAGAAGGATCACCTCTGTATTAGACTGGAGTAAAGGTGAATGCAATGGGGAATGACACAAAATAGTTTTGAGATGGAGAATCTTGAAGATGAAAGGATGGAAAGGATCACAGCAAATGATTTCCATTTTTCTCATTAAAATATGAGATAGTGTCCCTTGATGAGAGGGGAATATGTACTGTGAGAGGCTGGAAAAGAGAAGAGAAAGACTGGAACAATCACTATTGGATAGAGAGTCAATTAGAGGAAAATAAAAGTATTTTTTACACATCTTCCATGAATTCTGGGCAAAGGTAGATGTGAATGTGGGGCATTGTACTTATATTCCCAACATTTTCAATGTTTTGGTTAGTTTTGCTAAACTTTTTTTTCATTCTTTCTTACAAGATTCATCTTTAGGATAGTCAAGGGGAAAATACATTGGGAAATGTAGATAATTAAAAAAATATATTGAGAAAAAATATTTGAAAAATATAATGATGGTCCAACCGAGATTAAATAGCACAAAAATGTTACCACAGTAACTCAGCTGGCTCAGCCAGAATGATTTTTTGACTTCCTCTAGCACAATTTAGCAGATTGTGAATAGGAGCAGCTGAAGAACATGGAGGAATAATCCAGGATTGGGCTTTGGCAAGGTGTGAGTACCAATAAGTCAAAGAGTCAAGAGATGTGAGGACAGTTTCCATTTTCCAGTTGTATCCAACTTTTTGTGGTTTTATTGGCAGATACTGGAGTGGTTTGTTTTTTTCCTTCTCTAGCTCATTTGGCAGATGAGGAAACTGAGGTAAATGGAGTCTGAGGCCAGATTTGAACTCAGGAAGATGAGTCTTCCTGACTCCAAGTAGGGCACTCCAACCACTATACTGTCTAATTGCTTGATACTCTTAGCTTTAGAGTAAGAACATTTCTTTTAAGTCACTTCATGGCTGCTTCCTTTCAAAAAGCCTTAGGAGATTTGCCTAGAAAGATTAAAAACCTGCAAGGTACTAGATATCTTCAAATTACTTTCCTTCCTACAGTAATGCAACAAATATAATAGAAATATATTACAGAAATATATATAGAAATGAAGACATTAAAAGTTCTAATGAACTTGTAGAAATTCTGGATTGAGAAGTGAAAAACATTGGCCTCACATCTCTGTTTATGCCATACTGTACTCCACTCAAATAGCCACTTGAATTTCAGCCACCTACTTTAATAATTATCTCAAAAGGGGAAGAAATGGGGGTGAGGAGTGAATTTTTTTGTTTTGTTTTTTGTTGGAGGTCGATTAAAATAGACCTGGGAATAACAAACTAAGCAATTTAGTTTTAATCTGACAAATATATTATTTGTAAGTAGAGGATTGCCAAGTTCTTGAACAAGGAAATGACATAATTAAAATGTTTGAAAATTTTATTTCTGAGATGTATATATTATATTGACTCCATAAAAAAATCATTGAATGGAAAGAAAAGGCTAAATATATGTAAGATTTGGTAGAGGAAAAATCAGTCAGTTTGATGCCTAAATGAAAGCAGAGATTAAAGTAAAAGAGTAGCAAAAAATAACGCTGGTATCATTGACAGAAATTAAGATTTGGAGAATTGATTTGTTTTGCAATGAAAGCAAACCAATAGCAGATTATAAACTCCTTGAGAACTGGGAGATTTTATTTCATCTTGAATACCTGTCATTGAGTTTTGCACTTAGTAGACTCTTAGGACATATTTGCTGAATTGAAAAATGTTGATTTCAGAACATCAGTTGCATATGATACAGGTAATATTGATAGCAAATAGGCCTTGCTATGGTCTTGAGTCACAAGAACTAGGGGTAAGGCTGAGCTGGTCTAGGAAACCCAGATGTTCCTGTGAGGGAAACAATGTCGTCTGCAGTAGAGCTGCAGTTAATGGGATAGAGTTCTGATCTTACCGTCTATTGAAGCCTATAGTAAAGTTCTAGTTAGAAGCTCAAGGCCTTGATGGCTTCTGGGAGTAGTTACTGCAAGTGAACTGCTTTTAGAGCCAAACTTCCAGGGAATCCCCATCTTTTGCTGGAGGACATTTTTGCCTTCTTTTCTAAACTTATGTTCTATCTACTCTATTTGTAGGAGCATCCAGATAGCACAGTAGATAGTGCACTAGGCCTGGCATCAGGAAAACCTGAGTTTAAATGTAGCCTTAGATACTTAACTAGCTATCTGACCCTGGGCAAGTCAGTTAACCAGTTTACCTTGGTTTCTTCATCTGTAGAATGAAGATAATAATAGTGCCTCCCTTTCAGGGTTTTCGTGAGGGTCAAATGAGATAGTGTTTGTAGAAAAGTGCTTGGCATGTAGTAAGTGGTGAGTAAATGTTAGCTTGTATCCTGTATATGCCTAATGCTAGTCATAGCCCTTCCCCCACATAAGCTTCTTGAAGGCAGGGACTGATTTGTTCATTGGTTTTTCTTTTTCCTTGTTTCTGTCATGCCTTGCTCAGTGTTCAACGTATAAGCATTTAATAAATTCCCATTGATTGATTGTGTGGGTATTTGTGTGTGTGTGTGTGTGTGTGTGTGTGTGTGTGTGTGTGTGTGTACCATGCATGTTTGATTTTCTCAGATAAGGGCCTCAAATGGTTTTGTGTCCTGTACAAAAGAAATTTTCATAGTGGGATCATCTTGTCTGTGTCTCTCTGTTCAGAGGTAGCACTAATCAGAAAGAGTTTAAAGCCTGATCAAGGGGTCCAAAACTGATGAGTAACCACTTTTGATTCCAGTTTGTGTAGCCGTTTTATGGTCTGAGATTGCCTGTATTCCCCACTGGAGGCAGCTTCATAGGAGAGGAGCAGGATATGGAGCAAATATCTATCTTTCCTGAGCATAGAGATTTGAATCTTAGAGAAAAATATTTGTCTCCAGAGTTCTGATTGAGGATGAACAGAGAAAACTTTCCTGATACAAGGGAATGAATTTATATTCTTCATTTGTCAGATACATTATTTTCCTGTGGCAATCTGGCATATTTCCTATTAATGACATCTTGCTACTTATGTTCCTTTACTAAAATTATTCCAATCACACCAACTCATCAAAACTATCCAAATACCTTTGAAGTTCAAGAAAAATTAGTGTGATTATCCTGAAACAGAATTAAGTATAACCAAATATTTTTCATATAAAAACATAGAAAAGAGAGATTTAGGTATCAATGATGATTTCTGTGATGTTTCCAGAATAGCTACATTCATGTTTATGAACTTTGGTAGATATATTTCTTTAATTTAACAAATATTTGATGAGTACAGCTATTTTATATTTGTGCATGTGAGTCTCTGTATATATACACACATATATATAGATATATATACACATATGCATATATGTATGTATGTATATATATGTATGTGTATGTGTGTGTGTGTGTGTGTGTGTGGTTAAGAATATTCAACTTACTGTAAGTGACCTGGGTTTGGATCCCAGCTCTGACACTTGCTAGCTGTGAGATTCAGGGTGAGGTTCTTAATCTCTCTGAACCAGTTTCTTCAAAAATGAAATGGGAGGAATGAAGCTACTACTTAACTGATAATGTGACTGTGAGAAAGGCACTTTGTGAACTCTAAAGCACTGGTTCATTAATATTTTATTGTGTTGAACCTTGTAAGATGACTGTGATAGAGTGGGAACAACATAGATATGGATTACAAAGACATGGATTTGAGTTCCAGTTCCACCCTTGTTATTATGTGAACTTGGTTAAGTCACTCACCTTGTTTATAAAAAGAAGATATTGAACTATTTACTTCATAAGGTTTCTCCAAAGAAAATAATTTACAAATGTAGGATTTAAGTCTGTAATGGAACAGAAATTATCAAGTCTAATTCCACCTATAGATGAGGGAGCTGAAGCTCAGAGAGGATAAGGGGCTAGATAGATAAAGCCATAGAGCCAGTGAAAGTGGAAATTCTCATCAATTTTTCTGTCTTCAAAGCCAGTGAATATCTAATCTTCTACACTGTGTACCTCACAGTCAGTCAGTGACAGAGGCAGGTTTAGACCTGAGGCTTACTGACTCCTTTTCTCTCTCTCCCTCTTTTTTGGGGGGGGGAGGGGGATGCAACCCAGCATTTATATAAGGGCAAATACTCTAGAAGAATTTATTTATTTATGCATTACCCTGCCTTCCTTTTGTCCTGACTTCTCATTTATGAGCAGAGGAAAAGTTTCTTCCCCCTTCAATTTATTATGTATTTTAAATATTCTTTACAAATTTTGAGTTCAAAATTTTCTTCCTCCTCTTGCCCCTCACCCACCCACTGAGAACTCAAACAATATATCAATTCTATATATCATGCAAAATATATTTTATATTAGCCATATTTTTTTAAAGCAAGAAAAATAAAGTAAGAAAATTATCCTTCAATTTATCCTCAGAGTTCATCAGTTCTCTCTTTGGAGGACAATAACATTTTTCCATTATCTTTCACAGTTGAACCTCTTTACAAAACTGTTGGTACCTTGTACAATGATTTCCTGGCTCTTTTCACTTTACTTTGCATTGGTTTATGTGGATTTTGCTATATTTTTCTTCAACCATTCTCCTTGTCATTTTCCACAGTACAATAGTGTTCCATTACAGTTATATACATCAACTTGTTCAGTCATTCCCAAATTGAAGAGTATTCCCTTGATTTCCAATTCCTTGCCACAACAAAAGAGATGCTATAAATATTTTTGTACATAAAGGTCCTTTTCCTTTGATTTCTTTGGCATTCAGATCTAGTAGTGGTATTACTAGGTCAAAGGGTATGCACAGTGTTATAGCCCTTTGACCCTAATTCCAACTTGTTTCCCAGAATGGTTAAACCAGTGTACAACTCCACCAACCGTTTATTATACTTATTTTTCCAGCATCCCCTCCAGCATTTGCCATTTCTGATAGATGTGAAGTGGTACCTTGTTTTAATTTGCCTTTCTCTAATCATTGATGATTTAGAATATTTTTTATATGACTATGGAGAGGTTTGATTTCTTTTTTTTTGAAAACTGCCTGTTCATATTCTTTGATGGTTTATCAATTGAGGAATGACTCTTATTTTTATAAATTTGACTTAGTTCTCTACTGAGTATATATATGAGAAATAAGACCTTTATTAGAAAAACTCTAAATTTTTTAAAATATTAATTCTTTATAATGTAGTTTCCCTGATTTTCTTTTAATTAGTTCTATTTTTACTTTTGCTTTGTTTGAGATCATGATTGCTACCCCAGTCTTTTTTTAAGTTTAGCTGAAGCATATAGGATTTTCCTCCAGCCCTTTATTTTACCTCTCTGTATGTTGTTCTGTTTCAAGTGTATCTCTTGTTAATAACATGTTGTTGGATTCTGGTTTCTAATATATTCTATTATCTGCTTCTGTTTTATGGGTGAACACATCTTATTCACATTCCCAGCTACAATTATTAACTGATATTTTTCTTCACCTAATTTTTTTCTTTCTCTTTTTCTCCTGTCTCTCCTTAAAAGTCTATTTTGCTTCTATCACACTGCCCCTCCCCCCTTCTCTTATCTCTTTTTCCTTTTATTTCCCTATTGGTAAGTTACTTTTCTATATACAATTTGGTATGTGTATATGTGTGTATTCCTCCTTCTTTGAACCATTTTCAGTGAGAATGAGGTTCAAGCATTGCCTGCCACCCCTCCACTTAAAGAAAATGTTTTAAGTATCCATTTCTCTCATTTCTAGAGCTGATTTATGAATGTCACATCATTCTTGTCTGTCTCTGAATTCATGCTGTTAGGAGAAAACTTACTGAAATATGTGGGAAGGAAAGAAGGAAAGTAGCTCTTGGGTGGCCTATTAATGTATAATTACCACCATCCTCCCAGTTACCCAGGCTAACAAACCTGGCTGTCATCCTTAATTCCTCACTCTCTTCCCCCCATATCCAGATGTCAAATCCTGTCATTTCTACCTTCATAACACATCTCATAGTATGCACCCTTTTCTCCTTTGACATTGGACCACCCTAGTGCAGGCTGTTACCACCTCATCCCTGAAATATACCGATAGTTGAATGGATGGTCTCTGTGTCTCAATTGTCTTCTTGCTCCTATCCATCGTTGTTTGGGAGGCTCTGAAGGAAAGTATGGGAGAGAAGAGGTATTAGACTGACTACCAAACTGAAAGTCTACAGAGCCATTGTGCTGACCTCATTGTGAAACATGGACAATCTACCAGTGCCATGCCAGGAAACTGAATTGCTTCCATTTGAACTGTCTTAGGAAGATTCTGAAGATCACTTGACAGAATAAAGTACCAGTCACTGAAGTCCTTACTATACTGCCAAGTATTTAAACTATGCTTCAGAGAGCGGAACTCTGATGGGCTGGTCACGATGTTTAAATGCAAAATGCATGTTTGCCAAAAAGACTATTTTATGGAGAACTCACATGGGGCAGGTGATCACATGGTGGTCAGAAGAGGCAATACAAGGACACTCTCAATGTCTCTCTCAAGAACTTTGGAATTGATTTTGTGACATGGGAATCACTGGGACAGGAGCACTCAGCATGGTGTACCCACATTAGAAAAGGTGCTGTGCTCTATTAGCAAAGCAGAATTGAAACAGCACAAGGAAACATAGGATGTGCAAATTTAGAGTATCCACTCCAAATGTTCACACAGATTATCTGTGCCCAATCTGTGGTAGAGCATTCCGAGCTCATATTGGTCAGGTCAGTCACAGGTAGACACGTTGAAACTGGACTTTATCATGGTGGTGTCATTTGGTCCTCTTTGAGAACTAAGGACAACAACCATCTCAGCTGTCAAGTTGATCTTCCTCACTTTGACTTTAAAAACCCTTCATGACTTGGCCCCTTCTCATTTTTTCAGTCTTCTTACATCTTCTAAGGACAACCCATCTGCTCTAGTGTGATCCACAAGATACCAAGAAACCTAGACAAAGGCACCTAGTAGGTGAACGAATGCACAGTAGGAAATGTCTAAAAAAACATGGACAAGACATAAACAAAGATGTGAGTGGGTTGTGCTGGACCTGAAATCAGGGGACTTGGCTTCAATTCTTAGCTCAAGCCACTTACTAACAGTATCACTTTAAGCAAATCATTTACCTTTTCTGCCCTTCACTCTCCTCACTAGTGAAAGTGAAGGCGTTGGATTGGCTGACGTCTGAGGTATTTACTTTTTGAAAGAGTATAATGAATGAACTTTACAAGTATGAGTTTATGATCTATATCACAAATTCTTAAAGGCAGCAAAATATCCATAGTGACTAGACTGTTAAGTGTTTCATAAATGTTTGCCAAATGGTTGAATTAAATTATTACAGTCAATTTTCTATTTTCCAAGAGTGAGTTCTCCACGACGCTGGTTATCTCAGGCAAATACGTAATTCCAACTTGACTGCCTTTGTTATACAGCATATTTCTTGGTTCATCTTTGCAATGATCCATTCGTATATTTGGACACTTAAAATTCATTCTAATATGAGTTTTAGTAGAGTGATAGTAAGAAGGTAAATTTGTCCCAACCTCAAATATCGTATTCTTCTCCTAGTCCAAATTCTAAACCAAATGACTTTTACTTTACTACCTAATTTGCTATTCCTGAGTTATTTAGAAATGAGTACTTTTAAACTCAGTATACTCTCTTGTTATGGCATAGAAGCACACACATACACACACACGCACATATATGTGTATATATACACATACTCTTATTTCAGTATAAATTTTAGTGTATATTCAGTATAAATTATGTATATACATGCAAACATATGTATGTATATATGTTTATGTTTGTGTGTAGAGAGATAGTTACTTAGCACAGAGTCCAAATTGAAGAGAGATTCTCTGTTGATGGTGAGGTTTTCCAGATGCTTTTGTTTGCAAATGATACTTGGCTGACTACATGAATCGCTGGAATAAACAGTGAGAGATTGGTGTAACTATCCACACAGGAAAAAAAAGAAAGCCTGTTGCCTAGACCAAGGATGGGAGGGCCAAATCCAGCCTGCTGTCTATTTTTATATTGCCAACGAGTTTAGCTAAACGTGGTTCAGAAACAGGCAGTGAGACAAATTATATATACATACATACATATAGACATACCCACAGTTCAGCCATGTATGTGTGTATGTGTGTACATGTAACAGTTTCTGTTTATGGTCAGTCTTCAACTCCCTGGAGTAATATTCCTACAAAATAACACATACAAAAAAATGCAAATGTTGATACAACACTGAGTCTAAGGGAAATAAGTTTCTTTTGTAATCTTTTGCTAAAGATTTCTGAAAAAAACACTATTTTGCATACAATTCTTTATAAGAAGACATTAATTCTGACATTATGCACTATTTCTAACACAATAACCATGAATTAACCCATAGAACACAGTAATAAAGACAGGTAACATTTTTTCTGAATAGTAATTCCCAATAATTCTGTGATTTATTATGCTAAAATTTCAATTACAAAAACAAAACAAAACAAAATATTGATTTCAGGCCACATTCACTCGATAATATGTGAAATCAACAATACCATACATACCTTTTCCCTTTTGTGGATATGATGAATTGTCTTTTGTTAGTACCAGACTCACACCCGACAGTGGCTGCAGACATTCTGGCATGAAGTTCATCAAATACCTTTATTTTCTCACTGAGCCACATCACTGACTTTGAATGCTTGGGCTTAGATCCCAAAGGACTTGTACTACCTTTGGGAACATAATTGCAACACAAAACTTGAGTTTTGAAGGCAAACAGTAAAAATGTGCAACAAATGAGTAGGGGAGTTCTTTACAATGGTAGGATAAACAAGACCAGTGAAGCTCCTAGTAGGATACCAGCTTTTCCAGAAACTTGCACACATCATGCTTCTCATTTTTTTCTCCACAGCACAGAGCCGCAAATGTCTGTGGCTGCCAATGTGAAAGTGAAAGAGGCTACTAGTAAATCACACAAATACTTGAAGTGACTGAAATGAAACACAAATGTTGAAGAGTGAATTGATAGTATATCGTACACAGTTGTGTGTATATATACACATGCAAATATATGTGTACACATGTATACACAGAATTTCTGCATAATATATAGTGTGTATATATATACACATGCATATGTTTACATACACATATAGATGTATATATAGATGGTATATACATACATTTTTTATAGTATATAATATATACAGAAACTATGTATAATATATACATATACACATAGAACTATATATAAGTACAAAAATTATTATACATACATATATAGAGCTTAAACATATGTATGTGTGTATGTATTTATAATTTTTTTCCCATCTCTTTCTGTACCACCTAAGTTAGCTAAGTTCGCTAACCATAGAAAAACAGACAGCAGACTGGATTTGGTCCTCCCAGCAACAATCTAGAGAAAAGGCTTTTTTTTTTTTTTTTTTTTACTGTGTGGATGATTAGGCCAATCTCTTTGGAGACTACATTGTTCCAGGGCTTGATGTAGTCAGTCAAGTATCATGTACGCAGAAGAACATCTACAGGACCATCATCAGGGAATCTGCTTCAATTCTGGACTCTGTACCAAACAGCAACTTTTATTTTTAATGTTTATTTATTAATTTTTATTTTTCAACATTCATTTCCACAAAATTTTGAGTTCCAAGTTTTCTCCCCATCTCCCCACTCCCACCACCCTATCACACCTTGCATTACCCCTTCTCTCAAAATGCCCTCCCTTCTATCATATCCCTCCCTTCCCTTATCCCCATCTTCTCTCATTTCTTGTAGGGCAAGATTGATTTCTATACCCATTACCTGTATTTCTTCTTTCCCAGTTGTATGCAAAAGCAATTCTCAACATTTGTTCCTAAAACTTTGAGTTCCAACTTCTCTTCCTTCCTCCCTCTCCACCCATCCCCACTGAGAAGGCAAGCAGTTCAGTATAGGCTATATATGTGTAGTTTTGCTAAAGACTTCCATAATAGTCTGTTGTATAAGACTAACTATATTTCCTTCCATCATATCCTGCCCCACATTTATTCTATTCTCCCTTTTGACCTTGTCCCCCCCAAAAGTGTTTACTTCTAATTACTCCCTCCTTCCATTTACCTTCCCTTCTATCATCCCCCCCACCTCACTTGTCCCCTTCTCCCCCACTTCCCTGTATTGTAAGATAGACTTTCATACTAAATTGAGTGTGCATATTATTCCCTCCTTAAGCCAGATGTGAAAAGAGTAAGATTCACTTTTTCCTTCTCACCTCCTCCCTTTTCTCCTCCATTGAAAAAGCTTTTTCTTGCCTCTTTTATGATAATTTGCCCCATTCCATTTTCTCCCTTTCTCCTCCCAATATATTCCTCTCTCAACCTTTAATTTTTTTTTTTAGATATCATCCCTTCTTATTCAACTCACCCTGTGCTCTCTATTTGTGTGTGTGTGTGTGTGTGTGTGTATAATCCCTCCAAATACCCAAATATTGAGAAAAATCTCAAGAGTTACAAATATTATCGTTACATGTAGGAATATAGGCAGTTCAACTTTAGTAAGTCCCTTGTAATTTCTCTTTCCTGTTTATCTTTTCATGTTTCTCTTGATTCTTATGTTTGAAAGTAAAATTTTCTTTTCATCTCTGGTCTTTTCATCAAGAATTCTTGAAAGTTCTCTATTTTATTGAATGACCATTTTTTCCCCCTGAAGTATTATCATACTCAGTTTTGTTGGGAAGGTGATTCTTGGTTTTAATTCTAGTTCCTTTGACTGCTGGAGTATCATATTCCAAGCCCTTCAATTCCTTAATGTAGAAGCTGCTAGATCTTGTGTTATCCTGATTGTATTTCCACAATACTTGAATTGTTTCTTTCTAGCTACTTGCAATATTTTCTCCTTGACCTAGGAACTCTGGAATTTGGCTACAATATTCCTAGGAGTTTTTCTTTTCAAATCTCTTTCAGGAGGTGATTGGTGGATACTTTCAATATTTATTTTGCCCTCTGGTTCTAGAATATCATGGCAGTTTTCCTTGATAATTTCATGAAAGATGATGTCTAGGCTTTTTTTTTGATCATGGTTCTCAGGTAGTCCCATAATTTTATAATTGTCTCTCCTGGATCTATTTTCCAGGTCAGTAGTTTTTCCAATCAGATATTTCACAATATCTTCCATTTTTTCATTCTTTTGGTTTTGTTTTGTAATTTCTTGGTTTCCATAAAGTCATTAGCTTCCATCTGCTCCATTCTAATTGTTTATTTTTTGTCTATTTTTATTTATTATTTTCATTGTTCCAAAATCACTACCATACAACCTAGATTTTTTTCTTTCTCTACCTCCCCCCGCAACTTTCCTCTCCATCCCCAAGACAGCACACAATTTTATATGGGTTCTCCACATACATTCTTATTAAATACATTTGCATCATAGTCATGTTGTATAGAAGAATTAAAATGAATGGGAGAAATAATGTAAGAAATCAAAACATAATACAAAAGAAAATGATCTGCTACAATTTGAGATTGAATTCCATAGTTCTTTCTCTGGATGTGGAAGGCATTTTGCCTTAAAAGGCCAATGGCAATTTTTAAAGTCCTTGCATTGCAATGAAGTTCTAAGTCTACTGGAAAAATTTTTTGCACGCTGTGGTTGCTGTGTACAAAGTTGTCCTGGATATGATCCTTTTGCTCAGCATCAGATCATATAAGTCTTTCCAGGTCTCTCTGAAGTCTTTCTGTTCATCATTTCTTGTAGTGCAATAGTATTCCATTATATTCACATATCATAACTTATTCAGCCTTTCCCCAGTTGATGGACATCCCCTTGATTTCCAGTTTTTGGCCATCACAAAGAGTGTTGCTATAAATATTTTTGTACATGTTGGACCCTTTCCCATTTTTATGATCTCGTGGGGATACAGCCCTAGAAGCAGTATTGCTGGGTCAAAGAGTATGCACATTTTTTAGCCCTTTGGGCATAGTTCCAAATTGCTCTCCAGAATGGCTGGATCAGATCACAGTTCCACCAGCAATGCATTAGTGTTCCAACTCTCCCACATCTTCTCCAACATTTATCATCTTCCTGTTTTGTCATGTTTACCAATCTGTTAAGTGTGATGTGGAATCTCAGAGTTGTTTTTATTTGCATCTCTCTAATCAATAGACATTTAAAGCATTTTTTTCATGTGATTATAGATGTTTTTAATTTCTTTCTCTGAAAACTGCCTGTTCATATCCTTTGATCATTTGTCAATTGGGGAACAACTTGTATTCTCATACATTTGACTCAGTCCTGTATATATTTTAGAAATGAGGCCTTTATCACAGACACTAGTTGCAAAAATTCTTTCCCAGTTTTCTGCTTCCCTCCTAATCTTGATTGCAGTGGATTTTGTTGTGCAAAAACTTTTCAGTTTAATGTAGTCAAAATTATTCATTTTGCACTTCATAATGCTTTCTATCTATTCTTTAGTTAAAAATTCTTCCCTTCTCTATAAATATGTTAAATACACTATTCCTTGCTCCATTAATTTGTTTATAATATCAATCTTTTACCTAGATCATGTACCCATTGGAACTTTATTTTTATTTATGGTGTCAGGCATTAGTCTATGCCCAGTTTCCACCACACTTTTATCCAGTTTTCCCAGCAATTTTTGTCAAACAGTGAGTTCTTATACCAGAAGCTGGGGTCCTTGGGTTTATCAAACAGTAGATTGCTCTATTCATTGCCTACTGTGTCTCGAGTACCGAGCATATTCCACTTATCTACCCTCCTGTTTCTTAGCCAGCACCAAGTGGTTTTGATAATTGCTACTTTATAATATAATTTGAGATCTGGTAGAGCAAGGCCACCTTCCCTAGCATTTCTTTTCATTAGTTCCCTTGCTATTCTGGACCTTTTGTTCTTCCAGATGGATTTTGATATTACTTTTTCCAGATCTAGAAAATAATTATCAGGTGGTTTGATTGGTATGGTACTATATAAGTAAATTAGTTTAGGTAGAATTGTCATTTTTATTATATTGGCTTGGCCTACCTGTTGAGCAGCTGATGTTTTTCCACTTACTTAGATGTGACTTTGTTTGTGCAGCAAGTATCTGGTAATTGTGTTCATATAGTCCCTGGGTTTGTTTTGGCAGGTAGACTCCCAAATATTTTATAATGTCTACCCTAACTTTAAATGGGATTTCTCTTTCTATCTCTTGCTGTTGGGTTTTGTTAGTAATATATGGAAATGCAGAAGATTTGTGTGGGTTTATTTTGTAAGCTGCAACTGCCAAAGTTGTTTATCATTTCAAGTAGCTATTTACTTGAATCTCTGGGATTCTCTAAGATTATCATCATATCATCTACAAAGAGTGATAACTTAGTTTCTTCTTTGCCTATTCTAATTCCTTCAATTTCTTTTTTTTCCATTCTAATTTTTAAAGAACTATTTTCTTCAGTGAGCTTTTGAATCTCCATTTCCATTTGGCTAATTCTGCTTTTTAAAGCATTCTTCTCATTGCTTTTTGGACCTCTTTTGCCAATTGAGTTAGCCTATTTTTAAAGGTGCTATTTTCTTTAGCATTTCTTTGGGTCTCCTTTAGCAAGCTGTTCACTCCCTTTTCATGATTTTCTTGCATCTCTCTCATGTCATTTGCCAATTTTTCCTCTACCTCTCCTACTTGATTTTCAAAATTCTTTTTGAGCTCTTCCATGACCTGAGACCATTGCATATTTATTTTGGAGGTTTTGGAGGCCTTGACCTCTGGTGGTATGCATTTTTCTTCCTCATGTGAAAAGATGGAGGAAAATATCTGTTCATCAAGAAAGTAACCTACTATAGTTTTATTTTTTCCCTTTTTTGAGTATTTTCCCAGCCAGTTACTTGACTTTTGAGTCCTTTGTCAAGAGTAGAGTGTACTCTGGGGACCTGTAAGATCTCAGTTCCTCCAGGGTTGCACAATCAAGGGAGAGGAGTTTACTCCTAGTCTGGCCTGTGCCCTGGTCTGGGAGCAATCAAAAACTTTTGTGCCCAGAATGCCAGTAGCAGACTTCCCTCTTCAAAGCTGCCTCCAGTTCCACCAGGCCAGCACTCCTCCTCACCCCAGGCCCTGGCTCAGGGCTGAGATTTAGATCAACTCCTCAATTCCCCCAGGTGCTTTAGGCA
This sequence comes from Bettongia penicillata ogilbyi, assembly GCA_023548195.1. Taxonomy (NCBI): domain Eukaryota; kingdom Metazoa; phylum Chordata; class Mammalia; order Diprotodontia; family Potoroidae; genus Bettongia; species Bettongia penicillata. The sequence goes on along the minus strand of JAJHZJ010000502.1, from coordinate 396,032 downwards.
GAGGACTTAAAAAATGGACACTGCTGCTGCAGTGGCTGCTAGTGGCAGGACCAGACTGTGTTTCCTTCTCACCCAGATGAAAAGCTTTCTCACTGACCTTTGAAGTTATGTTTGGCATTGTGGGTTGAGGGATCTGAGAACTGCCTCTGCTGCTGGGAATTCTGCCCCCTGAGGTCTGTTTTGGTCCTGTTTCTGCTGGTGCTGAGAGGCCAGGGCTGGGCTGGGCTCAGTGGACTGCGCTCCACTTCATGCCCCATATGATAGACCTTTCCTGTTGTTTTCCCAGGATACCTTGGGCTGGAAATCTCTTTCACTCTGTTGTTTTGTGAGTTCTGCTGCTCTAGAATTTGTTTTAGAGTTACTTTTTACATGTATTTTATGGGCTGTGGGGGAAGTGCTAGAAAATCTACATCTTTCTACTCTGCCATCTTGGCTCCCCCAAACAACATCTTTGATAAAGTCATTTGCTGTTGATGAGTATACATATCCCTGGTCTCTACCATATTTGACTGAACAACAGAGTTGTTTGTTATGTCTTTCAAAGCAACTTGTATCATTTTGGCAAAGCATGATCAGTGCTTGCTGGAAAAAATTCTTTGATTTGTCATTTTGCATATTAAATCAAATTTTTTTTGTCAGAAGAAACAAGTCAAATCCATTTTATAATTTCTGTACCTTTTGCTCATCTATATGTCTGTCAAGATATAGGCTGCAGAATGTAATTTTTTAAGTCTTCCCATTCTCTCCACAAAATTTCATGCAGTATGACTTTGACACTTGTGTATGTTATATTCAGCAAATGACAAAAATGAGAGTTCCTGTTCTTTTTTTTTGTATTTAATTTAAATTTATTTATTTAAGTTTTCAACATTCATTTCCACAAAATTTTGTGTTCCAAATTTTCTCCCCATTTCTCCCCTCCCCCCACCCCAAAACACCAAGCATTCTAATTACCAATCTGTCTCCCCTTCTAACATCCCTCCCTTCCCTTATCCTCATCTTCTCTTTTGTCCTGTAGGGCAAGATAACTTTCTATACCTCATTACCTGTATTTCTTATTTCCTAGTTGCAACAACAATACCCAACCCACAGAGTTATTGCAAAAATTGAATGAAAGGATATATATATATATATATATATATATATATATATATATATATATATATATATATATTAAGCATTTTGGAAACCTCAGATCTCTACATAAATGTCAGGTATTGTTATTTAAAAATTTAGGAAAGACCTTATTGATCAGTAGGGGAATAGAACAATAACTATTACACATAACTTAATCTCTGCATGAGAGAATTATGAAGCAAAATGTTATGGGATATCTTAGGAGAAAGAGGCTTCTGTTTTCTCCAAGTTTATTACAAGATTTAATCAACTTGTGAATCATTTAATGTCATTTAGCTTCATTGTGATAAATAGTTGTGCTTTCAAGGTCAACTAGATGAGTTTTTGGGAAAGTGTTGCAATGTTCCAATCAGTTGGTTATTTTCTTATTTTCAAAATTGGGGTTGGGGAGTTAAATGCCTGCATTAAAGCAATGGATGTAAAATGAACAGTTAACTAGAAAGAGTCAGCACAACTCTAGGAAAAACAGATCACATCAGGCCAGCTTTATTTATTCATTTTAAAAAATCAATCATTTGATTAAAAGATCAATCAATTCATTTTAAAAGTCAATCAGGTGAACCCTATGGATATGATATACTTAATTTTCGACAAATGATTTTACAAGTATTCTGGAAAAGATAGAAAATTGTACTCTAAACAATAGGTAGTCAATGTGGAAATTGGTTTTGCTTAGCTATGATTACTTATTAGAAGAGTTTTCTTTTTCTTTTTTTTTCCCAATGAGGAGGAGAGGTGGAAGAAAGGTACAATAAATTCATTTTAACTGAAAAACTAGACTAAATGAAAAACAAATGGATTTATACATGATTCAATTACCAGACCCAAAGTTTAATCATTACTGTTTTGACATCATCTGGGAAGCATATTTCTAGTATAATACTATAGAATTATCATTTTTATCAATGATTTGGAGGTATAAATGCTTTGTTTAGAAAATTTGCCTATGGCATAACACTTGAATGACAGTATCAGGATCTCTGGACAGGCTAGATCATTGAGCCAAATCTGGTACAATAGCATGTAGCAAGGATAAAATTAAAGTCTTACATTTGGGTAAAAATCAAACTCACAAGGGCAAGATGGAGGTATTATAATTTGTGATGAACTGCAAATTCAATATGAGTCAACAAAGTAATAGGGCAGTCAAATAAAAGCTAATGCTATCTTGGGCTTCATTTGGAAATGCATCATATCTGGGACTAGGAAGGCAACAGAACCACTATGTTCTGCTGTTCTTGGTTCACATCTGTTTGGACTACCATATTTCAGAAAAGACATAAGTAAGCTAAGGAGCATCTGGAGGAGAGTCAACATGATGATGAACAGTCTTGAGGTCATGTCTTATGAACATTAGTTGAATGAACTAAGGATGTTCAGCCTGGAGAAGAGAAGGTAGGGAAGGTGGTACACAATAGCTATCTTGAAGCATTTGATCATATGTATGAGGAATTAGTCTCTGTTGCTTGGTCCCAGAGGGCAGAACAAGGTTTAATATATGGGAGTTGAAAAAAGCTGAATTTAATTTGATTTAGGGAAAAACTTCAGAACAACTACAGAATTATCCAAAAGTAAAATGGGTTTTCTTGGAAGGCAGTTGGTTCTCTCACATTTGAGGTACTCAGCAGTGGCTGCATGACTACTTATAGGGAGAAAATTTTATTTGATATTTTGAAAAGTTTCAGTTATTGATTCAACTAGAGAATATCTTGCAGCCCTTCAAACTCTGAGATTCTGTGGGGATAAAAAATGCCCCCAGTGGAAAAGATGCTGGTACTTGCTATTGAGGCACAGAACACTTTCTGTGAGGGTTTCCTCTTTGTTGTATACTGCAGAGTCACCAGGGCCTTTCTGATTATACCAGAAGTATCAAACACATTCATTGCAGCCCTTCACATTCCCTTATGTGACACAACAAGATTAAAATGTAATTGGTAAATATTAAAAAAATATTGATAATATTAATATGTGGTTTTTTAACGTGTGGTCTGAAGGGATCCTTATCGTTTAGTCATTAGGGAAATCATTGAACTTGAGGGAAAATTCCAGCCTTGGGGAGAGGAGCATCCAAATTCAAACAAACAAATATAAACCAAAAGCCAGTTTAGATCAGGAGCTAAGATCTTTTTAGAAGCATTAAAATCTAAGCAGCAAAGACAGGAATGTGAAATTTGGATGTAGGAATGATGATGTCAGGGAAAATAGTTGAAATTTATATAGGCATAAATGTAGCTATATGTGTCATGGCAATGTGCTAAGCACTTTGCAATGATTTCATTTGATCCTTGTAGCAACTCTGCAAGGTAGGTCCTATTTTTATCCTCATTTTACAGATGAGGAGACAGAGGTTAACTGATTTTCCCAGGGTCACACATCTAGGAAGTATCCGAGACTGGATTTGAACTCAGGTCTAGTAGACCTAAATTGAAGTCTAATTCTTTATCCATTGAGAAACTTTGCTGCCTGACCCCTTAATGATTTCAGATACTGAGAATAACATGTGAAAAAAGAAAGGGAATAAGTTTAGGAAAAGCTTTATTGGCAAATAGGAAAGAGGGGGGCAGAGGAGAGAGAGAAAGGGTATTGATTTATAACTCAGACACACATACTCAAAGAGAGTACAACTCATATAAGAGTGGTGATGTGTTGGGGAGTGCAGAAACATGGTCCATTCAGGAGGAAGGAGTGTGCTCCTGCCAGAGGGGAGAGTACACTCCCAAATGCCCTTCTGAGAGGGATTCTTATACTCTGATTTTGGGAGACCTCCCTTGGATCTGGTTAGGGCAAAATATTCAGGGTTTTTTTTATCAGGAAGAAAAACAAGCTGGTGGTAGATAAAATATTGTTTTGGGGTTTTGTATATCAAAGAGAAAAACAAACTGGTGGTGGATAAAATATTTTGGGCACACAGCTACACTGATTTTAGAAAAATATTATTGTCAATATTTTTCCACAAATATGTTCTATAAATTTACAACTCCTTTAAGAGGATACTGTCATGATGGTCTCAAGACTACCAAGCCTAATCTTATAATATCTACCAGTGAGATTATGGACTCAGAGAAATGGAAAAAAGCATTGGATTTGGAGTAAAAGGGGACTTTCTTGCCAGTCCTGGCTCTGCTATTTCCCTGGGTGACTTTGCTCAAGTCACTTAACTATTCACATTCTCAGTTTCTTCAACTATAAAAGAGGGTATTGGATTAAATTTCTTTTAAAGTTTCCTCTCTCAATCAATAATCCTATGATACTTTCTATAGTAATTATGAAACAAATGTACAAAATCTTGACAATTTAAAAATGATTATTTATTATGTAGATACCATTCTGGAATTGAGTAATTCAATTTCTTCTGGAAAGGTCATTTGCTTTGCAAAGCTCTGCATACCCAGCTCAAGGGAATGTTTATCTGGCAACCTAAAGGGAGGCAAAGGAGCCAGGATAAGAACGTCTGAGAACTGATGTGGATCCATTTTTTTGGCAGAGTTGCTCCTAAAACTCTGACTAGAGATCACAGTTCCCAAGGGAATCTAATACACCTGTAGTGGAAGGAATGTCTCTGAGAGTCTAACCAGAAAGGTCCATGTTTAATTCACTCCTTCAAATTCCCTAGGCAATGATTACATTTTACTGCAAAGTCGTAGCAGGAAACTTCTGGCCTCTCTCTGCCTACTTATTTGAAGAGGAGTGGACTATTCTGTAAATCACTATTTAATAGACAGAATTCAAAATTGGAATTGTTTGTCATTTTATCTCTAGGATACCATACAGTGTCACCTGGAAGAACATTCTGAGTAGTTTTAGTAGCTCATCTTGATGTAAATATGTGGAGTCCCTTAAGATTTATTTCCGAACACCAATGTTTCATCATATCAGCATTCCAGGCAGTTACCCTGTGTCATGCCAAGCAGTGGGTTAACATAACACTTCCCCCGGATTGGACAAAACTTTTTTAGATTCATTGCTGCTCAACAATTCTTATGTATTTTTCCGCAAGGAAACATCATAGAAAATCAGCTCAGAAGCTAACCAGATAAATCTCCTGAATTTGTAGATTGATGCCTTGTATCCCAAATTCTTGCTGAATCAAAGCACTGCCCTTTACAGTGCTTGGAATTTTGCCATTTTTGAAGTAGTAGATAGAAATAAAACCTGGCAAATGCTGGCTCCCTGGTCTGCTCTATACTTTGCCACACTGCTTGATTTAAGAGTGTTGAGATCAAACGTGCCTGACATCAGGAAACCTGAGGTTGAATTGGCTCCAAGTTCTGCCACTGGCTATATGACTTTGTCTCTGAAACTCTCTATACCTCAGTTTCCTTCTCAGTAAAAAGGGAATATTTCCATTCTCTGCACCACAGTGTTTTTGAGGATGAAATGAGAAAATATTTATTAGGAATAAAACCATTACCTTGTTAATTCAGGTGCAATGTTGGGATGAAATGAATTATTTGTAGGTCATTGAACAGTTAAAAAAAAGTTTGCTTAGTTCCAACATAGCTAGTATTTGCAATAAAAATACACTGACACTTAGCTTTGGTAGATGCTACTCTACCAAAGTGGTATGGTGGTACAGTGGGCAGAGCTTGGAATCAGGTCTGGATTGGAAGACTCATCTGGGTTTGTAATCAGGAAGACTCATCTTGGTGAGCTGAAATTCAGTCTCAGACACTTATTAGCTGTGTGATCCCGAGCAAGTCACTTAATCCTGTTTGCCTCAGTTTCCTCATTTGTAAAATGAGTTAGAGAAGGAAATGGCAAACCAATCCAAGATTTTTGCCAGGAAAAACTCCAGATGCAGTCCTGAGGAGTTGGATATAACTAAAAACAACTGAATTACAACATCAAAAACACTCTATACCACCAGCCCATCTTCATATAAAAATTCATCTGTTCAGCATGGAAAAGGTGGAATGACCTGTGTGATCTTTAGCCATTATTCAAGTTGGAGGAGCATGAACCTTACAAAGGCAGAAACATTTTTTTTCTTTTGCTCCTAGATGATCAGGAAGCCATTTCAGCACAGCCAGAGATGACCAGGAAGCTGCATGAAGGGAGATCCAACTTGATCCTTTCCCACCTCTGGTCAATCACGTCCTAACTTTGTTACCTTTTAGGAAAAAATTGCTCTTAACCCACCCTGGGAGGGAAGGGACACTGGTAAATAGTAGTCCTACCGCAGTGTACAATCAATCAGTATTTATTAAGTGCTAAGTCATTGTGCTAAGAACTCAGGCTACAAGAAGTCTCTAACCTCAAAGAGTTTATAATCTAATGAGGGCAATAACATGCAAACACATATATAAAAAGAAAGCTACTGTAAGAGTTGAAGTTCTCTCTAATGGAAGCTTGATTAGGGGAGGCTTGTCTTGTAGGAAGCAACACCTTTTGTTAATTTCTAATGAGGCATTGGGTCATGAGGGTTGTGATGCCCTCTGGCTCTGAAAAGTGCATATATATATATATATGTATACTCTGGGATGAGATTTTGCTTTGGGGCTCACTCTTTGGAAGAAGTTTCCTGTGCCCATTATGACTCTGGGTAGCCATTAAGGAGCTCCCCCCATCCCCTTTGAAAACCCAGATGTTGGTGCTTCTCTCTGGTAACTATGTATGTATGTATGTAATGGTCAGACAGCTGGATCTGTCTCTTGATCTGTGATGTATGTATTGCTTATGGTCAGACAGAAGACCTGTCTCTTAGTCTTTATTTCTCTGCTTGTATTTTCTCTGTTAGTGAATGTAATTAAAGTATATCGTTGACGCCTTACAAGTTGTTTCCTTAGAAAAGCAGATCTAAGAACTTGTGCCAGCAGGTCATCTGGATGTGTGTCAGGGTGCTTGCTGCAACAGCTACAGAATAATAGGAAATAATTAACATAGGGGAGGCACTGAAATTAAGAGGGGTTAGAGAAGGCTTTCTGGTAGAAGAGAGAATTTTAGTTGTGACTTAAAAGAAATCAGGAAGGTCAGCAGTCAGCATAGAGGAAGAAGAGCAATCCAGGTATAGGGTACAGTCAGAGAAAATGCCAGAACCTAAAGATGGAGTGTTTTGTTTATAGGACCACCAGGAAAAGGCTAATGTCACTGTATTGTACTTAAGAGTATTATGCAAATATTGACTATTCTAATGACTTTTTCAGTCTTTCACACTATATGGGTCCTATCTATTCTGCCAGAGATGCTAATCTTGATGAAGAATAATTCTATGGGTTACCTTGAAGACATCCAACAATGACTGGACTTGTGGTATATCTTTTTCAGGAGCCATAGTAGCTCTAGCAGTTAAATCTCTTTTCAAGGAGATACTAATAGGAATACTTTGCCCATGAAAGATGATGCAAACAGGTAGGAAGGTTTTCTCCAATTCATCATATACAAAATTCTCTGCTTAGTGAGCATTTAAGAAATACTTATGGTATGACTGAAACTAGCAACAAGTAGAAAGTATCTATTTTAGCCCTTAACAGGCAGTGTTTTACAGGGTTTCTAATTGCTACATGTCTCTTAATTAGTTTGCAATCACTGTAGGGGAGAAATGATATTCTATGCTATTTTAATATTTCCTACATTATTTGGTATAGCCCTGAAAACATAGCAGAATCTGAATAAGTATTTAGGAATTAGAAATGCACATCTTTTGAATACAGTTCCTTAAAAGTGTATACAATGGAAAGTATGTTGAGCTGAGCATCAAGAGACATGGGTTCAAATCCTACCTCTGCTACTTACTGCCTGCATGAGTTCAAATGAATGATATAACTTCTCTGGGCCTCAGTTTTCACCTCTGTGAAATGAAGACGTAGAATAGATGCTAAGTCAATATACAGCAATAATGTCAACTTCCATTAAGTTCTAATCACTATATCCTGTGATATGAACCTATTTATGACTTCTTTTATGACTCTACACCTGCATTGCTGACTCATCTTCTCAAGACTTTTTCTACCACGCCCCTGAGTCATGGTAGACTCCCTCATTCCCTTTCAACTCCCCTTTATGTATTATTTTCACTCCATAGAAGCTAAGCTCATTGTGGCAAGCTATTTTCTTTTTTTATGCTTATTTGCAGTGCCAGCACTTAGCATCGTGCCTGACACATAGTAAGCACTTAATAAGTGCTTGCTGATTATTTTACCTGTACCTAGGTAGATACTTAGTTGGCACCATGGATTGAGCACAGGACTTGGAGTCAGAAATATTCAAGGTCAGATCTGATCTCAGATGTATGCCAGACATGTGTGACCTTGAATGACCTTGAATCACTTAACCTTTGTCTGTCTCAGTTTCATCTATAAAGTAGGAATAATAATGGCACCTACCTTTCAAAGTTGTGAGGACAAAATGAGGCATTTGTAAAGTGTATTTGCCAACCTTAAAGAATCATGAGGCTGCTAGCTATTATTCCCAAGTATTGGATTCTTAGTATTCTCAGGTACTTGGTTGGACTTGCATTTATACAAAGGGTTTCCTCACTGCAATAAATAAATAAATAAAATAAGAACTTTCCTCTTCCTCCTTGTCATCCTCCATTTTATCCTTGACCTTAGCATGCTCGTTCTCTGAAATGTCATTCGGTTGGTTAAACTTCCCCCTCAACCATGCCTGGCCACATGGAAGTGAGAAGATTCTTATGAGTTCTTTCTTAGAGGAAAGATTTCCTTCCTTATATGGTGGAATCATAGAACATTAGAACAGGAAAGGGTCATAGCAATCTTTGTCCTCACTTTATGGTTGGGGAAATGACTGGAGTCCAAAGAAATGAGGTAACTTGCCCAAGGTCACACAGTCAATAAGTGACAGATTGGAGATTTGAACTGTGGCCTTTTAATCTTTATCCAGTGTTTTCTGTCATAGGGAACTCAGGTAAGGGAGAGATCCTGCTGGGCTGGGTTAATTGGGGAAGGCTTCATGGAGAAAAGGCAATTTGCTGGCCCTTGGAGGATGAGAGCTTTGAACTTTTGTGGATAGATTTTGGTATTGGGGAAATTTGGTTTTGGGTGACACAGTATATGGAGAAGGACCCAGGAACTCTTTTGGATTGTGACATTGACTTAAGCCCACTTCCAGTGTGTTCTTCTATTGCAGGAGGGTACCAGGCAGGCCTTAGGAGGTGATTGTAACACTTGGAGTTGTAGGATTCTCCACTGTCAAAATTTTCAGTATAACTTAAGACTGAGGATGGGCTTATTTACTTTGCCACATACTTAAAACTAGAGTTTAGGTATTTGAGGGTTTTTTTTTGTTACAAGATAGTTTTGAGAAATCATTACAACATATAATTCTTATTTAGGGATTTGCATAAACTTATATGATATATATTTATTAGTAACAACCATTTTTTCTTATTAAAATGGGATTTTTAGAATTATCTTTTATCTTTGCAAACCATAGGGAACAAAGTATTACAGTAACACTTTACAAAGCATTTTTCACCACATCATAACAATGTTGAAAGATACTTAAAGATTTGAAAGCATAGGATAGCTTACAGTGCTTTTCTTTTACTCACTAGAACATGTGTTATATCCATTTAAAAAGATTAGTTTTTGGGTCATAAATTTAGAGTTGGAAGATACCTCGGAGGTTCCAACTTTTAGGTGAAAAAACTGGGATCCAGGGAGTTTAACTGATGTCCCCAAGGTGACACAGGTAGTAAGTAGCAGAGGTATGATTTGAACTCAGGTCCTTAGATTACAGAGTTAATGTTATTTATGCTCTACTATGCTGCCTTCTAAGGAACTGCAGCTCAGAACTGTTGTCATTCATTTATTCTAACATGGCTAAAGTGTAAGACTAACCCATTTCTTATAACTTCTGCTATAGTAAAAAGCCTTTCTAGGTACTTGTGAGAAAACCAGTCCTTCTGCTGTTGCCTGTGTGGAGAATATTGGATCTCTCAAAACACCATCTGAGGAACCTTTCACGCTACGTTTGTGTGAAGTTTATTCCTCTTTTACATTTTTGGTGTTTTGATACACAATTGTGTGTGTGTGTATGTGTGTGTGTGTGTGTGTGTGTGTGTGTGTATTCTTTTACTGAATTTGGGAAGAGATTTTTTAAAGTCTGTAACCTTTGAGCTAAAGGCTCAAAAGTTCTAGGCTTAATCAAGTCAGCTTCTTCTCAGAATCTTTTTTCTTTTCCTTCAGGTACCAGAAGAGAATCTGTAGCCGTGGCTTCCCTCTCCAAGCTAGAAGTCAGAAGACTAGAGCATCTTTTTCTCAAGCTCTTACTCATTCTAACCCTCACACAGACACAGAGCAGTGACTAGCCAGTCTCCACCAGTGAGGAGAGTCTTATGCAAACAGCTTTTGAACCACAAGTTACATCTATTGCTAAATGAAGAATTCAGTAGTAAACTGGAGAGTTTGCTAGATCATATTCAGCAGTTAGACTATTTTACCAATTTAACAAGCCTAGGTTAAGATATCATTGAAAGAATGAATAAGTTACAGTGATCTAGGAATTGAATAGTCGGTGTCATTGCTTGTCCTTTGCTCTCAAAGAGAACCACAGCATCAGGAAGACGATCATGACTTGCAAGTGAACTGGATTTAAGTGAGACAGGGCTGTGCAAAGTTACTAACCCTATTATGTCCTCCAGATCTGTCTGGGTCCAATGGCAAGACATAGATCAGGATGACTAGACATGGCCAAGAATGCAGTGGGAATCCTTGGTCTTTTTTAGCCAAGCTCTTTCCCAAGTCTCAGTTTATCCGAGGCAACACCCATTCAGTGACCAGGGCTAGGTAAGAAATGAGGCAAAAAATGACCTTCTCTATCTAGCAAAAAAAAAAAATAATAATCTGGGAGGGAAAGACACTCAGGGTTTCTGGTCAAAATAGAAACAATTGCTATTTACATTGACTCTGAGCTTTCATATACCAAACAATGACTAAGGTAGGCTTGGGCTGGGAACTAGCATTGGCCAATCAGTGAGCGTCTGAGTGGTTTAGATTTAAAACTTGATCCTTATAAAGAAATCTAGCCCATAAACCCTAAGGTATCTTGGGAGGTTTTAGCGATGAAATTCATATTCCTTTGGGCAGACCACTGACTCATCATAGGCTCTAGCGTAATGGTTTGCCTCTGGTAGGTGCTTAATAAGTATCTAAGAAAAGAAAGACCTTTTGTTCTCCCTTAATTCTAATCAATCCATCAATAAGCCTTTATTAAGCACATGGTGCGTACCAGGCACTATGCTAAATATTGGGGATACAGAAAGAAGCAAAAGATAGTCACTGCCCTCAAAAGGCACACAGTTTAATAGGAGAGACAATAAGTATACAAATATGTACAAAATAGGAAAATACAAGGGATAAATAGGAATCAATAGAGGAAGGCACTATACATGTAAAAATATTTTAACATTATTTTTTAAAAATAATTTCTGAATTCCAAATACCTTCTCCACCTTCCAAACCCTCCTTGAGAATCAAGCACTTTGATATAGCACTTTGATATGTGGTTAAGCAAAACATGTTTCCATATTAACCATGTTGCAAAAGAGAACACAGACCAAAAAAAGGAAAAAAATGAAAAATTTTTTAAAAGTATGCTTTAATATACATTCAGATTCCATCATTTCTTTGGGAAGGCACTAGAATTAAGAAACATTGGGAAAGACTTCCTGTGGAAGGTAGGATTTCAAATGAAACCTGAAGGAAGCCAGGGAAACCAAGAGATGGAGATGAGGAGGGAGAACGTACCAGGCACTAGGGACAGCCAGAGAAAATATCCAGAGCTGAGAGAGGAGTATCTTGTTCAAGGAACAGCAAAGAAACCAGTGTTACTGGATCAAAGAACATATGTGTAAGATATTAAAAGACCGGAAAGGAGAGGGGTAGAGCAGGCTATGAAGGGATTTGAATGCCAAATAGAGTTTGTTCTATTTGATCTCAAAAGTGATAGAGAACCACTGGATTTCACTGAGCATGGGGGTGACATGATATAGTTTCAAGATTGCATTTCTCTTTTTAAAAACTTTACTCAGGAGAGAAGTACCATCTTTAGAAGTAGGATCAAAGGAATCCTACCTCTGACATTTATTACTTGTGGGACCTTTCATAGTTCACTTACCCTTCTGAGACCTCAGATTTCTCATCTATAAAATGAAGTGATTGGACTAGATGGTGCCTGACATCTTTTCTAGCACTTGAACTATGATCCTTAAGAAGTAAATTCACTAAATGCTATTAAGTTGTGCTGTAACTCTGTGGGGTTGTTATGGGCCTGTGGTGAATGTAGGTAAAATATAGTTCATGTAACTCTGAGAACCCAATCCAAATAAATAAATAAAGGTGTTGACTCTGGCACAAAATGGCTTTTGACAGATGCCACATATTATTTGCCAGGGAATGTTGCAAAGTGTATGAGTGTGATGAACATAATTATTTGACTAACTATAGAAAATTGGTGAGTTGTGTGCAGTGAAGTTGAATCCATTTTTTAAAAAAATTCAGATTGTATGGAGAGAAGGGATGCAGAAGGAAACCTTAGTGGCTGCACTTTGGGGACTTGAAGTAGACTGAGCACATGCAGGACAGGGATATAGAATGATAAAAGGATGACTAATCTCTGTAAGACAGCCAAGCCCTCCCATGTGTGCAAATGGAGAGCTTATTATTATTAGCCATCCTCTAAGCCTCAATTTACTATCTATAAAAGAGTAACATTTATTTAACAATTGGAACTATACAAAAGTAAAATGAATGTTATGTTTTGGGAAGTAATGGTTTCCTCTCCCTGAAAATCTTCAAGTCATTTGATAGCTGACTACATATTGGATATATTTGAGAGGGGCTTTTTATGCAGGAAAGGGTTGACCTTTACATCCTCTCAGATCCTTTTCAATTCTAATTCTGTGTTTCTCTATGATTCTGTAGAGACTTCATTTGATAGTCTCTAACACACAATTGTTTTGAAAAGATAAATGAGGGATTAGTTGGAAAATGCTTAGAGTACTTACAATAACAACCTCTATATAAAACTTAGGTATAATTATTATTTTTATCTCTCAAAGTTTTCTCCCCCCTCCTTCCCCGCCTTAATTTCTGTATTGTGACCTTAGTGAGTAAGGCCTCTTTTGGTCAAATCAACCTTGTAAGTTTTCATAAGGACAAGTTGGCATTTTGTTCTCATCTCATGATGCTTTTGAAAATGATCTCCAAGTTCAACCAGAGAAAATAAATTCGATTGTCTGTGTTCTCCCATAGCCTCATCACTCCCCTGGGGTGGCTTTCTATACAAACTAAATATGAAACAAATCTATGGTTTTTACAGTGACAGAGCCAAGGTTTCCTGTAATCATTCTTGCAGTCCATGGGGAAATATCAGAAAGGGAATTGATCTAGGGGAAGAGATAGTCCAGGGAGATTGTTGAGTTTAATAACCCTTGCTATAAAAGACCCATATTTAAGTTGCAGAGTCTCAAAGCTCATTCAACTAAGGCTATCAAATCTCTTGCCTCCTCAGATCCAAATTACATTTTCCTTTGTCACTATTTCTTTTGAGTCTTTATTTCAAATGAGATAGAAGGATCGGTACTAAGGATGAAGGCAGCCCATTTCTTGTGTCATTGAAGCCTGCTTCTCATAGGCTAATTACTTTGATATAAATTTTCACGATGAAGTGATAACTGAGTAATAAATATGCTTTAGCACAGGTGATGCTATATTTGCTTTGACTATGAAAGCTCTATCAGTTCTCTTGCGGCCCGACCAGGATGACTAAAAAATCTATAATTCTCTTGGGGTTAACAGAAATAGGGATTTGAAGGCAGAAAATCTCAAACCCATAAATAAATATGATTCAAAATGGTACATAAAATGAAAGAATTATGAATGTAACTGTGAGGCTACTTCATTTTATAGATAAAAATATCTATAGGTCACATAGGTTATAAGCATGAGAAACATGGACTTGAACCCAGTTCTTCAGGATCCATAGACAAGCATTCTTTCCAAACTGGAGTATCAGTCTATCTGTATTCAAAAAGAGATTGGATGATCACTTGCTTAGGATACGCTGGTGGGGAGAGGGGCAGAATGCATTAGAGAGGTGATTTAGCTAGACTTCATTATGTTATGAAAAAGTTTGCTCCTCAGCATTTGGGCAAAGTATTTCCTGGAACTCAAACTTCTCAATAGTGTTTGTTTAGTAATTCTCAGGTGGTCATGAAAGTTGGAACTAAGAAATATTTTCTATACATTGGATAAAAGAGGAAAAATAATAAGAATTTTGAGACTTCAAGCAAATCACTTAACTTCTCTTGACCTCAGCTTGCCATCTGTAAAACGAGGAGGTTGCATTAGAAATATGTTCAATGTGTCCCCCAGTTCTAAAATTCTATAATTCAATGATTGACCCTAGACCAGGGGTGAGGAATGTGAGACCATGAGACCTCATGTGGCCCTCTAGGTCCTCAAGTGTGGTCCTTTGACTGAATCTGAACTTCACAGAAAAAATCCTTTTATTAAGAAGAAATTTAGATTCAATCAACAAGCTATACTTGAGGACCTAGAGGGTCATATGTGGCTTTGAGGCTGCAGATTCCCCACCTCTGCTCTAGGGCCAATCACTGGGATCAGTTGCCCATGGCAATTTACTCAACCTCTTTGTCCTCATAACTCTTTAAGATGATGAGGCACCATAGTATGTTAGAAGGAGCATGGATTCTTTAGTCAGAGGACATGAATTCAAATTCTACTCCTGAGACTGCTTATGTGAAATTAGACAGCTCACTAACTTCCACAAACCTCAGTTTTTTCATTTGTAAAATGAGGGCATTGGATCAAGTACATTAACCTCTAGTCTCTTCTAGTTTTTGATATATAAACTGAAGAATAATTGATGATTTAGGTCTTTTGAGAGAGTTTCCTCACTGGGAATTCTTTAAGCAATGAAATTATAGGTCATGACCAATCCTCAAAATGTCAAACACCACCTAGTCAAGATTGGGTAATACAATGAATGAATGGAGAAATTGCATGAGTGAAAATTATTTTTAAGGTATTTCCTCTATACTATATATTATATTAAAGGCTGATGATACAAATAGAAAAACAGAACAGACCCTGATATCAAGAAGCTCTCAATCTAATGTAGAGAAAATACATATGAGGTTTCACTGGATAGAGAAGGGAAAAAGATTTTTAATGTCACTGCCACTGATAAGACCATATCAGTTTCTGATATTGATCCATTTGACCATGCCAAGGATTTTGGTGTAGGAACTTTCTTGTCTTCGGTTTCTTCAGTAACTATAGTTGTTGAGGAGGCATAGCCTACAATATCTATAAATATAATTGCCAGGTTGTTGCTCTACAGAGTAGCTTCCCAGGATAATGACTGTTAGGACTGGGCAGAAGGGAAAGGTTGTTACCTCGAGGATTCTGGTATTTTCAGAACTTCTGGGCTTTCTTACTTGCAGCAGTTGGTCAGCGGTTGCTGTTGATGGGGATGGCTTGCTATGGTGGCTGTTTTTCTGTAAGGTTTGGTCTAAATCCCTCTTACATTAACTGCTACCTGTACAACATTGATCAAATTACTTAGCTTCTCTGGGCCTCAGCTTCTTCTCATGTAAAATGATGGTGTTGGACAAGATGACTTCTGAAATTCCTTCCCAGCTCTTTCTATGTGATTCTACTAACTTTTGGGAAGTCCCATATGATTTAGAATTGAAGGAGACCTTTGGGATCATCTAATCTAAGCCCCTCATAGTCCTAGATTTGAAGACAAAAAGAGCTGAGCTTGAATCTTATCTCAGCTCATACTATGCAACTGATCACAGGCAAGTCACTTAACTTCTCTTATCTGTAAAATGGTGCTAATAATAGCCTGCTACATTATAAGATTGTTGTTAGGATCAAAGGAGCACAATAAAGTGCTTTAGAAAAATAAAGCATGCTATAAATACTTATCCTCCTCTTCATCATCATCCTCATCATTTTTTGTTGTTTTTAAGAACTATCTTAAGAAGTGCCCATATGGGCTATGATTGTAGAGTAAAGAAAGTCATGGGTAAATGAATTTCCTGGGGAAAAAGAAGGGATCAGAAAGGGTCTCTTTTGTAATAAATTTGTTAGGGGGCTCAAATTTCAATGTGCTACTTATTTTATGGCATTTATTAATGGAGTTCTATATGGAGAAGTCATTATAAGTGGGAATGTAAGAAGAAAAATGAAAGTGTAAAAGTTCCACAGTCCTAACAAGCTAGCATTTACGAATTCTTAAGAGTAAATGTTAAATAAAACCAATCTGCAGCCTGACACCCTGGTCATTAGACTCTTACTCTGGAACAGCCTCTGAGCTATTGAGCAGAGATGCTCACTGAAACTAAAGTCTGTAGTTTAAAAGTTCTGTGTGAAGAATATCCCTGACAAAAAAGCTGCTCTGGCAGCTTATTTTGTGTTGTGTGGGGCAGGAACCCCAGACACCTCCAATAAGCCATTGGAATAGATTTATATTTACAGAGTTTGATTTACTAACAATACACCTGAGGCCTGGGGTTCCTAGGTATGCATAATTCATGCACATTCAGCATTTTAAACTCTACCTAGGGTTTACTTTAGAAAGTCTTGTTGATGTTGATTTAAAACACAAAGCATAGGCAGAGTGAAGCTGCTGAGTCGTTATGAATAAGAGATGCATTGTTCAGCTATGGATGGTGATAATGACTGAGCTTCTGACTAGCTTATACCAGCTCACAGTGCCTGGAACAGGTAAACACTTAAGCAAATGCTTGTTGACTGATCAAAATGAAAGTCATTCCATCAGTTGGATTCTTAGGGGGTCGTAAGACCAGAGAATTAGAGCTAGAATAGATCTTGAAGATCATTAAGGCCAACTCGCTTGTTATATAGATAAGGAAACTCAGATAAGTGATGTAACTTGACCAAGATCAAAAAACTAGTTAGTGAATGAGGCAGGATTCAACACCAGATCCTCCTGGTTTCAAATCCAGCGTTCTCTCTAGTTTAGTACATGATACTGCCTCACTCTGAGAATTGGAACTGGAAGAACTGCGAATCAGATCTGAGAATCTGAGAATTAGAATTGGAACCGGAAAATATGGTCAGTTCCCTTCTAAAAGTTGATGCATTTGGTCATTAAGAAAATGGTAACTCTCTGGAATGGTGGTTGCACTGTTCATTTTCCAGAAAAGGGGAAAGAGGAAAAGAAGCAACATGTGTGGACAGGACATTAAACCTGGAGCCAGGATGATCTGGGTTCATATCCCACCTTCAAAATTATCTGCGCAATTACTTAATCTTTCTGGGCCATTATTTCCTCACCCATGAAGTGTGTGTGTGTGTGTGTGTGTGTGTGTGTGTGTGTGTGTGTGTGTTGTCTGTCTTGGGAGTACTAATGTAATTCCTGGACTGTTGATCCGGTGTCTTCATACTACATAACTGATTCCCTTATTTTTCCAGAAACATCTCCCTCATGACATCTTTTGTCATTTCTTGATTGCAAATCATGCTTTGGAATGTATAGGAAGCCTTTTGTGCTCACCGTGATTTGTTTTCTTGGTCTGTGGGTAATTTGTACGTAATCCCAGTTTCATAGCTTATCGGTATGGGATCCTCTCCATTTAAGTGGAAATCAATGTCCCTGCATGAGAAGGGAGAGAGAGTAGTAAAGACCTAGAAAGGGGAGACTTTTCAGTTTTGTTCTACTTTCCAAGTCTCCTCAGATTTGGGTTACTTTGGGCTTCCAGCTCTGGGAAAAAAGATGTACATTGCCAACCTCCCTTTAAGTTGTTGAAAGAAAACAACCACCACAACCCTGGGAAGAAACCAGTGTGAGAGGAGCTGGCATTCTTCATCATATGCCTGTCTTCAGCTTGTTAATAGAAACTTCTAGGAATTTTTCCTTAGATGAAATCCAGGACACCCTCCCTTGATTGAGCTGTTACCATTCTCAATGGGACAGCTCCTTTACTTTGTATTATTACTATATATTTTTATATGTGTACTTTCTCTGGTTTCTGTTTTATTGTAATTTGGATAAATGGGTTTCTTGGCTACTTTATGTGGGTTAATTATGGAAATGGTATTTGGTGGAAAGGGAGTCAAATCATGGATATAAAACTTGGGGACTTTCTGTGCCCCCCTCCCATTTAATGAATCAGCAGTCAGAAGTTAGCAAACTGAAAATTACCTCTCTTAAACTAATAATATTTAAGGGAGCATACACATATATACATAAACACATCTATATCTATCTGTCTATCTGTCTGTCTATTTATCTGTCATCTATCCATCTGCCTATCTGCCTATCTATCCAAGTATCCTTTTTCTGAGGAAAAAAAAATATATATGTATGTATACATATGTGTATATGGAGATGTGTATGTATATGCACACATACAAACACATATACTCCAAGATCCCCTTCTCTTCCTGAGGGGAAGAGAGTAGCCAGGCCTCTGGTTCCAACCTCCTGCTTCCTCTCCTGGATAATCAATATATCCCTTTGTATCAAGACTACATCCATGGGGATGGGAGGAGGAGGAGGAGGAGGAGGAGGAGGAAGAGGAGGAGGAGGAGAAAAGACTAGAGAGGTTTATTCAATGCTACAAGTGTGGGACAGCCCTTGTTTCATGTAACTTTATGTATATGCGTGTGTTTTACCCATGTACCAAAAATACTCATGACATGAAGTACTCTGGTAGCTTTGAAGGATATTTATCACATTTTTTCTTGATGTGAATCCCCATTTAGGAAGCTAGGAAATTCACATTCATTGGATGAATTTTTTCATCATTCAGAGAGCCTTTTCCTGCTTGAAAGTTTGCTGACCACAGTTAAATGTGGAAATAAATACAAGGAAAACTTTTCATCATTGTCAGGCAAGAGTATTAGGAGTCAACATGGACAGCGGTATAACATTGGTTGTAAACTTAAATAAAAAGACAAAAAGTGGGATGGGGGAATTAGGCATTCATATTGCATAATATTCTGATCTTTTAATATCTGCTATATTTATTATATTTCAAGTATGTATTGTACTCTATTTATGAGAAATAGTATGATAAAGTAATAGTTAGGTGGTGCAGTGGATAGAGTACCGGACTTGGAGTAAGGAAGACCTGAGTTCAAATAAGACCTCAGACACTTAGCTGTGTGACCCTGAGCAAGTCACTTCACCTTGTTTGCCTCAATTCCTCATCTATAAAATGAGCTGGAGAAGGAAATCACAAATCACTCCATTATCTTTGCCAAGACAATCCCACAAAGGGCCAGAGATTTGGACACAACTAAAATGATGGAACAACATCAACAATGATAAAGTGAATAGAAGGCTTGAGTTAGCATGAGAATACCTAGGTTTGAATACTTACTAACAGTATAATACTTAGTTTCCTCATCTGTAAAATGGGGATAATAATGGCACATCCTTCACAGAGATGCTGTGATGATCAAATGAGATAATATATGTAAAGTGTTCAGTGAACTTTGAACCACTATATAAATGAGAACTATTTATAAAAAACACTTGCATGCTTATAAGACTACCTTGCTTTTTGGACAGGGTAGAAGGTTGGAATAATTAACTTCTAGGATCTCTTCCTTGCTAAGATTCCCTGAGTATATGAAAATAGCCTCTTTTCTTTGACATTTAAATATAATTGCCCAAAGTGTTTTAGGCATCTTTGTACCTTAAGAGTGATATCCTTATAGGATCCCTGGGACCATCTGGTCCAGGACTTCTTAAAATGTGGGTCTCAACCCGTAGGGTTCTGACCTACAGTTTAAGAAGCGCTGAAGGGGTCGCAAGTGGAAAAAGTTTAAGAAATCCTGAGTCTAGTCCAACCTCCTCTTTTTATAATTGATAAAACTAAGGTTCATCAAGGTTAAATGAGTTGTGCAAGATCACAGATATAACAAGTGAGATTTGAACTGAGATCCTCTCATTTCAGAGACAGTGGTTTTCCCACTATGAAATGTGGCTTTGTGTACATAATGCTTGTTTTCATGACCTTTTAAAGCATGAGTATACCAACAAGCCAAACATACTTAGCACAATGCAAAGGATTAATACCGAACAAACAATATATGCATGTGCATAAGTTTAAGCAATTACATTTGTCAACAATCATATATGGATGAATTTCCATTTGTGGATCTATCAGGTTTTGGTCTCTGTCATCAATAGAAGTCATCACTTTATAGCAGCCTCCACAATGTTTGGTGTTTGAAGTTCATTATTTGGTATGTTTTGTTCCCTGCATAGCTTATGTTCCTCCAAAACATATTTTATGGCAGCCAGCAAGATGCAAGACTTGTTCATTATCTTTGATAATTCCCCTTTTAATGTTTGCCTTGGGTATTCTTCATGTCATCAGACTTTTTATTTCATACATCTATCATTATATTTGCATTTTGGGATACTTAGGTTCAATGAGGATATAAAATTTATAGCTGGAAGGAAACTTGGAATTAAGTCCAATTCCTTCATTTTATGGATAAAGAATCAGAGGTCCAGAGATATTCAGTAATTTGTTCAAAGTCACACAGGTAGTAAATTGAATACCTGTAATTTGAATCCTGAGTATCCTCATTACAGATCTCATGAGTTATAATCAATACATCCCTTTGTATCAAGACTACAGCTACTAGCCTATACCAACAGGGCAGGTTTCTCCTTGATTTGTTTCTTTCATGATGGTAATGCTCTGGTGCCAAATAATCTGCCTCAGAAGAATTAAGCATTACTTGGCTCAAGGGCATTATTGCAGTGTAACCATTTTAAATAAAAATAAAATTGGAAAATATTTAAGAAAATGAATGCAAACACAATAGAGAATAACACCCTATTTATTTATTTTCCAAAGATTTATTTATTTATCTTAGGTTTTCAACATTCATATCCACAAAATTTTGAGTTCCAAATTTTCTCCCCATTTCTCCCCTCCCCCCCACCCCAAAATACCGAGCATTCTAATTACCCCAACCACCAATATGCCCTCCTTTCTAACATCCCTCCCTTTCCTTATCCCCATCTTCTCTCTTGTCCTGTAGGGCAAGATAAATTTCTATACCCCATTACCTATATTTCTTATTTCCCAGTTGTATGCAAGAACAATACTCAACAGTTGTTCCTAAAACTTTGAGTTCCAACTTCTCTTCATTCCTCCCTCCCCATCCATCTCCACTGAGAAGGCAAGCAATTCAATATAGGCATTATGTGTGTAGTTTTGCAAATGACTTCCACAAGAGTCATGTTGTATAAGACTGGACTATATTTCCCTCTATCCAATCCTGCCCCCCATTTCTTCTATTCTCTCTTTTGACCTTGTCCTTCCTCAAGAGTGTTGACTTCAAATTGCTCCCTCCTATCACTGCCCTCCCTTCCATCATCCCCCCCGCCACACTCTGCTTATTCTCTTCTCCCCCACTTTGTATTGTAAGATAAGTTTTCATAACAAAATGAGTGTGCATTTTATTCCTTCTTTGAGCCAAATGTGATGAGAGTAAGCTTCATGTTTTCCCTTTCACCTTCCCCCTTTTGCCTCCATTGAAAAGTTTTTTTCTTGCCTCTTTTATGAGAGATAATTTGCCCCATTCCATTTCTCCCTTTCTCCTCCCAATATATTTCTCTCTCATTCCTTAATTTTATTTTTTTAGATATGATCCCTTCCTATTCAACTCACCCTGTGAGCTCTCTCTCTCTCTCTCTGTGTGTGTGTGTGTGTGTGTGTGTGTAATTCTACCAACTACCCAGATACTGAAAAAAGTTTCAAGAGTTACAAATATTGTCTTTCCATGTAGGAATATAAACAATTCAACTTTAGTAAGTCCCTTTTGATTGCTCTTTCCTGTTTAACTTTTATTGCTTCTCTTGATTCTTGTGTTTGAAAGTCAAATTTTCTTTTCAGCTCTGGTCTTTTCATCAAGAATTCTTGAAAGCCCTCTATCTCATTAAAAGACCATTTTTCCCCTGAAGCATTATACTCAGTCTTGCTGGGTAGGTGATTCTTGATTTTAATCCTAGTTCCTTTGACTTCTGGAATATCCTATTCCAAGCCCTTTTATCCCTTAATGTAGAAGCTGCTAGATCTTGTGTTATCCTGGTTGTATTTCCACAGTACAGTCTTTCTAGCTGCTTGCAATATTTTCTCCTCAACCTGGTAACTCTGGAACTTGGCTACAATGTTCCTAGGAATTTCTCTTTTTGGATCCCTTTGAGGAGGTGATCAATGGATTCTTTCAATATTTATTTTGCTCTCTGGTTCTAGAATATCAGGGCAGTTTTCCTTGATAATTTCATGAAAGATGATGTCTAGGCTCTTTTTTTGGTCATGGCTTTCAGGTAGTCTCATAATTTTAAAATTGTCTCTCCTGGATCTATTTTCCAGGTCAGTTGTTTTTCCAATGAGATATTTCACATTATCTTCCATTTTTTAATTCTTTTGGTTTTGTTTTGTGATTTCCTGGTTTCTCATAAAGTCATTAGCCTCCATCTGTTCCATTCTAATTTTTAAAGAACTATTTTCTTCAGTGAGCTTTTGGGCCTCCTTTTCCATCGGGCTAATTCTGCTTTTGAAAGCATTCTTCTCCTCATTGGCTTTTTGACCCTCTTTTGCCAGTTGAGTTAGCCTATTTTTCAAGGTGTTGTTTTCTTCAGCATTTTTTTTTGGTCTCCTTTAGCAAGTTGTTGACTTGCTTTTCATGATTTTCTTGCATTTCTCTTCCCAATTTTTCCTCTCACTTGATTTTCAAAATCTTTTTTGAGCTCTTCCATGGCCTGAGAGCATTGAGTATTTATTTTGGATGTTTGGGATACAAAAGCCTTGACTTTTCTCTTTCCCTGATGGTAATCATTGTTCTTCCTCATTCAAAAGGATGGGAGAAGATATCTGTTCACCAAGAAAGTAACCTTCTATAATCTTTTTTTTTCTTTTTTGGGCTTTTCCCCAACCAGTTATTTGACTTTTTTGGGGGGTGGGGGTGGGGCTGAGATTCAGATCAGCTGCTCAATTCTCCCAGGAGCTTTAGGTAGGGACAGGGCCACCACACAGGGCTCAATTCTCCCCAGGGGCTTTATGATGAGGCCTTCAACAATGGATGCAGGCTGCTGCCTGCTTTGGGAGCCCCCACTTGCTGCCTCTGCTGGTGCCCCCTGAGGCTAGAGGTATGGGGACACCCTGGTCCCTTTATGGCCAGCTTAAAAAAACTCTCTCACCGACCTTTGGCACCTGTGGGTTAAGGAATCTGCACTTCCACTGGGGATTCTGTCCGTGAAGCCTACTTGATCCTCCTCCCAGTGCCACGTGGCCAAGGCTGGGCTGGGCTCCTCTCTGCATCCCCCCTTTCCCATCGGCCTTTCAGGTCACCCTGGGCTAGAAATCTCCTCCGTTCCATTGTTCTGTGGCTTCTCTGCTCTAGAATTTGTTGAGAGTCTTTCTTCACAGGTATTTATGGGTGTGGGGGAAGAGCTAGTGTATGTGTGTCTTTCTACTCCACCCCCAATAGAGAATAATATTAGCATATGCTTTTCTAAATCAACATACAAGTAGCCCCTTCTCTATTTTAGTTATCCATCACTGATCCACATAAAACCAAATTCATCTACATGCAGTCAGTTTTCTTTGTTTTCTAGGCCACCCATTTTCAAGGTAGTTGATCAGAGTAATCTCATGGATATGAGTATAACTAAATGGCCTGCGTGGTGTCAAGCTCACCTATGACCCTGACTTCAACAAAGTGCTGTGATCAGCTGAGCTAAAGAACCACAAAGCAATGCATGAGGGCTAAACTTGGAAGAAATATAGAAGCACATTGTTTAGGTAACAGAAGTTCATGATGTATAGTTGAGTTTAATGCTATCTCTTCCACTCAATCTTCTCTGAAAGCACTATTTTGTTCAGAGTTAAAGTTCAATAGGTTTCTGAAGGGGAGCAATGGTTGATAAGAGCTAGATTTCCTAATGAAAGCAAGATATTCAAGGGCCATTAGAGGTGGCTGTGTAACTTTCTGTGGCCATAAAGAGCCTTGAGGTGATTTTTTTTCCTTCCTTCCTTCCTTCCTTCCTTCCTTCCTTCCTTCCTTCCTTCCTTCCTTCCTTCCTTCCTTCCTTCTTTTCTTCCTTACTCTCATCCCTACCTTTTCATAGTTAGAACTATACTATGCATGGTTAGAGCAAAACTGATGGCAGCAAGATATTCTTTTATTCCATAAAAGCAACACATCTGCATTGTAGGCCCTGTCTTAGTTCTAGATGCAAATCCCAGCTCTGCAACTTACTACCTCTATTACTTTAGGAAAAATTATTTAATGATAATTGCTAACATTTATATACAGTGTTTTAAAATTTGCAAAGCACTTTAGAGAAATTTCCTCATTTGATTACTGAAATAATAATGTGAAACAGGTGATACCAATTTATTTTGCAGGTGAGAAAACTGAGGCTGAGAGAGGGTAAGAGACTTGCCCAGGACCACACAACTATGTGTCTGAGGCAGATTCAAACTCAAGTCTTCATAACTCCAAGTCCTAGACTCTATAGACTCTAAGTTTTCTTTCCTTAATTTCTTTGGACCTCAGTTTCTTCATGTGTAAAATGAATGAGCTATAGTAGGTCATTTCTAAATCATAGGAGACTTTCCATCAGTTAGCTGATCTCTTCTAATAGTAGAAAGATCACTAGATCTGAATTTGGAGGTTCTATGTTCAAATATTGTGTTTGTTACTTACTGGCTGTGTGATCTTAGGCAAATCTCATCACCTCCCTGAGCCCTTACTTCTATAGAACCACACTTTTAGATTGGATGATCTCTAAGGTCCCTTTTAGCTCTAAATCATATGAGACTTCTTACCATCTATTAGGATAATACAGTTACAGTTGGATCTCAGAAGTCTTCTTATCAAACCCTGTCACTTTACACATGGAGAAACTGAGGTTCAAAGGAGCCAAATGAATTGCTCATGGCACCTTGCGTAGTATTTAGCACAATTGAGATTTGCATCCAGGTGATCTTACTCCAAATACATCACTCCTTCAAATGCATGTGACCACATTGTTTATTTTTGTGGAGAAACCCTGTTTATTCAAATACTTACAACTTTCTGAACACTACAGGTGAATGAAGTTAAATGTTTTGTAAATATATAACCCTGGCTGATGATATATACACAAAGGTTCTATTTCTGTTTAAAGGTATAAGCTGTTCAGTGAAAATATAAAGAAAAATTCAGCCACTCTATTTTCACAGCATTCTTTATAAAACCAAGAGGCATATTGAATGAGTGAAAAGGCATTTATTAAAAATCAGCTGTGAGCTGTCAATACATATGGATATCTGTCAATATATGGAGCTGTCAATATATATGGATAGATTGATAGATAGATAGGAATATATAAACACGACAGTGCCTACCATATTGGAGCTTATATTCTAATAGAGAGAGATGGCATATTTAGAGGATTAGTGATCAGGGAGGAGTGTTTTGATCTGTCAAGTGACATGGTTAGTGAGTGGAGTTATAGGGTAATTGATTGATACTAAAAAGATTGCTTTGATTAATTGTCCTAGATCAAGGAGTAGAAGTTGGGGTTGAGTGTGTAGGCATCGTGTTGGTAGAGTACATCATGGTGTGTGTAGTGCTAGCTGGATATGTAGGACTGTTACCAATCAAGACATGCTAAAACCAGAAGCTTTATTTCTTTTTCAGATAATTTCTTCTTTCAAAGAAGGTCAGCCAGTATGGTATAAATGGGTTTGTGCTCAGAAATATGAAGCTTAATTAAGAAACTACAACCCATTCATTTTACACATGTGGAAACTGAAGTCCAAAGAAATTAAGTAAAGATAACTTGGCAGCAGAGTCTGTAGAGTATAGGACTTGGAGTTAGGAAGAGCTGGGTTTGGATCTGCCTCAGACACATAGCTCTGTGATTTGAGGCAAGTCTTTTATCCTCTCTCAGCCTCAGTTTCTGGTGGGAAATGGGGAATATATGACCTACAGAACAGAAGGGAGGAGGTTAGTAATGATAGTTCTGATCAAGTTCAGATTAAAGGTCTGTCACCTGGTAGATTATACACATTTTGTTTAGGCACAAAGGACAAAACAAGGAGCCCTGGGTTATAGAAAGGCAGATTTAGCCTTAATGTAAAGGGGACAAAATCCTGTTAGAGCTATCCAAAAGGTAGAATTGGATTCCACAAAAGATGGTTGTTACTCAATTGAAAATCTTCAGCAGTGGCAGAATGACCATGTGTCCTGGATGTAGTAGAGAAAATAATTTTTCAGATAGAAGTTAGAATGGTTGGCCATTGAGATCCTTTCTAGCTTTAGCAGTCTGTGATGGACTTGAAGTCAATGATGGAGAATGTGCTTACATGACAACCTTAAAATGTTTAAGAGTGGGGTAAAGACTGAGTTAGCTCTTCAGCGGATGTTAAAGTGGAAAATTGTCCACTTTAACTTTAATCCACTTCACTGACTTCAGCCAGAGTACTTAAGATGACAAAACTGGTTGGGCAAATTTTGGTCTCCTTTTAACCTAGATCCCTGGAGATTAGTAGCAAGTGATGTGGGGAAATGTGGCATTATAAATACTTTACAAACTCCATTGGGGAAGCTTCTTGTAAAGATAACTTGAAATTACTAAGTAGTGGGAGAGTGTGGTAGCTCAGGGGTACTGCTATCACTCAGCTTGGAGATAGAATGGAGCTGCCATCACAGGGATGGGGAGTCTGTTAGGCAGAGAGGACAGGTGCTATGACCCCAATCCAGCTCAGTAATTAAGGATTTTGGCCTCCTTGACCCAAAATCTACTTCACTCAAACTGGGGCAGCTAGGTGGTGCAGTGGATAGAGAACCAGTACAGGAGTCAGGAGGACCTGAGTTCACATCTCACCTCAGACACTTGACACTAGCTATGTGACCTTGGGTAAGTACTTAACCCCAATTGCCTCATCCTGAGTCATCTCCAGTCATCCTGATGAATATCTGGTCACTGGATTCAGATGGCTCTGGAGGAGAAGGGAGGCTGGTGACCTGTACAGTCCTCCCTCACTCAAAACAAAAGTCAAATGCGAGTCATGTCATCATTTCTCTGATGGCATGGTCTTCTTCAGTAACAAAGGACCACTCAAACTACTTCCCTGCTTGGAGGCTGCCCCTACTCTCTCCGGTGTCTCCATGGTAATAGCTCAGCCCTCTGAGCTATTACTGAGTGAGTAGGAAGGTGACAACAAACCCTGAAACTCTTGCATTAGGACCCACTGCTCCTATCCCAGTCCTCCTTATCCCTCTCAGAGATGGGATTTAGAAGTTTCCTCACTCCAGAACCTTGTGGAATTGTTTATCATTTGGGCACTACATTATAATAACAATGGAAAGAGGAGACAGAACCACTGACATACAGGAAGGAAATGGATGAGGTGGATAGAGATAAAAGAAGAGAGAGTAATTAGGGGAGTAGGGTGGGTTGGGAAGACATTTCACATCACCCGCTGACCAAGGATTGGTTTGGGAAGGCCCCTCCTAATACCATATGTGAGGTGCCACATTATACCATGCTGTTTCACTGAACCTTTAGAGGCATCGAGTAGGCCCTTTGTAATCATGGAGCTTTTATACCCCAAGCATCTTAATGCCTAGCATCCATGACTCAGAGAGCAGGTTTCCCAAAGCTAAGAGCCTCATCTAAGGGTAGACTCACAGGCATCAGGACTGACCATGAATGAAGTGAATACTCCAACTGCAGGATATTTTCTTGGCTGTGCATCATCTTCTACCAGAATTTATGCTGAATGTGAATTTCCAGGCCTTTAAGAGAGAACCAGTTGTCAGATATTTGCTGATCTAGAATCACAGCCTACTCTCCCTGACAGGTCAGTTCATCCTTTTTCTTTCTGGTGTTTGAGAGACAACAAACTTATGTTGCCTGTCATTAAAAAAAGCCCTTTGAGGGAGAAAACCTTAAACAAGTGACAATTCTCCATAAGAAAACTCCCACACTCTGTAAATATAATCACCAAGATTCAGAAGCAAAAAATCAAAAAAAGGCATTCTCTTCAGAAGCAAAACAAATCGACAGCAGACCCATTTCTCTCACTTCTACTTGCTGTTCTCTTGACCACGTTCACCTCAGCCCAATTTTTCCTGAATCCCTCTACTGCTCTGATTATAACGCTTGTGATCATATTTCCAACTCAAATGGGAATCCCCCAAAGTTTCCCTAAGTTTAAAGAACACCATATGTCTATATCTGCTCAAAATAATATCTTTCAAGCTCACATTCCCACTTTTACATTTACCAGTCAGCCAGGGGACACAATTTATTTAAGTATATTCATTTAATGAAATAGCACAGTGAGAAAAATGG
Organism: Bettongia penicillata ogilbyi; assembly: GCA_023548195.1. Classification (NCBI taxonomy): domain Eukaryota; kingdom Metazoa; phylum Chordata; class Mammalia; order Diprotodontia; family Potoroidae; genus Bettongia; species Bettongia penicillata. Next base: position 367,553 of record JAJHZJ010000502.1, on the reverse strand, counting down.
CAATAAAACATTTCTCCCATAAAGCTAAGGTACGTTCTTTCACAAATACACACAGAAATAATGAAACAATTGGAAAGAAATGGGGCAGAGCAGGTATGTTCCATTTGGGGTCCTCATAGGCTTATTTTAAGAAAAATATTTTGTAGACTTTGAAATATTATATAAATATTAATTGTTATTATTAGATCCAAGGGTTGTCCCAGCAAATAGGAGATATATAAAATTTAAAAATTTTTATAATTATTACATTAATGGTCATTTACCCTTTTTTGAGAGCTAAAACATTTGTAAATCAGGCCATAGGAGGAATGACTGACAAGCTGCTAACAGTGGGGGAGGGGGAGAGCCTAAGAGATAATAAAAGAAAATCACAAACATGACACTAAATACCTTAATGATCATCAAATAGATGAGAAGATAGATTTGTTCTTTATTGACCTAGAGGGGAAAACTAGAGCCAATGGATAGAAGTTATAGATGGGCAGCTCTTTGCTTCAATAAGAAAGCAGTTAAAATAAAAACAAAACTAACTCGAAATGTCAAGTGATGTAATAGGCTACCTACGGCTTTGGGCGATGAGTTCCCTCTCGTTAGTTACAGTTACCCAGATAAGACTTTCCTTCTCCCCACTTTATACTTTACACAGGAAGGCACCCACACCTGGAGTACTCTCCCTCCTTACTTCTGCCTGTTAGATAGAATAGCTAGCTTGTTTCAGAACTCAGAATGTTACCTCCCACTGCCGCCAGTACCTCCTTGTCCTCCATATTGGAATTGTTCTGTTTTTATTTTATCTGTTTATACCTATAATTATACACAAACAGATACATAATGCATATTATATATGTATTTATACATGTACATTAACACATACATTGTGGTATTTACTTATAGGTATATGCATATGTAGGAAGACAGGTTTTCACTGGACAAAATACAGGGCAAAATGAAAGGATACAGGACAAGTGGGGGACAATAATCTTAGCATACTTTTCTTTTGGCTCAAATTCATTTGCATACTGTGTTAGAGAGTCACTTGGAATTGTCTAACCCAAATTGGATGGTTTCCTTGTAATAGAGAGTACTGAATCCTTCTCTTAGTTAGCAAAGTTGGGATAACCAACACTGGAATCTGATGTTTTCACATAATGTTAATAAGAATAGGGGAATTTTTTTTTTTGTTTCTTTTCGTTGCTTAATGCAAAGGACATTTAAATTCAACAAACATTTATTAAGCTTCTATTAGATACCAAGTACAGAGGTAGGGGCTGAGGAAAATATAAAGTTCCCCCCCTCATAATAGATATTTAAATTAATTTATAGTACAAAGTTAAAAATAGAAGGAAGGAAAAAGAAATAAATTCATTAGGAACCTACTATATACCAGGCACTATGCAAAGCACTTTAAAAATATTATTCTATTAGATCTTCACAAGAACCTTTGGAAGAAGGTGCTATTATTATTTTCATTTTACAATCGAGAAAACTGAGCAGAGAGAGATTTAAGTGATGTACCCAGAGTCACATAGTAACTAAGTATCTGAGGCCACATTTGAATTCAAGGTCTTTTTAATTTCAGACCTAATATCTACACTCTGCTCCATCTAGGCTAATCTTATGTTTTACAGAAACATATTTATTAAAAACTATTTTAAGGACCACTGTACCCATAGATTCTTTTGACATGATTACTTCTTGGCCCATTCCTTTTTCTCTTTTTTTTTTTCACAAATAACCTCCTTCAGATATGGTTCAAAAGTATAGTTTAATCTCCCTCATATTTTATCTACTGGCCTTGAGGTGAGATCTGCTCACTTAGAGCCAGCTCCAGAGCTCTCTTGACATGAAATATTTGATTATTTTACAGATCCTCTGAAAGTCTCCTTCTGGCCTCTGTAGTATCCTCATCTTCAAATACTGCATATATAATTTTAATATCATTTTTGAATATTTTCTGGTTATTGGGTTAACAACGAGCACCCATGTCATCATATAGACTCTGGAAATGGTTGATTTGCTACTGGGTAAGTTATCAATATAAAGTTTAGATGATAAGAAGGATGTAACTTATACCTAGATGATTATAATACAAAATAAAATATAAGTTCCTAGGAGAAGTACAAAGAAAGTTCTATGTGATTTTCTATCATTTTGCTATGTGATCTGTGAAAAGAGAAATTGAAATAGCTTCATGAAGGAGATTACATTTAACTATTATACATTGGAAATATTTGTATATAGGAATTTGTACATAAGAAATTTGTACATAATAATTTATACATAGGAAGTACTTAATACTTATTCATTCATTGGAGTTGAAATTAAAGAGTGTGTAGGAATTCCACAAAGAAGGTAATTGAAGGCATAGGAATGGGGAAGAGCATGAGCGGATATGGGAAAACGCATGCCATCTAATCCAATTTGGATATAGAATGTGATTCTATATGGTCAGAGGGAATGGTAATGGATATAATGAATGGAGAATGCATGGCCATGTTTATGGGCAGCCTAGAGGAAGCCATTTTACAGGAAGATACAAGAGAGAGGGTGGATAATTGGTAGAATGAGGTCCTAGAAGAGGCAGGAGAGAATGGGTTCAAGCATACAGGCAGAAAGTTGACCTTTGCTTCCATGGGCAATGATGATGAAAAGCATTAAGGGATGGAGGAAAGTAGTTTTGTGGACTCTCAACTATTAGCTTCAATTATCTAAAAAAAGTAGTTGACTAAGTCAACATCTACAAGTGTCAGGGGGTGAGGTACAACCAGGGCCTTGGGGAGAAGAAAAAGATTGATTTATCCACTGTGGGAAATGAGATTGGACATTATTAGTATATAATCCTATGCATGACATTTTATGAAAACTGGCTATTTTACAATTAATTGCTAATATTTCAAACAGGCACTGTATTTCTCAACAACTTATTTTGCCAATATTTGATTATGGTGATGCAATTTATAGACAGGCTTGCTTGCCAGTTTTAATGAGCTGGATATGTTCCATAGTGGAATTGCTAGATTGGTGGCAAATTGCAGCTTGGGGACTATAATGGTACAGCACTATTTGCTTTTCACAGGCTTTTTTCAGCACAGAAAATAGAATTGAACCAACTTAACATAGGACATGAAATAATGGTAGTTTCATAGAGATCACCTTATAGCATTTACTTATTTGAACCATGGTCTGGTGAATTGCATTTAGAAGTTATAAAGAATGTCAATTTCCATGTAGTGTCAAGTCTCAATTATCTGCTAAAGCTCTTTGCTTATAGCATACACACACACACACACACACACATACATATATATATATATACATATACAATATACATATAACATGCACTACACATGGTCTTATAGCTAGTCAATATATATGAATATCTTACTTCCCCTGTTGAAAGGACCTTTACTGTAGTATAGTGATTCTCAACTATTTTCATTTCAGGACCCTTCTACACCCTTAAAATTATTGAGGACCACTTACCCAAATAACTTTGGTTTATGTGTTATATTGATTGTTATTACTGTATTAGAAAGTACAATCAATCATTTGAAAACATTTATTTATCAGTTCACTTAAATAGTAATTGATTACATTAGTGGAAATATTTTTCTGAAAGATAATCATTTTTAAAAAACAGTGAGAAGTAGCATTGTTTCATATATATTTTTTCAAATCCTTTGAACATTTGACTTAAAAGCTGAATTCTCATATCTGTTTCTGAATTCAATCTACTGCAATATGTTAGTTTGGTTGAAGCATATGAAGGAAACATGGCCTCACACAGGTATAAAGTTGGAAAAGGGAAGACTATAATATCTTAGTAAAAATGAAAATAACATGAACTTTATGAAAGAAAGGGTCTCAGGAACCCCCAGAGGTCTGTGGAACACAGTTTTAGAATCGTTACTATATTAGAAAGAACGTTGGCCTGAGATTTAGGAGACTTGATTTCAAGTTCTCACTGAAACCTTGAGAAAATTATCTCTCTGTTCTGGGCTTCAGTTGATGTATTTATAAAATGAGGAGGCCATTTTCAGCAGCTGCTCAGGGATTCTTGAACATCTCTAAGAGGTCTGTTGATAGCTTGTGGGGATATAGCAACAGGGAAATACACCATCTCGGTACAACAATCAGTAACCCCCATAAAGGAAATGACCATCTTCTCGGTACCTACAGAGGTCACTGTAATACTGTTGAGTATGGGAGGTACTGCAATAGCTATACTTCCTTTTATGAAGGGCATTTATTTTCCTGAATCAAAAAAAAGGTAAAAGAATGTCTTTACACAATCTTAGAAAAAGAAAGTGATAGCAGAACATCAATCTCCCAAGTAAAGATCAGGGGAAAAGGCTATCTTTCATCAAGAAAGTTTCAGGACCTCGACAGATCCTGAGCCTTAGGAAACTAGAGAGACTAGAGGACTTGAATCCAAGGAATTCAAATCTATCAGAGATCCTAAAAATCAAGACCTAAAGACTCTAGATGACTTGGGTAAAAAAAAATGACTCAGCTATTAGAGTTTCCAAATAGCAGTTTGCCTTGGATGAGAGGGGTTGGGGCCTTGAATACTGCTAACCAAGTGTTTATTCCATTTGTGGAACATTTTTGGGTGTTTCCTGTTCCACCATCTTTGAATGAGATTAAAGAACAGATACCAAATGTAAATTCAGTCCATGTCCTGAGAATCTGATTACTAGGAACTGATTTACCAAAAACTCCCTAACCTCCCTGCTACTTCTCCTCATTTTTCTTACTTCTAGCAACTCTGTCTTTTGAGTGACAAGACAAAGAAACTTGTACAATGGATGGGAACCTCCATTGATTCTTCCTTATTCTATGACTAGTAAACTTCCACCTCCTAGTCCCCTTACCACTGGGAATCAGAGTCACCTTCTGTGACTTCCTTCTTTCCTTATATATTTCCCCTCATTCCTTGTCTTGAAAAATTCAGCATTACTCCCTCCATGGTCCCCATCCAAGTCATCTTCCTAGTCCATCAGACCCTCTGAAGCCACTATTTTATTGTTAACAATTTACCACTCATCTTAAATCTGTTCAATCTCCCTTTTTCGGGGGGGCTGGGGCAGCTTCTGAAACTCATAGATATTTGAGTCTTTTCAAAAGATAGCATCATGTTCATGATCATTCTGTAAAGGCAGGTTTGCTCCTTTTCTCACACCTCCTCCTTCCCCATAGACACTGGGACAGGATGATCATTTTACTTCTTTCTTCTTTCTCACTTTAAAGACTATCCATCTGTTTGCCATCACCTTGTAACCTCTCTTCATTTAAGGTTCACACCACCCATATTACCCATTTAAGTTTTTTCTTGTGACATATCAACCCCCATGTCATCCACCCTCTTCCCTCAAGGAACTCAGTTAAGCAACTCGAGAGTAGGGGTTGTCTCTTGTCTTCCTTTATATCCTCAGTTTTTAGCACAATATTTAGCGCAAAGTAAATGCCTAAGAAGTGCTAGTTAACTGATGACTGACTGGTTTACGGTTTTTATCTTTACTCCTTCCTTGACTTTCCTGAAACATATACATACACACATACATACAGAGAGGAGAGAGGGAGAGAGTGTTGTTATTGAGTCAAGTGACTTTCCCAGGGATACGGAGCTAGTGACTATCTGAGGCTGGCTTTGAATTCAGGTGTCCCTTACTTCAGGCCCAGCACTCTATTCACTGTGTTATCTAGCTATCACACACACACACACACACACACACACACACACACACACCCAGCATCTGTGTGAAAATGAATTGTAATAGAGCTACATATCATGACAGTGTGTTTGTCCTTTGTTGTCGAAGAAGACCATGCCATCAGAGAAATGATGACATGACTTGCACTTGACTTTTGTTTTTGAGGGAGGGAGGGCTGTGCAGGTCATCAGCCTTATTTCTCCTCTAGAGCCATCTGAATCCAGTGACCAGATATTCATCAGGATGACTGGAGATGACCCAGGATGAGGCAATTGGGGTTAAGTGACTTGCTCAAGGTCACACAGTTAGTGAGTGTCAAGTGTGTGAGGTGAGATTTGAACTCAGGTCCTCCTGACTCCTGCATTGGTGCCACCTAGCTGCCCCTGCCTATCATGGCTACAAAGGAATTCAATGAACTGAGAGACTGAGGTATTTGAAGGGGACATCTAGATAGTTGGATAGATAGATAGATATCCTTTCAACCAGGGTGTTTGAGGAGATATATATCTATATCATATACTATTACTACTAGGGTATTTGAGGGGACATATATGTTATACATGTATGTAATATGTATGTTATATATGTATACATGTATGTGTGCATGCCTTGTACACTAGCTCTGACCTTAGGCAAGTCACTTAACCTTGTTGTCTCAGTTTCCTAAGCTGTAAAATGAGCTTGAGAAGGAAATGGCAAACCACTCCAGTATCTTTGCCAAGAAAACTCCAGATGGGGTAATGAAGTGTCACACACAACTGAAATGACTGAACACAAAACAACAAATTTAAGCACTTACAGTGTCAAGCTCTGTGCTAAACCCTGGAGATGCAAAGAAAAACAAAAAGAGTTAAAGAGTGTATATGCCAAGAATTTCTTCATCTTCAAAAAACCAGCTTCACTTAATGGTGCTATACACTCAAGCTATTAACCTATCTCTTTCTTCTCTTTCACACTTGGGTCCCAGAAAGATTCCTCTCTAGCCCAGGGAAGTTTCCTCTACTTCTTGACCACACATTTCACATCTGACTTCAACATTTTCCTGAAGCTACTTATTCCAAGGTTACTAATGATATCAACTTTTAATCTAACGGTTTTTCTTGGTCTTCATCTTCCTTGAGTTTTCTACAACTTTTTGTCCTTTGCTGGTTCATCATCTGTTTTCTACACCCTAAAGGTGGGTGTTCTGCACAGTTTTGTCTCTTGTTTCCTTTGTAATCTCTTCTTTCTTTGAAATCCTATTAGCCGGCACATATCACTTATGCTATATGTAAAAATGACTGCCAAATCTGTATATCTAACCCTAGTCTTTTTCCAGAATTCTAATCTTGAATCACTAACTTCCTGCAGAACAATCCACTTGTGTGTTCCTGTGGCTTCTCAAACTCAATATATACAAAAAAGAACTTGTCATCTTCCATCCTGACCTTACCTCCCCTCCAAACTTCCTTATGTCTGTCACTACCATTATTCTACTTACATAAGTTTACAATTTCAGTGTCATTCTTGACTTCCTACCACCTTTTATATCTCATTAGTTCCGAATTCTTGTCAATTCTCTCTCCATAATGGCTCTTGAATCTTTTTTTGCCATTCCACTTACAAAGCTGTCACTGTAGTTCAGACCCTTATCACATCTAACTGTAGCTACTGTAAATGTCTCTTCATTTGTGTCCCAGTGTCAAGCCTTTTTTTTTCTATCCATCTTCAATACAGCTACCAAAAATATTCTTCCTAAAGCACAAGTCTGATCATGTTATTCTCTTGCTGAAAAGACTTCATTGGCTCCCAATTGCCCATAAAGTAAACTAGAAACTATTCAGTCTTGCCTTTAAAGTCATCCACAGGTTATTTACAACTTACCCTTTCATTATTAGTCAAATCATTCTCCTTCTAAATGTTTTCCACATTGAACATTCTCTATCTCTTTGCATTTATACAAACTATCCCTCAGGTCTAGAATACAATTCCTTCCTTACCTTTTTTTTTTTTTTTCATATTTTTAATTTTCCCTTAAGCCTCAGCTCAACTGGTAACATTTTGAAGGATTTCCTGATTCCCTGAGATGTTACTGTTCTTTCCTTCTTCAATTTACCTTGTGATTTTTTTTAACCTAGTGTTGTGAACGTTATTATTTCCCAACAAAACACAGGCTCTTAACTCAAAGATCTTTCTGTATCCTTGTATCCCCAGTACATCTCCTGCGTGCAACAGAAGTTTAATAAATACTTTTCAAATAATCCAGCCCCTTCATTTTGCAGATGGATAAATGGAAGCCCACATAAGTTAAATGACTTTCACAAGGTCATATAGATTATCAATGATAAAGAAGGGAATTGAACCCAAGTTTTTTGATTTCAAATACAGTGTTCTTTCAGTAACAAGACTAGATGTCTTCTAAGGTCCTTTCAAGTTCTAAAATTATGATCCTCCATGGATTATATATACTCCTTAAGAACAAGGTCCATCTCATTATTCCATCTATACCCCCTATAGTACCTATACAATGATGACATACTTATTTGATAAATAAAAAGAGTATGTTTTTCATGAGGTTTTCTGAAAATCTCTCTCTCTCTCTCTCTCTCTCTCTCTCTCTCTCTCTCTCTCTCTCTCTCTCTCTCTCTCTCTCTCTCTCTCCTTATCTTCACCCCCAGACATCAAGTAAGTCTGAGACTGCTAATTAGGAAGGTGAACAAGAAAGGCAATTTTGACCTGATAAAAGAGGGAGGGAATAGAGGTCTGTTTCTGAGATAGATGATTTCTGGATAATTCCTCCTCTCCATTACTATGTTCATTCTTAGAAGCATTTGCTGACCTTCCATTAGGTGTAGGACACTGTACTAAGCACTGATCCTTACTCTAAGCAAAAGGCACTAACTTTATTTGTTGGATTTGGGAAATTCAGCTTCTTTAAGCCCAGAGGAAACTTCTAAGAGAAGAAATGTCTTTCACTTCTGTGGAGTACACTGTATTTGCGTTAGTGTATTTTCTTTACTCACAGGCAGACCAGGTCTTTGATCAAAACCTCATGAGTAACCTGGAGTTTTCAAAAGCCCTTTGGAAATCAAATACCTCAAAAAATGGGAACAAAATTCTGGCAGCACTATTAATAGAATGTTGACTTTGGAGTTAGGACGATTTGATTTTAAATTCTTCATAACTATGTGACCATGAGTACTTAGTACAATTTCTGGTACATAGCAGACACTTAATAAATGTTTATTGACTGACTGGGAAAATCATTTAACCTCTTTCACAGCCTCAGTTTCCTCATCTGTAAAATAGAGGTAATTATAGTAGCTACTTCACAGTTTTGTTCCAAGGATCAAATGAAATAATTTATTTGAAGAGCTTTGGGAACCTTAAAGTACTATATAAATGCTTTTTGTTGTTACTGTCATTCCTATCCATCACTCCATGTTACTTCATAGTCTTAAACTATTCATCTCCTCTATTATTTCTCCATAAAGAAATTAATAGTGACAACAAAAGGCTAGTCTGCCACCATAACTTTACTGCCACAGTAGCCATCATTTGCTCCACCAGTACATTAACAAGGTATGTAGATACTCTTGGAAATGTAACTAATTACGTCTAATGTGCATATTTATTGCAGTGGAAATTGTTCTTAGACATAGAGGACAGCAATTGATTATACTACAGCTGCTAAAGTAGAAAGTGGAGTGATGTTGAGCTAGGGAAAAAGTTCTAAAATATGTGTCTCCACCTTAAGTGAATATCCCCTGAAAATATGTTCCTCATTTAGAAGGGAACGTTCTCTCTTCTACTTTTCATTTCCCCCTTCTTTTTTTAAAAATAAGTTTTATATGACATCATAATTATTCTAAATACCCTTCCCCCTTCTCAAGATCCATATCATAAGATATACAATATTTTTTTTGAAGAAGTAATCAACACAACTGATTTATACATTGAAAAGTCTGAAAACATGTGCAATATGTAATGACTATCTTTTCATAGCTCCTCCTTGGAGTTCTACTTGATCTTTATAATTCTGTTGCATTTACTTTTGATTTTTGGTCATTTTTTCCATTTATATTGTTGTAGTTAATGTGTAAGTTATTTTATTATATTGTATATGGATATATAATATTATTATTGTGTAATTTTCTTGGTTCTGCTTACTTCACTTTGCATCAGTTCATAGAGATCTATCCTTGCTTTTCTATATCCATCACAAACATCATTTTTTACAGCTCAGCAACATTCCATTCCATTCCTCTACCAAATTTTGTTTAGCCATTTCCCAAGTGATGGGCATCAAGATCATTTCCAATTCTTAGCTATCATGAAAAGTGCTGCTATAAATATCTGGGAGCATGTGGGGACTTTCCTCTTATTGATGGTTTCCTTAGCATATAAGCCCAGTCTCTAGTTCAAAAGTACAAACATTTTAGTCACTTTATTTGTACAAATATATTTGTGCCATTTTACAGCTCCACCAACAATGTATTAGTGTGCCTATCCTTTCACAATTCCTCCAACATTGACTGTTTCCATTTTGGTGGGGGAGCATTTCTTTTGCCAATTTGCAGGATTTGAAATGAAACCTCAGGATTGTTCTGATTTGCATTTCTCTTATTAATAGTAACATGGAAACTTTTTTTCATGTAGTTGTGGAAAATTTGCAGTTTCCCCTCTTCCTTCTTGTCCTTTTCCCCCTCCTAGTCCTTTTGCTTAAACAGCCTATCTTAGGTATAGACCTAGTGATCTAGGTGCCCCACTTGTCCTCTTTAATGAGTCTTCAATCTCTGTATGCCTTGTTTACATATATTCCTTACAAGTGAAGAGCTTCCTAAGAATGTCTGGTGACTACAGAAATTCTCAGAAACCCAAACTTATTAGGTACTTTAATTCACCTTTCATTCCCTTTCTGCTGTTACTGCTTGAAGCTTTGATTCTATCCTTTTCCTTTCACCTCCATTGGTGACTTACTGAAAACTCCTTTCTCACTTTTCATATGTAACTTTTACATATGAATCAGTCGTGGCTTTGATGATTAATATTGTTGACAGAGCAGATTGCCAGTGACTATAGTTGGTGGGTTGACTTCCAAAGCATCCAAAGCATCAGGCATTGCCTGAAGAATTTGGCTCCTTTTCTCCTATGTCATAGGGGAGTCTCAAAATTAGTATGCAGGTGTACTAAGGATGTAAAGGAATATACAGGAGATGTATCAGGTGACAGTCACCTGAGAACATCACATTTCATTAATAACAGCCCTCAGTAGCTTTCAAAGGATGTTAACTTGATCTGTTTTCTGTATCACAGCCAATCAGGCAACCAATGGTCTTGACTGCATTTATTATTTGATTTGCATATCCAATCGGCATGAATAGAGGCTTAGTGTACAATATACTACAACCCATCTGGACACATTATATGAATTTGCTTCCAACTCAGCCACATACTATTGGGAAAATCCCAACAAATATTTATTAATCATTCAGTATCTCTTATGCACTGTGCTAGGTGCCAAGTACACAAATATAAAAGGAGTAATCACTGATCACCTACTATGTGCCAAGCATTAGGATAGGTCTTGTGAGAGTTCCATGAATTTTTTCATACATCTCCGGCAATCCATATGTCTCATCTGAAAACTCAGATCAGTTATTATTTCCATAATCCTTTGATTGTTTATAGACACTTTGCGGTGTCTATAAGACTTCCCTTATTCCGATTTAAGGGGATTGCACCTCTTCATTCTCCTCCCTTCTAACTTGGAAAGTCCCCAATCTTTCTTTGAGTGAGGAATCAGATACCTAATGTTGCATTGTTTCCTTTTAATGAATTGACCTTATTTAATTGTTTTTAGTGGGAAAAAAATATGTTTTCCCTGTATTCAATGTACAGGCCTAAATCAAAGAAGTCTGGTCGCTTTGTTGGATAGTTGTCATGCATTGTTTAATAAATTGATATGCTCAGAACATCAAACCTTTGTCTTCTGTCATTTCGTCTTTTAGTCACCACACTACCATATCACATTGCTGATTTACATTAAACTTGCAGTCCACTAAAATTGCTAGATTTGTGAGGGAAGTAACACAAAGTAGTGGAAAGATCCCTGATCTTGAAGTGGGGTTCAAGTCTGATGTCTGGCACACATTTGCTATGTGATTTTTGTGCAAATCATTTCATTTCTTTGGGAATCAGTTTTCTCCTCAGGAAAATAAGAGGGATGGATGAAAGATGATTTCTGAGGTTCCTTCTACTATTATGATTCTACATTTTCTAGTTACATCCTTCCTTTGCTGTACTTGATTTGTTTTTTTTCTGACCCAAGTACAGGGTTTTACATCACATCCTACTAAATTTCATATTGTTAACTTTAGCTCACAAATCCAATTGATGAGTGAGATTTTTTTTTGGATCTTGATTCTGACTTCCAGCATATTTGTTGGCCATTATAATTTTGTGCATCTCCAAATTTGATAAACATGCTACTTATGTCTTTATTCAAGCCAATATATGTATGTTGAACAGTGGTTCCTTGAACTGCTGGCCTACACACCATCCTGCAGATTGATATCCAACCATTAATTAGCATTCTTTGGGACTATGAGTTGACCAACTCTAAAACTAATTATATTATTACTCAGTTTGCAAGGATATGTAAGGATCATATTATTAATAGTTTACAAAAGATACAATGAAAGATGTCAAATATCTTGTTGGAATCTTGAGGACTTTCCTTATAGCATTGCCCTGGTCCAGTCTAGTGATGATATTATTATTATTTTTAATGTGAGATTAATTTAGACTGATTTGTTCTTAATGAAACCATACTGGCTGTTCATGATCACCTTTTCCCCTTTTGAGTGTTCAAAAAAAGTTCCTTTAATAATTCATTCTAAATTTTTATCAGTAATTGACAGAAAGGTAGTCTATAGTTAGAAAAATCTACCATTTTGAATAAGCTTTCAAAAGAACATTGTTAGATTTGCCCATCTCCAGGCCATTGGTCATGATTTTTCTAGCAATTTGTTTCCTCATTATTAAAGAAAATCAAGAGTCAGGACTACTTTTTCATTATAATTGTTTATTCAATATCTTTTACAATTCTATTTAATCATTAATTTTTCAATAACTAAAAAACAATGGAGACTAATATTTATTATAATTTTTTAAAGTATTTCAGAAGGAAATTTGTCTCCTGATTCAGAATATATAGTTTCTTCCCATTGCTTTTTATGATCACAGTCCAAACTCTTTGACTAGACATTCTAGGCCCACTGTGATCTAATCTTCAATGTTTTTCTGATATTTTCTCTTACTTATCGCTATCACAAATTTTCTGGATTCAATTATGCCAACCTCCTTTGGGTCCCCCAAATATACCACTTTTATTCTTATTCTGCTACTGTCCCTGTTTGGTATTCCTCTGTGATCCCCTCTCCTAGTCTACTTTTCTCAAAACCTCCATCTCCTCCTCAATCAAAGCTCCCAAGATCAGTCAGTTCAAGGTAAATTTTCCTCACTTTAACTTCCTGTAACACTTAGGTTTGAATTCTGAGCCACACTCTTTCCCAGTATCTATTTATGAACAAATAAGTAAATTACTTATTAAGTGCTTACCATATGCAAGGGACTATGCTAAGTGCTGAGGATAAAAGTCAAAAAGTAAGAGAATCTTTTATATATTGCATTTATTTATGCAATTTGCTATTATTTTTAAAATCCTGTTCATTCTAATAGGAATGTTAGTAAACAAGATATATGGAAGGTTTCAGTAGCAAGTCAGATGAAGAGTCTTATGATCATTAAAGTGCAGCACCAAAGCAGATCATATCTCTTTAATGCAATTTCCATTAAAAAACTATCATTTCTGATGTTGAACCATTTTACCATTTATAATATATGTGGCAATAGCACCTGTAGGAGCAATTACCAGAATGCCTTTGCACAGGGGTTTCTTCTGAGGATTATGGCTGTGGCACTATTCTAAAAGCACTGCTAATCCCAAAGTTCTTGGTTTGAGGCTCCCAGTCTTTCTCCATAAGGGTCTGAATGAAGATAGAGGTCAAGATGGTGGTGGTTCGAGTGGTTTGGCACATGCTGCCTCTTCTTTCTCCCTCAGGGTACCTTGTTGCTTAAGCTAGGCTGGCTTGCCTACCCTATTAGTACCAGTTGGTGGATATGATTGGCACTTTTTCAACAAGATTTGCTTCCTGGGTTGATGGCTAAGTCTGAGTCTGTAAACTGGATCAATGGAAGAAGGATCAACCATTTTTTCCAACTGCTAACCAACTGCTACCCAAAAGGGCAAACTGGCCTAGCTGAAGCAACAATATACCTTGAGGGAGAGATGAGGAATAGCATGTTCTAGGCAAGTCAAACTACCACCTCTGTGATAACAATCTCCACTCAGACCCTGATGGGGAAAACCCAGGACACAGAACCCAGGAGGTTTGGAAATAGCAATATTCTTCCACCTACCATACTTGCTTCCAGTTTAGCCCCTGCAGCCATAACTAAGGGGAGAAATCATTGCAGAGGAGGCCTCTTCTTCCTCATTTATTGCCTTAGAATGTTTCTCTGTCTTTTTTCTTTCATTTCTATTATAATAGGAAATATGATACAAAGAATTGCAATCTTATTGGTGCCGTGTGTCTTACTTCTCCTATATCCGTGTTGCCTAGGGCAGTAGGCACATGATAGTATTCAATCAGTATATGGTGAACAAATAAATGAAAGAATGTTATATGTTGTTTTGGGAAGAACATATACAGAATCATCCATTAGGGCCATTTGCCTAGTCTCATTTAACAATAAATCCAGGCACTAGTAATGCCATACTCGCCCTGATGATTCTGTATTCCACCTAATACCAGAAGAGGCTCTGGGGAAATGGTAAATTCTTTAGTTCTTAGAGGGATGCTATCAGCATATTGGAGCTATATTCTGAGGGGATTTATTCAATTTGTTTCCACATCCACTGGAAAACTCTACCCTGTTCTTTTTGTCAGTCAATCAGTCAATTAATAATTGTTAAATGCCTACTGTGTGCCAGGCATTATAGTAAGAGTTGGAGAGACAACAAAAAGACGTTAACAGTCTCTGTTCTTAGGGATCTTGCAATCTAATGTTGTTACAATCCCATTCTTCAAACAACTATATATAAACAAATAATATACAGGACAAATTGACATAATCAACAGATTGAAGGCACAAACATTGAAGGGGATTGAGAAAACTTCTGTAGAAGATGGGATTTCAAGTAGACTTGAAGAAAAAGCCATGAGGCAAAGATGAGAAGAGGAAGCACCCCAGGAATAGGGGAAAATCATTTAAGTCCCAGAATGGAGAGATAGATCGTCTTTTTTGAGGAACAGTAAGGTGGCCAGTGTCACTTTATTGTAGAGTATATGGAAGAGAAGAGGCCAAAAAAGTGTAAGAAGACCAGAAAGGTAGGGGTCAGTTGTTAAAGTTGAACACCAAACAGAAGATTAAGAGTTCCTCGGGAGCCAGTAGAATTTATTGAGTTGCAGGGAGGGGTGGAGACATAGTCAGACCTGCACTTTAGGAAGATCCCCTTGATGCCTGAATGAAGGATTGACTAGACTGGGAAAGATTTATGGCAGGCAAACCAACCAGTGGGCTATTGTAATTCTCCAAACTTGAGGTGATGAGGACATTCACCAGGGAGGGTTGCAATGTCAGAGAGAATGGGATGTATGAGGTCAATGTTACAAAAGTCAAACTGACAAGACTTGGGAGCAAATAGCACATGGGGTAGAGTGAGAGTGCCAGAGAATTTGTGGATGAGCCTTAGGTCTGGAATCATGAGTGACGGGAGAATTGTAGCACCATCAAGAGTAATAGAAAAGTTAGAAAGAGGGGAGCATTTGGAGAAAAGATAATGAGCTCAGTTTTGGACATGTTGAATTTAGCATGGCTATGGTACATCTAGTTTGAAATGTTCAATGACCAGGTGGAGAAGTGAGACCAAAGGTCCACAGAGAGGTTAGGGCTGGGCAAGTAGATTTAAGATTTATCAACATAAAAGATGATAAGTCCTTGGGAGCTGCTGAGATCACCTTTAGTGAAAATAACCTGGATAAAGATCCAGCAAAGGGGACTAAGGCATATTGAATTAGGTGAGAAGAACCAAAAGAAAGGAGTTTCACAAAAAATCAAGAGAGAAAAGAGTACCAGGACCAGAATGAGGGTGATCAACAGTGTCAAAGACACTGGTCAAGAAGGTCAAGAAGGATAAGAAATCAGAAAAGGATATTAGATTTGGTAGTGATGAGATCACTGGTAATTTTGGAAAAACAGTCTTTGTGGAATGATGATATCAGCCTCCAGACTGGAAATTTAAGAAAAGGGTGAAAAGAAAAGAAGTAGAGGTACCTTATGTACATTTCTATGCACTCAAATCATGTATATTTGGCATAATGGGCAGCTAGGTGGTGCAGTGGAGTGGTGAATTCAAATCTCATCTCAGACACTTGACACTCACTAGCTGTGTGACCTTGGGAAGTCACTTAGCCTCTTCCTGGGTCATCTCTAGTCATCCTGATGAATATCTGGTCACTGGATTCAGATGGCTCTGGAGGAGAAGTGAGACTGGTAACCTGCACAGCCCTCCCTCACTCAAAACAAAGTCAAGTGCAAGTCATGTCATTATTTCTCTGATGGCATGGTGTTCTTTGGCAACAAAGGACAAACACACACATTTGGCATAATGGTGCCAATCACTTAAGCTTGGTTTAATGACACAGGGTCTTTACTCATACATGTAGAAGAATAAAATAAAATATGTTAAATAAATAACTACCATATATACTGCATGGCTGTGACTTTACTCAGACCTAAAAGGGTCCTTAAAAACTCTTCAGGCACAATGCAAACCCAGAGGTTCCTAGACCCAGTTCAGATGCTTGGATTCAAATGCCCTTGCTAGCTTTTCTACCAGAAGTTAACAGGCATCCCTCTTCTTTTCCTATGTCATATGAGAATAGGATGAAAGAATTAAAGAGACTGAAACTAGAGAAGACTCAAGAAGGACAAGTTACCTATTTTCAGGTATTTGCTTAAAAGGGTTATTGCTTAGAAGAGGAATTAGCCTTGATCTGCTTTGCCCTAAAGGACAGAAAAGTGGGAACAGTGAGGTTGAAGCTGCAGAAGCAAATTTAAGCTTATATAAAGAAGAATGACCTAATAATTAGAATTATCCTAAAGTGAAATGTGATACTTTGTGAGGTGATGAATTCCTTCTCTCTGGAGATCTTCCAATAAAGGCTGGTTGGCCATTTCTCTGGTGTGTAGTAGTGGGAAATTCTTTTGGGGCAAGTCCACTGATATTCAGTGGTTCTGTGGAAGGTACCTTTTCATTCCACTGAACACATTCATAGAAAAGAGAACATTGTAACCCTCATCTTTCTAACCTAAAACATGACCCATTCCATCTACCAGAAAAGGAAAGAGAACATTGAAGGTCCTAATGTATTTCTCAACTGTATGAAAACTGAGATATTTTGATAATCGGTGTCCATGTGAACATTAGTAAGATGGAAAAACCACTGAAAACAGAGGCCATTTCTCTCTGATGACTCATCAGTTTGTTTAGTTCTATTTCTATTTGGTGACTAATAAAAAAGACTATTTAAAACTTCTACTGCCACATCTCAATTAGTGATATCAGTCAAACACCTTAAGAATTCTTCTTCCTTCCCTAGGGAGTATTTACATTTTTGTGTGACCTTCTCAACTGTTTTTAAAGGCAGGTTTTGTTTGTTTCATTGCCCATAAATAGGAAGCCTAGTTTTATTTATGCAATTTATGATTCTGTTTAAAACTGTTGTTGCATATGTTAATGTTTTGGCTTTAGAAGCAAAGTATCATCAAGGTAAGTAATTAACTTGCTTCCCTGATTTCCCTTCAATAGGGAGGCTAATTGAATGGTTTTTCTTGAGCCCAAGAATTTAGACAGAGGTAAATGGAAATGTGAAGGTTTTTTTTCTTTGGATGTACAGTAGCTATGATTAACAACGGCAGTAGGAGCATTGCTATAATGTAATTTACTTCAAAGGACTTACAGAATTGATGGGATATGAACTCCTAAACTGTAACCCTATTGAAATGTATTTTAGAGTTTTATGTCCTCATTTCTGCCTATGGTAAAGACTTGATTGTAGTCTGCTCCATCATAGTTTGCTTTATAGTCACAGCCTGTGGACAGTTAAAGCCCAATCAATTCTTTCTGCATGAATAATGATTCCTGTCAGAATAAAGAAATAATTGCTTTTCTGACAGAGAAATAAGTGTGTTCACTAAATAAATTTACCTTATGCAGATCAGGCAGTTTGGAAGCCTCCACTATATTAAAAAGGGCTTTGGTTTCTTTTTTCAAAAGGTCGAGACACAATGAAATTTTATATGGTCCATTATGTTTTGAGCATTTGTAAGCAGGATTTATAGCGGTGGATGCTGGAGTTTACAGGAAACTAATTGTGTTGTTTTTGGACAAGGAGCAATACCGACTAAGCAGTAAGTGCCACTGTGGTCTTCTCAGTACCATCTACTCAGAGAGACAATATTCATAATTCAAGTTCTTTCTCTTTTGGGGTGAAACTTGTTGATATTCATTGCTTTTTAGAAGGAGAAAATTGTCATTCACAGCAGCAGCACGTACTCTAAAATTAGAACAATATAACAGAGATTAGCATGGTCCTTGATCAAGGATGACACATACATTCATGACACATCTCATATTTTTGAAGTAATCAATCGGAGGAACAAACAATAAAATTTAACTTTTTTCAGTAGAGGTGAGGGATATATGGGGGCAGAATGTTGGAAGCAGTCTCTGTGTCGGTTGTTTTTGATACAAAGGAGAGTTCAATCCTGGGGTTCAGGTTGGGATGTGGTTTCTGTATGTGGGAATAACTATCTTGTAAAATACAAAAAGGCTCTTTCTAAGGAAAGAAACGAATGAAGTCAGTCTTGTTTGGCAGGATTGTACTATGCCATCACCTGTTATTGATTGTTAGTGTTTATGGTAGACAGAAACAATACCTGATCGTCAGGCAACTAAACAGTCCACTTGAAGGAGTAATCAGGATACGTGGGTTCTCTGAGTGTGGTTACCTTGCTCTATGACCTTACCAAGTCTACTTAACTTTTGCAATTCTGGGTTTTTTTGTTGTTTTTTTTTTAACCTATAAAATAGAGTCAGTTTCCCCCCCACTAAATTTTAGAGGTATGGTGAAGATAAAATGAGATGATAAATAAACATTTTAGTGCTTTAAACATATTTAAGATGCACTTTAAATGCAGGGTATTGTTGTTGCTATTTTCTCCATAAAAATTCACACAACACCAAAAATTTAATATTGTTGAGTAAACAGATGGTTTGGATGCTTGCCCCTGTCTCTGTGGCTGGAAAATAAATCAGTCAGTCAATCGACAAATCCAGAAACTTGGACTTCCTCATGTCGAGTCCTTGCAAAAGCAGCCAGATGGCTTGGGTTCCAGTTCTATTTCTGTCAGAAAATATCTGGGTAAGTTACTTTCCCTCTACACTCTGTAAACTGAGGGAACTCTCTTGGATAATTTCCAAGTTCCCCACTGACGCTCACATTCTTTGATTCTATCATATACTGAGCACTCCTGCATGGAAGTCATTGTGTCAAGTGCCATGGTCAATATACAAAGGCAATTTTTCATCCCTATCATAAACCATCCCTACGATGCATTCTCTTCTTATCCCTGCTTTCCAAAATCTTTAATTTCCCCAACGGTCCAAAAATAACTCATCGCTCCAGCACCCCACCCCTGACCAAAATAATAGTTTTCTTTCCTATAAGATAAGGTACTTTGTCTTTACTTCTACTTCATCTTTCCACCATCCTCTGCTTTGTTACCATCATGCCCTGCTTTGAATTGTACTTCTCAATGTACATGTATTCTACTCCATCTCTAGTCCCAATAGAATGTAAATTCCCTTGAGGAAAGTAATTACTTTTTCTCTGCAAAAATCTCTTATGCATAGGAACATAGCTAATGTTCATTGGATATAACTGAATGTGCAGAGATGGTAAGTAAAAGTCTTGGGTTACTGAGTATGTGTCGGGAAGGAGTTCATACAGGCAGACATACTAGTTCTCACCCTCAATAGTATCCCATCTGTTTCACCTTTGGGGACTACAATAAACCCTGTAGAAACTCTTCTCTCTGAATCAAAAATCAGCATTGGTTGATGCTCTCCTCCTTCCATCCAATCAGATGTGGTTCAGTCTTGACTCTGCCTGATAGCTAAGGGGACAGGACTGAGGTTGCCTTACCAGCCATGGAGGAAATTGCAGCCTGTAAGCAAAGAAAAGACAATCCTGCCTGTGAGCCAGCAGGCTAGCAAATCATACTGTACCAGGAACAGGAGAGGGGGGTAGCTGAGCCTCCTGCTTCAACTGTCTCAAAGCACTAGTTAAGCACTTAAACTAAAAGAAAAAATAAATCTCTAGGGCAAGAGTCCTTAGATTTTTATATATGTCATGAACCTATTTGGCAGGAAAGTCTCCTTTCTTCCTTCTAAAGCCTTCCCTTCTCAGAATAAATATTAGTAAAAATAAAAATGTGTTTCCTCCACCCCAAGTTCTGGGACCCACTGAAATCTATCCATGGATCTAAGGTTAAGAACACTTTATCTAGAGTATACTTATTATGGGGTGTGAAATGAAGAGTACGGCCACAGTATCTAAACGTACAAGAAAAGGGTACATTTTTAGGATCCTCCTGAAGCATCATCTGTACCCTTTTCAAATCTTCCTATGTGAAGGTCTCCCCAAATCCACCCCCCTCTGCCACTCTTTGGTATTAAAGTGTTTCTAGAGGGTTCCTGTTAAATGTGAATATGTTGTTTGGGATGAATGATAGGATTTTGGGAATAAATGAAATTTAATTATCAAACATTATTACCTTAGGTCCCTTAGTTTGTCATTTGTCTAGTTTAAAGCAGAGTCCTTTGAGTATAGGGGATAGAAGTCACAAATCTAGATAATGGAAGAAGGTCAAGAAAGATTTAGAGTGTAGGTTGCTGCCTAGGGAGGGCAGGATGGAGGGTAAGGTCTGACCAGTTAGAGGTCAGTGTATGAGAGAGACTGAAAGCATAGATCAGAGCTTAAAAAAGGGAAGAGACAGAAAGTAAACTTTGCCTTTTTAAATTTGACCTAAGATATGGTCTAAGAATATGACACTCTTCTGCCCGATCCTAATGGCTTCAAACCATTTCCCTAATGTCTTTATTCACCAAATGATGCTTTTCACAACCAACGCTGGATCTAGTATTCCCAGGCACGAATTTGCAACTAATTCAAGAAATATTCTCTTTAGAATTATGCCGCCTACTATTATGTTTCTTCAGGACAATTCTCTAGTAAAGGGTAGACAAGGAAGGACATGGCTACTGCCGTTATCATAATTTGTTTTTATATAGTGCTTTAAGATTAACCAAGTGCTTTCATTATAACTATTCTGTAAACCAGGTAGTCTAAGTATTCTTGAACCCATTTTACAGGTTAGGAGAGTGAGGCTTGGAGAGGTGAAATTGCTTTGCCTAATGAGGCCTTCTCTTAATGAAACTAAGACTTGAACAGAGGTTCTCTGACACCAAATCCCCTAGGCCACACTCCTTCCCTTCAAAGTTGAGGTCTTTCAGCCCAAGCCTCATGAATATCTTTATTCACAGGGGAAAAAGGGAATTAAAATTAAGAATTTTAAAAGATTGAGAGTTATAAAGTTATTAACAATAATTGTGCAGTTGGAATTGCAAATCTATCTCAATGAAAAATAGCTTGGCACTTCCAAGGGTGTTAAAGATTTTCCATCTTCAGTCAATGGCAAGATGAAATTTTACAATCATTTCATAATGAGGGGGACCTCATGCACAACAGCCGCTTCAGGTCTCCTTCTTGAGGAGTAGGCAGGGATTCCTTATGCCTCTCAGACATTAAATCCTAATGAAGATTGCACTATGATTCCTAATGTAAAAACAACACTGGTTCTAGACCTGCAAGACCGAGTTTTGAGTCTTGACCCTGGTGTTTAAATAGCCACGTAACCCTTGGCAAGTCAGTTTACTTCTCTGGGCCTTAGTTTCCTAATCCACAAAATGGGGATATGAATACTACCCACTTCACAGGAATATGCTTTATAAATCTTAAAATACTCTTAGTAAAGACTATGATTTTATTGATGTAATGTTGGAGTAGAGGCATCTATCTCCATTTTGTGCTTTGCTATCTTGCTAAATGAAGTCTCTGTATGATAATTTGTAGGAAGTGACCTGGGAATGATGGAAGTTGAATGGAAAAATTAAAATATCAAGAAAAATTTACAACACAATAAACAAAGGGCTACATTCTACCATGGGTAAACACATTACCAGTAGGAAGTGGAATGTACATTAGAACATATACCCCATGCAAGGTGAATATACCTTCCATAACACGTGTGAAAAGACACACATAAAGAAAGATATGTAGCCAGGTCCCCTCTGTAGTTGAAGAGGCTGTGTCCATCTTGGCAGAGCCCTTGATGTCATCTTCTAGTCTGATGATGTCATTAGGCTGACAATTTCTTTTTCCACTGTTGCATATTATTAGTCTCTTGTGTTGGCTGTTATCTCTATTGCACTGCCGTCTGCTGGTAGCTGAACGGACCTGCTCCCCAACAGGTCTCCTCTGCTGCCATCTGCTTGTTCTCTGCTAAAATGTGGCTGCTACTTTAGCCTTTTTCTCAGCAAGAGAAGGTTTTTAAGCTCTTTTTAGATCACAGCCCAAGGTTTATCTCAGCTCTTTTGTGATTCATAAGGGCCAGCCAAGTAGAGAAACCCTTCTGGCTGGTCTGTCTTTTGAACTACTTTTCAGCTATCTCAACTGCCACTGTTTGAATTCAGCTTTCTCTTTGAGTTAGAGTGAGAAAATTCCTTTCAACTGCAACCTTACCACTGACCACTCCACGTAAATCAACGTCTAAGAGTTTCACTAGGCAAGAGTGGAGGGGCAAAGCGAACCTAGCTACTTTTGTTCTTTCCTCTCGCCAGCATCCAACTTGCTGCCCTTCCTAGACTATATAAAGTGTGAGCTGTTAAAGAAAAGGAATAGAGTGGGAGAATTGTGCCTTCAAAGCATCATAGCTTAACAGCTCCTGCTCTGAGAGATGGAACATTAAAAATACCAGGAATGGGGGGGGGAGTGAAAAATTTTCATAGATTAAAGAGAGGTGTTAGGATGGGAAATATAAACTTAAATAATGCTTCTGTCAGTCTTGACTGTTCCTTTGATTTTTCTCCTCTTTCTTTTCCTCTTTCCTCACCCCCACATTCATGACACCCAGCTGCCTCATGATTTCAGGTTTAGTAGAATATGGAAGGGCAAAGAAAAAGGAAGAGGGGACCAATGAAAGGAGAGGGAAGGGGGCAGGGGAGTCTTGGAATTCCACTGCATAAGAAGGTTTGTACCCATTCAATAATGGTGGCCCGGTTTATGGATATAACTGCCAGTGGAAGAACCTGAGCTGTCTGCCTGATAAAGATTGTAAACCTAGGAAAGGCAAAGGTAAAAACAAGAGCCGATTTTACGTGGAATTTTAAGATTTTCAAAGCACTTTACATCTCCTCTCTTATTTGGTCTTTATTATGATATGTGAGGTAAGTACTATAGTCTTACTTCATTACTACCATTTGATAGATGTGATTTGCCCATGTTACTAGTACTAGAGGCAGAATTCAAACCTAGCTTTCTGCAGACTCAGAGGACACTACTCTTTCGACTGCATCACACCGTCTATGATCGTCTATTTAAGGTATGGACAGGACTTTCTAGATTATCTAATATAACACCCTCCTTCTAAAGATGAGGAAATGGAGGTTCTGGGAAGAAAATTTCCTTGCCTAAATTCACACAAGCAGTAAGGGAAAAAATTAGAATCTGGACCCAGCATCATCTGACTCCAAATCTAGAAGGCTTTAATTTAGACCACATCTGCATCTCTTTAGACTGTGTGCTTATTTCCAAAATGGCAGCTCAGAGAGACAATCCATCCAGTCATTTTGGTTTTTTAATGTTGAATCACATTTTATTTTTGTCTTTGTATTCTTGGCACCTAGCCATACACATAGTAGGTACTGAGCATTCAACAACTGCTTATTGAATTGAACTGAATCTTTTCACTATATTGTTGATCTCATTTATCTATAATTAATTTGTGATGATGATGGTATTGAATATACTGGAAGAAATAAGTTGCAGGTGGTTCAGCTGGATTTCTGTATATTTTTTTCAGTTTTAAAATGCATCACTATCTATAACGATGAGTAGTGTACGCACATAGCAGTTATTCTTTGCACCAAGTAAACACTGAATTCTTAGAATTTCCACTGAGTGTATTCTATAGTTGCATTCTTCAGGGAGTGCAAACACATACATACACATATGGAAACCCAACTAAGCCGAGGGATCCTTTAACTTTGCTAAACTAAGTGCATTAACTTCAATATTTGGCTCTCCATTAAGTCCAAGATACTCATGATTTGGGAAAAAAAGTCCCATAAAATTTTCAATTATTCAAAAATCCAGCTGACAAGTAGTTTCTTGCTATCTCCTGGGGATTCATAAATGATCAGAAGAAGCAAGAATTTCCCATTTGCCCCCAGGATGAGAAAAGTGGCTCTGTGTTTGTAGCAAGAGCAGTTAACAGTGGTAGTGAGTGATGACCATGCTTAGGCAGACTGCTGATGCAGGAATACAAAACTGGAAAGGTATCAAGCAGTCTGATTTAAGACTCGGAGACAGTGGGGAGTGGTGAGATTGATGGCTCCGAAAAGAATCTTTTGGTAGAGGTCCATGGCCCGCATCAGAGCTTTTGGGATTGATAGCACGCTGTGCTATCAATCTCCCAGCTGTAAATGGGGCTACTATTCTCTATGAAAAATGGGTCATATTAAATACCCTGACATTGACTAGATTGAGAACTGCAGAATGACTAAGGAAGAATACATGTTTGCCAAGATAACACTGTACTGTTGCTTTATATAGTTTGCTGAAGAACCAAAAAAGAATAAGTTATGTGTGGGGGTGTGGGGTAGGGGGTGTGGGTGGAGGTAGATAGTTGAGATCCAGCTCAAGGAAGCAATCAAGTCTATTTTTATTATTATTTTAACAGAAGGAGACTGATAGAAGCATAGGACAGCACTGCTCAGAGTCATGGCATTTGAGATAATGCTGATGGCAGGACTAAAATCTGTTAGAACTCATCCAATAAAAATGAAAAAAAGTGAACTGCAGGCCTTTGAATGTTTGGGGAAATGTCCCAGTTCATTCCTTGATAAAATGTAAGATTCACAATGGAATAGTAAATGAAAACCTGAAAGTGTTGAAAGATTGTCACCAAAGCAGGTCTTTTCACAACAAATGTCTGGTCCTTGAAGAAGTTACTTGTGCATTTAGTAATGTTTTCTTCATGCAATTGTTTAACTTGTATATGTAGAGAAGCAAATGTTTGCAAGGCCAGACTAAAATAGGCAGTAATATGATAGAATACAGAACACTTTTAATATAATTTGCAAAATGACAAATTTAGGCTTAATGTAAGGAAACATCTTTCTTAACAATTAGAGCCATTTGAAAGGGAATGGCTTATAATGGGAAGTGATGAGTTCCCATTCATTTAAGATCTTGAAGCAAAAGCAGAATGATCATTTGTTGGGGATTATAGAGAGTAATACTTGTAGATTATTACTTAGAAATGAATTGGATTAGATGGCCTTGGAGTTCCCCTTTCTATTTTCTGGTTCTGTGATTCTTTAAGTCTGGTTTGGAAAACTTTTCTAAATATTTGGCTATGATCCAAATTTAGAGTCAGATAGGTATGCATCATAGAGAACCTCTAATTCAGAACCCTTGTTTTACAGTTGAGGAAACTAATGTCTAAAGGGGTGAAATAACTTTTTCAATGATATACATTTAGTGAGAGAGTTGAAACCAAACCCATGTCTTTTGACTCCTAGTATAGTCATTTCTACCTCTTTTAAATGACCAAATTGTAATGTGAAAAAGCCATATTTTCTATACAAACTTAGTCTAATATGTTTGTACTCATCCTTTGGCAATTCGATAAAACTCATCTCATTGTGAATATTCTCTCCAAAGGTTCTGATTACAGCCCATTTATCCTTTCTTATCCAATGTGACTCATCCATTTTCTCCTATGTATCTTCCATATGGGGACCACCAAGTGTCCCGGCCTGCGGGACAAGAACGCGGACCCTGGAAGAAAGGAGAGGGTGGGGGACAGGAGACGCGAAGAATGGAGACAAGACAGGCTTTCTGATCAAGTCTCGTTTATTGAGGGGTAGGGTAGCAGTAATTATAGTGGTGAAAGAGGGAGTAGGGGGTTTACAGTAAGCAGCAGTGGGAGGGGTAGTAAGGTTAAGATAAACACAAGATGTTTCAAATATTTTACAAGGGCAGGATGTTTGCTCCCAGCGGCAGTCCAGACCTTTATCTTGATAATAGATAGCCATGGCTCCCCACAACCAAGCATGCTGAGGGATTCTTCTAGTTGTCTTGATACTATATGGATACCAATAGATAGGTGTCAATTTGGGCTGTCAATCATGTTCTCTCTCACTCTTACTATAAGATCAAACTACCTGCCTCTTTTTTCGATCATATCTCTTTTTCTCTTATCTCAATTCTTTCTTGCAATTCTTAGTTAGTAGTATATTTCAGTTTATTGACACTGTCAATAAACTGTCTCCATTTCCCTTTTGGTAACACCATTTTGACTCTTCAGGAATTTAGTATTCCATGATCTGCTTTGAAACTATGTAGCATTACCAAAAGAATATTGGTGTTGAAAAGATGAGTTTTTGCTTCAAGGAGAAAGTTAGGGTCATGAAAAGCATGGAATAACCTCCTCAAATTTAGTCTAGCTTATATGTTTCCTGTTATTCAATGTTGGGTCCACTGAAGTGACCGTATCAGATTTATGAACTGGTGAACCCATTCAGTGGACTTTCCTTTCAGTGCAATGCTGTAATCTAAATAACAGGTATTCATCATTTGCTTGATTTTTCCTGTGTAAGTAGTTACATAAACTATTTTGAGTAACTAAGGGTCCTATTAGGAGTGTCTGAAAAGTTCTTGGGATTAATCAGTCAACACAATAGCATCAACAAATAGATTACTAGAGAACCTCACTATCCAAAGAGATTCCCCTTCTATTTGGATTCTGTGTAAGATGTCCTTCATGACAGTAGCAACTACTTTTGGGAAATGTATGTCTCCTTGTTTTATACTTGAATTTTTATTAATAGTAGGAAAAGTATCAAATCAAGTTATTTCTGTTATGGTGGCTATCTATATACATTTCTCATTTCCAAACTCTGGGATAAGGTGGACAGTGTTCTATCTTGAGGTCTACTCTCTAAATTATTTCTGTGACATATCTAGATTTCAAAACCACAGCAACATGATGAAGAAAAAGAAAAGGGCCTTTAGCTGCCTTATAATTACTGAAGCTAATTAGACATGGACTATAAAATGTGCTTCATTAAACCTGACAATAATATAAATAGTTGAAACACCTCCTCTTGTCAGTCTGTTTTGCCCAGGATCTTTAAGTTCTTTAGATTGTAATACTACTCAAGGCTTTCCTTCCATTTCTCCTTCCCCCTATCAAAAGAAAATATTTAAGGGTTACTGGGAAGTCAAGCAACCATAGGCCCTGAAAGTGAAAGCCAACTTCCCAGAGACCTAAACAGTCCTCCCAATCTGTAGTACCATATTGGATGTGACCTCCCATAGGAAAAAAAAAACAAAACAACTCATCGTTTCTAGACCTTCGACTGTCATCACTCCCACCTGCACAAAAAAACCTGATTCACAATAACACTTAAGGTTTCAGTTCCTCCTTTTAACAGCTCTGCCTCATTGCTCCTTTATTTAGTCCAAGAATTCCCTGGCTATGCTGCCACTGGTGCTCTAATACTACCAGATGGAATTCTTATAGCTTACCAACCCAAAACTGTTCTTCTTCTGCTGTCTTCATCGGCTGTCATCCCTGTGGGGGCAGGGGACGTGGTTACACTAGCTCTCTTCTAGACAACTGAATATATCACGCCTCTCCTTTCTCGAGTGACCTTTCTCTCTCTAGTTCTCCAACCTCTGGGATCTACAAACAAGCCCTTTAAAAACAAACACAAAATGACACTTCACAAAGTGCTTATTGAAATCCAGGAAATGAACAAAACAAATTATCGTAGTCCTTTCTTGCCTTTGTATTCTGCCATTGATTGATTACTTGGGCACTTCAGTGAATCATGGAAATTTTCAATATGGTTATCACATCTAAAGATACCTCTTAATGCCTTACTCATCCTCTACATGCAGCATGCCCACCCTCCTATAAATCTTGATTAGATGATCTACTTAACATTCCAGAGAACTTCCTCTAGTTTTTTTTAATATTTATTTGGACTAACGTAGAACTTGTACCGTCCCAAGTTCCCCACCTGTTATCCCTTACTCCTCTACATGACTGGTACTCTCCTTCTGATCACACATTTCCTGGATGATATTGCATTTCATTTCTTTCACAAGTCATCATTGGGAATATGTTACAACCTGTTTATAGATACCATGTGCCTCTTCATTGAGTTACATGATATTTTGACATTTTGGAGATTGATGTCTCAGTAATACCAGTATACTAGAGTACTGATGTTATTATATAAAGTGTAAGAGCAGTTTGATATTCTTGAAAGTATTGTATAATTTCCTAAATGCAACTTTGTCTGGTATCATCTTCCTATTTATTTCTAAGCCCAGTTTATTTTCATCTATATTACTTGTATATCTATATGTATATGTACTAGGGGACTAATTCAATAGATTGCCCATCCATTACATGTCATGTCTAGGCAATAAGGGTTTTTCACCCACATATTTGTTTTTTCTGAATGGATTGTTAGGTCTATTTCCTTCAAGTGGCTGAGGATCATACCAATGATTTCCTATAATATATATGAATATATATATATATATATTCCTATAATATTCTAAGGCCTATTGAGATCAATATAATATAATCTATAAACAGAAGAATGTAGAAAACCTCACCATCTATAGGGAGTACATCTTCAATTTGAAGTCTGTATAGGAGATCCTCAATGACAATGATGAACACCTTTAATGAGCATGCATATTTAACCCTAACTCTATAATTAACAAACAGCTGCCCATTGTCCAAAGTTATCTCTTTGGCTGAATTCTTTTGGAAAAGTCATAGTCTTGATAAAGCATGGAAGACTTCTTTCTGGAGGAAAACTCTACATAATACTTTTTAAAAAAATAATCAACATGAAATAGAAACAATAAAGTCTTTTTCCCCTTATACCTTTCACTTAGTTGTATAATAAAAGGAGGAATCTTTTGGAAAAATTCATTTATTCCTTGTTTATCTTTTAATCAAGGATTCTTGATAAATTGCAAATCATTCTCCTAAGTATTTTATGGATATGAAAAAATAGGTATATGAATTGATAGCTGCTGATATCTTGTTTACTTTTTATTGCAGTTTTTTAGTGGTAAAAATCTATAACTTTCCAGGAGCTTGGATTTTTCCTTTTTTTATTGCTATCTTAGTCCTTCAATATATTCATAACTGTATTGCCTCTAACATGAATTTTGCCTATACTGAGTGTGATACAGCCAAGTCTTCCTAATTTCATCTTCTTAAACTGAATTAATTTCTGCTTTCTCATACAGTCTATTAGGAATAGTTGATTTACATGAATCTTTTCATATTCTTTCTTTTATCTTGAATTTCTGATAAACTCTCACCCTCCCACCCCCAACCTAATTTGGTTTCTTTAAAAGTTAATCTACTAAATCAATGTTCAAAAATATTGTAGCATTTTGAAAATCAACACTCTCAAGATTTCTGGAATATATTCTTTATTGTCGCTTTGGACAAAGTTATGTATGAAGGGAATATTCAGAATTGCTGTGTATTAGGTTGTTATGACCCTTCCCCTATTGCAGTTGAAAGATTAGGAGACAGCATAGAATGATGGACTTGAAATCTAAAGATATGAGTTTAAATCTTAATTCTGCTAATCAGTACTTTTGTGAATTTAGTCGTCACTAAAAAAGTCACTAAACTAAAAAGTCACTAAACTTTTACATACCTCAGTTTCTTTATCTATGAAATAAAGAGGTTGAACATGTGAATTATAAGATCCCTCCTAATTCTATGATGCTATCACTTTTCTTCCATTGATAATATTATATGAATCTGACTTTTTCCAAACAGTATGGCAAAATTCATTGGAACTAGAGTCATGTTGATTTAGCTTCAAATCCAAGACATTGACACTTATTGCTTATGTGATCTTGGATAAATATCTCAACTTTTCTGCATTTCTGTTTATTCATCTATAAAATGATGATAATAATATTGATACTACCTACATTAGAGAGTTGTAAAGAATTTTTGTAAACTTTAAAATACTATATAAATATGGTTTATTATTCATGCTTCTGATTAAACTCAGGACTTAGAAGCAACAGAGGCAGACTGTAGTCCTTTCCTCACTGAACTTCTTGTTATTTCTCCAAGTAATATATATTATCTCTTGATAGTAGTAAGCTCAATAAAACAGAGCTTATTTTTTCTCTTTGAGCAATCACCCAGTTTCAGTCTTTGCATCTTTCCAAAAGGTTGTAATTGAAACACTTAAATGATGGCACATATTCTCTTTAGTCATTTGAAACAAGTTAGAGAGTTATCAAAAAGGATCTTCATAGGTGATCATTCATCACAATAAACTACAGTTATCCCTTCCACATCATCTGTAAAATCCACATAAAATTTTTTGGCCCTCCTTTCCTACCAGAGAAGAGGCCTGAATTATTATGGTATTAAAAGATAAAGTATATTGACATTATATAACATTTTACACATATTTTATGCATTTCTGAGTTTTTCAACTTTTTCTGTGTTGTCTGCTGGCCTTTGTGGGTCATCTCTGGCTTCAGCAGAAATCCCCCCAAATTCCCATTTAATTTCTTATGCCAGTCTGTGATACATAGAAACTGTGATGGGGAAGTCATGATGTGAAAGAGATATTTTTACATGGGATTTTTTCAAAAAGCTGAAAGGGTCAATGACTACCTCTTTGAACTGTCTATCTACTTTGTCAATTATTCTTTTCCTCTCCACAGAGAAGGAAGTAGTACTTTACTAGTATTTTCTTAAAAAATATTCTTGCTTTTAGTGCTATTGCTTCTTGTTTTTATTGTTAGGTTACTTGGGAGGGATGAAACAAGGGGAGTGTCTCCAAAGCTGGACCAGTGGTATTTCACAGGCTTGCAGGTGATAGAGAATTCACCTAGGTAGAATCCAATCTTGGGTTTAATTTCTACTTGATTGAAGGTCTCTCATAGACACCTACCATACTGTCCACCATCTCTGATCATGTTTCAAAGGTGTGTCTTTACTACCTTGGCTTTTCCAGGGGTTGTGGGGGCACCTCTTCCTTGGCCTTCCCTCAAGCACTTCAGGAGGCAATTTCTGTAGTCCCTGGTTGGAGTCACCATCACTCTTAAGAACTGTACACTTACATCAGTTGTCTGCTGTCAGGACTTTTTTTTTTGCCCAACTAGAAGTGTTAAATGTCTGAGACCAGATCTGAACTCAGGTCCTTCTGACTCCAGGGCTGGTACCCTATCCACTGTGCCACCTAGGTGTCCCCCTTTTGTATTAGGAAATGGCTTAATTTTAACTAGCTATGGTAGGAACAATATTTTAATCTACACCACATGCAAATTAAGGTAGTTTTTCCTTAAAAGGTATGGATACATTCCTCCAGACTTGGTTGGCTCAAGCAATTAAAGGGTTGAATAGCTTACATCGCTTTCTCATTGCTTCAGTAGCAGCAAGGAACTCTAGGAGTGCTTTGAAACTTGGCTGGTGGATAATGATAGGTAGTTCAGGTATTGAATTTTCTTTTGTCTTACAATATTTATTCATAAATGTCTGGAGCTGTTTAGTTGATCTGGAGGCCATATTGTCTTTTGTTATTAACACCTTTCCTGTTCATTTGTCTTCTGGTACTCAAGATCTTTAACTAATTTTTCTTGCTTCTGAGATTTTGGTCATTTCAGTCTTCTTTGTCCCCCCTTTATATTCCTATGTTGCTCGCTTTATAGCTCTTTCTGTTTTGATTGTAATTTCCCTTGGGGCTGTAGCTCAAAGATATCTCAGCTTCTTCCCAAAATGTGCAATTCACATTTCACCAGCCTCAGTTTCTACTCCATGTAACTTCTGTGGGAACAGAACTCTCCCCAGGTGGATACCAGTCCCCATCCTCTCATTTAGTAGAACATCACACTTCCATCCTGCCCAGGCTCCCTCTGTTTGCCTGCTCTCCTCTGTTGCAGTTCTGCCATGTTGCAGTCCCAGACAGAGAAAGCTTCTGTCCTTTGGTTTTCCATAACATGGGGTGAGATTGACTTGTATAGCCTTGTTGAGTTTGGTGCTGGTGGAATATAGGGTGCTGAGTAAATTTGTTAGGGATTAGGAAGGATTCCTTCTCTTCTTTTAGTTCGTCGTGTTATCTCATTAAGGTTCTTGGTTTCTTAGCCAATAGATTCAGCTTAAATTGCTTTATTTCCTTGCACATTATTCTTACTTTGGGGAAGTTTGAGAGGTGTTGAGGAACAGAATGTTTCTGGTTCTCCATCTTGTTGGTCATGTGACCAGGAAGGCCACTGCCCCCCTTTCATTCCTCAGTCATCTTTTGCTATTTGTAGTACTTCTACTAGGATTTCTAAGAAGTCTTTTTTTTTTTTTTTAAAGAACAGAAATCCTAGGAAACAAATAGTTATGCTATCAACTCTGTCCTGGGAACAATTCTTCCCTTAGAATGAAGTCTAAGAGAACAATTCTTCCATTAGAAGGAAGTCAGTTCTGTAGGGAAATGGAGTTGCATAGAAAAAACTCTGCATCATCTAGAAAATAGTCTTGCAGTAAGTGTGTGAGAGTGTTTATATGTAACTGTTTGCTTCCAGGCTATCCCACGGAGCTGAACTTCCAAATCCTTTTAAATAATAGGAACACAAACTAAAGAAAATCTAGACCATTCATACTGATGAGTCTAAAATTATGTGCTGCTTAGTGCTATAGAAGTACATCTGTAATGAAAGCATTGGGGAATAATTACAGCGACACTTCACATGTAAATGAATGCTAATGTTGTATATCATAACTAATAAAAGCCTCTTTAAAACAAAGGTCAAGTATCTCAGGATTTAAGTGGAAACAGTTAAGTACACTGTGACTTTGTTAGAAAATCTCATGTTATCATCAGTCTTCTAAAGCACATGAGAACACACATGTTGTTTCTTACTAAAATAAGCTACAAGGGTTGCTGTTGAATTATTCCATTGTACTGGAATTTGCTGTATTGAAATTTCTTGAAATAATTTGGCCAATATATGGAGCTTAGAACTCTGTCAATCAGTCCATCAGAAAGAATTTATTATATGCCAGGCACTGTGCTAAATGTTGGGACAAAAGTGAAGCAGTCTCTTCCCTCAAGTAACTTATGTTCCAAAAGTTAAAATAATACATATACATATAGGAGGTCTTCTCAATGTTCCTTTTTTTCCCCCATTTAAAATACTTTTTAGTGGATAGGTTTTGCCTTTAGACAAAGCTATTTCTGGAAATTAAAAAAAAAAATTTCCCTTAACTCCCCTACCTTTTAAAGATTGAACTATTCCTAATGACAAAGAAAAATAATTAAACAAAAATATTTGTTAAAATGACCTGTACAATGCTTACATCATGTTGCCCCAAGCAGTCCCTTTCTTCTCTCCCTTGAGTAGTGACTCATCTTTGTAAAGCATTTTTCAAACTTTAAAGTGCTATGTAAATCCTTGTTCTTGATCTTGTTATTACTATGTTTTCTGAGACCTCTAGTTTTCAATTATTCAAAAACTTGACTTTAGTGATCCTTTTATTTGTTTGTAATCATTATGTATACTCTTCTGGTTCTTTCTTCATTATGCATCACTTTATAAAAATCTCTCGCTGTTTTCTGACTTCCTCATTTCTGCTAACCTACCTAACCAAACTAAACACTTAATTCCATTGGCTTTGTGGAACTCTCAGGAAACTCCATCTACGCATGTAGATTGGCTCTTGTTATGCAATTTAGAGTCTTAGAGAATTTACCACGGGACTGAGAGATACTCCTGGAAAGTCCATCTCAGGAATAACCTTCAGTCATCTATGATTATATAACAAGGAACAAATCAGAAGACAACCAGAAACTCAAGCTCCCACTCCCTTAGCAGAGCTCCTATTTTGTCTGCCTCAAAGAAACAGTTGTTATCCTTCCAGGGAAAGGCTCAAGAAGTGCTGAAGGCATTAACAGAAGAGGGTCACTTTCCTTTAAAGATCCCCTGAGGCTATGGTTCTTTACCCTCAGCTTAGTTCCTAATAAGATTTCTTTGTCATATCAAAGCACAAGTCCTCCAGGATTAAGCCACTTACATTACCAGAAGTTGTCAGGTGAGCCCCACGTTTGCTCCATGAGATTTAACTCCAGCTGTATTATGTTGCTCTGGTCTACCTTCTTGAAATGCTTGAGCAGACCTCAATCTTCCTTCTTTCCTTCCTTCTTTCCTTCCTTCTTTCTTTCTTTCTTTCTTTCTTTCTTTCTTTCTTTCTTTCTTTCTTTCTTTCTTTCTTTTCTTTCTTTCTTTCTTTCTTTCTCTTCCTTCCTCCTTCCTTCCTTCCTTCCTTCCTTCCTTCCTTCCTTCCTTTCTTCTTTCTTTCTTTCTTTCTTTCTTTCTTTCTTTCTTTCTTTCTTTCTTTCTTTCTTTCTTTCTTTTCTTTCTTTCTTTCTTTCTTTCTTTCTTTCTTTCTTTCTTTCTTTCTTTCTTTCTTTCTTTCTTTCTTTCTCAGACTATTAAGAACCACAATTAATTTAGATGAAGTTAAAGTATTTATCTCAACCATAATAGCAGATAGGACCTCTGGGGTGGACCTTCACCTTAACCCTGTGACATAAAAAGAAAAAAAAAAAGCTATTATAACCTGCTTTATAAATGTGGAAACAACGTTTATTATCCTTTCCATTATTCCACAGTGGCTTGCTACAATATTTAAATATGAACAGGTTTTTTACTCTACAACTCCCTTATTTAGCTTCCCATTTCCATTTCAAACTGAATATACACATTATGATTTAAGACATTATACATTGGCCATATTCATCTTCCATTAAATAGAGACTTTATTTCACCAGCTGAAGGTGAATTTAGATTCACTAAAGATGACTATCTCATGAACCTCCTATTCAACCAAGTTGCTCAAAATCAGAATTCCAGGAGTGGTAGTGGTAGTAGCAGCTAGTGTCTATACAGCATTGTAAGGTTTGCGAAGCACTGTGCTTCTGTTACCTCACTTGATCCTTACAACAACCCTGGGAGGGCCTGCTATCATGATTCTCATTTTGTAGACAAGGAAATTGAGATACACAGAGAAGTTAAGTACTTGCCTAGAGTCACACAGCTGGTATAAGTGTACAGGGAAGGATTCAAACTCGATTTTTCTTGGCCACAAATTCTCCATTCTCTCCAAAGCACCAGGAATTTGCTAAGTGCTTGCTATGTGCATAGCACTTTTCCAGCTAACATTTACTCTACATGGTGCTTAGCAACTAGTTGGAATAAATTTTTAAGTGGATAAATTGAAGAAAGTTAATGTCTAGCAGATATAACCTTGGGCTCATTAAATCTGGGTCTGTTAATTTAATTACAACTACAAAGAGAATTTGAACTAATCCCTTGAAAAGACTAATAGTTTACTTTTCTAAATGCAAAAATTGTCCATTAAACACACAAACAAGTAATTGGTCTAAAAGTGAACCCTAGTTTTTACAGCAGGTGTGTGTGAGTGTGTGTGACTGTGTGTGTGTGTGTGTGTGTGTGTGAGAGAGAGAGAGAGAGAGAGAAGCTCATTAACAGAAAATGCCATTCTATCCAGGTAAATTAACCTTAATGAATGCTAGAACAGAGAATGGAAGTTAAGAAGAATATTGTTCATCAGACAATCAAAGCAATTTGGAAATATCTATATTTTTAAATGAGGAAAATTCTCCATAATCTTCTTCTCACTGTGCAGTGGCAGTGGAGGGAAAAAATCAAGCAGGCAATATGCCATGACCAGACAAAAACACAATATAAATCAAAGTGTAAGTTTTTATTGCTCCACACTGGCTAGTTAGGCATCATTAGAATGCTGTTTCTATTACAAGTCACAGCTTACTTGAAAAACATATAATTACTTTGGAAAAGGTATAAGCACCATTAGATTAAAGTCCTAACTTTTGAGAGATGTCAAAGGAGGGTTGATCTTTTTCTTAATAGAAAATAGATGTGACAACCAAAGTCCAAGTTATCAGTGCGCGGGGTAATGGAATGAGTTAATGGAAAGGATCCAAGCTGATTTCTTAGGCTGAGCAAAAGGATTATCATCTAAAATTTCCATAAATTGGGAGATCAAAGGCATGATTGGAAAGTACTGTTTTTCCTTCACTAAGTGATATGTAACTTTCCATTTGAGTTCAGTACACTCATCCAGGATGAGTGTTGAGGGTTGTTCTGTGATCAAAAATAAAGGGAAAAGTGTAAAACAGGTTTCATCGGCCCAATCTTTTCTCCACTTGAATCTGTCCCAAATTTAACTGGTTGTTGTTGGGTCATTTTTAGTCAAGTCCAACTCTTCGAGACCCTATTTGGGGTTTTCTTGGCAAAAATACTAGAGTGGTTTGTCATTTCCTTCTCCAGCTCATTTTACATGGTAGCTGGGTCTATACAAACTACCTCCACTGAATTCAATACTTCAGTATCTTAAAACATGTGTAATTTTTATTGGAATATTGCTTTCAGTTTTGCACACTTGCAATCTCTACATGGCTTTGTCATAGTAATGATGATGGTGGTAGCTATCATCTGTGGAGCTTATCTTTAAAGCTTGCAAAGTTCTTTACATGTGTACACTGAAAAGAATTTCAACCTCTTGAATTAATTGTGTTTGTCCTTCATTTTCAAAGACAATGACATGACTTGCAGGTGACTTTGATTTGAGTGAGTGGGGGCTGGGCAAGTTCACAAGCCTCCCTTTCTCCTTCAGAGCCATCTGGGGTCTAGTGACCAGATATTCATCAGGACAATTGGAGTGGCCTAGGATGCAATGAGAGACCTTGGCCCTTTTAGGCTAAGGCCTTTTCAGGTTCTCACTTTGAGTGAGGTGACACCCATTCAATGAAAAGGCCTCTTTTAGAAGTAAGTCAAGAAATAGATCCTTTAATTAAAAAAAAAAAATCAAGCTGGGAGGGGAAGACCCTCAGGGTTACTGATCAAAAGAGAAACATTAGCTATTGACATGCACTCTGAGCCGGGAGGGCCCAAAATATAGCCATTAAGTGGACCTTGGGCTGGGACCAATCAAATGAATTAGGCTGGTTGTGAAAGAAGAGTTGCAATCCATCTCCATGTCTCTGTACTCAGAGGATCATAATATTTAGAGCCAGAAAAGATCTTAGCAATTTATTCCAATCATTTCGTTTTATGGATAAGGAAACTGAGATGCAAAAAAGTTGAATGACTTGTCCAGGATCATACATGTAGTAAGTAGATGTAGAAGGCTTCAAACCTGAGTCCTCTTTTTCCAAATCCACTACATCACATGCCTCTCTGAGTGTTTACAACTTGAGGAAGTCCACTAATTTCTTTTGAGAGAATAAGTTCCCTTTCCCTGGAAGTATTCAAACAGACACCAGACAAACATTTATCAGAGGCATCATAGAAGGAATATAAATGTTGAATCAGAAGGTGGATAATGTGGTCTTTAAAATCTTTTCCAATTCTAAGGTTCTGTTTTTCTTTGACTTTCTGTTTCATTAGAAAAGTCATATTTTTATTGGAATATAAAGTCACATAAATTGTGATATAAATAAAAATTTTGTATTATGGATTCACATGGCTTTTTAGGGAAGACTTACAGCATTTGTTCATGGTATCAACCCACTCTCATACACACACATACATACATACATACATACACACATACACTCACACATACACACTTGTATGTATTCCTAAGAAGTCAGAGTTTCATTAACTTGGAATTTTGAAAACTCAGCTATCTACATGCAATGAGTCATAGGAATAAGATATTAGTAGACTGAATTAAATACTGTTTATTTCTATGAATCCAATCAAACATTTTTTTCTTGCCAGAAAGGTGTAGAAGATGCATGATTTTCAAAAGCTTTGGATAAAATAATGGAATTGGAGACTGTCAGAGGTCATCTTGGGCTGCTTCTGATAAAATTATCAATCTCCAAAATCTATTACAAATAGCTTTTCAATGAAATATCCCAGGATGTTGAACCTATCCCTAGAAAGCACAGTACCTTAAATCATAGATTAGAATTGGAGGGGACACCAGAAGCCATTTAATCCAACCTCCTCATTTTATAAATGATGAAATTGAATCTCAGAGAAGCTATGAGACTTGTCCAAGGAAACATAGTAAGTGTCAGAAGTGGAATTTATACCTTGTTTTTCCTGGCTTCAAGTCCAGCACCCAAATATGCCAAATATGTCAAATATGCCAAATAGCCTCTCAACTAACTGCTTTAAAAGGTATTAGCTGTGGTAGTATGGGAAAATCACTTATCTTTTATTTTTTTCTCAGTTGTAAAATAAGCTATTGCATTAACTGACTCACAGAGTTGTTATGAGGTGAAATCATTTTGCAAATTATAAAGTGCCATTTGAATTTCAGGGCAGCTAGGTGGCACAGTGAATAAAGTGGTTGGCCTGGGGTCAGGAAGATTCATTTCCGTGAGTTCAAATCTGACCTCAGACACTTATTAGCTGTGTGACCCTGGGCAAGTCACTTAATTCTGTTTGCCTCAGTTTTCTCATCTGTAAAATGAGCTGGAGAAGGAAATAGCAAACTGCTCCAGTATCTTTGCCAAGAAATCCCCAAACAGGGTCACGACACAACTGAAATAACCAAACAATTTAAATTTGAGTTATTATTATTAACAATATGAATACTAATAATACTTAGGAATTTTGACCAAATATTAAGTTGAAATCTGCCTCCCTATATCTTCTTTCCACTCATCCTAGTTCTGCCTTTTATAACCAGGCAGAGCTAACCTAGTGCTGGATTTCCAAATATAAATTCTCCAAGCATTTTAAAACAGCTATCTCATTCTCCCCCAAATATTCCATTTTCTAGACTCGAATCATTCAGTCCAAAGTTTGGACAATATGGCTCCTGCCTTAGTTACCACTTGGGTACATTCCTCTGGAAGAAATATAGTTTGACATTATCCCTTGTAAAACATGGACCTCAGATCCCTATTGGGATCTATCCAAAACTAAGTGTTAAAAGAGAATCTACCCTGCCCCACCCCACCCCCCAACACTGTTTCACAGCATCAGATTGTGTTACTTTTTTGGCTGTCACATCACATTGGTAATTCATATTGATTTTGTATTCCACTAGAGCTCCATGTTTTTGCTTTTGTTTTTCATCCTAACTCTTTTCTATACAACTTCCTTTTCCTGTATTTGTGCAGCAGATGCTTTTTTAACCCAGCTGCAAGATTTTACATTCATTCTTGTTAAATTGCCTCTTCTTGGCTTCATCCTAAAGTCTCATCCTGATAAAATATTTTTAGATCCTGATTCTCTCATTTGACATATCTGCTATCCTTCCCAGGTCTGGAAAACCTTTTGAATTTTGTAAATATACTACCTCTGTTTTGATCTTAGTCATTGGGGAGAAAATGAGGGGAGAAAAGGACAAAACTCTCAAGGCACTCTCTTCATCTCTAAGATGAGGGACTTGGTCTAGGTCAGAGGTGTCAAATACAGGCTGCAAGTAGCCCACAACACTCTCAAGTATTGCCCAAACCAGATTATGATTAAGAACTATTTAATAAAATAAATAAAACTCAATAAAATACAGATAACATTATAACTGTGATTTTCTAAGTTGATATGCAGCCCACAGGCATCCTTATATTCAGTGTAGTGACCCCACTTCTGCTTAATTTTAGACCCACTAGTCTAGAGGACTGTGAATATAGAAACACCTTGAATAGGTAGAGGGGTTCATGCTCTAAATTTATGGTCCTAGGATCAAATTCTTCCCTTGAGAAAATAAAGTGCTAAGTTATGGGGTGCTTCATGAGTGATTTCCTTCTAAGATGACATTGATTCCCATTCTTTGGGTGTCGATCTGGACAAACAATTTTGATTCTAATTCGCTTCTTTCCACCTCATCCACAAGCACATCATAAGAGGCTTTGTCAAATGTCTCCAACTGTTCTATATCAA
Source organism: Bettongia penicillata ogilbyi (assembly GCA_023548195.1). Taxonomy (NCBI): domain Eukaryota; kingdom Metazoa; phylum Chordata; class Mammalia; order Diprotodontia; family Potoroidae; genus Bettongia; species Bettongia penicillata. The sequence continues at coordinate 327,370 of JAJHZJ010000502.1, read as the reverse complement.
CAACATTCCCTTGGGATGGGAGTCTAACACTCTTCTCAAAAAAGAAAAGTAGATTAGCCTGGCATTACTTATTCTTGATGAATTCATGTTTGCTCATAGCAATCACTTTCTCCTTTTCCAAATACTAACAAACCCTTCCTGTAGTAATCTATTCTAAAATCTTACCAGGAATTAACTTCAAACACTTAGAAGCCCTAACTCCCTTCAAGGCTAATTCTAAATACTACCTCCTTCAGGATACTTTTCCTAGTTCTCCTAGTCATTAATGCCACAGTTCTACCAAAATCATTTTGTGTTTTATATGTAGCCCATATTTATTTACCAATGAATATCATTATCTACATAGTAGAACATAAACCCCTTGAAAGGACTGTCTCACCTTGATATTGGTATTCCTGGTGTCAGAGTATAAATCCCTTTATATCTGATTGAACTCAGCAGCCTATAGTTTGACGTATCTATCCTCTTCTCTTTGGGAACATTGAGATGTTTGCCCATCTCTAGTCTCAATGTACTTTGCACACAGTTCCTCAAAGATCACGGACAATAGTGCACATTCTTTGTGTTATTTCATTATCCTCTGATATAATTCATCTGGCCTTGATGATGTGTATTCATTTAGGACAGCTGAAGGCTCTTACATCTCTTCTCACACCAAAAACTATCAAAGAAAAATTGATTGGGAGTGAGGAGAAAAAGGGGAAGGTGTTTTGTCATGGGTATGAAATTGGCTGAGAGGTGGGAAACAAAGAAAAGAAATAAATGAGCACTTCTCTGAATGGAGAAGTGTAAACAGTGATGTCCTTCAGGGATTAGTCTTATTTAACATTTTTATAAATGGTCTAGAAGATGAAGTGCAAAGTGAAATCTCTGAGTTTACAAATGGCTCTAGCTCTTCCAGATAGTGAAATGCCAAATTGATAAATTGCTGGAAGATCTGTGAGACTGTGCAAGCAAGGAGGAAAATAGTGAATGAGCTTCAAGTTAGCCAAGTAAGGTAATGCATTGCATTTGGAAGACAAAAAAAAAAATAGTCTAAGTTGTATTTAAAGGATAATTGGCTCCGAGTCATCAGCTATGATCCAAGAAAGGGATGTAAGAGTCTAGGAAGTTGTTCGTTCAAGACATTGGTCAAATGTGATATTCTGGTCAGAAAGGCCGACAAAATCTGAAGCACAATCAAATAACATATTGAAAATCAAAACCCAAGACTTCATCTTACTCTTGTCCAAACCATAGCATGCCTGGCATCTAGCAAATGGTGTGGTTCTGGTGGTACGTTTCAACAATTATGGAACTAAGCTGAAAGAACAGAGGCAGCACGGCAAAGTGAATAGCCTGAAAAGCAGGAAGAGTGAGATCAAGTTCCGTCTCTGAAACCTATTGGTGGTGTGACGCTGCGCACATCATTAATAATCTCTCACTGCATCAGGCAACTCCATAAGACTTTTAAGTTGTAGAGATAATACCGATCTATGATGGTTGAAGGTATTCCTTACTATGAGTTTCCTATACCAGCAAAATCAGAGGTTTAGTCCATTCCTAAAGCTGAAGGTGTCTCCTAACTCCTATAAATCTAGTAGCCCTCTACCTTTCTAGACTCATTTCCTACCACTGACTGCCATGTTCCTTATGATCCAGTGAAATTGGAATTCTCCTTGTCCTCCAGTCCCATGAACCCCTCTACCTACTCAGGTTGTTTCTATACTCATAGTATTCTCCTTCCCTCTTTTCACCTGCTTAATTCCTATATGGTCGTTAACTGTCAACTCAAATACCCATTGCTTCCTGAAGTTTTCCCTGATCTGGTTAGACACCTCGTAGTACTTTGCTTTCTACCTTTCTAATGCATTTATCATATATAAAGAGGGATGTGAGTGGACAGATACCAAGTTCCCAAAATTGTTTAGCTCTGTGAGGGTATCTGCTCAATGGATGAAATTCTTAGAACTATATTTCTCAAAGGTCAATATGTCGGTTCCACAACATGGTATATTGCCTTACCATGGACACTGTGTCAGTGAGTAGATGCACTTCCAGAGTGCTCTGTTTAAAGGTCTGAGGAGTTTCATGAGGCAAGATCATGTAGAACTGCTGTAACTGAGAGGAGTGACATAAGGAAACAGATGCTTTATCTAGACCAGGAGTGGGGAACCTAGGGCCTCAAGGTCACACATGACCTTCTAGGTCCTTGGAAGCAACCTTTTGACTGAGTCCAAATTTTACAGAGCAAATCCTTCTATTAAGGGAATTTGTTCTGTGAAGTTTGGATCCGTTCAAAGGTTTGCACTTGAGGATCTAGATGGCCATATGTGGCCTTGAGGCCACAGGTGCCCCATCCCTGATGCACTCTTTCAGGGTAAGTGTACCAGTAGAAGTGAATGCAGTACTATAAGAAGTCAGCACACTCCAGTTTGGAGACCTAAGAGACTGGAGGTGCTATGCCAAGAGAAGCCAGCAGCAAGGTCTACAAGTTGCTATTCTGAGAAGCCAGTGCTTCTGAGTCTGTCTCTACTATTAGTTTTCTTATCAGTTAGTCAAGTGTGACCAACAGTAGGTAGGTCAGCGTGAGCAAATTGCAGAACAGGTGGAGGGAAATAATGTGTAAAAGGCTGGAGAGGGAGGAGAAAGGCCAAGTTGTGGAAAGTTCTGCCAGACAGAGGAGTTTTATGTGCTATTAGAAGCAATAGGGAGCCACTGAATTTTTTTGTAGGTGTTCTCTCCCACTTTTCTTTGTGTACTTTTTTTGCATGACCAACCTCAGAGAATTATGGGAATAGTAGAGGTAAACACATTCATTACTAATAAAACACAGTACTGTCTAGACTGTCTATACTAATGAGATTTTGATGTCTTTACTTCTTACCGTCATGTCTAGATAATGAGGATGAAGAAAATGAATTCCTACTGACGGAGAGGTGATAAACTCAATATTTACAGTAAAACATACATTATTGGACAGGGCCAATGTGGGAATATGTTTTGCTTGACTATGCATATTTATTAAAAGAGTATTATCTCTCTCTTTTTCTGTCTCCCCCTCTCTTTTTTCTCTCTGTCTCTGTTTCTCTCTTTCAGTGGGATGAAGGGAAATAATTTTAAAAAGAAAGAAGTTGTATTTTTAAAAGTATACTAGCATTTTTCTGGGAGTAAAATATAAAATTATTTATATATATAGTTAATTAATATTAAAGATGTTAAAGACATTATGATTTTAATTGGTAACAGACTTATGCCCTCAGTAGATATTTAAGGGGCAGGCACTAATTGGGGATGGGCTCCATAAGTATTTAATTCCTGGTTCAATTCCTTTTTGTTTACATTGAAGTTCCATTTTATTAAAAATCCTTTGCATTAAAATCATATGTCACTTGTCTTGGTTACTTTCGGTAGATCAACAGGAGCCTGAAATTGTGAATTTAAATAGATGATGATCCCACAGTACCATGAACTTGGGTGTTGCTGTATCATAGTTATCTATCTGTACATCTTATCCCCCTACTACTCTTATATAGAATAATTGAACATAAGCGATGATACTGGAATTTGAGATCATCCCAGCCCAACTTCCCCATTTTCAGATAAGGAAACTGAGGCCCAATAGTGAATTATTCAAGGTCATACAGTTAGTGGGAGAAAAATATTTATTCTGTAAATTTTTTAGGACATGGACTATATCTCTTCTAAACTTTTATTTTGTTCCCAGCATTTAGCATAATTCTTTGCACACAGTAGGTACTTAATAATTGTTTGTTGAATTGAATTGGAAAAGGTCCAAATGGAGTGAAAGAAGTTGGTCTTACTATGTGAGTATATATCAAAAAATTACAGTTCTTTGGTGTGGCTTCAGAGGCTGAGATGGGTTCTAAACAGTCTATCTTAGAGAGATGGGAGGGTCTATCTTAAGAGTCTATTTTAGATGGGACAAGGCAAACGTAGATTTATTTGTTCACTAAGTGACAGAATTCTGGAATAAAGGAACTTATTTTGGAATCTGAAATAATTTTAGAAACCACAAATGTATATTTATTGTAAATGCATGGGATAATTTTTTCATGCCTCCACTGATGTTTTATGCAAATACCGCAACATGGTAATGAACCTGGGGTCTTGAAAGTTATTCCAATGAAGCCCAAGATCTGGCCAATCCACCAAAGCTGGCCCTGGAACAGACCTTAATTGTTATCTGAAGATGAGTCTAGCCAAGTTTAGAGATGCTAATCATTAGAAGTTTGTAAAAAGTTTGGTGAGATGTTTTTTCACTTTTTTTTTTCAGTTGGGAAGAAGTTCTCTTCTGCATAGGTGGGAGGAACAGCCAGATCTGGCAGGGGTGGGGAACCTGCAGTCTCAAGGTCATATGTGGTCCTCTAGGTCTTCAAGTGTGGTCCTTTGATCTAATGCAAACTCCACAGAATAAATCCCCTTAATAAATGGATTTGTTCTGTAAAATGAACTCAGTCAAAAGGCCACACACAAGGACCAAGAAGGCCACATATGGCCTCAAGGCCTCAGGTTCCCCACCCCTGAGCCAGACCAAGAAAACACAAGTATGATATAAGCCTAAAGTAGAAAAAAGCTTTAAAAAAGTTCAAGGCTAAATGTTAGACCATAGCCACATAATTAAGGAAGGCTAGGTATCACAGAATTTAAAAAATGGAAGAGCCTAGTAGTGAGTTATTCAAGGTCACATAACTAGTTAGTGGGAATGTAGTATTTATATTCAGGTCTATTTATTCCCATAATTATGCATTTTGAAGTGATTTCTTTGATGGAAATAACCTCTACCTAGTATCACATACAAATCATTCTAAACACAGAGCATTGGACTTGATGATCTATGAGTCACTCAGTAGGAGAATACTTATGTTTTCATGACACCTAATGGTATCACTGAATTTTTCATTTTTTCTGTTGTTTTTCAGTCGCCTCACCATTGTATAGATGCAGCTGGTATTTATTTTTTCAAAGCAGGGGAGGGGGGAAGGAGTCACATAAATGCTACATTAATTTTGAATGTAAAAGCACTAAACATCTGTTTTCCAAGACAGGCCCTCTGGGATTTTCATTTTTGAATGAGGAAGGTGAGAAATGGAGTTGTAAAGGAAAGAAGATAAACAAGGCCAGGTATAATACATTTAACATAAGCACATTCAAGTAGCTTGAGGAAACATTTTAAATGTGAACCAAGCATACAAACACATGCTGATTAGAATCTATATAATACAAAGTAGCTCCCAATTTTTTTGAATCTCTTTCAATCTATGTAGTGTGCAGTTGTTAGTGAAAGAAAACTGACATCACTTATATTGATTGGCAATGATTGCAATGGCACAGTTATTTGGTGATTACAGTGAAAATTATATATATGCATATATATATAATATAATGATATAATGATTACAATGGCATGTTATTATGGCACAACTCTGAAAACTCAGGAGCAACCATCTGAGCTTTGGTTATGTTCATTCAGTACTTATAGCTTAATGCTAAACAGTGACTAGTGATACTTTGCAGCTTTGGGGTATGTAGGAATTTATGTCAAATGCAGCCATTACTCTCAGAAGGGAGTCCATGTATGTAATGCAAACACACTGTTTAACATGGCTTGTGAGAGCTAAGAACATTTTACTTTACTGATTGTTACCAAAGACTTTAAGAAAGGTACATCAGGAAAAGTCAGGTATTTCTTGCTATGTACTTAAGCTGAAATTCAGTTTATCTACGATATGTTCATCACCAGCCTAGTTTCTTCTTCCTCAGTGAAAACTCAGTAACCCCATCCAAGGCAGCAAATCAAGGAAAATTCACCTTCCTACTTAGCCTTATGTGGCTAACACTAGTTCTTCCTGAGTCTCTACCCTCTGCCCATCACTTCCATTGCGCTTCTTGTAAACCCTATTCTGTTGCAAATTCCCTTTTTTGGCCACAGTCTTGCTAAGCATCCCTACCTCCTTTCATTAACAAAAACCGTTCCACCAACAAGTGTTTCTCCCTTACAAAGTGACCAAGGAGCAGCAGAATTTGGTCTTGTGGGATTAGCTCTTCTATTAGCAGGATAATAATGGATTTTAAATTGTTCATACCAATCTCAGAAGCAGAGGCCTAAATGATTTGGAAAAGGACTAGGTGCAGAAGAAAATGGTCTCAGTTGTTAAATAACATTTGTTATCATGAAGAAAGCAGGAGGAAGTAAACAATGGAAGATCTCATTGGAGACTGTTAAAGAACATTTAATAGGAATCTTTCATTTTTTGATTAAAAAGTTATCATCTTGAACATTATCATAATAAATAATGGAAACTTTGGCCAATGTCTTTTTTAAAAGGTGGTTTCATTGATGGGAATAACCTCCTTCTTGACCCACTTCCACATACAAACCATTCTAAGCACAGAGAAATGGACTTGATAAGTCATTCAGTATGAGAACATTTTGAGAACACCTCCACAATCTTGACTACTTGTTTTCTCATCTCTCCACCTCCTTACTCCATATGTACAAAACCAGGGTGCACAATCAGTAATGTTCTTGCTCCTTACTGTCACCTGAGACCCTCACTCTGCCATCATTACTCAGCAAGTTTTCCTTTGAAATTCATGTTATCAACTCTTGCTTTCAGTGGCATTTACCAGTCTACAGCATCTTTAAATAATTGATCAATTGCTTAGGCACTTACCTCATGGGGTGGTTGTGAGACTCAAATAAGACAGCATATGTATGGTACTTTGCAAACCTGAACACATTCTATATCAATGATGATGATGATGAATTATTATGGCTACCGTCTTCTCTTTGCCGTTATTTTGTTGACTTTAATATTCATGGAGACAACATTTCCAAAACATTGGCCTTAAGCTTCCTTCATTTCCACCCCCGCCCAAAACTATCATCTCCATTCCGCTTCATTCATCTACCAGAGCAGTCACACTTCACCAGTACATAAAATTACTCTACCTGCATCTTGAACTATAAACTTTTTCTTTTTTATTTGCATATTCTATCCTTCCACCTTTCCCATCCTTCTCTGCTCCTATTTCTTCTCTTCAGCACCACTATGATCTCTAGAGACTTTTCTTCCAGTCTATCATATCCTTTCATCCTGTCATTATTTTCCTCCCTCCCTAGGCTTGGCCCAAGGTCAGTCATTTCAGTACTGTTTTCTCCTCTCCTTCACCCTTGAATACTTTGCCTACTTAGACATGCTACCGTTCCCTCCCATTTAATACCTAACCTTAGGTATGATATGTAACTTACCCTATCATTTGTCTTTTCGGCTCCTACGTCTGGAGTGATGAACATTGCTGGAGGATATTACTAAGTCATACTTCTTGGGTCTACTATGTGCATATATATTTATAGCTATAGGTAGGTATAGATAGAAAGCAATAGATAGGTACTTGATTGTACATATGTCTGTATATGTATGCATATGTATATATGTACCTATATACATATTATATATGTGTTTGTGTGTATATATGTATGTGTATATATATATATACACACATATATATTCTCATCTGTCTATCCTCAAAGGGGCTCTCACTACAGCACAATATTCCTTTGATTATCTATTATTTATTTGAGATCACATTTGGCATAGTATCTATTCCAAATTTCCTTCCTTTAAACTCTAAACTCTCTCTCCCTCTCCCTTTCTCTCTCTCTCTTTCCATCCTTCCCTCCCTCCTTTGGCCCTGCTATTTCTTCAAGTTTTTGTTCTATGTCTTTTTTCTTCCTCACTGCCAAATTTCTTGAAGGAATGGTCTAAACTTATTGTATTAATGGCCTCACCATCTGTTCACTCATCAACCCCGTCCAATCTGGCTTCGTTTCTCACTGTAGTACTGAAACGGTTCTCTTCAAACTCATTATTGACAAATCTAATAGCATTTCTTGCAGTCCTCCTGTCTGACCTTCAAACCCTTTTGTACAATGCCCCCCGCCATGCCTGCAGTGTTTTCCCATTCAAATTCCTTGTTATCTTTTGCCTGTTTTCAAGGCCCCAGAGATATTCCACTTAGATGTGATTTCTACACCCTTCAACCCATTCTTCCAGGTTTGTATATCATTTTTATAAAATACTCCAATTATGAAACATTGGAGATTTCATGCTACTTTTCATTTCTTTCCTTGTGTGTTTCTTTTTCCTTTCTTTCTTCTCTTAAGGCCAGCAACACACACACACACACACACACACAAAATTATCTCTAGTATCTCTGTTTTATTTATTTCCCTCTGTGATCTTTGAACACTTTAGGATTTTAGATGGTCACTCATCAGTCCTCTCACCATTGGAATGTGAACATAACCATATTTTATTTCTTTTCAATTGCTCAAATGAATTTACCTTTTCAGGTTTCTCTTGACTCCTGTGTTAGCCTTTAAATGTTCCTATTTAGTTCTTATCCTTTCACTGGGAATACTTGAAAGTACTTGGATTCATCAATAGTCCATCTTCCCCCTATAAGACTATACTCAGTCTTTCTGGATAATGTTTTTGTTGTTAACAACTTTGTATTTTGTCTTTTGGAATATCACATTCTAATCATTTTTTTCCTTTATACTAGTTTCTTTTTACAACTCTTGCCGGCAAAGAGTAGGTATTCAATAAATATTTAATTATTGATTGATTACCTACAATGTTTTTTCTTTGACCTTGAAGCTCTGGATTTTTGTTATGACTTTGGAAGTTTCTTTCAGGAGACCAGTGGGAGGTTCATTCTGTTTTACTTTACCCTTTGGTTCTGTTAAATAGAGGCAGTATTCATTTATGATTTCTTGATATTTGGTGTCTATATTGGTTATTTATTAGGTTTTCAGGGAATCCATGATTTTTAAATTGTCTCTACCTGACCTGTTTTTCAGTTGTATTTAAGATACTTTACATTTTCTTAATTTTTTCAATGTTTTGATTTAATTCTACTATTTTTTGTTTCATGGAGTCATTGAATTCTATTTGGTTTAATCCGGTTTTCATGGAAGCCATTACATAGGTAAAGTCTTTTACCTTTTGTTCTAAGCTATTTATTTCCCTCCTATTCTTTTCACCTCTACAACTCTCATTTAATTTTTTTATCTCTTATTCAATTCTTCTAGGTACTTATAGTTCCTGTAGCCAAGCAATTCTTTCTCCCTATCCCCTCTACTTCCATTCCTCCAAGGTTTTGCTTGTGCTTATTATGAAATTACTCTCTTTTGACTTTTCCTTTTAGGTTTCTCCTATTCCATAGTATTTCCTCAAAGTGTTTGGTATCTTTTATTTGGGACTTTATGCCAGGGTCAGGCTTTGTCCAACCACACTTTTGAAGGAGTAGGGCTAGTCTTGGCTTTTGTTTTGACCTTGATTTAAGTGGGGCCTGCAGGAGTCCTCTGTAATACTCTTTTCTTTTCTTTTCTTTTCTTTTCTTTTCTTTTCTTTTCTTTTCTTTTCTTTTCTTTTCTTTTCTTTTCTTTTCTTTTCTTTTCTTTTCTTTTCTTCTCTTTTCTTTCTTTCTTTCTTTCTTTTCTTTTCTTTCAGTCTTTTCTTTCCCCCCTTCCCCCCAGAAGTTCTTTTATTGGGTCACTATCATGATCTACTGGCCTGTCCACCTGAGATTGTGCTGCCTTTCATGTCAAGACATCTCTTCGAAATTTAATCATATAAACAATGAAGATCTTTAGCAGGGAAGTGATATGGTCAGACACATGCATTAGAAAGACTGTTTTGGCCACTATGAGGACTCCACTTTAGAACTAGAGGGGACCTTTGAAGGTTGTCTCTTCTAACCTCTTTATTTTACAGATGAAGAAGCTGAGATTCAAGAATGTTGGGTTAATTATTCAAGGTTATAGAGGCATTAAATAGGAGACTAGGTTCTCTGATTCTAAATCTACTGCTTTTTGCACCAATTAAGTTTCATCTTTGTTTCCCCAGGATCTTCCCCAGTGAGTTGCATATAGTAGGTCCTTAAGAAATGTTTGAAATATACTGAAAATATCATCAGGGAAATTAGGAAACATAAGAAACAGAGGTGAAATTTCATTATTAATTTAACTTACTGCTCCCACATAAGTCTTAAATTATCAGGCCAAAGTGTTATCATTGATATACATCTCTGACCTGGTGTGGTTTGAGTCATTAGCCAGCAACCATTCAACATGGAAGGTCTTTTTTGAGGAGATACTAAAATACCATAACATCTGTTGAGAGAGTTCAGCCACTTAGGTGAGGTAGGTGGCAATTTATTAGAAGTGAGAAACGATGCCTTCTGAATTATTTTATTTTACTAACCTGTATACTTCCTGTGGTGAGGGAAGGCAGCAAAATATTTTGGAAAGCTGTTAAGTTTGAGATCCTTTTTAGTTCTGGCATCACAGTTCAGTTTTAGTATGAATGTCACAAATAAATCATTTACATGACCAAAGGTATTGAAAAGTACAGCAGGAGATCCTACCTTAAATAACATGAAACAACAGCAGCATGCCTGATGCAGTTTTTAGCAAAGTTTAGTAAAAAACAAAAGATAGGCAAAAATGGTTATGTTGAGAAAGTAAACTTAAATGATTACTCCAAAAACATTAATCAACAGAGGAAATAAAGGAAAAGGTATGCCATTTTTGATATACTGCAGTACCATATCTCTGTTCTCTATTCCTTCCAAACTATCTTTCACCCAACTGCCAAACTGATAATCCTAAAACTCCAAGTCTCATCATATCTCCCCTCCGCTCAAGTAACTTCAATGGCTACCCACTGTCTCTAGAACAACAAACTCCTCTGTTGGGCTCTTGAAACCCTTTATGATCTGACTTCAGTCTATCCTTCCAGGTTTGTTTCACCTTATTCCCTTTGGGCATTCTATGTTCCAGCTAAACTGGACTGTTTGCTGCTTTAAGGTTAGAGATGCAATTGCTTTTCTATGGATTGTTCACCTGAAATATTCTCCTTTTCCTATAACTCATCTAATCAATAACTTGGAAGGAATTTAAAGCACAAATAGGGTGGTATCTCTAACACTACTCCTTATCATTGGTTATCTCTCCAAACTGAAAACTAATACTTTGTACATTTTTTTGGTAATATCTGAGTATCTCTCACCCTCCATCCCTCCTAGTCCTAGCATACAAATTCCTTGAGGGCAGAATCTGATGTTATATTCATGTCTTTATATCCCTAGTGTCTAGATGGCATTGGAACACAAAAGGTATTTAATAAATGCTTCTTAATTTATTGAAGGACGAATATTCTTAGTGTCTCAGGCACCTAGCAAAGTACCTGGCTTGTGGGGGGGGGTGTTAATAAATATTTACTAAATTCATTTGAATTGAACATTGACTTTCTAGAAAGCTTTACCTTTTATAGAAGAATCTGCAGAAGTACAATGATGTAACTATAAAGACAAAAGTGAGTTATACTTTTGGAACTTGTTTATTTTCTTAATAGCAAATCAAATTTACAATCTTACCCAGGCAGTCTGTGCATAAACTTTATGTGGGGGTCATTCAAAGTTATTTTGGTCCATCAGCATAAAGCACACTTTACTCCAGATTATGTTACCATTATTGTTGCTGCCATTGTTGACAAGGTTGTCAGTCACACTGGAAGGGATCATAATTCTTCATTCATTGATGACTTTTGCAGAATGTTAGGCATATCACAAATATATTTCCAAATGGACCACTCTCTGGCTTTTGGCGATCATGAATTTTTGACAATTGTATTTGTCCCTCAGTGACCCATTTAGATCCTCAGGATTGGATGCACTTCCAGGTATATTTCCTAGCATAGAACCTAGGCACCTGGGAGCCTCTGGCAGCTGAATGGATTTAAGCCGGCTCTGCTGTTGTTTGGTGTGTGATGACCCTGTCTTGTTTGAAACTCCTCCCATGGCAGCACCAGCTGTCAGCTGAAACCCACGATCACTTTTCTTGTTCTCTCGAACAGTCTTTCCCTTGAAACTTCATTTGTCAAAGGTGTATTTAGTGACCTCTAGAAGAACCTCATTTATTTTCAACTCCTGGTGGTCACTTACCAGCTATTTATTTCTTGAAATGAGAAAAAGATGTTTGCTTTCTAAACGAAAAATTGAAATTGGAAATGATTGACTCCAAATTAATAGTAACTATAAGCAATGATTTTTGACTCAGGCTGGGAAACCTGGAGTATTTCTTTGCCAAGGAATAAAAAAATTCTCCAAGTTTTAAGTGTTAGGAAGTTTTTTCTTTTAGTGACCAAAACCTACCTTTCTATAACTTACTCTCTAGGGGAGCAGTTTTCAATTTTTTTTTTTTACCTTAGATCCTCTTACATTCTTAAAATTATCAAGAGACTTTCCTCCTCAAGAGTTTTTTTTTAATGTGAGTTATATATTTTAGTATTTGCTGAATTAGAAATTAAAATGTCTTACTATCAAGAAAATGGTTTTGACCTCACAAGCCTTCTGAAAGGGTCTTGGGGACCACACTGGGTTCCCCGGACATATAAGACTAGGTTTTACATTTTAAAACAAAGTTATACTGTATTTTAAAATGTAAAAACTATCGTTAACTCATGGGCTGTACAAAAACAGTGTACTCCCAGATTTGGTCCTGTGGCCCTTAGTTTGCCAATCCCTTCCTAGAGGAAGGAATGTCTATTTTCTATTCTACATGTTGTGTTCATGTCATTTGATTCCAATTCTTCGTGACCCCATTTGGGGTTTTCTTGGCAAAGATACTTGAGTAATTTACCATTTCCTTCTCTAGGTCATTTTACAGATGAGGAACCTGAGGCAAATAGGGTTAAGTAACTTTCCCAGTGATATATAGCTAGTAAGTGTTTAAGGCCAGATTTGAAGTCAGTGTGATCTCATTTGGGGTTTTCTCAGCAGGGATACTGGAGTGGTTTGCCATTTCCTTCTGCATCTCATTTTACAGATGAGGAACTGAGGCAAACAGGGTCAACTGACTTGTCCAAGGTTGCACAACCAGTAAGTATATGAGACCAGATTTGAACTCAGGAAAATGAGTCTTCCTGACTAGACCAGCCACTATCCACTGTACCACCTAATTGCCCTATATAATTGGCCTTATATATTTGAAGATAGCTCTAACGTCTTTAAAAAAAAAAAATCTCTTTTGTAGGCTATACATATTGCCAATTCTTTCTTGTAAATTAATATGGTCATAAAAGAAAGTTTTCTTTGGAATCAAAGGACCTGAATTCAAATCTCAATTCTTCTACTTGCTACCAGCTCGATCATGGACATTATATCATAGATTTAAATTTAGAGGGCATAATAGAGACCATTTAGACTATCTTTCTTGGGTCTTAGTTTTATCTGGAAGGTATTATGTTATATTATGTCATATTATTCTATATTAACATATCACATTATACCATGCTACATTATACCATACCATACCATGCTATATATCATGTCATATCATACCATACCAAAATCATGCCATACTATACTATACCATACCATACTATACCAGAAAGGGAGGAATTGGATTAGATGACTTGTAAGGTTTCTTCCAGGTCTTGGTCTATGATATTATGATACAGAACACAAATGAGTTAAAGAAAATATCACACTTAGATGGTCCTAATATTGCACTGGAGAAAAACCCACCAATTCCTAATATTGTTCTGACTCAAATAATTTATAATTATTAGCATAATGATAAATCACATTCTAGCATGCTTTATTTATTGCAGAGTATTTTACCTTACAAGAACCTGATGAGATAGGGGCTGCAAGTATCATTATCTCTATTTGACAGATTCAATTTGACAAACGTTAATTTGGTGTCTGTCACTGACAAGGCACTGTGCAGACTCTGGGGAAGCAAAGATAAAAGAGAAAATAGTTCTTGCCCTGGGGGAGCTTACATTCAACTGTGGAGATATACTCAAGTGAGTGAAGGCAAAAAAAATGTACTGAGTTAATTCACATGGTAGAGAAGAGTAATAAATGGAGGGAATAGGGAAACCTCACATAGGAAACTCTATGCATCCTTTTTATATGTAGGTCCAAGGCCTCCTAATTTTAAAGTTGACAACACTGCATAAGGTGTTGCAGTGGATAGACTGCTGGAATCAGGAATGGATGAGTTCAAATCCAACTAAAGATACTTGCTAGCTGTGTAAGCTGAGCAAGTCACTTAATAGCTATCTGCCTCAGTTTCTTCAGTTGTATAGTGGAGAAAATAATAACATCTACCTCACAGAGTTTTCTAATAATATTTGTAAAGCACCCAGAACAATGCTGGGCATATAGCAAGCACTTAATAAATACTTATTTCCTTTCTCCTTTCTCCCCTCTTCTGAGCAGGCAGCTACAAAGTACTGAAGAATGAGAGACTCAAAAATTTTAAATGACTTGCCTATGAAGTCAGGAAATCTTCAAAAGGACGGCACCAGTGTGTAGAGTAGTCAGAAGACATGAAGAGTTGTTTTAAGAACAAGTCTTTTACTGTATATCTAGAGAAAAGCCAGAAAACTGATGCTCTCTCTGATTAAAAGGATACAGGCAATTTTATAGAAAAACAGAAAAGAGAACTACCCGTTCAAAACCACTGTGCATCAGTACTTGCCAGCTAGATCAGAACCTTGGTGAAAGAGCCTTGTGGAATCATTACAGTCTGTTCTACATGATCTGTGATCTGTGCAGTTTCCATTGTGCAGTCAGACAGGCCCTTTTAACTTTACCAAATGATCATATAGTAAGTATCTGAAACAACATTCAAGCCCAGATCTCTTAACTCCAAGTACAGCACTCTATCCTCTGACTCTCATGTGTCATAAAATTATAGCATTAGAAAATGTCTTGAGATTCCATTAGGGCATTCATTTACCTGTAGTTCAGTTGACTAACCAGCTCATAACACCAAGATAACCGAGGGAAAAATGAAAATTCAGTCAAACTGTTCATTATTTTGGGGAGAAGGAAGTATATAAAGGAGTTCATTATCTGGAATCCAACATTTCAAAACTGAATTTTGGATGTGGTATGTGTTTTTTTCCCCCCAAAATTGTGAAAATATATAGTATCTAATATGTGTTTAATTTTTAATTAACTGGAGTTAATTTTGAAACTTGATTTTCTGTGTAGATATAGGTATTAATCATTCTAGTCAATTAAGCAAATACTTGGTTTCCAATGGTCTCTCAAATTGGAAATGCTCTAAACTTCCTTAGTCACCCATTTCAATGCTTAAGAACTATTATTTGTAAGAATTTTTTTCCTTTATATTTAACTAAAATCTTCCTTGATATGAAATATCTTTGCCTTTAATGAGGATGAAGAATATATCCTATAGAAATTTGCCATCATATTTTCAGTTAGCATGGGCTTCAAAGGTCCATTTGGTATCTGATTTTAAATATATTAGGCTTGTTAGTTTATATTCAGTTAGTTATATTTAGTTCCATAAAGAAATTTTTTTATTTGCTTAACATATTTGAATATTTGATTTGATGGTATAAATGTGTTTAATCTATGTTCAGTTTAAATTCAACAAACATTTAGTTTCATAGCCAAATGTATTGGTTTCTGTAAGACAGATTGTAAACTGTCAATTCACAACAGCATAATTCTGTCTGTAAATATGAGCCTAGGAGATCATTAGAAATAGCAAGTAGGTCAAGGATAGAGACTAGATGTAATTTCTTTGGTATAGGGAACTCCCAGATGAACAAATTCTGTTACCAGTGCAGCTTAGAACCTTTTCTGGAGAGCTGCCTAGAACACTGAGGGTTTAAGGGACCTGTCCAGGGTGATGTACTCAGTATTTGTCAGTGGTAACAGTGGAATTGAGGTCTTCCTGGGTCCACGTTCAACTCTTCATCCACTATTTCATGCCACCTCCCAAATGGGGCAGACTCAATCATAAGGTCCTGTGCTTCTAGTCAAGTTATTCTTAACTTTTTTTTGCCCCCACAGGGATCCCTTTGGCAATCTAATTAAGCCAATAAACCCTTCTCAGAATTACATTTGTAAATAACTGGAGAAATGTTAAATTTCAGTTAAAGGTTATTGAAAATGAAGATGTAATTTTTTCCCCATTGAAGTTCACAGTCCTGGTTTTTATTTATGGACTCCATGTTAAGAATACATGTTCTAGTATATAAGGAAGCTTAAAAAAACACAAACAGGAAAGAAGGTGAATCAATGCCCCTTTTGCTGGTTTCACACATGAACAGGGGAACACAGTAATTCAGTCATTTACAGAATCCAGTGGGAGACTATGCTTTAAGCTAAAATGCCTGAGGACCTTCTTCAGCCCCCAACAAACAGGGGGGCTTGTCTGTCCTTAACATTTTAAATCCCTCCTCCCCCCACCCCCTTCACCACTGCAGCCCACCCCTGCCTATTCTAGAAGCTGAGATTGGCTTTCATAGGAATCTGGGAGTCAGAATTCAGGCCAAATATTGCTCTCAGCCCTGAATCAATGCCCTGAAAAGCAAGGAATAATTTTTGCAAATGACTTTTGGGACTCCAGTCCAGCAGAAGGGCTCATCCAGTGGAGAAGCCACATTTGGACATAGACTTAGGACCAATGATGCACAGGGACTGAGCTAAATTGCAAACCTACATTCCCAGAGGTGCAGGTGATGAAAGAAAATTATGCCCTTTTAGGTACTGAGGGAAATGTTTCTATATTTGCTCTTACGATATCTTTGAAGTAAATATCTCTTTGTTAAAACTTAAAAGAAAGTGAATCAGGCTCACAGAACTTAAGAGATATGATTAAAACATTGCTGTCTCTAGTAATTAAGGAGGAAGTGGCATTAATGTGGCATTTAGTACTTCAACTCTTAGTACTTAACAGTGGAGAATTAACTGAAATAGGCAGGACAATACCATTGAAGAAGGCCTAGGGCAGCCTGGGATAAGAGAGAAATAAGCAAAGGAAATAGTTGGAAGATGAGGTTTATTATAGTTAGATAATATAGTGAATCCTTTTTTTTACTCATTGCCTTTACATTTTCCCTTTCCTTCCTTTTCTATATGGTATTATGCATATATATGTATATATTTATATTGAAGATTCTTTAAAACTCAATTATATTTTGCTGTAAATAAATAATAATTTTTTTTAGGTGTTGGGAGCATGGAGTAGGGTATTCCTGTTTTCTTAGGTTTTTGAAAATTTTCTTTCTTTTTTTTTTATGCTGGAGGGAAAGCTAATCCAGTGAGCGTGCTCTGTTACCATAATGAGGCACCCAGTAAACACTTGGCAGCTGCTACCAGAGGAAAAGGATGAGAATTAGGAGGAACCAAATACTTTTTTTAAGGACATGCTCTAAATTCTCAACTCCTTAACTTCATAGACTCTACCAGTAACAAAGATTTTGCTTGATTATTTCCAAATAATGATCACTCAAATTCTTATACTTGAGATGGGTGGGGAGGGGGACTTTTGTGTGAGAAGATAATAAAGGAATTAATGTTTTCTAATAAATCATCATCACTCCATTGTGATGATAAAGTAAGTCTCTATTTTCCAAAGTTTCGCTTCTTGTCACTGCTTAAGCACAGATGAACTGGAAATGAATCCCCTTTGCCCTTCTCTGCTGCACCTCAGTGGTCAGGCATTTTCTGATTTCTCAAGGCAAAACTGAGAGAAGAGTGAACCTTTGAAACCTCAACATATAGAAGGTAGTCACAGGAAAATGACTTTCCCATTAAGATGTATCATCCTGATTGCACAGAAGAGAACCCTGGTCCTACTTCAGTGCAGATTTGTATTTGGCACATGTTACCTGTAGAGTATTTTGGTAAATTACTGATGTCAGTTGTATTTCTCTTGGAGACGAGGGAAATAGGTTATTGGCACAATAAAACATCCAGAGGCATTTAAAATGTCAGTCTAATCGCAAGAACCAGTAAGGCTTTTAATTACCTTCTGTGCAATTTTTTTTTAATTGCTTCGATGGCTGCAGCGCTTAGTGAGTTCCTGACAGAGCAGCTGCAACTGACTTAATTTAAACATTTTCTGAAGCTCCTCAGAAAAGGCTTCAAAGATGCAAAGGGAATTTGGGGGCAGTTCTGCTGGGCCTAAATGACCTTAGTGGTGCATACAGCATAGGTGCTTTTCCTGAACAGGGGAAGGCAATGTTGCTGAGTGGGTGGGGTTTGGAGTCTCTAGTCAGGAAGACCTGTGTTCTTCACCTTCTACCTCTGACATAAACCATCTGTGTTACCATGGGCTCAATACTTAACCTTCTAGAGCCTCAGTTTCTCCATCTGTAAGATGGATAATAAATAGTGTTGTGAGGTTCAAATAATATACCAGTGCATTACATAAGGCATATAAAACACTTGTAACCCTTAAGGTGCTGCATGAATATCAGTTATTGTTAGTGTTGGTTTTGCTTCTGACTCGTTAAAAAAACTATAGCATTCTAGTTTGTAAGTGGCAATTAATCAAGTGTATACTTTTGTTTTATTATCTCTTTCTTTGTGCAGCATTTAAACTTTATGTATACATATACATATATGTGTGTATATATGTATGTATATATACACATACATATATATATATAAAATTTAGAATGCTCTGAGGAATGGGGTCACGAAGAGTCAGACACAATAGAGTGGAGATAGTTGGTCCACAGTCTTGGTACAAGAGCTAAACTCCATTTCTTATATGTCACATAGGGCATGGTTGATCATTTTTCAGTTGTGTCTGGCTTTTTGTGACCCCATTTAGGGTTTTCTTGGCACTGTACTGGAGTGGTTTGCCATTTCCTTCTGTAGCTCATTTTATATTTAGCTCACACAGCTAGTAAGTGTCTGAGGACAGATTTGAACTCAGGAAGATGAGGTTTCCTGACTCCAGGTCCAGAACTCTATATATGATACCACCTAGCTACCCTCATGGTTGATACTTAAAAAAAAAAAAAGAGAGATGAAGTCTTGAGAACAGAAGAGCTACATGATTCCCCTCATCCTACTCTCTCTAATTTCCTCTTTGATGTTTCTTTCCCTTTTTCTCTACCTATCTAAATTCTTTCTATCCATAAATGTACAACTCAAGCCTTCCCTTTTCCATGAAACTCTTTCATTAACCACTCTAGTCCTATACAATTTTTACCTCAACAGTGCCTATGCCTACCTATGCCAGCCCCTTTATCACCACCTCCCAAACTAGATAACAAACTTTTTGAGGACAAGGATCATGACATACATCTTTTCTATCACACTTAAGTCCAATGTTGCTGAATTTAAACCAACACATTTATTAAATGCAGCTAGGTGACTCAGTGGATAGAGTTCTGGTCCTGGGGTCAGGAAGACCTGAGTTAAATTTCAGTCTCAGACACTAACTAGATGTTTGACCCTGGGCAAGTCACTTAAATCTGTTTGCCATAATCCACTGGAGAAGGAAATGTCAAACTACTCTCATATCATCAGCAAGAAGATCCTATGGAGAATATGGTCATGAAGACTTGGATGTGACTGAACAACTGAACAGCAGTGTTCAAGGCTCCAGACTAGGTGTTAGCAGAATTAAGATAAAATGGAAATATTTTCCCCCATAAAGGAACTTTCAGGTTGGTAGAGGGACTTGAAATGTATACAAGCAACTATGACAATGTGAAATGTGAAAAAGGCAAAAGGTCTTGATAGAAAGCTATAAGAAATTTGAAGGAGTGAAGGGGAGAGAATACTTTCAGAGAAAAAATTCATAGGGGAGCGTAATACTGTGGCTTGGTGGCATAATGAATACAGTGCTGGGTCTAGAGTTCGGAAGACCTGAGTTCAAATCCAGCTTTCAAACACTTACTAGCTGTGCAATTCTGAGCAAGTCGCTTAACCCGATTTGCCTCAGTTGCTGATCTGTAAAATAAGCTGGAAAAGGAAATGGCAAATCACTCCAGTATCTCTACCAGGAAAAGCCCAAGTGTTGTCATGGAAAGTTATACATGACTGAAAAATGGCAACAATGAAATGATGCTGTAGCCAATCATAAGTTTTGAAAATTGAGCATGGAGATTGATCCAAGTACTATATGTTGAACAGCTTACCTGGATGCATGCAGGGGGCTTAGAAAAAAAATCAGGGAAAACTATTCTAATAGATCATTTTTGCTGAATCACAGTGTGTATGAAGGAGAATGCAATTGAGACTAGAAAGGTGGTTGGAAGCAGCCTATGGAGAGCTTTAAATCACAGCCTAACAAGCAAGTTTTTATTTTATCCTGTAGACAACAGGGGATCACCAAAGAGCTTTAGAAAGGAATTACATGTATGGGCATATGCATTAGGAAGATATTTTGGCAGATAATGGGACCATACATCATTGGTCATCTCTTCCAACCCTCTAATGTTACAGATGAGGAAAGTGAGGGACAGAGAAGGTAAAGTGACATACTTTGAACAAATACATGGATTATAGTCCAAAAAATGTAATTCAAACCTGAAATCCCTGACTCCTTATCTTGTATTCTTTCCAAAGTACCTTGTGGCATTTCCATAAATGGAGTTCATCCACCTTTGCCAGAATAAGAACGTTTCCCAAACCTTCTGCTGCTCTCCCCCTCCTAAAACACCTTCCCTCTACCCCTAAACACTCAGACTTTGGTAGCTGTTAAGTTTGGGTCATTATAAATGTTTGTAAAATAGGAAAAAATTGACTTAATGGAAGGAAGGTTTCCCAACAGGCAAAAGCCAAAAGATACAAATCCAAGCTGTCAACAACCATATTTTTAAAAATGCTCCTCATTGCAAATAATAAGATAAATACAAATTCACACGACTCTGAGGTTTTATCTCACAGCCGTTAGATTAGCGAATATGACAAATGAGGGCAATGACAATTGTTGAAAGGACTATAGGAGGACTCTTGGTCACTCCATTTGGGGTTTTCTTGGCAAAGATATTGGAATAGTTTTTCATTTCCTTTTCCAACGCAATTTACAGATGAAGAAACTGAGGCAAATAGGATTAAGTGACTAGTGCAGGGTCACACAAATGGTAAGTGTCTGAGGCCAAATTTCAACTCAGGAAGATGAGTTTTCCTGACTCCAGACCTGGTGCTCTATCTACTGTTCCACCTACCAGCTCTGAGGACGACTGGCACATTAATGCACTATTGTTAGAGCTGTGAATTGATGCTACCACCCTAGAAAGTGATTTGGATCTATACCCCAAAGTCACTAAACACTGAGATAGTTAGAACACTAGGTATATGCCCTGAAAGAGATCAAAGCAATGAGTTTAAGTTCCATATACATAAAAATATTTGTAGTAGTACTGTTATAGCAAAGAACTAGAAATTATATGGGTACACATCTATTAATTGTAGGGTAGTTGCACTAGCATGTGAATATGATGGCATATAATTGTGTCATAAGAAAACAGGCCCTTTTTTATTGTTGAGTCATTTAAGTTGTGTCTGACTCTTTGCAACCTCATTTGGTATTTTCTTGACAAAGACAGTAAAGTGGTTTGCCATTTCCTTCTCTAGCTCATTTTACAGATGAGGAAACTGAGGCAAATAGGGTTAAGTGACTTGCCCAGGGCCACATGGCTAGTAAGTGTCTAAGGCTAGATTTAAACTCAGGAAGATAAATCTTCTTGACTCTAGGCCAGGCATTTTATCCACTTTTTACCACCTAAGTGCCCTTAAGAAATGATGCAAAGATGGATTTAGAGAAAATTGGGAAAATTTATATGACCTGATATGAAATGAAATGAGCAGAACCAGGAGATATATTTATACCTACACAACATTATGAATAAGAACAAGTTTAAAAAACTTAAGAGTCTGATTAATGCAATATTTGAACATCTCTCTAGAAGTTATGAAGCATGTCTTTCACTTCTTGGTAGAGCAGTGAGGGGCTATAGATGCACAATGAAACCTACATATACAGACATGATTGTTGAAATTCAAAGTTTTTGTTTGACTATACTTATTTTATGAGAGTACTTTTTTTTAGGGGTGGAAGAACAGAGGGGGATACTAGGGGCATGTGGCATAGAGAAAATATACGTGCGTGTGTTCATCCTTTGTTGCTGAAGAAGACCATGCCATCAGAGAAATGATGACATGACTTGCACTTGATTTTGTTTTGAGTGAGGTAGGGCTGTGAAGGTCACCAGCCTCACTTCTCCTCCAGAGTCATCTGAATCCAGTGACCAGATATTCATCAGGGTGACTGGAGATGACCCAGGATGAGGCAATTGGGGTTAAGTAACTTGCCCAGGGTAACACAACTAGTGAGTATCAAGTGTCTGAGGTGAGATTCGAACTCAGGTCCTCCTGACTCCTGCACTGGTGCTCTATCCACTGCACCACCTAGCTGCCTCTCAGTATAGAGAAAAAGAAAAGAGAGGAAAGAAAATAATGTTTATGAAGCATTTAAAAATATCCGGAGAAGATCATTGAGGAACACATTAAATTGAGTATATTAATATATTGATAATCAAATATATTAAAAAGAATAAGCTATATATAGTGGAATCATAGTTTAATGCAAAATCCTCATTTCTTAAACAGCTATGTCTGTGGAAATGTTCATTTTTTTCATGGTTGTCTAGTTTTTAATGAATTTTTTTCCAAGAAAAGAAACGGAAGAAACACTCAGTGAGAAGGAACAACCTAAATCAGGTGTCACTGCTGAAAGGGATTAACTGACAGTGCCATGATTGCTAGTGTGCACAACACAGGCTCTGAGTTAAGAATGATCTCAGAGGTGTAGGCAACTTGAACACTCAATATTGAGGTTTATCAAGGACAGCTTTACTTACCTTCTCTTCCAAAGCCTCCTTGATACAAGCCACCGTTTATATCAGCTGCTCTTTCTCTTCATTGAAGACTAATTCTGTTTGGTTACTTTGGAGGAGGCGCCATATTGATGCTGTCCGTATCTCCTACATGATCCTTCTTCATTTCGGGCAAGTCACTTATCCTATCAGTGATTCATTTTCTTCATCTGTGAAATGAAAAGTTGGATTCAGAGACCTTTAAGGACTCAGAGGCAGCTCTAAATCGATGATGACCTTATAAATTCAAACCCATCTCATCAAACCTGAATTCTTTAGCTTCCCCCCAAAAACCTGCTCTCTTCTTCCAATTCCCTAATTTTTCCTAATCACAAAGGCTCTACTTTCGTGTCATCTTTGACTCTCTCCTTTTCCTGCCTCCTACATCTAAAAGTTACCAGAGATATGGCATCTGTCCTTTGTTGACTATTCATACTACCTCTACCACAGTCCAGACACTCATCACCGGTCCCTATGAACCAGAACTGCTTTCAAAGGATATTTTGGGAAGGGATCATGTATTTTGCTTTGCTGAAGTAAATATTAATAATAATTATACGCTATAAATAAAATAAATACAAGCATATAATATAAATAAATAAAATATAAAATAAATATAATTATATTAATTTATCCAGTTGATATTTATATCATCACCAGTCTTTAAAAATATTTTGACACGCTCGAGATTTCAGTAGTTGTAAATGGTTTTGCAACCCTGGACAGAAACAATTTGCTTATTAATAAATGGACTAACTCTACAAATTTGTATGTTTCGACATACATATAAAAAGAGTTGATCTACAGGTAGTCTTTTCTCATTGTCACAAATGTTCATTGACTGCTCAGGATAACTCCCAGGTATTTGTGAAGAAATTGTACTTTGGTAGAGCATCAGGTAATCAAAATCAAATTTCAGTTTTCAATGGAATTTGCTATTCTCTCCAAAATAATCAGCAATCGAGAATCACCATCTCAGGCATTTTGGAAGATGAAGTTTTTTAGACCTGATTTTTTACTGACAATTCAGATACCCTTCACTTGGAACAGAATGAGAAATATTCTTTGTGCTTAAACTCTTGCAAAGAAGATGAAATCAATACTTCTGTGAAGAAAATGTGCTTTGGCAGGGGGTCTGGGAAACAAAGTCTAATTCTCATTTTCTTAATGAGATGCTGAATTATTCTGTACAGATAGCTCCCTCCTCTGGACCACAGGGTAGGAACAGTACAGGCTGTTATGCCACAGGAGATATACAATCACTGTGAATGGAAGACAGGCAATCAATTAAATAAATAAGATACTGTAAGCAAATAGCCATCTGTAAATGAAACATGAGGTCCATGGCAAAAATGCCTAATAAATGTGAAGTTTAATCTGTAATTATGATCTAAAACAAGGCCTGTAGACTTGGGGTTGAGATGCTAGGCTAGGTTCAATGGGAATAGTTGATAGATTGAGAAAAAAAGATAAAGGATTTTTGTACCCTGGATGAGAAAGAAGCAATGGGAAAAAAGATTAAGGGCAAAAAACTGAAACCTAGATGTCATTTCCAATAACTGATAATATTCTCTCCCATCCAATCATTTGATCATGCATTTACTTAAAGCATTATTATTTTAGAGCTGGCAGGGATCCCAGGGGGTCATCTAGTCTTGCCCTCTCATTTAGAACACTGAGCCCCAGAGAAAGAAAGTGATTAGTTTTTCAAGGTCACACAAGTAGAAAGTGACTGACTTGGCTTTGTACTCCTCCTCTCAGCCTCCAAATTGGAGCACACTCATCTATGTACATGTTGTACTCAACCTCCAATAGAATGTAAACACCTTGAAGGCAAGACTGGGTTTCATTTCTGTTTTTGTATTGCACAGGGCCTTATGCAGAACAGATACTTGATACATTTTAGTTGAATTGATTGGAACTGAATTACAGAGATCTGGACTCTTTGAATTCTCAGGTCTGAGATCTTCGAAGGAAGGGAAAATGCAGCTCCCTAGTCTGTCAAACTGGTTATTTTTATACCAGGTTTATTTCCTACTACTCTTTAAAGACTTTTTGCTGCAGTCAAAATGAATCTACCTACTGTTTTCTGGCTGTCATTTATTTTCCTATCTCTGAGTTTTTGCTAATGCCATTCCCCTACTGAGAAAGTACCCTTGCTCTTCTCTCCATTTCCTTACATCTTTCTAGGCTTCCAATCCCAACTCAAGGCTCACCTCCTCCATCATCTCTCTAACTAACCCAGACCATGCTGACATCTCTTTTATACGACTCACTATGGCCCATAGATTCCATGACATCATATGACAGACCTTCAGAGCAGGTTCCTCACCCCTGTTTTAGAGTCATAGAACCTTAGAATAAGACAGAAAGAAGCCTGGCATGTGAAAAACAGTTTTATAGACCTTATTTTCTCTGACAACTTTGATATCTTCCAATAAGTTAGGATAAAGAAACATGCTATATCTATGTATGTGTGTATATATGTGTGTATGTATACATACACACATATATATATACACACTCTCACACACACTCATATATGTTTCAGAAACTATACATGTTCCTGAAAATGCATTTTTAAAGGATCAGGATTTGTGATTTCATTGACATATCAGGAATTCTAGAGAATTCCTAAAAAAGACTGGCAACTGTTCTGCAGCTTTTCATTTTGAGGAGTTTCCTAGGGCACCGAGAGAGAGTAAATGACTTGCAAGAGTCCCATACCCAGTAGGAAACTTAACTGGTATAAAACATAACCAGAATATATTAGAGATAGGACTTGAACCCATATATCTGGACTTAGAAGGTCAGATCTAACCCTGACCCCATACTGTCTCTCCTGTAACTATTTAAACAAATAAGACTGATTTGCTGGAAATGAATTAAGCAGAATTAGAAAAAACAATATACATTATAACCACAATGTAAATGAAAAGAATATTAAAAATCAAAACTGAATATTTTTGAAGTTTAATGAGCAAGTTTGGCCACATAGAATAAATAAGAGAATATACCTCTGACCCTTTTTTGTTGAGGTTAGAGGAACTGTGGGTGGTAGAACATCACATATGATGTCAGTCTTGGCTGATGGCTTTCTTTTCTTTTAATTCTTTGTTACAAAGAATGACTGATGGCAGCGCTGCATGAATGGGAATAAATCAATCCAGTTTGGACGCAGGTCCATGTAGCGTTTACCAGTTGGTTTCTCTAGAGTCTGCTCTCCTGCAATAATCCCAGACTCCAAAGGGGTGAAGGTTCCAGCAACTTTTTGATAGGATGAGGTTTACCGGACTAACCTTCCCTGTCCCTGAACCTGACTGGCTTCTAGGAAGTCCGTCTCAGGCTGTGGCTACAACAATCATGTAGCACAACAGGCCTGATCTGTGCTTTTGCTAACGTGTGGCCATTAGCTTTGCTAGAACAATGTGATGGAGGAAGTCCTGTCTGAACTCTGGGGTAAGCGAGGGAAAGGGAGAGCATCTGATTCAGCATGCCTCTGCATCACCTTGCCGCTCTTCTACTTTTACTTGACCTTCTAATTTCTACCATGTGCTCCCTGGGTCCTAAAAGGTGAGGAAGAGGCCATTGGAGCCTCTTGGTGACAGAGAAAAGGAAACAATGGTGATTACCAGCAAACTTCCATTGTCCTTTATTTCCAAATCTCCATTGTTCCAGGCCTCGTAGTAGAAGGCAGGCTTAATAAGATAAATGAATCCAATACGATTGCTCTGGCATAGTTACAAGTTGTGCTTAATAAACAAGAGAACAAACAGAGTTTTTAAACACCTTCGCTCATGGCCAAAGGATTTTATTCTTATTTCTGTATTAAATCAGGTCCACTAGGAAATCTGCTTGATAAGATACAGCTGATTACTAGTTTGTTACTGAATATACAGTACTTGAAAGAAATGAAACTGTGTTTCTTTACAAATGTTCATTAAATCAGAGAGATTTCTTCCTTTAGTCTTAACAAATGGGATTTTACTGTACCGTATGTGAAGATTTTCTATAAAATGTCTGGGAGAGAATTTTTTTTTTTTTACAAAAGTTGCTAAAAGAGGGGAACCTCAACAAAAGAATTCAGACAATATCAGATACATCAAGACAAGGGAGGCATCAAAAATGTATTTTGATCTTTTGTCTGGCAACTTGGATCTATAGTGGCCTGTGACCTTTGTCCCCTACTGATTCAAAGCAGGGGTAAGCATCCTTCCATTGGAAGTACTGGTGACATGTCATCTTTGTTGGAGTCACTATTGAGTACACTGTGAAGTGGGCAAAGGAGTCCTTAGCATCTTCCCCCAGATCCATTTTCAGTATGAATTCCCTGCCCCCCACACCTATGGACTCAGGCCCCTCATGCTATACCCCTGCTGCACAAGAGCTCTCCACCATGATGATTTACCAGTGTTTCCCACCATTGGAAGTGCTTCATGCTTCAAAGTTTTGTTGATCATTTTCTTTGTTCCAGTCCTAGGTTCAAATCCCAAATCTCTAATACTTACTATTTGTGTCACTTTAGGCAAATCACTTCACAGGTTTGGAACTCATTTTCCTCATCTATAAAATGAGGAACTTGGCCTAGATAATTTCTAAAGTCTTTTTCTACTCAAGTCCTATGTTCTTTTCCTGTATGTCATTCCCTTGAAGCCCGTTAAATGTGTTTATATAATGTGTGCTAACCAGTTAATTAGAAGGTAATATAAGTGTAATCAATAAAGCTATTTGTAGATTGTAAGACCCAGAGAAATTAAGTGCCCTGTTCAAGGTCACAGAGTAAATTAGTGCAGGATTAGAACCCAGATTTCCTTACTTTTGATTGTATGCTAGATTATGGTCTTCTCCTCTAAATGATGAGTTCTTCTTACCTGTCAGTCAGTTCACATTATTAAGTGCCTATTTTGTGCCAGGCAGCACCCTGGGGA
This sequence comes from Bettongia penicillata ogilbyi, assembly GCA_023548195.1. NCBI lineage: Eukaryota > Metazoa > Chordata > Mammalia > Diprotodontia > Potoroidae > Bettongia > Bettongia penicillata. The sequence continues at coordinate 299,697 of JAJHZJ010000502.1, read as the reverse complement.
TACAAAAAGAGTAAAACGACAGTCCTTGACTTCAGGAGATTACAATCTAACGGAACCTGGAACCATTTGAGGAAGTGCTTGTGTTTCCTGGCTCTATTCCTGACTCTCCAACTTTGCCCCCATACAGGAACTACCCCCGCCCCAACCTTTCCAGTCTCCTTTGAGAACTGTTTTCTCCATTGGAGTGTAAGTTTTTTGAAGGCAGGGATCATGTTTTTTCTTTTCTTGAATTTTTATTCCCAGAACTTTGCTTAGTACCTGGCACAGACTGAGCACTTAGTAAATACTATACCTCTATATCCTTGCTATTTAATATGTGCCATGGATTTAATTTTCTTTAAGTTCAATCAGAGATTTAAGGTCACTGTCAATTCCTTGGAGTAAATGTCCCATGAAGGTCTGCTTAGTTATCACCAAGATCCTTAATGTTCAGTGTTGAAGCTATATTTGAAGTGAATAGGATACTAAAGTTCTCTTTCCAGAAGGCAACATTTTCTTCCCCTTTTCCCTAGGTAACATACTCACAGCACTCTGGGTGTCCATCTGTTGTCCTGATTTTGTAAGTGTCAGGATCCTTAGATTTAAAGCAGAAGGTACAACCAGTTTAAAATATTTTAAGTTGAGATCCATAATTCACAGCTCTTTGTGCTGAGCAACAATCTCAGTGACTTCAGCTAAAGAAAGACCGGGCTTTGGGTAGTAAGAAAAGGCTGGGAGCAAATTCAACATCAAGTAGCAATAATTTGTGATTAAGGTTATCGGTAATATCTAACCTTTCAGTAAATGCCAGCTGCATAATGACGGCTGGTGTGCTCTCTGCAGATACTGCACTGCAGTCAGCTCAGGCTGGCCATAAGAATCTATTTAATAGGACCCTAATGGGAAATGACCAGGATCTGACTACCACAGATTAAAAGTGACATCGCTAATTGACTGCAAAGGTATCTACATGAAGAGGGACCAGAAAAATCATTTAAGTCTAAATGAAATTGGACTGATTTGATATTTGAAAAAAGCATTACATTCCTCCTGTGTTTGGCAGGGTGAATTAATTGCTTCATGTTTCTTAGAGAATGGTCTTGAGCGTAACAATGGGGAAAGGTTGTTGGGGAAAGAAGAAAATTCATTCAGTTGGACTTCTTTCTCATTTGAAATTCTCATGGCATGTGGACACGGAAACGATTGAAGAATCAGTAACAAGAATAATAGCTATCATTTACATATACTTTAAGGTTTGGAAAGCATTTTACAAATATTATCACATTTTGTCCTCACAACAACCCTGAGATGTAGGTTCTATTATTCCATTTTACAGATAAGGAATGAAATGACAAGATATAGAATTCTATGGACTTCAGCATAGAACTCTTTAATGTGTTTTGCTTTTTCCTGTGTAGTAAAATATGGCCAGTTACTCATCTCTGATGAAGAAAAAACAAAGACTGAAAAGTGTAGGGTGAGAGATCTGGGTAATATAAAAGCTAATTTTTCCTCAATAAAGTGCAATCTGAGAGGACTTTTAACCAATAAATATTTATCAAGCACCTACTATGTGTCAGACACTATGATACGTGTTAGAGACCCAAGAAGAGGCAAGAGACAGACCCTGTTTTTAAGGAACTCACAGTCTAAAGGAGGAGATAACATGCAAAGAAAAATATATAAGGCAAGTTACATGTAAGATAAATAGGATATAATTAAGAGAGAGGAGGCACTAGAATTAAGAGGGGTTGGGAAAAGTTTCCTGTAAAAGATGGGGTTTTAGCTCGGACTTAAAGGAAGCCAGGGAAGTTGGTAGGTGGAATTGAAGAGGGAGAGCATTCCAGGCATGGGGGACAGCCAGAGAGAATGAGAGCTGAGAAATGGAGTGTCTTGTTCCTGGAGTAGTCAGAAGGTCAGTGCCCCTGGATTGAAGAATACATGGTGGGGAGCAAGGGGGAAAGAAAGGTTGTGGATAGATTATGAAGGGCTTTGAATGCCAAGTAGAGAATTTAATATTTGATCTTGTAGACAGTAGGGAGCCACTGAAGTTTACTGAGTTGGTGAGTGACATAGTCAGAATCATGCTTTAGGAAAATTACTTTGGGGACTGAATAGGGGATGGATTAGATCAGGAGAGGCTCACAGCAGTCTGAGCCAACCAACGCATCCCCAGTGACTAAAGTTCAGTCATTCTCAATCATCTGTGAATGAGTCCTACAAATCTAGAAAAAAAAAGATCTCAATCACAGTACTCTGGGTGTCTATCTGCTGTCCTGATTTTGTAAGTGTCAGGATCCTTAGATTTAAAGCAGAGAGTACATCCACTTTAAAATATTTTAAGTTGAGATCCATAATTCACAGTTCTTTGGGTTGAGCAGCAATCTCAATGACTTCAGCTAGGCAAGCAAACCCACAAGCAAGTTATTATAGTCAAGGAGGGAGATGATGAAGGCCTGCACTAAGTTGGTAGCAGTGTCACAGGAACAAAAGCAGAGCTTGTATATGAGAGAATTAACAGACCTTGGCAACAGATTGGATATGGTGGTGGTGATTGGGGATTGTGGGGTGGATGAGAAACAGTCCTTGAGAATAACTCCTCCATTATGAGTCCAAATTATTGGGAGGATGGTGCTCTTTACAGTAATGGGGAGGTAAGAAAGAGGGAGGATTTAGGGGAAAGCTCCCTTCCAAGGAGCCATCTTGTACCTTTCTTATAGTGTATTGCCTTAGAGCAGGGGTGGACAATCTGTGGCCTGGAGGCCACTTGTATAAAGTCATCAGTTTCACTTTCTTCCAGACTCATAAAAGTGCTGTGGTAAGACAAAACTCCAGATGATTCCCCATGGCCCAGGGATGACCTTGGCTTCTTTAATATCTAATCAAGCTCTAAGTGCTCCACAGCATCTGCTTCAGACACCTTCATGGCTGTTGGGATAAATTGTTCTCATCTATCCATTCATCTTGGGAGGATGTCTTCTCTTCACTTGCTTGTAGACATTTCCCTAACTCACCTATGGGTTTGAAGTCTGTTGGTTACCTTCTGCTTGGTTTAGCCATCCGCCTAATTGGTTTTAGCGGGGTGTGGCTGCTGTGTATGTTCAGCTCCTTGGAGTCAAGATGAGAGTTGTGTGAGAAGTGGACCACAAAAGTGGATGAGAAGCCCTGAAAAGGGCTCAGTAAGCCCTCACACAAGAGGTGCAAATTCTCGTTGAATACCCCATAAACTGCTGGATTCAAGTATTGACACTCACACTAACTAGTTCTATGACCTTAAGTAAGTCCCTTGGCCCTTAATTTCCTCTTAAAGGGTTTCGAATAGACCACTAAAGACTTTTCTTATCCCTTAAAATCTGCCCTCATGTCTTTAGTACAAACAAATCAGAGATGGTTTTCAGTGGCACCACATTGAAAGGATTGAGATTTTGTTTTTCCCCCTAGATTTGTTGGACTCATTCACAGATGACTGAGAATGACTAAATTTTAGTCATTGAGGATGAGTTGGTTGGCTCAGACTAGCTCAACTGTGAGTTGGAGCCACTTTTCATTTGTGTAAGACCTGTCCTCACTGAACAGTCAATATTTTGTCAGGGTCAGGGGAAGAGATGAGAGCTGAATTTACACTGGAGACCAGAGCTCAGTGTGAACCTAGGTCTTAAAGTAGGTTGCTGGAAGTCCTCTGCAATGTTGAGTCCCTGAAGAGTTTAAATACCACATATTTAAGAATATGGGGAGTCAGGCTTCCAGAGAGAGAAGGTAGAGTTGTTTGAAAGCAATAATCTTTCAGAGAGAAGAGGATTATAAGTAGCCTGGAGACAGAGGAACATCAGGAAACTGAGCTATGAAAGGGGGGAGCAAAGTCTACAGTCTCATGGGAAATGGGGTTTCCTCTTTAACAAGGGCAAGTTTACTCCTTTAAGATGAGTACAAGTTTATAGTTAGTATCATAAAGTTGAAGGCCTATGTAGATCCCTGGGGGTCAAAGAAAGACATTCAATTAAAAGATGTTTGCTTCTGAACATCTCAAATTGCTTTCTTCTGAAGGATGATCTAAAATTTTAGGGGAGTGGAGGCTATTAAGGTCCCTGAGGTGAAGATGGGACTCAGTATCATGTTATGAAGTATGTCTCCTGGCAGCCTCATATATCTTTCTATTTTAAGGATGAGCCAAAGTAGAGATAGAGTAATACATTATGTCGAGGTGACTGTATTGTTATATGGAGTGAAGATAGTATCCACCATCAAGGAAAAGATAATTTTAGTGGCTATTTATGGAGTCCTTACTGCTAATTATTAGTCCCTACCCTACCATTTTCTACATTCTGTCTCAGATGAAATCAAATGTGACCCATATTTGATATGCAGTTACCTTAACCTTTTGTATGAGAACAAGGTAATCTTTTATCCACATCAACAAAGACTTATTCAGGAGTTAGACATACCAGGTAAGATGAGCCAAAGAATTATGATTTGAGAATTACTTCCCAAAGCAGACATGGTCTATGTAAGTCTAGAGCTGAATAGAATAAAATATCTGTAATTATAGTGTATTTGTAATGGTGAACATCTTAGAAGTCATCTCTGGAGAAGTGAAGTATATGTCTGTATGTGTACAATTATTAGGGTATAATTTTATGAAGTGTTTTTGAATATAATTAATGTGAAAGACAAAACTAAATAAAGTTGAAATTCTCAAGAAAAATGTTACTTTTTATAGTTAGCAAAAAGTGTCGAGGATAAAAGAAAAACAGGAGAACAGATGTTAACATATTTGAAGCTAAGATAGACAACCGTACTATGCCATTTTTGGAATTCTGTCTTATTCTACAGCTCAGATGCTGAGGAATATTCATAGTTTCTATCATGTAAAAATAATAATTTTTCTCAATTATGTGAACAGTGTGAAACTTGGAGATGGATTAGCGTAATTGGTAGGAAACTGAACTCCAGAACACGTTACAGTTAACAATGTGTCATCTTAATTTTCACAGTGTGCCACATGGAACTTATTTTGAGACATAAAGAAGCCAGTCTCTACAGCCCAAGCCAAGGAGAGCATTGAGCAATTAGCTAGATATATTTTTCTGTGGTAGTGACCTTCCACTCAGTTTCCCATCGCTACTCCCATGGTCATCTTTAGCCATCACCTTGGACAGCGATGACTAAATCTATTGATTTAGTTCTGCTTCCATAGGCATTGATTCATCCTTTCACTAATTCCATCCTATCCTATCCCACCATGTCACAAGTAACAATGTTAATTTTAGACAAAGTTGCATAATGGGAACCATTGTACTGGGAAAGATTGTCAGATAATTCTTAGATTATTTGCTGCCATTCTCCATAGGGAACAGAGAGGCCACTGCCCTATGGCATAGACAGGAGAGAAGAAAAGATAAATACTGAAGGGAAAAAAAGACAAATGGAAAGTGAAAAGAGAAATATGTGGATGAGCAAAAGAAACTGTGAGGTAGGAAGTAGTTGCATCATCCTCATTGCCTCCACTACCATTTGCCTCCTGACAAATGTTTGGTTGTTTCTTATGAATAAACCATAGATCTTTCTTCAACCCCTCTTTGGCTTCCATCCCTCTCCCCTCATCTCCTACTCATTCCACCATTGAGCACTAGGATTTCTGAGGGTGGTGGCAACAATCTGTTTGTTCTTTTCCTTGAAATAGCTACTGGTTTCAATTGTAAAATAATAAGATTTAGAGCTACATTGGAGGTAACTCTTAGGAGGAAGGGAATAAGCCTTTTTTGAGCGCCCACTCTGTGCCATGCACTGGGCAAAAAGCTTTAAAAATATTTTTTTACTTGAGTCTCACAAAATCCATGTGAGGTGGGTACTATCATTATCCCCACTTTAAATTTGAGGAAACTGAGGCAGAAAGAGTTTACATAAGTTGTCCATGGTTATAGAGCTATTAAATGTCTGACACTGGATTTTTAACTCAGCCATCCTGACTTCAGGACTACCATTCTATCCACATGTACTGCCAAGCTGTCCTTTGATTATTTAGTACAATCTCCTTATTTTACCGATGAGGAACTAAGAACCAGATAAGTTAACAATGGTATAAATGCTGGGGGAAAAATCTTTACAGCAAGTTTCTCTCATAAAGGTTTCATATCCAAGAGATAAAAGGACCTGATTCAAATTTATTAGAATGAGCCATTTCTCAATTGGTTGAAGGTTATGGTTAAAGAATATGAATAGATAACTTTTATTAAAAAACAATATAGTTATTAATAACCATATGAAAAAATGCTCCCAATCACTAATGATTGGAGAAAAGCAACTACGAAATTCCTTCTCATATCCATCAGATTGGCATAGTTAATAGAGAAAAATGATAAAGATTGGAGGGACTGTTGGGGGAAAAATGTTAGCAGAATTGCATGGTTAAGTCTGGAAAGCTTCCAATTCAGGAAAATAATTTGGAATTATGCCCCAAAGCCTCTAAATTGTTCATATCTTTGATATATGAATATAATATAATATTGTTGTACCAAAAGAAATACACCAGTCAGTTAGCAAGCATTTATTTAATGTTTACTGTTGTTCTAAGAAATGATGAAATGGACCATTTCAGAGTGAACTGGGAAGACAAGAAGCAATGCAGAGCAAAGTATGCAGAATTAGAAGAACAATTTACATAATGTAGAATAAGACATGATTTTGGACATAGATAATATTGGAATTTGTTTCTCTGGCCTATTTATATTTATCAGGATATTTTATTTTTTCTTTCTTTTCTTTCTTCACTTGGGTGAGAGAATGGAAGGGAGAGAATATGCTTTTATATAATGCCTACTAAGCACCAGGCTCTATGCTAAGTATTTTACAAATATCATCTTATTCATTTCTCACAAGAGCCCTGCAAGGTAGGTGATGTTATTATCCCTATTTTAACATTTGGGGAAACTGAGGCAAACGGAAATTATATGATGTACTCAGGGTCATACCACTAGGAAGTATCTGAGACTGGACTTGAATTCAGGACTTTCTGAATTCCTGACTCTAGTCACAGTGCTCTAATTTCTGTGCCATCTAGATACCTAAAATAAATCCTTATAAAAATAAAAACTTAAAATATTTTAGTTTTGTCATGATATGAACATGAATACCCAGTACTGGTGTCTACGTGGGAATGGATCCCAGTAGACTTAAAGAACCATACTTTGTGGGAATTTTTACTTTGTGGATCCTTTGTACAATGCCGGGAAAATACAGTAAGCCTTCAGCAAAATTGTTACCTTGAAGGAACAATTAGTTGTTTTTGTTGTTTTTCTTGAGACTCATCAGAATGTGGTAACTATATGTAAGCTATAAGTAAGCACCCCGACATACATGGGGGGCTGGAACAGGGCTGCTATCATAGGTTCTTTGATCTGCTTTTGTAAAATGAAAGGCAACTTTTGAGGGGTTAACAATCTCCTTTAATCAAGCATATATATCATTCACTTAGTTCAGGAAATCAACGGACAGTGCTTCCAAACTGTCTGACATAAGCAATGCAAATATCACAAATCAACAGACAGGTCCAACTGTCTGACCATAGTTGCCAGAGAGAGAAGCACTAACATCTAGGTTTTCAAAGCTGAGGGCTTCCTTAGCAGCTTCCCAGAGTCTCATCTAGCACACAAACCTTCCAAAAATTAAGTCCCCAAATGAAACCTCACCCTGAGACTATTTAAAACTTTTTGAGAGTCAGAGGGCATCCCAATCCTTGTGAACAGTGCCTCATTAACAAAAGTTGTGGACCCTCCTACAAATCTTCCCTAATCAAACTCCCTTTAATGGGCAGGCCCATTATTGGGTGGAGAAGATCTTTAATCAGGGGAAGATCTTTAAAGGGCCTTTAATTAACAACACAAAAACATTTACTGTTTCTAGTTAAAGAAACTGTACTTTTCTCCTAGTGAAGGCTGTTGGTTGATAAAAGCAAGATTCGATAGAAGGTATTTGATTATACTAAAACAAAAACAGCAAAAGATCCTACTTTGCTTGCCCTTAAACTATATAGGGAAAGAAAGGCTATACTCTTAGACATAGAAAAGATGAATAGAATTCAGTTGTTTAAACTCAACTAGAAGTGATGGTGTGGGGACCTTTTTGGAGAGTCCCCAAGTTTTCACAGTTGCTTAAAGAATTCCTTTGTATACCAGCTCAGTAAGGCTGTGGTCTTGAATGACAAAAGAATTGGAAATATGTCAAATAGCCCAGATACATTTTAGATCTAGTTATTTAATTTTAGGAGCTATAATACTTTTCTGAGGGGAAATGCATAGCAGTAACAGATGCAATAATTTGCTGGGACTACCAGAAGAATTAATATAAAAAATTTAGAACTCTTCTCTGAGCTTAAACAGTTTGTTGTGCTAACTTAGAGGGAAAGATGAGCCAACACGCATTTGGCAACAATGGAGTAGAAAAGGAGTGGGCAGCTTTCAGAGAGTTGGTGTACAGTACTGCATTTGCTCATCTGGGTAAGAACACTCAAACACCAAAACTGGATTGATGAAAATGATGGTGAAATTCAGAAGCTGCTAAACAAAAAATGAGAACACAACAGGATTTACCAACTGGATAGTTCATCCACCTCTAAGAAGGCAGCATTTAATTTCATATATAATAAAGTACAAGCAAAGCTTAGAGAGATGTACATGACATTCAGTTTTATGCTGATAGTAATAATTCAAAATGCTTTTATGATTTCCTGAAAGCTATTTATGGGCCAAAAACCTATGGTGCATCACAAATACTCAGTGCTGTTGGAGCCACACTGATTAGTGATAAGGACATGGTCCTAGAGTGGTAGGATGAACACTTCCATAGTGTTCTCAACAGACCATCATCAATCAATGCTGAGGTCATTGACCATTTACCTCAGGTTGAAGTCAATCCCTCCTTAGCTGAACTTCCAACTGAAGAAGTTTTGAGGGCCATTAGACTCCTTTCATGTGGCAAAGCACCTGGTGCTGATTCTATTCCAGCTGAGGTTTACAAGGTAGGGGGACCATTGCCCACACAAAAGCTGACTGAAATTTTCCAGGTTATATGGCTAGAGGAGGTTATCCTCCAGGAGTTCAAGGATGCTACCATTGTTCATCTCTATAAAAGTAAAGGGAATAGATTGTCCTGTGACAATCACAGGGGAATCTCTCTCTTAGTCATTGCTGCCAAGATTATTGCTAGAGTCCTCCTTAATAGGCTGATCCTTCACCTGGAAGATGGTCATATACCTGATGGCTTCAGAAAGGGCTGAGGAGCAGTCAATATGTTGTTTGCTGCCAGGCAACACCAGGACAAATGCCAAGAGCAGAATAGAGGTATATACACAATGTTTGTAGATCTGACCAAAGCCTTTGATACTGTTAGTTGTGAGGGCTTACGGAAAATTATGTCAAAATTTGGTTTCCTAGAGAAGTTTATCAGTATTGTATGTCAATTTCATGATGATATGTTTGCCCAGGTTCTGGATAGTGGCCAATGCTTTTGTGCCTTCCCAGTCACCAGTGGAGTGAAACAGGGTCATGTGCTTGCTCCTATACTTTTTAGCATGATGTTTCCAGGCATATTGTCAAATGCTTTCAGTGAGGATGAACACAGTCAACTACCATACCGATGGTGAGTTCTTCAATTTGAAGAGGCTACAAGTCAAGACCAAAGTGGAGGGAGTATTGGTTCATGATTTTCTGCACCCTCTGAAGCTGAGATGCAACAAAGCATGGATCAATTCCCTGCTGCCTATGCTGATTTTGGCTTAATAATCAACACCAACAAAACATCAGCCACCACCACACCATCCATATATGGAACCATCGTTTACAACAAATGGAGAAGTTTTGAATGCTGTGGATAAGTTCACTTATCTTGGAGTACCCTTTCCAGGGATGTACCCATTGATAAGGATATTGAAACATGCATTGCCAGAGCTAGCTTAGTGTTTGGGGGGCTCTGCAGAAAAGTTTGGGAGAGGAGGTATTTGACTATCAAACTGAAAGTCTACAGAGTAGTTGTGCTGACCTCATTGTTGTATGCCTGTGAAACATGGACAGTCTAACAGCACCATGCCAGGAAACTGAATTGCTTCCATCTGAACTGTCTTAGGAAGATTCTGAGGATCAACTGGCAGGATAAGATGCCAGACAATGAGGTCCTTGCTTGAATGAAACTGCCAAGTATTCAAACTATACTTTAAAGAGTGCAACTTTGATGGGCTGGCCATGTTGTTCAAATGCAAAACGTGCACTTGCCAAAAAGACTATTTTATGGAGAAGTCTCATGGGGCCGATGATCACATGGTGGTCAGAAGAAGTGATACAAGGACACTCTCAAGATCTCTCTCAAGAACTTTGGATTAGATTATGTGACATGGGAGACACTGGCACAGGACCACTCAGCATGGTATACCCACAGCAGAAAATGTGCTGTGCTCTATAGGCAAAGCAGAATTGAAACAGCAAAAAGGAAAAGTAGGATGTGCAAATTTGGAGTAAACACCTCAAATGTTCACACAGACCATCTATGGCCAACCTGTAGTAGAGCATTCTGAGCTTGTATTGACTGATCAGCCACACACTTGTATACACTACTTTTTCGTGGTAATGTCATTTTGATCCTCTTTGAGAACAAAGGAAAACAACCAACCAACCAAGAGTGGCTTACCTATGATGACTTTCTAAACCAATATAGAAAATTCCTGCCTTCCATCAAGAACTATGGAGATGTAAGATAAAAACAGAGTAGTTCCTAAACCAAATAGAGGCTAAACAGACAGGGGATAGGGTACTGGGCCTGGAGTCAGGATGACCCAAGTTCAGATCCAACTTAGACACATACTAGCTGTGTGACCCTGGGCAAGTCACTTAACCTCTGTTTGCCTCAGGCCACTGTAGAAGAAAATGACAAATCACTCTAGCATCTTCGCCTAAAAAGTGCCATAGACAGTGTGGTTGGACATGACGGAATGACTGGACGACAACAACAAATGGAGGAGTTTCTGGACCAAGTGAGAGAATGCCTAGGCCAGTCTAAAGATTTCAGGAACAAGAGCTGTCCAGTAGTGGACCAGCAGTGGCAGAGCAGTGGAGGAATTCACGCACTAAGTGGAGGATTCCTGGGTGGAGCCTAGGAGCATTTGGTTCCAAGTGTTAGCTTTAGGAACTGGAACTTAAGAGCAATGAGATACAGAGACACAGTGTGGACTCTCCACATGAATTTTTCAGATCTTGTGAAACAGACATGATTCTCTAGTGTCCTAGAGTTCCTTTCCTATTTAAGACATCCTAAACCATAGGGTTAGCACAGTAAATCAAGAATGACTATATAGAGCCTTGAGGGAAGGGGGAAAAGGGGTGCTTATCACAGGAGAACATTTTTTCTACCATCTTAGGTCTGCATTTTTTCTTTCTTTTTTTCCCCTTTTCCTTTATTTTTAGATTTTTGTTTATTTTATTCTGAACTTAAGAAATGAAACAAACATTTCTGTAACACAGTAGAATAGAAAAAAAGGTGATTATATATGAAACTCCAAATCGTATGTACAAATTACTATTCCTTTTAAATATATAATAAAGTTATTGTCTAACTTCTTCCCCCCTGAAAAAAATATTTTATTGAATTAGAAAAAAAACCCACCAAACAATTCATTTGGAAAAATAAAAAGTCACGAATATCAAGGAACTGATAAAAAAAATATAAAGGAAAAAGGTTCTACATCTTTTCTTGAGGTAATGTGATATGATGGATATGGCACTGGACTGGAGATCAAAGAGTCTTGAGTTCAAATCCCATCTCAGACTCTGACTTGATATGTAAGTTGCTGGGTAAGTTGTTTAACCTCTATTAGCCTCAGTTTCTGAATCTTAAAGAGGATGTTGAACCTAAATGCCTCCAAGTTCCCTTTCAGCTCAAAATCTATTATTCCTAGTATCCTTTTTTGGTATATAATAAACCTGTTCTTTCTTCTATACCTTGCTAACCTGGGTTTTTGTTTTTTTTTAGAAAAATAGAATACTCCTTGGGTTGGTTAGGACTGTCTTTAAATTTTCTTATAATGCCTATGGTGCCTAGCACAGTGCTGAGCACATAATGAGGGTGGGGTGGAATATCTATAATCACTAGGCGATTAATTGCTTTATGACAGTAGTGTTGGTCTTATACATTGCCCATGTGTTTGAATTTGATGGGCAGCCCTCTAGAAATATTTTACCAACTAAAGCCTCAAGTTTAATCATTAGACATTCATTCTCTATATTAGCTCTTGAATGTAGTAGAATAATGTTATCTCATAAGAAATGAGAAAGTGGACAGATTCAAAAGCAACTCAGAAGGCACTGATATGGAAGGACCAGGGCAGAAGTAGAACAATAAATACAACAACATTATAGGGAATAGAACTTTGAAAGCCTATCAGCACAATAGAAATCACAGCTCAGAAAGACTGAAATTGAAACATGTCACTTACCTATTAGAAGGTGATGAATTAAAAATGCTGAAGGGGACATGACTAAATGTGGGAATTTGTTTTGCCAGACTTGCAGTTAGTTAAGTTCTTATTTTTTACATTATCAATTTGACCAAAAGAGGTAGTGGTAGGGGCAGATTAATTTTAAAATACTTTTAAATTGAAAAATAAAACCAGAAAACTAAAAAAGAAACATTGTCCTTAGGTCATCTTTTAGAATGTAAATTCCCTTAGAGGTAACTTTTTTTTTTTTAATTTGTTTGTATGGATAGATGTCATTTATCAGTGAAACAAATAGAAATGGTGAATGTGTGAAATAGAAAAAAATGAAATTGATGCCCCAGTCTCTTATCATCATCCATATAGAGAGGTTACTCCAAGGAGGTCAGGATCGAATTTCCCCCTTCCCCAAATCCCAATCACTAAGTTATATTCATGTCTAATTCCTTATATTCCTCCCTCTCCCTCCTCCTCCTCATTTCAAACTAGATTCTCTCTCCACTTCCCCCACAACCCCCCATTCCAGGTATTTAGCCAGGACCATCTGGCACAAAAGCTTTCAGGGAACTCAGCTCTTGCATGTCAACATGAGGCCCCCAACACCTATGGCCACCAGAGGTTGTGTTCATCCTCCCTTCTTGAAGAGGACCGTGACATCAGAGAAATGATGATGTGACTTACACTTAACTTTCTTTTGAGTGAGGGAGGGCTGTGCAGGGTCATCAACCTCACTTTCTCCTCCTGAGCCATCTGGGTCCAGTGACCAGATATTCATCAGGATGACTGGAGACAGCCCAGGATTCAGTGGGAGACCTTGGCCTTTTAGGCTAAGGCCTTTTCAAGTACTCAGTCACTTAGGGTGGAGTAAGGCAGTGAATAGGCCTCTTTAAAAGGTAGTTGGGGGGGGTGTGTGTGAACTCCTTTAGTAGAAAAGAAAAAAATAAATAGATAAATCACTGGGAGGGGCAGGAGCCTCGTGTTGTTGTTTCAAAGAGAAACTGTTACTAACCAGAGGCTACTCTATGATTAATAGAAAGTTTGAATTCTTTATATGTCCAATGAAATAATAGAAAAAGCAGAAATAAGGGACTGAAGAAATCATCCTCATAAGATGTCAAAACTGCCTTTCCAGCTCCTCTTTTGTGTCATCCTGCACCTAAGGAAGTGCACTCAGCGTAGGCACAAGCAGTAATGCTGAAGGCTGAGCTGGTAAGTTTTTGCCTACTTTTAAAAAAATTGTTGTTAATAACTCAATCTGTTCCCTTTCCTACCTAGTAGGACAGAGGAGATTTGGAACCATGAGACTATCAAATGCCATTGACATGAACTGGGATCTGGAAACTGAAAAAAGTGGATGAAAAAATAAAGTAAGGAAGCTGAAGATGGTCACCCCATTCCTATTTTTTTCAGTCAGGCCAGCCCTAAAGGTGGTTGACCACAACTTAATTGACCACAAACCTACTAAATAGTCAGCTAGAGGAATGCAACTAATTAAACTTAATTCTTGATTGCAAAATGCTTAGAGTAAGTAGGGAGTATAAAGACATGTCTGCTTGTCTTATCATGGAGGAGAATTAAGAAAATAAAAAGACAAAAAGTTTAGATAAATATATTTTACCTTAACTACATTTTTTTCAGTAAGAAGATACATTTGTCCATTAAATTATATTTACTTCACAGTTTTCTTTTTTTTTTTCTTAAAATGTCACTATGGTGCTGGCATCATTTGTAACTCACCAGGATTATCCATCACTGTCTCCAGATATAAAAATTGCTCCAGTTTTTTTGTTTCCATCAACTTACTATTTTGACATGTAAAGAAGAGTCATTTTGTAAAATTCTAAACTTTTACAAAGGTAAGAAATGGCAAAATAATAACAACATTTGTCTTCTGTCAGGAAATATTGACATGGTATTACTACAGCAAAATTGGTTTGTGTTCTGAAGTGTGTCTCATAGATAAATCAGATTTTAGACTTTTTTAAAAAATTGACTAAATTGTTCTTTCCTATTGATATATGTCAAAAATGAGGACACCAAAGCACGGTAGGAGGGTCTATGAAAATGGCGAAAAAGTTGGGGAAAAAACTTTTAGTTTCCTGAACATTTTTTTCCTAATGTAATATGGTTACTTTCATTGTGTTTTGTGGGGCATTTTATATCTTACAAGTGTCTACTAAGATCCCCTTTCAGCAAAGGGAAAACAGGAATTTTCTTTGTCAATAAGATGCTACTGGTGTATTAGTGACTGCGGTGTGAAAAAACACAAGACACAAGAGTAAAAGCAAATGTTTGCAGATAAGAGTACAGAAAGTAGAGCAAATGAGCGAACACTTCAAATAGGAAAACAAAGGCAGCAGCAGTCAGAGCAAGGCAATTGAATTCCAGATTCCAGATTTGGAGGTTTAACTTCACGTTTCCACAGGGAACCAAACACTGCCATCTGTTGTCTAGAACTAGCAAGGCATCACTGCCAGAGCTCCACCAAAATTAAAACAAAGCAAACAGCACCAACAAAATTGGCCATGACATATCATTAAGGGGCAGCCAGTTTCTATGATCAGCCAAATCAGTGAAGTAACCAAGTTTGGCAACTCAGGTAGCAGCATATAAATATGAACCTGTATAATGGATGAGCAGCCTTCAACATTTTTTTTCCTTTTACAGGTGCTTTGACCCAGAAGAAAAAAAAATGAGGACCACTTTAAAAAAAAGAAAGAAAAGCATACAATATAATTAGAATTATTTTCTTTGTTCTAGAGCTATGAATGAGAAACTATGGGTATGGAAATTATGGGAATGAGAAATTATGGATATCTCTCCCTATGATAATCCATCTATAACAGGAAAGAACAGTAGAGATTACATTATCCAATCCCTTCATTGTACAGCTGAGGAAACTGAGGCCCATGGAGGTTAAGTGACTCGCCCAAGGTTACACAGGGAGTAAATATCAGAGGTGACATTTCAAGCTAGGTCATTTAGAGACTGCTTTTCCTGCTATACCAAGCAGCCTTGCCAGGAGCTCTCAGCAATTGTTTCACCCAAACTTACACAATTAGTATGCATCAGGAATGGTACTTGATCCCATGTCTTCTCTGGTCCAATAATGGCCCTCTATCTGCTATACCAAGATGTCACCTCATCAATCTCTTATTATGAGAAACAGAAAAGGATCAATTTCCACGATTTCCAAATTAAAGACATGGTAAGTATAAGCATATCAAGTAAACATATGGGCACACACAAAAACACATTTTATTATTGTATCATGAACAATGAAGTCTCATAAAATGTTAGGAATAGATAAAGAAAGATAACTGATAAGGGAGAGAGCTGGGGAGGCAGAGGAAGTAAGAGAGAGAGAAGGAGGAAGAACAGGGGAGATAGCAAAAGAAAAGTGGAGAAAAAGGAGGGGGGAAGCTTTAGGTAGGAGCTAAACTTGATTTCCTCTGACCTCTATTCCAGAACTAAAAGTCCCTGAGAGAAAGAGTGGCTCAGTAGGTCTGGCAATGAATATGAAATGGTGCTCACACATTACAGTTGATTCAGGTTGTGAGTCTCAGATGGTTATCGTTTGTTCTTTTTAGAACTTTGAAATATTGATTAGCTAATTAATCATTGTCCTGAGATAATCTTTAAAAACTTTTAAAACAGTTTTTCAACCATTGGTCTGAGGCATATTATTACATTCCTGGAAGTTTCCTCTCCCCCATTTTTTTTTGCCAGACCTCTAATTTTGTTGTTATAGGGAACTGTTATAGAATTGCCAGGGAGGTGACTACTTTTCCAACAGAAAGCTCATACTTGTTCTGTAATTTATGTCTTAAAGAGATGCCTCTTAAAAGGGCCACAGAAAAGTGAATGACAGTTAATAAATGTCATTAGTAGGACTTGAATCCAGACCTTTCTGAAGCAGAGATCCGCTTTCTATCTGGATGCTATACTGGAATGTGACTCCTCCCCATATCCTGCTCTGCCTTACTTTGGATCCAGGGAGACTGGTGCAGGAGGGCAAAATTCTGAACTTAGAATCAGGTGAGACATGATTTAGAACTGGGGTGAGGATTTGTTCTGTGAAGTTTGGATTCAGGCTAAGGGCTACATCTGAGGACTTTGAGGGTCACATGTGATCTCAAGGCTGCAGGTTCTCCACCCCTGGTTCAGAAAGTTGACATTTGATAGATGTGTTATTTGAAGCCAAGTCACCTAGGTCTCAGAACCTCAACCTATAGTAGCTCCAGGATGATTAGGATCATGCTTACATTTTTATAGTTTTTTTATGATTTCAAATGTTTTCTCAGATGATCTGCACAACAAACTGGTAGGTAGGTAATATTATTATCCCCATTTTTCAGTTGGGAATCTGAGGCTAAGAGGCTCACGGTCATACATGGCTAATAAGTATCTGAGGGAATAATTGGAATTCGCGTTTTCATAACTCCAAATCCAATACTTTATGAGATAATATTTATAAGGTAGTTTCTAATTTTTAAGTGCTTTGAAAATGTTAATATTTTAATTTTGGCATTTCTTCCCAGCAATCCTGACTAGCTGATGAACTGAGCCTCTGGAGGAAAGGTGTGTACTACTCTAAAGGCTCCATTTTGAATTGGAAAACCAAGGCAGCTCCTGGAATTGGGGTGGGGGTGGGGAGAGGGGAGGACCTTACTCTTGAGTCCTTGGCTAGCTGAAACAATAACACTTAGAAGGCGGAAGGAGGGTCTGGTCTAGCCCCCCAACCAGACATTCTCCACTCCTGAAACAGATAAATAAAAAACCAAAGTGAGAGGCGCCTCCAACAAGACTAGCTCAGGCTTTTATTACCTGAAAAGCATGAAATTTGCATTTCTATATACTTAAATATGCAGAAATTCCAGGAGGTACCCCCCCCCCTTTATTCTAAGGGAACACTGAGAGCTATTCGTAAGGAATGTATCAGACACTCTCAGAGTGCCAGTCATGCTTTGCTAATGGCTGTTAAAACAGCATCTGCTGCAAATGTTCAGCCTCCATAGTCTTTTTATATAATCATTTATACCACTTTGGGCATGAGTGACTTGGCCAAAACCATTTTGCCCATTTTCTTTCTTTCTCACCTCAGGAACGTCAATGGATTTTCTTCCCCATAATCTTGTCTTCAGAGAAATGGCAGGAACCTATTAAGCAGTTATTGAGTAGTACAGGATAGCCTTCTGTTCTTGGCATGACTGTTTATCAATATATAAATAGCCCTGCTATTAACCAAAATGGCAGCAATCTATATTGAGATGCCACTTTTTAAAAGTATGTAAGCCTCATCTGAAACTATGAAAACCATTTATCTACCTACCAAAATGATACCATTATTTTTTCCTAAATTAACAAAAATAGTTTCTAATTAAATAAGGAGGAAGGTTAGTGAAAAGAGCTCTGGGGCAGGAGTTGGAAACCAGGAAAGTAGTGTTGGCAATCCCCCAAACCATCTATGTGTCTTTGAACAAAGTCCCTTCTTCTGATTTCCCTATTTGTAAAATCACTTGATTAAAAAAGCCTTTGTAAGGTGAGGTGTGAGGAGTATGTGAGTAAAGAAAGGAGGAAAAATGGGGGTGAAAGTTGCTATTACTCATAATTGGGCTGTGTGAGAACATAAACACATGCAAGAAGGAGTTGTCCACAAGGAAGCAGGCTTGAGATCAACCTCATTCATATCTGAAATGGCCAAAGGAAGGTGGAAGGCATATACTTTGGTGTAAGGAATATATACAACTCAAAAGGCTAGAAAAAGATGGGAATGGATGAGTAGTGATACACAACTTGTCAGGATCCAGGACCACCCCTCTCTTTTTACTATTAGGAGATACCCTACTTTCCAGAGCTAAAGCCCAGTAAGCAAGCTGTGCCCTGAGCTTGGCATAACAGTAATCCTTTGTGCTCACTCTCTGGATGCAACTAAATCACAGAACTGTCCCTGGTCTGGGACAAGCACCAACAGGCCTAGACACGAAGCCCTACTATGAATGGAATTTTTGTCACTAGACAACCTTGCCACACTGTTGCTGTCGTGCCTTGCTACTATTGCTGTACTACAGTTTGATTCTTTTGCTAGCCACAAATATATAAATCAAGGTTTAGCCCTACTGCTTTGGGTTTCCTTGTAGAAAAGATTAGCCATATGTATCTAATTTCCCTCCTCCAACAGAATACAGAAAGCTTCTTGCTTATAGTGGGTGTGAACTCGGGTATTTTTGAGGTTAGCAATTAACAAAACCTGTACTCTTTGGTCATTTGTTACCAGAGTTGACAAACTCAATGGTATTAAAAAAAGGGGGGGAATGGATATGTAAAAGGAAGGATAATGCCAGGAAGGGAATAGTTGCAAGCAAACAAATTTCCTAAAGAGGGGAATTCATAGAAAAAAGAAAAGGCAAGGAAAGAACTAGAAACTAAGCCCATCAATTGCAGAATGGCTGAACACCTTGTGGTATATGAATACAAATGAATATTATTTCACTTTAAGAAGTGATAAAATTTCTGATTCCAGTGAAAAGGAAAACTCATATACTTAGGGGTACTCACAACTCCAGACTGCAGGCTTCAAAGGTGGTCCATTCAGGAACATATGTACCACATGAAAATGCTTCTTTACTCATTGTTTAAGTATTGGCCCTCGTGATTTTTCAGTCTGAGAACTGTTTTATACTAGGACAGAGTCTACGAACTCTCACTTAAAGTGTGTTTAGCAAGTACTAGCTCTAATGTGAAAAGCAGTTCTTTTTAATCTAGAGAACCACATAAACTCAACAAATAGGTTGTCTCTGAGCTACTTGGACCAACTCAATTATTCACTCACTGGGATGCTGCCCTGTCCAGTTACAACTGAACTCACAGCCATGCAACCTGCTGGCAAGAATACTAAAGCAGTTGCCAAGACCCCTCTACTTTTCCTTTTAAAGCCAGAGGTGGTGGCAGAGAGCAATAAGCCTTCACAATAAGCTTTACCTTTATTTAAGAGATAGTTAGGTAGAACAGTGACTAGAGTGCTGGGCCTGGAGTCAGAAAGACTCATCTTCCTGAGTTCAAATCTGGTCTCGGACACTTAACTAGCTGTGTGATCCTGGCCAAGTCATTTAACCCTGTTTGCCTCAATTTCCTCATCTGTAAAATGAGATGGAAATGGCAAACTCCTTCATTTCTTTGCCAAGAAAACCCCAAATGGGATCACAAAGACTCAGATGTGACTGAACAATAACTTTTTTCCAACTTGAGGCGGGCATTAAAAGACAGTAGCTGTGACTGGAGCTTTAATGAAGTCGGTTCTCTCTGACCAGTAAGGAATCATTCAGCTGAAGCCTGGTCTTCGCTATGGCTTCCAATGTCTCCATTTAGAATGAGCAGCTTTCTAGTCCTTCTGCTATGTATTCAGTTCTCTTCTTCCCATTCTTCTTCCTCAGTTCTTACTGCCTCTTTTGGGATGCTTGTCTTCTGTTCCATGGGTTAAATGAGAACTTGAGGACTCAGTGATTTACCTTTCACTTAAAAAGTCATGACTACCCAAATTTCTCTTATCAGATCAGTAGTCCTTTGAAAATCATATTAATAAACTTTCTCATTTGCTATAAGCTTTCTCATTTGTTTAGTTTCATCCACTTAAATCATGACATGTATATGCAATTATTTGACATATCATCATGTTTTTCCACTCTCTGACATTGTCAACAAGTGGGAGAAAAAACTAGATGTGTAATTAGGAAGACCTGAGCTCAATGCCATCTTAATCAGTCAACATGCATTAAGCACTTACTATGTGCTAGGCACTATGCTGAGTGCTGGGGATACAAAGAGGCAAAAAGAAAACTAGTTCCTGGACTTCAAGCTTACAGTATAATGGGGACACTACATGTAAACAATTATATATAAAACAAGTTATGTAAAGATAGATAGGAGATTAATGGAGGGAAGCATTGGAACCAAGAGACATTGGAATGGCTTTTATAAAAGATGAAATTTTAGTGGGGACTTAAAGCAAACCAAGAAGTCAGTGGTGAGAGCAGGAGGGGAGAATGTTCTAGGCATGGGAAACAGTTAGAGAAAATGCTCAAGCTGAGAGTTGGAGTATTCATGGAAGAGTCAAGAAGACCAGTATCGCTGGTTTGAAGAATCCTGGGTTGTGAAGTAAGACATAAGACTAGAAAGGTAAGAGGAGGCTAGATTATGAAATTGATAGTCTGTGGTGCAGTGGGTAGAGTTTGAGACTTGCTGTCAGGAAGACCTTAGTTCAAATATGGCCTTAGGCATTTATTAGCTGTATGACCTTGGGCAAGTCACTTAACCCCAGTTGCCTTAGTTGCTCATCTGTTAAATGAGTTGGAGCAGGAAATGGCAAAAACTACTCCAATATCTTTTCTAAGCCACTGGAGTACAGTTTCAAGCTGTATGACCCTGGGAAAGTCACATGTCTTCAGTTTTCTCACTTGTAAATGGTGATAATGATCATGCCTATCTCCCAGAGTTGTTGGGAGAATCAAATGTGATAACATGCATAGTCCTTCAAAAACTTTAAAGTGTTTTATAAGTGTTAACTGCTGGTTCCAAATTGCTTTCCAGGATGCCTAGACCAATTCACAGTTCTATCAACAGTGCACTAATGTGGCTGTGTAAAGCAAACTGCTTTTAAGGTCCTTTTCAATAAAAGAAATTAAAAATGAAAAAAAGACAGAGAAAGTATTTTTTTATAAAGGGATAAATTTATATTAATTTACAATAGGTATAGGATATTTTCACTCTTTTGCAGGAACATTTTCATGCTTAATACAAGTAGAGAAAGAACTTTGTGTCACACTACATTGCTAAAATACGTGTATGAAGAAACACAGTTTTCTTATAGTGTTTGAAAATTTTGGGTGAGGAAATGATTTGTAGGATAGAAATAAGGACTTGGACTTGTCAACAATGTAGATTGATGCCTCATTAAGACAGGAACAGTTTAAAGTTATAAAGAGAACTTAATATGAGAGTGGAAGTCATTAGTATTTGGAGGAGAAGGGACCAAGAAAGGGAGGTAGAAGATGGATCCTAAGCTGAGACTTCATGAAAGTAAGAGAATAGAAGAGGTAGAGGTGAAAGGGCAGATCGTTCTAGGCATGGGTGACAGCCAATGCGAAGGCCCTGAGAAAGGAGATGAAATGTCATGTTAAGAAACTGCAAGTAGATTAGTGTAGATGAGTCATCATATGGAGGAGAATGAAGTGTAGGAAAGGTAAGAAGGGATTATTTTAGTAAGAATTTTAACAGACAAAGGAGTTTTTATTTGACCCTGGAGTTAAAAGAGAGCTGTTGGAGCTCATTGTATGCAGGAGGAGTGACATGGTATTTTAGAAAAAAATTACCTTAGCAGTTGACTAGGAGATAGGTTGGATTAGGAAGAGACTTGAGGCAGGTAGACCAATTAGAAGAGTATTGTAGCGATACGGGTGAGAGGTGATGACTGAAATCAGGTGTGGTTGTGTAAGGGAGAGGAGGGAACCTATGGAAGAGATGTTGGAAAGGTAGAAATGCCTAGATTTGTCAATGGATGGCACATGGACATTGAGGATCACACTGAGGTTATCGGACTGAGTGACTTGGAAGATGGTAGTGATCTCACCAATAATAGGAAATTTCAGAAAAGAGAGGAGAGTTTTAAGGAAAAGATAATGAGTTTTGTTGTGGGCCCATTGGATTTGAGATGTCTATGGAATTTTCAGTTAAAGATATCTAGAAGGCAGTTGGTAATGCGAATGTAGATAGCTCAGGAAAGAGACTAGGACTAGCTCATAGGCATATAGACATATCTATAGAGACATCATCTGAATAAGGATGATAATTTAATCCATGGGAGCTGCTGAGGTTGCCAAGTGAGACAGAATAGAGGAAAAACCTCTGTGTCCAAGATAGATCCTTGGTATTCACTCCTTGTTAGAGGGCAGGACACGGGTGAATAACCAACAATGGGGCCTGAGAAGGAAAGGTCAGAAAAATAGGAGAATCAGGAGAGATCAGTGTTATGAAGACCCAGTGAGGAGACAATGGTCAGAAAGAGGTGGCCATCAGTATCAGATACTGCAAAGAAATAAAAAAAAAAGTCAAGATTGAGAAAAGGCTATTACATTAGGGAGACAAAAGGCATTACTGGTAACTCTGGAGAGAGCAGTTTCAGCTGCATAATGCAGCTGGAAGTCAGATTGTGGGGACTTAGAAGAGAGAGAGGGGAGAGAAAGTGGGAGAGGTGCAAGAGTAGATGTTTTTTGTCAAGGAGCTTCACAAATGTGAGTAGAGTATAGACTCATAACTACCAAGGTTGAGATCAAAGTGGGAGGTTTTTAAGGTGATTTTTGGCAGCAGGAAGGATGCAGCAGCTACGCAGAGATTGATGATTAAAAAAGAGCATGGCAAGGACAATTGGAACAATTTGATGGAGATGTCGGGAAGGGATAGGCTCAAAGGTATAGAAGGGTTTTTCTTGGCAAGGAGAAGAGAAGAAGGACTTAGGGAGAAAATATGTCTGAATGATCTGCAGTGGAGAGGAAGGGAGAAGGGTGAGTTCTTTTTGAATAATCCTTTTTGGTTATTTTTTAGAGAATGAAGGGAGGTATTCAGCTGAGAGGATGAGGAGAGAGGTGTCATGGAAAACTTGAAGAGAGGTGAAAATGTTTGAGACAACCACATGCAGAGTAGCATAGTAGATTAATTAGGGAGAAATAGAATTTTTGCCTTGCTATAATGAGGGTCCAGTTTAGATTAAATACGTTTGTAGTGGACCCAGTTAGCATGGCTTTATGATTTCCTCCAGCTCTGCTTTACAGCACATGAATACAGTAAAGGAGACAGATGGTGGAGTAAATCAAGGTTGAGGTTTGGCTAGGTGTGATAAGTGATATACAAGGGGGCAAGGGATTTTAAGGTAGATGATAATTGGTTACCACAGAGGTAGGGATGATGTGAGTGTAGTCCGTGCAGAGCTATTAACATATGATAGAACTGCAGGGTGGAATGGAGGTCACAATGAGCATAAAAAACAGGGTAGAGATCCTAAAGCATAATAAAGATGGGATGATAAAATATTATGATCAGATAAGGGAATTTTAGTGTTCTTGAATGAGGAAGTAGAATACTTGTGGTTGATGATCAAGGACAATTGAACCACTGAAAAGTTAAGATATTTGAAGCAGTAATATAAGATCCCCTAGTGTGGTGGTAAGAGACAGGGAAGGAGAAAGACTGATCCAGTCACCGAACTTGTTGAGGAAGGAAAGAGAATGTCCAGTCCAGATGACATCCAATAGAATCTGGATTAGTTAATAAATTTGGATAATGTGCACCTAAAAAAAAAAAAAGGTTACTTAGTGAAGGTGGCAGAGGATATCAGAAAGTGGAAACGGAGAGCAAGAAGTATTCTAACCCTGCTCCCCTACCATGATCAATGAGCTGTTGGAGGGAAGAAAAAATGTTCAATAGGGTTGAAGGTTACAAGGGAAATGGTGTTATCAAGATGGAGCCATGTCTCCCCATTTGTCCTCTCCCTGCCAATATACCGAACATTCTAATTTCCCCTATCACCAATCTGCCCTCTCTTCTATCATCCCTCCCTTCTCTTGTCCCCATCTTCTCTTTTGTCCTGTAGGGCCAGATGACTTTCTGTTCCCCATTAACTGTATTTCTTATTTCCTAGGAGCAAGAACAATACTAAACAGTTGTTCCTAAAACTTTGAGTTCCAAATTCTCCCCATCCCTCCCTCCCCACCAGTTCCCTTTGGGAAGGCAGGCAATTCAATATAGGCCATATCTGTGTAGTTTTGCAAATGACTTCCATAATAGTCGTGTTGTGTAAGACTAACTGTATTTCCCTCCATCCTATCCTGCCTCTCATTGTTTCTATTCTGTCTTTTGATCCTGTCCCTTCCCAAGAGTGTTGACTTCAAATTGCTCCCTCCTCCCATTGCCCTCCCTTCCATCACCCCCCTCACCCTGCTTATCTTCTTCTCCCCCACTTCCCTGTATTGTAAGATAGGTTTTCATACCAAAATGAGTGTGCATTTTATTCCTTCCTTTAGTCGAATGTGATGAGGGTAAACTTCATGTTTTTTTCTCAGCTCTCCTCTTTTTCCCTCCACTAAAAAGTCTCCTGCTTGCCTCCTGAATGAGATATAATTTACCCCATTCCATTTCATCCTCTCTCCTCCCACTACATTTCTCTCTCACCGTTTACCTTAATTTCTCTTAAGATATGGTCCCATTCTGTTCAATTCACTCTGTGCTCTCTGTCTCTGTATGTGCGTGCATGTGTGTATGTGTGTGCGCGTGCATGTGTGTACATGTGTGTATGTGTATGTGTGTGTGTGGTCCCACCAACTACCCAGATACTGAAAGGTTTTAAGAGTTACAAATATTGTCGTTCCATGTAGGAATGTAAACAGTGCACCTTTGGTAAGTCCCTTATGACTTCTCTTTGCTGTTTACTTTTTCATGCTTCTCATTCTTGTGTTGAAAGTCAAATTTTCCTTTCAGCTCTGGTCTTTTCATCAAGAATGCTTGAAAGTCCTCTGTTTCATTGAAAGACCATATTTTCCCCTGAAGTATTATACTCAGTTTTGCTGGGTAGGTGATTCTTGGTTTGAGTCCTAGTTCCTTTGACTTCTGGAATATTCTATTCCACGCTCTTTGATCCCTTAATGTAGAAGCTGCTAGATCTTATGTTATCCTGATTTTATTTCCACAATACTGGAATTGTTTCTTTCTAACTGCTTGCAATATTTTCTCCTTGACCTGGGAATTCTGGAATTTGGCCACAATGTTCCTAGGAGTTTCTCTTTTTGGATCTCTTTCAGGCGGCGATGGATGGATTCTTTCAATACTTATTTTGCCCTCTGGTTCTAGAAAAACAGGGCAGTTTTCCTTGATAATTTCATGAAAGATGAAGTCTAGGCTCTTTTTTTTGATCATGGCTTTCAGGTAGTCCCATAATTTTTAAATTGTCTCTCCTGGCTCTATTTTCCAGGTCAGTTGTTTTTCCCATGAGATATTTCACATTCTCTTCCATTTTTTCATTCTTTTGGTTTTGTTTTGTGATTTCTTGGTTTCTCAGAAAGTCATTAGCCTCCATCTGTTCCATTCTAATTTTGAGAGAACTATTCTCTTCAGTGAGCTTTTGAACCTCTTTTTCCATTTGGCTATTTCTGCTTTTGAAAGCATTCTTCTCCTCATTGGCTTTTTGAACCTCCTTTGCCAATTGAGTTAGCCTATTTTTCACGGTGTTATTTTCTTCAGCATTTTTTTAGGTCTCCTTTAGCAAGGTATTGACCCGTTTTTTCATGCTTTTCTTGCATCTCTCTCATTTCTCTTCCCAGTTTTTCCTCCACCTGTCTAACTTGATTTTCAAAATCCTTTTTGAGCTATTCCATGGCCTGAGCCCACCGGACATCCACCTTGGATATCTGGGATAGAGAGGCCCCGACCTCCATGTCTTTCCCTGATGGCAAGCATTGTTCCTCCCCATCGGAAATGAAAGGAGGAAACATCATCTCTTCCCCAAGAAAGTAGCTTTTTTTGGTCTTATTTTTCTTCCCTTTTCTGGGCATTTTCCCAGACAGTTACTTGACTTCTGAGATTCTTCTCCACCCCCGCCTAGATCCTCCTAGCTAGTGCTTGGGGTCTGAGATTCAAATGCTGCTCCCCAGCCTCAGGGCTTTCCGCAGCAGCCCAGCTGCTATTCAATGTGAGCTTAAGTTCTGGTGTTCAGGTGGGGGCAGGGCCTCCTTCCAGACTCAGTTCCCTCAGGGGGTTTATGCGGAGACCTTCATTAATGGAGCGGAGCTCCTTCCTGCTCAGGGAGTCCTGGGCCGCAGCTGCCTCTGTTGCTGTCTCCCGAGGGGGCCTGAGTTATGGAGACATCCTGCTCCCCTCTCAGCCAGCCCAGAAGTCTCTCTCACTGACCTCTAGCGCCTGTGGGTGGAGGGACCTTCATGGCCGCTGGAGATTCCGTCCCTGAAGCCTGCTCAGATCTGCTCCTCTGGGGCTGGTTGGCCAGGGCAGGGCAGGGGTGGGCTCTGCTGTCCAGAGCGGGATGGACCCCTGGAGATGGCTTTCCAGGGCTCTCTGGAACAGAAATGTCTTCCACTCTGTTTCTGCATGGCTTGCACTGCTCCAGAATTTGTGTGGAGTTCTTTTTACAGAAAATTTATGGGCTGTGGGTTCGGAGCTAGCATATGTGAGTCTTTCTACTCCGCCATTTTGGCTCTTCCCCTCTGGAGCCATGTCTCAATCAGGGTGAAAAAATGGAAGGAGTGAGAAAGGAAGAGGTTTAACAACAAAGAAAGTTTTAAAATTATGGACTATACTATTCTAGGGGACACAGGTAGTTCATGTAGCTTGAGTGGAACATTGTAGGGTAGTGTTGAGGTTGATAGATGTGACTGGAAAGTTGAGGATGGGGTATTGGAATTATACATGGGAAACTGAGAGTTCAGAATCACTGGGATGGGAATGAATGTTAGAAATTGGGAGTATGGTGACTATTGAGAAGTGTTTTCAGGGATAGTATATATATCACTGGAGGGAGGGCCGCTGAGAGAAGAACTAGATTACAATGTCTTTTGTGGGGTTTTGCTTCATGGCAGGTGATAGTGGAGTATTCTACATAAAAGCTTAGTTAGGAGATGGATGTCCTTGGTTGGTTCTAGGAGGGTAGGATGTGAAAGAGGTATTATTTCCATAGCGCACCCTCACACTGTATGTGGCTTGGGGATAAAGCCTCACCAAAACAGGAGGTGAATAGCAACTTATGGAATTCAAGATGTCCTGGAAAACTAGTAGGCCTGGATTTGAAGGTCTTTTCCCTAGAATGATGCATAGTTTTAGATTAAGGCCTTGGGATAAGGCTTGCTGGAAAGGTAATAGACCTTATTCAACATTCTTGTGGTGTATTGATTCTCCTTTTTAGATTCTGAGCTCTTTTTGCCTTTCTTTTTGTATCCCTAGCACTTAACACAGTGTCTGGCACACAGCAGGCATTTAATAAATGCTTTTTGATTTATACAGATTAGTTAACCACGTAGATTTGAATAAGATCTACTTAGTTCTCTGTAAATGGATGAATTTTTAAATACGGAAAACATACATTCAGATCTAATTATGCCCTCTAAAGAGCTTGGTATTAGACATTTTCCCTCATAGTAATAATGATAAGAAATATACTATAAAAATTTGTGACAGTATTTTGTTATGTTTGTTATTTTCCTTCCTGCACTCCACAATACAGCCAAAGTGGTCTTCTTTCTTCCTCAGGTGCAGCACTCTCTTTTCCAACTCTGTACTTAAGAGTTTGCCATACTGCCTGTGTGGAACTTTCTCCTATCCGATTCATAAAATCCCTACTTTTTAAAAAGATGCAGCTCAAACAATACCTTCTAAATATGATTTTCATGATTTCCCCTACTAATAGTACTCTCCTCTAACTGCCCTGGATTTAAGTACACTATGCTTATTTTGTATTTGTTCTATATGTCTTTATTGTGATTATTCTTGATTTTTTTTGTTTCAGTTGTGTCTGACTCTTTGTGACCCCATTTGAGGTTTTCTTGGTAAAGATACTGGAGCGGTTTTCCCTTTCCTTCTCTAGCTCCTTTTACAGATGAGGAAACTGAGGAAAGCAAGGTTAAGTGATTTGCCCAGGGTCACACAGCTATTTCATTTCTGAGGTCACATTTGAACTCAGGTCTTCCTGACTCTAGGCCTAGCTCTCTATCTACTGTGTAACCTACTTGCCCATATACTTGTCCATCTCCATATTGAAAATGAGAGGTCATTTAAAAATGTAGGCCTTTTTTTTTCTTAGTGGGAAGGAGACTAAGGATCCTGAGAAGCAAGAGCTACAGAAGATGGGGTAAACCTGAGTACAGTGTCCTGGGGAGATGGAGTCATAGTGCAGACCTGCAAACCAGCTGTAGGATTTGAACAAAACGTACTATTACCCCAAGCTGAATAAAAATGTGAGTGGTGGGAGACTTGTCTCTCTCACTGATCTACTTTAAGAAATATAGCTCTGGGGGGTGGAGCCAAGATGGCGGAGTAGAAGGACTCACGTTTACAAACTCCGAAACCAAAGCCCATAGAATCAATGTAAAAAGAGTCCCCCATAACTTCTGGGTCAATACAAGGTGTGCAGAAACGGAGTGGAAGAGATTTCCGTTCCAGGGAGCCCTGGAGACCCGTCCCCAGGGTCCGTCGCACCCCGGAAAGTGGACCCCACCCCCAGCGCTGCCCTGGCCGTGACCCCAGAGAAGCTGATCTGAGCAGGCTTCAGAGATGGAAGCTCCGGCAGCCAGGAAAGTCCCTTCGCCCACAGAAGCTACAAGTCAGTGAGAGAGAAGGCCAGGCTGGAGGAGAGGGGGAGCAGGGCGTCTCCGTGACTCGGGTCCCCTCGGGAGGAAGCGGCAGCGGCGGCAGAGACGGGGGCAGGAAGTGGTGGAGGCAGAGGTGTGGGCGGCGGCTGAGGTGGCAGCGGACCGGGACTGAGGAATCCCCCAGCAGCAGGCAGGATCTTCATTACGGAAGATTCCTGCATAAAACCTGAGGGAGCTGAGCCTGGGAGACAGCCCTACCCCCACCCCGCTCTATTACTGAAGGCTTCTGCTTAAAGCCCCCGAGTTAACTGAGCTTGGGAGGCGGGGCCCCCACCCCACCCCCACCCACTCCATTCCTGAAAGTCTCTATATAAAGCCCCTGAGGGATCTGAGCCTGGGAGGTGGCCCTGCCCCCACCCCAGCACTTGAATTAAAGCTCACTGATTGACAGCCGGCAGGAGGAAAGTCCATTTAAATCTCAGAGGCCAAGCACTAGCTGGGCAGATCCAGGCGGGGGTGGAAAGGAATTTCAGAAGTCAAGTAACTGGCTGGGAAAATGCCTATAAAAGGGAAGAAAAATAAGACTTTAGAGAGTTTTTTCCAACAAATGCAAATGATCCCGACCTTCGGATCTGATGATGAGGACGTATCCTTGCCATCAGGGAAAGACATGGAGGGTGGGGCCTCAGTACCCCAGACACCCCAGGGGGCTGGCAGGTGGGCTCAGGCCCTGGAAGAGCTCAAAAAGGATTTTGAAAAGCAAGTTAGACAGGTGGAGGAAAAACTGGGAAGAGAAATGTCACAGATGCAAGAAAAGTATGAAAAACGGGTCAATACCTTGGTAAAGGAGACCCAAAAAAATGCTGAGGAAATTAACACCTTGAAAAATAGGCTCACCCAATTGGCAAAGGAGGTTCAAAAAGCCAATGAGGAGAAGAATGCTTTCAAAAGCAGAATTAGCCAAATGGAAAAAGAGGCTCAAAAGCTCACTGAATTTAATAGTTCTCTCAAAATTAGAATGGAACAGATGGAGTCTAATGACTTTATGAGATACCAAGAAATCACCAAACAAAACCAAAAGAATGAAAAAATGGAAGAGAATGTGAAATATCTCATGGGAAAAACAACTGACCTGGAAAATAGATCCAGGAGAGACAATTTAAAAATTATGGGACTACCTGAAACTCATGATCAAAAAAAGAGCCTAGACATCATCTTCCATGAAATTATCAAGGAAAACTGCCCTGACATTCTAGAACCAGAGGGCACAATAAGTATTGAAAGAATCCATCGATCACCACCTGAAAGAGATCCAAAAAGAGAAACTCCTAGGAACATTGTGGCCAAATTCCAGAACTCCCAGCTCAAGGAAAAAACCTTCAAGCAGCTAGAAAGAAACAATTCCAGTACTGTGGAAATACAATCAGGATAACCCAAGATCTAGCAGCTTCTACATTAAGGGATCGAAGGGCGTGGAATAGGATATTCCAGAAGTCAAAGGAACTAGGACTCAAACCAAGAATCACCTACCCAGCTAAACTGAGTATAATACTTCAAGGGAAAATATGGTCTTTCAATGAAACAAAGGACTTTCAATCATTCTTAATGAAAAGACCAGAGCTGAAAAGAAAATTTGACTTTCAAACACAAGAATGAGAAGAAGCATGAAAAAGTAAAAAGCAAAGAGAAGTCTTAAGGGACTTACCAGAAGTGGACTGTTTACATTCATACAGGAAAGACAATATTTCTAACTCTTAAAACTTTTCAGTATCTGGGTAGTTGGTGGGACCACATATACACATGTACACGCATGCGCACACATACACACATGCACACACATACAGAGATAGAGAGCACACATTGAACTGAATAGGATGGGACCATACCTTAAAAGAAACTAAGGTAAATGGTGAGAGAGAAATGTAGGTGGAGGAAAGAGAGGGAAAGGGAAGGGGGTAACTATATGTCATTTAAGAGGCAGGTAGGAGTTTTTCTTAGTGGAGGGAAAAAGAGGAGAGCTGAGAAAAAAAAAAAACAAAAACAAGAAGTTTACCCTCATCACATTTGACTAAACGAAGGAGTGAAATGCACACTCATTTTGGTATGAAAACCTATCTTATAGTATAAGAAAGTGGGGGAGAAGGAGATATTGCAAGGGGGGGGGATGATGGAGGGGAGGGCAAAGGGAGGAGGGAGCAATTTGAAGTCAACACTTGGGGAGGGACAGGATCAAGAGACAGAAGAGAAACAATGAGGGGCAGGTTAGGAGGGATGGTAATCCAGTTAGTCTTACACAACACGACTATCAGGGAGGTCTTTTGCAAAACTACACAGATATGGCCTATATTGAATTGTCTGCCTGCCCAAAGGGAATGGGTGGGGAGGGAGGGATGGGGAGAATTTGGAACTCAAAGTTTTAGGAACAACTGTTTAGTATTGTTGTTGCAACTAGGAAAGAAGATATACAGTTAATGAGGAATAGAAAGCCATCTGGCCCTACAGGAGAAAAGAGAAGATGGAGACAAGAGAAGGAAGGGATGACAGAAGAGAGGGCAGATTGGAGATAGGGAAAATTAGATTGCTTGGGGTATTGGGGTGGGGGGAGGGGATAAAAGGGGAGAAAATTTGGAACCCAAAAATTTGTGAAAATGAATGTAAAAAATTAAATAAATAATATTAAAAAAAAAAAGAAGAAATATATCTCTGCCTGGATTGAACTTGCTCTTTGATTAAATGTATCTATGTTATGTGCTTCTAGGTCCTGGTTAATGTAGCCACTCTACTTCCTGTTCCTAAGCTGGGAAGCCATGTGTTTGAAGGGCATCTTCTTTCTCCTTCCCTTCTCTTCTCTCTCAGACTATTTAAATTAATGAAATATGTCCACCCTTTCTCTACTGGTCGATAAGCATCATTCTCTTTTATAAATGAGTTCTTTTCAATTGTGCAGAAGGCATGTGTCTACTAAGATTAGACAGTTCATGGGGAGATGGCCTTAAGAGCAATGCTGATGTGGGAGGTCAAAAATAACTTCCTTGGAGGGTACAGAATCACTCAAGTTTGATGAATCACCCTGTAATTGTCCCAAGCAGCACCCTTATATTTGAGCTTAAGACTCACTTAGATTTCCCCTAAAAGAATAAGCTGATCTGTGGTGATGCAGATTGCAGAGCTGGTTCATTCCCTTTTAGTAGAAAGGAGAGGGGAGATGGAAAGGATTAGATTCCTTCTGTTCTGCAATGGTACCAAGTATTACAAAATGGAATCTCATCCCAGGATAATTAAAAAAACACATTTTTAAAAAATCAACATTGAGTTGAATATCATTGAATTCTTTTTCTTCTTTTAAGAAAGCAGCTTTTGTTTCAGTAATACTAAAATATATATTATGTTAATTCTATATGGATTTTAATTCTAATCTTGAATTTTTATTTTATGTATTTTGTTTTAAAATTTCAAATTATTTTAAGCCCAATAATGGCTAATTTTGATGATTTGTATATTTGAATTTTCTTTTGATTTCAGTTTTGTAATTCATTTTGATATGCATTTTGCTCTTTGCTGTTGTATAATTTTATTTGTAGCAAGGCTGATCTCTATGTACTTGCTTGATCACTTGTGAATACAAATACTTATTAATTCATGATGCAAATGGTAAAAATAGTCATTATATAAATATTATTATTGTATAGCTGTGTATTTCTATGTACCTAACTGAACTGAGAAAATTCTATAGTCAGTTGGCAAATTGCTTTTTAGTGATTTGTTCAATACTAGAACTATAAATCAATATAATGAATCTTTGAGAGAGGATTTAGAATATACTATCTCATCTTGCAAATGTTAATATTCTTAAGTTGTAAATGACAATGGGAATAATCCTCAAGGATAAGAATAAAGCTATTATACGTGTTTTTAAACATAATGTGAAAGTGTTGAGGGGCATTCCATTAGCCTGTATAGGCATATCATCAGTATGTACTACCAGATCCAATTAACTTGTCTAATATTCCAAACCATGTGCAAAGAGTGGCTGAGTATTTATCTATCATCTATCAGAGGTGGAAAAGTTGTGTAATAATCTTGGTTCATTAATGAATGAGGATGATGACATAGAACAGTGCATAGGTCTAAATTTGGAACCTATATTTGGATTATCACCTATAAAGAATACCCGATATTCAGACTATTCCTGTGCTAGATGATTTGGATTCTGTATACTTGGTGCTTTCTATGAAAGCACCACATTAATGAAAGAAAAGTTCCCCTATAGTAGATAGAAGTGTAGCATCAGTACTAAATGCATTAATTTAGTGGTGGACTAACTCCTGGTATCTCAGAAAGGCATGAGGGAGATGAGCTGTCCATTGAATTTAACAGATTTGATAACAGGCTTAGGTCCTGCCTTGGCAGAGAAGATCCACTGGCCAGCAGTTTCCTAGGAAAGGAACTATGGGAAACCTGGCTTACACAAATACCTGTGGCGGTATTGAATTGGAGGGCTTCTCACATAATTGCAAGGGTTCACTTAATGGAGAGCCTTAAGCGGAAAGGTTTTTGTGCTGTTGGGGAGCTTTACTGTGGGTGATCCAAGTGGAATATGGCAAAGTAGTTTTTTAAAAAATTGAAAAGTGAGGGGGGTTGTGAAATATTAAAGAAGCCCTATTCTTCATTTGTGGCATCTGCATTTTACAGAAAAGCAGAGTAGCCTGATTATTATATTTCTACCTTTGTTAGGAAAAAAAATATGAACATGAAATTGTAGCAGTAGGTAGAAGTAAAGTACAAAGAGAAGAACAACATTAGACTGGAATGAATGTATCAGGATTTGAAATACAACAAATTTGTGAGAGTAGCATTGAATAAGTGAGACCTTAGCAGAATTAAAAGAGCTGTGAAAGGTTGTTAGAATAAGAGATTCCCAGGATTCTCTCGGGAAAGCTCAATATGCAAATGGTGCACAAATATCTGTGGAAACATGGATTAAAGAAACAAAATAGAAATCTGGAAGAAAACTTCCAAAAGAGAGAATATGATGGACAACAGCAGCTTTCTTGGACAAGTACTGGAATAAGGGAACACAGACCAAAAAAAAAAATACAAAAATTAAAAACTATCAGAAGTATACCATTATCTGGAGACCAGAGAGACAAATTGTACTTTTGTTACAATTTTGGAGAAGATGACCATAAGTGATAAATGCACTTGACCTTTTGATTGTGGAAACTGAGAACTACAGCATGAGTTTTTGTTAAATAAAATAAGGTCAGGATATTGGGTTACTCCTATCCCCACAAATAATAACAATGACATCATCAGTCATGCATAATTAGTTTTTTTCCTCCTGAGTAGGTACATTGTCATTGATATAGGATGCAACTTGGGAATACTATATAAGTTCCAATTCACTGATTCAACTATTCCCGGAAAGATATCTATATTTATACAAAGATATATAAAAATAGAGATAAAGAGATATAACTATAATATGTATACACACATATGCAGGTTCTATAAAGATATCTCTATCTCTCTACCTATCTATATCTTTGTTTTATATATATATATATACACATACATACATATATATACACATACATGCATATATATACACATACATACATATATATACATATATATTTATATATATGTGTGTGTGTATTTACTTTTTTTCCTTAAGGAATGGCCTCAGAGACCTAAGAACCTGTTTTTAAATGAGATTATCACTAAATTCCTTAACGCCCATATTGGTAGTTCCAACGAAGAATAAAGATGCATGTATGTAGAATAAAGAACTTTAAATGAAAGAATCAGAGAGAACCGGTGCATCATCCCAAGAGGTTAATATGTCTTAGACTGTCAGGCAGCTGGGGGTTTTCAATATAGGATTTGTGCAATGACTATTTATTGCTCGATTAATTAGTAATTAATTAATTAGTAATATTAATTACTATTTATTGCTTGATGCCTTAGGTGGGTGAAGATAAAGAAGATGGCTTTTAATTTGTCCTACATTTTACTAGTTTGAACAAATTCCTCAGAGTATTTTGGGAACAACTGTCACCTCCCAAAAACTGATAGATGAAATATTTGGAGGCATGAACTACGTGTGAATGTTGGTATACTTTGATGGCATCATTATCTTTGGGAAAGCCTTCCGTGATGATCAGGTAAACCTGATGAAAGATTGGATTAACTAAAGAAAAATAACTGAAATTTTCAACTGATAATCACCAGCTGTTTTACAGGCTTTGTCAAATTTTATTACAGTGAGGTGGGAGTACTGAACCAGAAAAAGTAGATGTCCTCAACTTGGTTATGTTCATGATAGTTAAGAACTTTTCTCAGATTTGGTTGTTACTATTAAAATTTTGCTAAATAAATGCTATAATTGCTAAACCACTGAACGACATCACTCAAACACTATAATTGAAGAATTATATAAGTAAAAAGAAAAGACATAAAATTATTTTGAAACCAATAAATTCATTTTGAGGAATATTGGACAGACAGATATAAATGAGCTTTCAAAGACCTTGCCTCATGCATGCATCTCTCCGTTCATCTAAGCAGGCCTTTTGTTTCATGTATATAGATGTCCAATCAGAGACCGGAATGATGGTCCCCCAAAAGCAATTACATTTACCAGCACTATTTCTTCCACAATTTTCTGGTTTTGAAATAGGATGAATACTGAAAAATTGAATGATTTAAAATATATGTTAAGTTGTAAGTATGTTGAAGGTTGCAAGATTGATAACAATCCAAAGATTGTAACTTTTTGACTAGTGATTTTATATGTATATAATAGAGGCAGCTAAATGACTCAGTGGATAGAGAACTGGTTCTGGGGTCAAGAAGATATAAGTTCAAATCCAGCTTCAGCCTGACTAGCTAGGTGACCCTGGGCAAGTATTTTACATCTATTTTCCTCAATTTCCTCAAAAGCAAAATGGAATTAATAATAGTACCTACCTTCCAGGCTGTGGTGAGGCTCTAAAGAGAAAATATTTATAAAACAGTTAACACAGTCCCTAGCACATGGTATGTACTTGA
This sequence comes from Bettongia penicillata ogilbyi, assembly GCA_023548195.1. NCBI lineage: Eukaryota > Metazoa > Chordata > Mammalia > Diprotodontia > Potoroidae > Bettongia > Bettongia penicillata. Next base: position 263,832 of record JAJHZJ010000502.1, on the reverse strand, counting down.
TATAAATGTTATTTTTTTTATAATTTGCCAGAGAAAGGTAGCAGTCCTAGCTGACTGAATTCAGCATTCACTTCCCAGAAAACCATGACACCAACATTACAAGAAAACCTAAAGGAGTGAAAACTACATTTAATAACAAAAGTAAATCTACTCCCCGCAACCCCCCAAATCAAACAAACTGGACTGCAAGTAGTTTGCAGTGCAGCTGAAGATTTGGCACTTTCCTTGGATTGCAGGGCAACTGCATGCAGGAAACTCACTTTATTAAATCCACTTTTTTTGCCTCAGTCCTCAGACTGAGTGACCCAGGGATCACTTGTTTTCCCTGAAAGAAAGAGCTGGTCCATTGTCCTGTTAAGACGGTGTGCACTTGTCCTAGAGAATAAATTCTACCCTTTTTTATCCAAGAGAGAAGGGAGGGAAGAGGTTGTAGATCACCCTCCTGCTTCACAGTGACAGCAAGTGTTATGCAAGTATACATTGTCCCTTCAAATTGGTATAAGCCTCTTGAAAGCAGGCATTGTTGGATTTTTGTGCCTTCTGTATCAATACTGGGAGCACAATAGGTACTTAATAAATGGTTGCTGATTTTATTTTATAGCTATGGGAAAGTTCAGGGTAGTCGTGACCAGGAAAGACATATGTATGTATTAGTTTTTGATAAAAAAATAAATAATAAAGGCAGAAAGCCAGGTATGAAATTATAGTTTGCCTTTCCAGGGTTAACTCTCTTTCCATTTATTTAGTGAATGGAACAGTCTCCTGGAGTAATCAAAGATTTGGAGATGAATGAAAATGCCCTAATCTTTCAGATGACTGACTGTGAACACGAATATAACATGTACTTATGTAGCAGAGCTGAAATAGGGCAGAAACTCAAAGCATTTACTTTGTTAACAAAAAGCATGCAACAATGCCTTCAGTTATTAATATTTATAAACAGAAACTAGAGCAGTACTTGAAAATTATTCCTCAGAAAAGAAAAAGAATATTCATGTTCTAATGAGATCTAAATGGAGTCATTGCATCTCTACCAATACTAAGTGCCTTCTTGGCTTTTCCATGAATTTGTTTTATTTTTTAATTTTTATTTCATTAGTGCTGCAGGATAGATCTAACAACATCAGCCTTGCTAACTCTCTTGAATCTGGTATTTACCATCAGCTGACATGTTGTAAGGTACATATTTTGACTCACTGTCTATATAAATCTATTTGGTCACAAGCCTCTTATTTCCCCCCAAATATGCAAAATCTTACCAAATGTGGAAGATATACATGACAGATGAGATATCCTTGGGGAAAATCATTTAAAAAAAAAACAAAACAAAACTGCAACTGACTTTAAACCTCAGCAGACATGAAGACTTCCTAAATCATAGAGAAGATACTTAACACCCAGGTTAGATGTTGATTCAAGAGATCTGCTAGCATTAGTTTTCCTAATAGCAAGGATTATAGACATGTCACCATGCTTAGTAAGCCTGTAGTTTCAACTGAATGTGGTAATATGTCTCTGAGACTTAAAAAATCATACTGGATTGATGGACTCTCTCTTTCTCATTTGAGCAACAAAAGAAAATAGGGGCAACTAGATGATGCAGTGGATAGAGCACCAGTGCAGGAGTCAGGAGGACCTGAGTTCGAATCTCACCTCAGACACTTGACACTCACTAGTTGAGTGACCTTGAGCAAGTCACTTAACTCCAATTGCCTCATCCTGGGTCATCTCCAGTCATCCTGATGAATATCTGGTCACTGAATTCACATGACTCTGGAGGAGAAATGAGGCTGGTGACCTGCACAACCCTCCCTCACTCAAAAAGTCAAGTGCAAGTCAAGTCATTATTTCTCTGATGGTATGGTCGTCTTCGGCAACGAAGGATGAACACACAACAAAAGAAAATAAAGTGTATCCTTTCCAAAGTAACTAGGATGTTGGGGAGAAAGGTTTGTGGGTAGACAATAGTGGGAACCAAGGGAGAAGGACTTAGAAGACATTTCTACCTTTAGTTTGCACCCAGGCAGATGACACTAAATGATTGGAGGATTATGGAGAACCACTTTCCCTGGAATGAAAATCTTAGGACTTAATGGTCATCCTATGGAGTCATGAGAAACAATAGGAAGGAATCTAACCAGAGAAGATGAGAAAAAATGCTAGCTATTCCATCTCCACTCTGTCACCTTCTGCCTCTAAATGGCAGAGATCAGTGGGTCAGAGTTAACGAAGATTGGTGCAAAGGACATTGGACTCACAGTCTAATTTTAGTTCCTTGAGGACAGGGACTATTTTATATTTGCCTTTGTATCTCCAATGTCTAATATACGAAGAGCTTAAGAGCTCTTTGTTTGATTAAGATGAATTGAACAAGATGTGCAGTCAGGATTCCCTTCAGATACTAACTATGAGACCCAATGTTCATTTCTTTTATGATTCTGGTTTTAGTTTTCAATTTAGAATAAAAATTTCCTCTGAATTGCATGCTTGCAAGGAGGAATTTTGTCTTAATTGTTGTACTTTTTTTTTTATATAGGATCTATAGGAGAATGAGAAAATCTTCCACTGTGTATTTAGTTCATTTGTGTCATGGAGGAATGTCTGACACAAGGGTTTAGAATATTGTCTTCTAAAACATTATCAGGCTGAGTGAGTGCTATTTGGATCTCACTCATGTATTCAAGTTTAATTACCAGCTAGCATTGAAAGCGACTCACAGAAAATTCCCATGTTCATGCTGGCAGTTTGAACATGCCCCACTGAAGCAGAAATGCTGAGTATCACAGTCTTTGTGGTAGTCAGTGATTTCTGATCTCTTAGCTCCACTGATCTCCACAGGATAGCACCAACCCATTATCAAGAGGGTTTATGGATCTACCCAATCAAACTTTGCCCCAAGTTGCTATTATTGGTGAACTGTGCCTCTTTTTTTGACCTGGATGAATTTCACAAGCCCTAGTCACATGATTTTGGCACAATGGCATTGCCTCTTTGTAGAAACAGATATAAATGTTTGAATGTTATACAAATGGTTGTGATTCTGTGATTCCAATTGATTTTTCAAAAGAGTACTTAATAAAGAGAAAAATACAATGCTTACCACAACAATAAACTATTTACCAAAAGTATTATTTTTCATTCTCCTAATCCTCAGAAATCCCTCAAGACACAGGATCAATCTGGGTTCAAGATTTTGAGAATATGTACAATTTGATACCACCATCATCAATCAACCCCTTCCCCATTGAGCAAAGAAAGGAATATGTAACAATTCCTGTGGGATGCTTGACTCACTCTTGTAGTAGGTCATTATAAGCAAAGGTAGAAATTCTCAAGAAATGTTGATTCTGGGATTTGTATGACCAAAGAATGGACTCAGTGTCTTACCTCAGCCTGGAAAATAGAACTTGAGATCTAATGTGCTTCGGAACTCAAGAGGCTTGGGGCTTTCCCAGGTCTCAGGAATCTGTTTGCTGGTGAGAACCTCAGTCCAATTTTAGACTATAGGTAATATGTCTCAGAACAGGTCAAGCGTATTCAGTAGTCAGCTCCAGTAAGCCATTTTGTTGCTGTTATTGGTGCTGCCATCTTTTTCTCTTTGTCCTTGAATTTGAATGTGACTGTTCTCTTCCATAGCTTCCTATTGCCACTCATAGACAAATCTCTGCCTTACCAGCCAGGAAGAGGAAGGACAGGCTGAGTAAGACTATACTACTTAATTGATATTTTCTATACTATAGCATATACTTTGCCCAAGTAAATTCTCAGTGCCTTCAGGGCAGGGACTTTTTTTCTGTTATTTTGTAAGTATACAGACCCCATGTACCTAAGAAATCATGCTAACTTCTCTGTGTACTTACTAAGAGACCATATTACCAGTCATGAGTTACAAGTTAACTGTCTGACCTCGAGCAAGCATTCAAACTCTCCCTGTATTACATTCCTAATCTATAAAATGGAGATCATAATCATTACCTTCTCTGTCTCACAGGTTACAGATGAAAAAGTGCTTTCAACATTTAAATGTACTTTGTGAACAAAATAATGATAATAAATGCTTGTTGACATAGGTTATATTTTGTAGAATCAGATCAACTGACAAAGTAACTGCCATATATGGCAGTTTAAATGATTTAATTTCAGTCAAACAATTAAGTTAATCAATTTGACTATGATGCACTTGAGTTGATTGTTTACCTAGTAGCCTTGCTATCATATTGACAACCTTAGATCAGAATTGTTTATTGAACATATTTTTCAGTCTTTTCCCTTTGTTTTAATGTTTCTTGGTGTCTTATGGAGTCATTAGCTTTTATCTGGTCAATTCTAATTTTCAGGAAATTATTTTATTGGGCAAGGTTTTGTTCAGCTTGTTCAACTTAATAATTCCCTTTTGATATCTTTCCTCCTTCATAGCTCTCATTTATTTCCCTCCCCATTTTTTTTTTTTTGCCTTTTCTGCTCTCACTTGGTTTCAAAAATCATTTTTAGTCTCTTTTAAAAAAATCTTGTCATATTGCTTCCAGGAATTCTGGCTACACTTGTGTCAAAGTTGCATTTTTCTTTGAGATTTTGCTTAATGGTTTTGAGTCACTCTCTTCTTTTGAGTTTATGTCTTAAACTTTCCTGTCATAATGTCTCTTTATGGTGGAATTCTACCCCTCTTACCCTTTCTTCAAATCTATTTATCATTTGATTTTACACTTTATGGTAGGACTGGGCTCTGCATATTTCCTGTGGCAATATCTAACTTCAAATTGCTCCCTCCTCCCTTTGCCCTCCCTTCCATCATCCCCCCCCCTTGCTTATCTCCTTCTCCCCCACTTTCCTATACTGTAAGATAGATTTTCATACCAAGATGAGTATGCATTTTATTCCCTCCTCTAGTCAAATGCAACGAAGGCAAACTTCTTGGTTTTTTTTTTCTCAGCTCTCCTCTTCCTCCCTCCACTAAAAAGTCTCCTACTTGCCTCTTAAATGACATATAATTACCCCATTCCATTTCACCCTCTCTCCTCCCACCACATTTCTCTCCCACCACCATTCACCTTAATTTCTTTTGAGATATGGTCCCATCCTATTCAATTCACTCTGTGCTCTCTGTCTCTGCATGTGCGTGCATGTGTACATGTGTGTGTGCATGCATGTGTGTACATGTGTGTGTGTGGTCCCACCAACTACCCAGATACTGAAAAGTTTTAAGAGTTACAAATATTGTCTTTCCATGTAGGAATGTAAACAGTTCACTTATGGTAAGTCCCTTAAGACTTCTCTTTGCTGTTTACTTTTTCATGCTTCTTCTCATTCTTGTGTTTGAAAGCCAAATTTTCTTTTCAGCTCTGGTCTTTTCATCAAGAATGTTTGAAAGTCCTCTGTTTCATTGAAAGACCATATTTTCCCCTGAAGTATTATACTCAGTTTTGCTGGGTAGGTGATTCTTGGTTTGAGTCCTAGTTCCTTTGACTTCTGGAATATCCTATTCCACGCCCTTCGATCCCTTAATGTAGAAGCTGCTTGATCTTATGTTATCCTGATTGTATTTCCACAATACTGGAATTGTTTCTTTCTAGCTGCTTGTAAGATTTTCTCCTTGAGCTGGGAGTTCTGGAATTTGGCCACAATGTTCCTAGGAGTTTCTCTTTTTGGATCTCTTTCAGGTGGTGATCGATGGATTCTTTCAATGCTTATTTTGCCCTCTGGTTGTAGAATGTCAGGGCAGTTTTCCTCGATAATTTCATGGAAGATGATATCTAGGCTCTTTTTTTGATCATGACTTTCAGGTAGTCCCATAATTTTTAAATTGTCTCTCCTGGATCTATTTTCCAGGTCAGTTGTTTTTCCCATGAGATATTTCACATTCTCTTCCATTTTTTCATTCTTTTGGTTTTGTTTGGTGATTTCTTGATTTCTCATAAAGTCATTAGACTCCATCTGTTCCATTCTAATTTTGAGAGAACTATTCTCTTCAGTGAGCTTTTGAACCTCTTTTTCCATTTGGCTAATTCTGCTTTTGAAAGCATTCTTCTCCTCATTGACTTTTTGAACCTCTTTTGCCAATTGAGTGAGCCTATTTTTCATGGTGTTATTTTCTTCAGCATTTTTTTGGGTCTCCTTTACCAAGGTATTGACCCATTTTTCATACTTTTCTTGCGTCTCTCTCATTTCTCTTCCCAGTTTTTCCTCCACCTGTCTAACTTGCTTTTCAAAATCCTTTTTGAGCTCTTCCAAGGCCTGAGCCCACCTGACATCCCCCTGGGATGTCTGGGGTACCGAGGCCCCGCCCTCAACGTCTTTCCCTGATGGCAAGAATATGCCCTCGTCATCGTCAGACCCGAAAGTCGGGATCATTTGCATTTGTTCAAAAAAACTCTCTATAGTCTTATTTTTCTTCCCTTTTCCAGGCATTTTCCCGGCCAGTTACTTGACTTCTGAGATTCCTGTCCACCCCCGCCTAGATCCGCCCAGCTAGTTCTTGGGGTCTGAGATTCAAATGGGCTTTCCATGGCAGGTGCCGCTGCTATTCAATGTGAACTTTAGTTCTGGTGCTGGGTTGGGGGCAGGGCCGCCTCCCAGGCTCAGTTCCCTCAGGGGCTTTATGCAGAGACCTTCAGAAATGGAGTGGGTGGGGCAGGGCCGTTTCCCAGGCTCAGCGCCTTCAGGTGGTTTATGCAGAGACTTTCAGTAATGAAGATCCTGCCTGCTGCTGGGGGAGTCCCGGGCCGCCGCCGCACCACAGCTGCCTCCGCTGCCACTGCCTCCACCTCCCGAGGGGACCCGAGTCAAGAAGACACTCTGCTCCCCCTCTCAGCCAGCCAGCCATCTCTCTCAGTGACCTGTAGCTTCTGAGAGCGGAGGGACTTTCTTGGCTGCTGGAGGTTCTGTCCCTGAAGCCTGCTCAGGTCAGCTTCTCTGGGGCCACGGCCAGGGCAGCGCTGGGGTGGGGTCCGCTTTCTGGGGCGCGACGGACCCTGGGGATGGCTCTCCAGGGCTCTCTGGAATGGAAATCTCTTCCACTATGTTTCTCCACACCCTGCAGTGATCCAGAACTTCTGGGGAGTTCTTCTTACATTAGATCTATGGGCTGTGGGTTTGGAGCTCCTGTACGTGCATCCTTCTACTCTGCCATCTTGACTCCACCCCCCTCCTGTGGCAATATCTGGAATGTTTGTGTTTTCTTGGGTTCCTCTGCTGCTTTCTTGAGATAATGAGTATTGTGTTTTCCACACAATCTCAGGATCTCACAATCTCACAAATCTACAGGCTCTCACAAACAACTCTGGAAATTTGCAAGCTTTCACAGTACACTCTAGGGTAAAGCCTGCTTATTGCCCTCCTGGTCTGATCACTGCAAGTTCCTGACCCAGGTTTAGGTCTGACCAAGACTTCTATTGGCTTGTCTCTTAATGGAAATTTCAATAGACTGCATCTGGACTCAACCACTATTAACCTATTCTGACTCCTATGAATTCAGAGTTCTTGATTGTAGCTTCCCATTTGTTCTGGGATTCCTTTCTTGGTTACTGTCCTATAGGCTTCAGCCTGGGCTGAAGGCTGGAACTAAGTCCCTGTTTAGAGTTCCACAGCTCTAGTTTGTTTCTGAACTTGTCCCTTGTACAGCATACTGTAAGGTCCTCATGACCGTACATCTGTTCCACTCTTAAGAGCAGATTTCCTCCTCAGTCTACCTGGATCAGTTATTTAAATTGAGTAATGAGTGACAGTGCTTCCAACTGACACACATCTGGACTAGTTCATGAATCTTCTGGAATCTCTTTCTGTCCTGGAGTTTCATGCCCTTGTGTCCAATCTCAGTCTTATTTCAGTTCCTGGATGATGGGATGTTCTACCCATGATAGTAGAAGTCAGACCTCAAACCCATTGTTTGTACTGGGGATACTATACTGCTAAAGATTCCTTCCTGTCTCCCTAAACTGACCTAGGCTAAAAAAATCACTCACTATGATTCTTTTTTTCTTACATTTCCCAAATTTGGTCTGATGTGTTTTCTATACCTTTCTTGATGACATGTTATGGGGGAGCTAGGTTATATTTCTTCCTGCTACTCTGCCATCTTGGTTCTTCTTCCTGTGTATTGAACCTAACAATAATGCCCTCCTTTTGAGTAACACTGTAACTATTTCCTCCATTTTAACATTATCATCCACAAACATTTTCTTGATCACCTCTTTGTTGTAAGGTACTGTGCTATGCATTTTGGTGATACAATGAGCGATAAGATATACTTTTTGCTCACCAGAAATTTATATAGTCTTCTTGTGGGTACAAAATAAATATCTAAAAAGATAAATAATCATGTTACTATCCATGTTTAATGCTTAGTATGTAGTTCGTCACTTACTGAATTTGGTTGGTTTCTCCCTGAATATGCCCATGTGAATTTCCTCACCCGAACTTTTGCACAGATAGTATCCTACAGTAGAGGGAGAGAGTGAATTAAGAGCGAGTTTGAAAATATTAGATTAATGGAGAGGATGAAGGAGAGTACTTTGGCTAGGGAGAAGAGAATAAGAAAAGAGAGAGTAAGAATAAGCATGTTACACTGGACAACAAAGAACAGTTTTACTGTTAAAGAAGGCTCCCAAAGTGGAATCGTGGGAACAAAATTTGATGAAGATTAGACTCAAATTGTAAAGGTCCTTGAATACCAAGGAAAGGGAGTTTTTATCCTGATAAATAAGCAATGTGGAGCCATTGACTATTTTTGAGAAGGTAGATGAAAGAAGAGAAGAGAAGCATGCAAAATACAGAGTTGCATCACTTTGCTTACATATTAACTCAATATATGCTCACACTAACCCTATGAGATATGTGATGGTAGGAAAATTATTGGACAGATAAAAAAACAAAACAAAACAAAAACCTGAGACATAAAAGATGAAAGGAAGAAATTCAGGTGCTCAAGCTCTAAAATCAGATAGCTGGTGAATGAGATCAACCCTAGCCCTCAGTTTTGCTGAGTCCTAATGTAGTATGCCATTAAAGCATTTCCAAAACACCTCCCCTTAAGACTGTAGTTCTTTTCTTATTCATTAACATATGTATGAAAAAAGAATATTTTATTTCTATTTGAACTAATCTTTGACAAGAATACATATTATAATGTATATTTATAGCACAGAATAATCATACTAACAGTTGTAATGTATTGGAGAGGGGGGCTTATTTTTTGTGCAAGTTTGAGGTTGCAGTTCCAAATAGATCCTACTAAATATTTTATTTATAAAGCTATGACCTCAGTTAGGATTTGTCTTTCCTAATCATCTGTGAAGAGATGAATGGTGAGGAAATCCACATGGACATATTCAGAGAGAAACCAACCAAACTGAATAGTTGAGGTTTTACCTAATACAAAATTTTCCTTGGGTTTTTCAAACTGGTCCACAGTTATTTACACTATGCCAGTCAGGTCCTGGACCTGCCAAAGTACTGAACACAAATATTGGAAAAGTAGGTGAAATAGTAGGTATCCATCGGAATACCCATAGGCAGAAAATTCATTTAATCTCTTGCATTCTCTACTCTAGTCCGCAACACCCTGTTGACTTCTGCCTTGGAAACCTCAGTCTTTCATATTGAGGGTAAGCTCTGTCTATCCCTTTGCTTGACTTGCTTCTTTTCACCTCATGATCCATGGATTTAATATCTTCTCCCGCGGACTCAGTTCAGACTGCCTTCAACACTTACTAGCTGTTTGCCTGTGAACGAGTTACTTCAATTTTCTGAGCCATCTGCAAAATGGAGATATTACTTTCACTATCAGCCTGACAGTGATGTTGGAAGGAAAATGCTTTTAAATCTTAAAATGCAATATTAATGTTAGTTGTGGCTGCTGCTGTTATTGTATTAAGATTATTAAGGTATATCACCAGTTGTCTTGTCTCTTTTCTTGCCACTGGAAGAGACTGGATGACTCTGGAAGAGAGAGTCAGGCTGATGATTTTGTGTGACTCTGCCTCACTTAAATCCAATTCTCTCACAAGTCAAGATACCACCCATGAAGTCTTGGTGCTCTTAAAAATGAAGGATAAACATAAAAAACAATGGCAAATACCATTATTCTCTCTATGCCAACGGTGGTGATCAAGAGAAAAGAGGAAGATCAGATATTTAGGGGAATGCTTATAGGCAGAAAAGGGAGTCTGAAATTCCTACTTATCTGATTATTTTGGAAGTTAATTAGCTCTATCACCATTCATTAATCATCACCATTATATAGTCCAATGTAAACATTTTTGTTAGAAGTCTATCAAGTCACTTCATAGATGCAGTCCTAATTGTCATCTATGGAAGTCACGTATGTAGCACTAAATACAAAGTATTCTATGTTTTCCCAATAAAATAGTTATATTTGCATAGGATGACTTTTGAAAATTAAAAAAAACCTTTTAAAAATGCATTCAAGAAAAATGTCCATTTTCTTCTTACATTCCCTTCTGTTGGCTTCATTCTTATCAGTAAAGGTCTTCATATGTCACAATAACATAGAGGAATAGAATGCCTAGTTACATAAGGCATAAAGGAAACTCTTTCGTCTATCATAGCATGAACAACCTTGATGCCATTGTCTCAGTTTTGAATTATAATGGATGTCATCAGTAATGTAAGTTGTTATAATTTACTTCTGACATTAAGATGTTGCTTTGGGGCATACTGTTGCAAATGTATCCTATTCACTTTCTTGCCTTCTAAATGCCCTTCATGTTTCAGTAAAACAATCCAATCAAAACTAAAGACCAAAAACACTGTAAAACAAATCAAGCATACAAACAGTTCCTAAGCATTCCTGTTACACTTTAGCCTTTTAGCCGGAGGCTCTTAAATTTCTTAAGCTGTGTATAGTAGCATAACTTAGTAAACTGTCCAAAGAAAATGTCAGCACCATATATTGTTTTCTGCTCGGTTCTTAAAGATTGCACACTGTTGGGAAGCGGAATACTTACTTCAAGGAACTGTGATCTCACTGATGGGGGTACTCCTTCCACTGACACACATGGGAACCCCTCCACAACTTAAGACAGTTTGCATGAATCACTGAGGCTAAAAGAAGTAATTTTACACTTATCTAGGCTGGTCCTATGTTGGCAGTCTATCATGAAGCCTATGTATACTGGAAAACTTTCCAGCTTAGTAGGATCTGACAGACCTTATCTTCTGCCTGTCTTTGGGAAACCAGACTCACCTCCATGTCATGTTCAAGCCTGAGAGTAGAATGTAAGTGGAAAAAGAGTGTTAAATTTTTGGAGCAACTAAAATCATTCCATCTGAAGATCTCCAAGAAGATTAATTAACTATCTGGCTTCTGACCTCATAACTTAATTGAAACTGCTCTCTACAAATTTATCAATGATTTCTCAATTGCCACATCTAAGGATCTTTGATCAAGCCTCATCTCTTTGATTTTTCTGCAGTACTGAATACTTTCTCATCCCTGGGTTTTTCTGATACTACTATCTCATACATACTATCTTCCTACATTTTCATTTGTGTCATAGGAGTAGAGGATGATAGATCTAGAATTGGAAGGGACCAGAAATGCAATCTAATTCAGCCCCTACATTTTGGAAATAAGAAAACAGATCCAATGGAAGATTAAGTAACTTCCCCATGATCTCATTGGAGAGTGAGATTTGAACTCAGGTCCTCTGACTATACAGCAACTCCTCTTTCAACTATTTTACACTTCTTCCCATTAACTGAGTGCTATAAAATGGTCTATTCTGGGCCTTCTTTTTTCTTTCTATATTCTCTCACTTGGTAAATTCATTAGCTTCCAGAGCTTCAGTTATCATCTTTATGGTTCTCAGATCTATATATTCAATGCTGGTCTCTACTCTAAGCTCTAGTCTGATATTACCTACTAGGCATTTCAAACTGGATGGCCTATAGGTATGCCAAACTTATCAAGTCCAAATGAAAATGTACTGTTTCTCCCCAGACTCAAAGTCTTCCAAATTATGGAAGTTTGACCTAGTCTTAGTGACCCCTTTGTTGTTCCTCACATATGAAGATCCATCTCCCACCTCCACCCTTTTGCACATGCCTGTAATACTCTGTTTCCTTATCTCTACCTCTTAGAATCCTGGCTTTCTTCAAGATGGAGCTCAAATGACACTTCCTGTAGGAAGCCTTTCCCCAGGTACCTCAGCTACTGTCCTCTCCATTGAAAATACATGCTGTGCCTGTATCAATTATACACAGAGACATGCACCCACACAATATATGTATGTGTGTACATGTGTATACATGCACATATGTACACAACACAATATACACTGTGTTTGTGAGTGTCTATGTGTATATGTATGGGTGTGTACATACATATTGAATCCACTAATGTAAAGTCCTTAATGGCAAAGATTACCGTTGCTTTTTTATTTGGAATCCCACTGCTCAACACAGGGCCTGACATAGTAGTGGCATGATCAAAGCATATTGGTTGAAGTAGTGCTAGTTAACCTTACTTTTCTATAGACTTTTAAGGTTTATAGGAGCTTTTCTAAAAATAACCTTGTGAAATAGCTGGAATATAAGATCCTTGAGGACAGGAACTACTTCATTTAGTCTTTGAAACCCCAGCATCTATCTAGCACAATATCTGACAAATAATAAATACTTAATAAATATTTATTGATTAATTGATAATATACATATTATTATCTCCATTTTACAGGTAAGAAAACTGGGCCATCAGTGGGCTGAGTGAATTGTTCAAGGTTACACAACTAATGTCTAAGGCAAGATCCACATCCCTCCTGACTCTAAAGCCAATGTTCTTTCCATTGTTTTGTGCTCCCTGCTCTCTCACTAAAATGACTCAAGGTGATGGGACAAGTGAACAAATATTAGGGGCAGTTATTAAGAAAATGCTGACATCTCCATTGCTGGGAGCTATCTTACATATAGTTTAAATTTGTTTCTATATAATACTGAGTTATTAAACAAAATACTTCTTTGATTATAGGCTTATTAAGTGCTTTCTATATATGGGAAATTGTTTGACCAAGGCATTCACTCACTATGGTACATTACCTTGCAGAGAAAATACTCGAGCAAGAACTTGAGCTCTTGGGGCAAATAGAGAATCATGAGCAGGAGGTAAAATGTGGAAATGGCAAAAAGCATCATTCATGAGGACAATTCAAGGAATACTCTGTAAGGAACAGCAAATCTTGTTGTCCCGTTGGAATTTGTGCTGAGCCAACTAGCACAATTTTATATGAAAGATTCTCTAGCATTAGTCAGAAAATGCACAGATTACTTTCAATCTGGGGAAAAAAAAATCTTTAGTTATATTTTACCACATAGGTTGGCAAAACATGGAACTGCCTGCAGGCTTATGTCAATGGCAGGGAACAATAAGTCATCAGCAGGGTCCTGTCTATAAATGTTGTCAACTGTTGTCATTTGTTCATTTGAACTAAAGTCTTCAGGCTTCATTACAGTCATTAGTGTTTGTCAGTGATTGATAATCTGATTGGAATTTACCAGTACATTAGCAACTGAAGGACATAGTTTTCAGGGTTGACAAATCAATCAGTATTTTCACATATTGATAATGTAGCTGATGCATCGTTATTTTAATCTAAACCTTAGGACTGGCAAAACAAAGAGTAATTTTTTGAAAATGCCCCGGAGAGCACAATGATATCCATACAGGCATGATCGAGTTTTTCTGAACAAGTGAGAAAATAATCCAAGCTACCAGTATAGATATTTGTGTTCTCTAGACCATAGACTAATTATACACTTCACTTGGGCAGTATAGGAAGAGCCTCTGGCTGCATTTATATACTGCTGTCAGTTCAGTCTTCACAATTGAGACAGAGTACCAAGGCTGCGCTAATGGTATAGCCATTGAATTGATAAGAAGACTAAAATAGGCTGTTCTCTAGTCTGTCTATTTCATTCATATAAACACAATCACTCTCCTACTCCTCCCTATTTCCCCCTTTCCCTACCCCCCATCCTACTTTTTTTAAGCCAGTACAAATTCATGCTTTCTGGTGCTTATAGTTTTTCCATCCCATTGAGATTAGAAATTGATGCAGGATTGTTCTCATAGAGGTCTGTCTCCAGCTTCCCTTTTGCTGCAGCAAGGTTTTCTAATTTAATGGTCAAGTGCTTTTTCTTTCAGTCTCTTAATTTGATTAGTGCTTTTATGTATATTCCAGGGAGACCATGAGAACTTTGTATTTTAGGAAAGCCAAAGTTTACAGGCAGGATTAAAAACTGTCCTATTTCCATACCTAATCCTGTCAAAGCCATTTGTCTGTATTAGGTCCCACAACGAAGGTTGTGCCATTGTAACTTCCTCGTTAAAAGCTAAAGGATTCCCCAGAGCTTTCAACCGTGATGAAATGATTGCCTCCTGAGAGAAGCACTTGAAACACAAGGAATTGGCAGTGGCTAGCAGTTTAAACGCTATTCAGGGCCATGATAATGATGGGTAATTTAAACCCAATGAGACCAGCCATTGCTCTCCATTTAAAACCAATGGAGCATCTACTTGCTACCATTTAAAACATTGACATGATGTCTGTGATCATTATGGCATCTACAAATAAATGAAGGTAGCTTCTTACAAAGTCATTATTATTAATATGCATAGTAGTAATCTTTTTTATTGCTTAAAGATATTCTATTATAGAATCCTCATTTCTCAAGTAAATATGTGTATATATGTGTGTATGTATATATGTGTGTATATATGTATGTATACGTGTGTATATATACATATATCTATAATAAGCAAATGTGAAATCTAAGTACCTCTGGATCTTTATCACCTTCTAGGACTGACAACAGCACATCTACGTAGCAGTTATTTATGTAGGGATGTGAAGAAGTTAATTTACATTATTTCATCTGAACCTCACAACAGTCCTTTAAAATAGGTAATACACGTACTTTGAATTCCATTTTAAAGGTGTGGAAATGGAAGCTTAGAGAGGTGTCAAACCCTAACCAAGATCATATAGCTAGTAAGTGACAGAGCCAGGATATGAACCCTGGTCCTTGAACAATCTCTACTGACTTCCTATGATGCTGCCTCATTTATCGATTTGAGGGCTCAAGGGTTTGGCTTTCCCAAAGCCTGGGTACTGAAAGGATCAAAGTATGAAAAACTTTCTTCTGAATCTCCTGGTTGGAACTCTTGGTTGGAACAAACATAATTAATTAAGACAATTTATTATTCTTTTTTTTTGCTTAAACTTAAGAAAGTGATGAAAAATGTTAATATTGCAGATTAAACTTAGAAGTCTATCCTGAATACAGTTCTCTACCCCTCCCCTCCAAGAGTCAGTTGTTAAACATTTACCAGCACATCCTTGCATGTGATCCTTTGTGAACCAAAATGACTAGGACAATATACGTGATATTCAGAAATCCTTGGTTGTGAATCAAAACTCTCTTTTCAGGTCACTAACTGAAGGTCATTATATAATTCTTCTTAGGACTAAATAGATCGTGCAACATTTCAACAAGTACCTCTCTTTTATGCTAGTTCTAAATGTTAATGTTTCATTTCTCTGTCCATATTCATATATTTACCACATACCCATGGCTTTCTGCATAGGCTAATTATGAGGGTCTAAGGCCCAATAGTACAAAGTTCTTGCAGTTTACATATTGAACTCACTGCTTCTATTCTCTGCATGATCGCAGAGAAATCATTCCTTATTTCTTTAAAATAAGAGTCATTGGGTCAGATGATCTCTGAAGTCTGTTTCAATTTTCAGCCTTCAAGGGATCTAATCTATCCCCTAGTAATCCAGTGCTACATAGTCGACATTCAAATCTTCCCATAAATATTTTGTACAGAATAGCTTAGATTTTATCATTCATTCACCTATTTCTAGAGTTGGACACTCAGAACATTATGTTTATGTCCGGAATGAAAGACAAAAAAAGGTGTCAGGTAAATTAACTGAAAGTCAAAACCCAAGTATTAGGTGCCCAAGTTTAGATGGTGTGAGCTTGTGCTTCTATTTTCTCATGATAAAGTATATAAAAAAAATAGAATCTCAGACTCAGTGGCAGAATCCAAGTAAATCCAACCAAAATTTACTAAGTACTTACTATGTATAAGGCACTGTCTAGGTATTAGAAATATAGAGAAAATAAAAACAAACAAACCCAAGTAAATAAAAAACTCTGATCACAAGGACTTTACATCCTAATAGGGAATAAAAAAGATATGAATATGAACATTTAAGGGAGAAAAGAGACAGCTAATACTTATGGGGATCAAGAAAGCCTTGGTAGGAATTGGTGCATGTGTTGAGCCCTTCAGGGAAGCTAGAGATCCTAAGGGGCACAAGTGAGGAGAGAGTGCATCCAGGTCAGAGGGACAGTCTCTGGAAAGGTGAGGATGCTTTTCATGTTGTCTTTCATGTTCAAAGAGGACCAAAATGAAATCACTATGTTAGAGTCAAGGTACAGTGTGTCCAACTATAGTTGATTAAACCACTAAGAGCTTTGAAGACTCTGTGAGGCACAAATAGCCCATACAAACATTTGTCGTGGAAATTTCTCTAAATTTGCAATCTGACACTTATTTTGAGTTACTGCAATTCTGCTTTGCTCATAGAGCACCATACCACCTTTGACGCAGGTACTCCATGCTGGGAGGTTGTGTGCCAGTGTCTCCCATGTCTCAAAATCAGTTCCAAAATTCTTCAGCACAACCTTGAGAGTGTCCTAGTATCACTTCTTTTGACCTCTCAGTAAGCACTTGCTTTGTGTGAATATTCTGTGAAATAGGTTTTTAGGCAAACATTTGATGAACATGGCCAACCCACTGGAGTTGTGCTCTCTGCAGTAGAGGTGAGAGCCAGACTGCTGAGTTTGGGGAGCATCAAATAGTCAGGTTAGCTAAAAATAGAGGCATAAAAGGGAGTAATGGTAAGCAACCCTGGAAAGGTAGGTTTGAGCCAGGTCTAAAGAGATGTAGGCATTAAACTAGTGAGATAGTATGAGTAGAGTAGTGATGCCACCTCTGGTTGTATTTGTGCTTTAGAAGTTAACCCTCAATAAAGATTCATGTTGTCTAACATATATTCCGTGGATGTCACAGTAGCTGAGATTAGTCTTTCCAAGTTTCCTATCACTGTGGTGAAGAGTAAGAACCATCTTTTGGTCTAATTGACCTCAATCTGTTTTGTTACACCTTTAAGTTAGTGATTTGGAACAAAACTAAATCATTCATACTTGTCTATTGATTTTTTTTTTGGTAAATTCACATTTTGTTTCATCTATGAATGTGATTAGATAATATTCTTTCTCTAATATTTTGTTTCAGTTTCTAGTATAAAGAAAACCTTGATAGGTTTACCATGATGTCCGTCGTTAAATCCCACTTTATATTAATCTGAAGAGGAGCCAGAAATTTTGTGTGACATCTTTCTTTTCTAACGACTGTGTACCATATATGTAATAGAAGTGAATTTGATTTGCTATTACTCATGTGAAATTAATACCTTACCAGTCTCTTCAAAGAAAGATCTAATGTTTCTTTAGGAGTCAATAAATCTACAATATTGGATGTTAACTTCTTCTGTAAGTCCTCCTCAGCAGGAGCTATGGAGAGTTACCTTTTCCCCATACCCTCTTTTGTCCTAGGGCATTTAAAAATCATTCATATTTGTTTAGAGTAAATTACATAAAAATCAGCCACAAAATAACAAGAGATTTCATACACAACTAAGGATCAGAGATAAGACAATGGCAGATTATCAACCCTCCCCAATGCTCCAACTTTAATTAATACAAACACTATTTCATATTTATTTCCATGAACAAAATACCTAAATTTTAATAGCATTTAATTTAGTAAATTTAACCCATTAAATATGAGCTTAAAAAGCGATCATAATTTTCTTTCTACAGATATTTTATAATAAGTACAAAGAAGCTTACTAATTATGATGGTTCCACTTTAAGTACTTTGAATAATTCAGATTTTCATTTTAAAAATTTATTTTATTAAGTGTTAAATTGTCATGTCATTAAAATGGATATTTTTAATAAGTTAAATAATTTGCTAATTAAATTGCAGAAGGAAAAGACTTTCAAGATGTTTAATGAGAAGAAAAAGAATATTTCAAGGTGTTCAATGAACACTGGAACTAATAAATATGTCTCTAGTATTTTTTTCTCAAGTTTATAGTCTTGGGGGAGGAGGAGGTGAGATAGATTATATACATAAGTAAAATTCTTATAAGAGAATTTAGAAAATAAAATAAAAACAAATTCAAATTACAAATTACAAGTGCACTCAGAAGGACATAAAGATAAAATAATATTGGAAAATAATATGAGAAACAGAGTTTTTCTGTTAAATGATAATCCATTTTAATTCTTCTAAGCTGAAATATGAACCTAATGTATCAAAGTAATAATTCAGGACCAAAGAAAGATACATAGAGAGAAGGAGCAGTTCTATGTAACATCATGAGAGTTTGAATTTTTGTTATAGTAGAGGGATCACATTAATTTTTGAAATGCATTTTTATTGATCTCTGGGTTGGTTTGATTTTTTTGCATCATTAGAATTTCTCCCAGCATCTTTCCCTCATCTCTTTTTAAAAAGAATAATTTTTAAAGAATAGAAAAATCAGTGAAACTGATCAATACATTTGAAACAATCAGAAAATATATACATTATACCAAAACTTTAGATCTTCCACATCTGCAAAGGGTAGGGGCATCCTCTAATATCGATTCTCTGAGATTATACTCATTCTTTGTAATTTTGCCACACATTCTTTGTAATGGTGCTTCCTTCTGTTTACATTTTTGAAGTCGTTGTATATACTTTTTTTCTTGGCTGTGCTTACTTCAGTCTATATCAGATCATGTGAGTCTTTCCAGGCTTCCCTGTTTTCATCATACTCATCATTTCTTATAGCATAGTAATATTTCATTACATTCATCTACCACAATCTATTTAGCCATTCCCATATCTATGGGCATCTACTTTGTTTCTAGTTTTTTTTCCCTACCACAAAAAGTACTGCTATAAATATATTGGTGTATGTAGGGACATTCTTTTTATCAAGCGCTTTGGTGCCACATATTCCTATTAATGGGATCTCTGGGTCAAAGGGTATGGGCAGTTTAGTAAATTTATTTGCATAATTCCAAATTACCTTTCAAAATAGTTACACTAACTCACTGCCCCATAGTGTCTAAAGCCTTTAGGAAAAACTGATCAAAATTGTGAGCATGAAGAATTATAGAAATAATTTTAAATAAAAAAAATTTGTCTTTTTTAGGTGATCTGAGGCTGTGGATCCATTTTAATTGCGATATGATTCAGGAACCAAACCAAACACAAATGCATTTGTCTCAAAGAGACTCCTGAATTTGAAGCAACCGTTTCTTCATCTGTTGTCCATCTGGCTTATCTACTCCATCTGGCATTATTTGGCATTTCTTCATCTCTCTTGCGTCTTAGGTACCTGAGGTGGCTGTGAGGGTCTTTCTCCATCTGCATTCATCATGAGTGGATTCATCCATTCTGTTTGCTTTAGCCTTCAATTTATGGGGGCACGCGTCTCTGTAATACATTCTAGTCACAACAAATTTCACAACATATTCCTGTAATACATTACCTCCAACTACTCTATAATGATAATCTAGAAGATTGTCTGATGGAGTTATTTTTTTTTTAACACGATGAGATATTTTCTTTGGAACTAGTCATCTGAGAAACTGCTATCAGTATAGCAGGAATTAACTGCTATACACAGGTGCAGAAGTGATGTAAGCAGTCAAGAAATAACTGATTGCATATGGTAGGTGTCAGACTCCTAGCCCAGCTTGCAAGTGGTTACCAGTTTCCAAATCCAATTTAAATCAGATTAAAATGTGATTGGAAAATGTTTAGCATAATAGATAAAAACACAATGCAACCTAGGTAATGTCAATTTGTAGTTTTCTGAGTCAATATTTGGCTGTCAAGGATCCATTTCTATCTGAATTGGAACCACTGGTATACACAGTCCAGTTGTTGGATTAAAGGCTACATAGGATTAGGGAAGGAAAATAGATATAGGCACAGTATTTCAACAAGAAGGCAGCACAAGTTCAAAATCCGGTTAGTCAAGAAATATTTATTCATCACTTACTATGTGACAGACAATGTACTAAGTATATAGAATGGGAAGCAAACAAGCCAACATTCATGGGATATTCCAGGAGGTAGAGCACTGGAAGGGAAGCAACAAACCAGATTAAAAGAGAGACAGAAATGGGCTCAGGATGAGAATACTAATGGTTATCAACAATCAATAAACCTTTATTATGTGCTTACTGAGTTCCTGATTTTGGACTAAATATAGGACACAAAGAAAGGGGGAAAACAATAATACCCTGCCATCAAGGAACTCACATTCCAATGGGAGTAAACAAAATTTGCATAACTAGATGCATATATGATATCCATAGAGTAGAAACAAATTGGAATGGTTTGCCTACTATGTTAGTTTTGACAAGAAGAAGCTAACTTCTGCTTCTTTTTCAAGGTATTGAAGAGACTGTAATAATAAAAGACCTTAGACTTGAGGAAAAAAAGTTTCTTTTTTAAATATTCATTTTAAACTTAATACAAAAGGACACAAAAAGAAAAAAGACCATTCCCATTTAATTAGCACAGTTTAGGAAGAGGGTTAATTATAAAACTACGAATTTTTGTCTTACATTGTTTTAGAAAACTATGTAATAAATACTACATATTTTCAGTTACCTACTTTACTGTGTTTCCTTCTAAGTTTTCTTTTGTACTCTGTTGTGAACTTTAAATCCCTTCCTCCTCACCTTGCCCTAAGGTAGGCTATCAGACACAAAAAATCTGTGTGTATATGTGTAAAGTCATACTATATGTATTTTTATTTATCATTTCTCTCTCTGAATGTGGGTAGCAGCTTCCTTTAGGTCTTTGTAGTTGATTTGAGTATTTTTAATACTCAAAATGACTTGATCACTCAAAGTTGTTCTTAGAACAATATTGCTATTACTGTGTACAACATTCTCCCGGTTCTAGCGCTTCATTGTTTCATGCAAGCCTTTCCAGGGTTTTCTGAAATCATCCAACTCATTTCTTACAGCACAGTAATGTTCCATCACAATCATGTCCCACAAAATGTTTAGCAATTTTCCACCTACTTCCACTGTAACAATTCTGCCATTCGCACTTCATTTGTATGGGATAATTGTTTCATTTTACTTCTTGCTAACCAATTTTCTCCTTTAAAATCATCTCATCATACTCAACTTACCCCAAGCCTTCTATGTTTGTATGCTCTTTCAAGCTACCCAAGTAATGATAACATTCATAAGACTACAGATAAAATTTTCCCATATAAGAAGTAAAGAGTTTGACCTTTTTGAGTCCTTTACAATTGTTCTTTAATATTTATCTTACATTTCTTCTTGATCTTATATGTCAAATTTTCCATTGAGTCTTGGTCTTTTTATCACAAATACATGAAAATCTTTCAATTCATTAAATGACTTTTTTTCATTCAGGATTTTACTCAACTTTGCTGGGGAAAATGTTCTTTGTTGTAAACTCAGTTCCTTTGCTCTTTGAAATATGATGTTCCAAGCCAACAGTTCTTAGGAACTGCTAGATTTTGTGTTATCCTCATTGTAGCTCCATAAATAAATAACTTTATTTTTTCTTGTTGCTTGTAGTATTTTCCCCTTAACCTGGGTGCTTTGAAACTTGTCTAAGGTGATCCTATGAGCTTTCAATTTGGGATTTCAGGTGGTGATCAATGGGTATTTTTTCCTATTTATATTTTACACTCTCAATCTAGAACTTTAGGGTGATTTTCTTTAATGATTTCTTGTAATGTTTTCTACTTTTTCATTGTTTTGATTTTGTATTATTAGTCCTTGATGTTTTATAATTTTATTAGCTCCCTTTCCCCATTTCTAGTTTTTAAGAACTTTCTTTTTTGAGTTTTTGGATCTCTTTTACCAGTTGGTTTTACTTTCTTTTCATAATTTTCTTGATTTTCTTGGATTGCTCTTATTTTTTCCCCTAATTTTTCTTCAACTTTTCCTATTTGATTTTTTAAAGTCCTTTTTAAAACTCTTTCAAGGACTCTTGTTGGGATTGTAGCCACTTGACATATTTCTTATCTATAGGTCTCCCATTGCATCCAGGGTCATCTCCAGTTATCCTGATCTATTTCTCACCACTGGAACCAGATGTCTGTGGAGAAGGAAGTGAGACTGGTGACTTTGCACAGTCCTCCCTCACTTAAATTCAGTTCTCTTGCATGTCATGGTCCCTCTTCCCTGATGTCATGGTCCTCTTCAAGATCCAAGGATAGATAACAGCAACAATCTATGGTTGGATTCTTTCTCCTTTCTTCTTCTCCTCCTTCTTCTTCTTCTTCTCCTCCTCCTGCCCCTCCCCCTCCTCCCCCTCCTCCTCTTCTCCCACCTCCTCATCCTCATCCTCCTCCCATCCTCCTCCTCCTCCTCCTCCTTTCTTCTTTTTCTGCTGTTTTGTACCACTGCTTTCTCAGCACTGTGTTTGGAAGCCTGACCTCAGGTATTTCTCTCTGCCCCTGACCACCTTGTCACCTCAAAGTGTTTTGGAAATCTTAAAATTCAATATAAGTGTTAGTTGCTGCTGCTGCTGCTGCTATCATTGTGTCAATATTATTAGGAGATATCACTAGGCATCTTGACTTTTTTTTTTTACATAGGACTTCCGGATGAATGGCAAAATCTTACTATGTGATAACGTTTTCTAACCATTCCATGTCTGTGTTGTGTTCTGGTGGTACAGGTGGACTAGCAATGCATTTAGCATAAAAGATCCAGAAAGCCTGAGATTTGCAAGAAACCTCAGTGGGTCAAACTGTACCTGAATAAGAATGCCCTCTACAAGATCCAATCTTTACTCAAGTAACAGTAAAACTATTTCCTGAAGTATTGCATCTATTTTGGGATACTTTTGTTGATTGGGAAATGTTTCTCCACATTGAGCTCTAACCTACCTGTCCACAGCTATCACTCTATGTTCCCACTTCTGTCTTGAGGTCAACTGAAGCAAGTCTCTTCTTCTGAATTACAAAAGGTTTGGCTGGTTCATTTGGATAACATGGCAATAATTGTAACTAAATTTTAATCTGTTTCCTAGAGGGACTTTTTCAAGCATTATAATACTCTCAGTTGGCACTTAAAATAGGAGACCTCTTTCTTGAGGAGCTTTCTTAAGTATGATTTTCACAATATTTTGGTGACTTTACAAATCCTTATAATTTGCATACATGAGACACTTTCCTGAAAATATACTGTCCTAACTCTGGTAATTTCCAGAAGGCAACTTTTTCTGCCTTCCATCATTTTATGCACTCTTTGGCTCATTATCATTTGAACATGCACAGAGACAGTGAAAGTACAATGACTTCTTTCCTTCATATCATCAGGGGCAACTTTCCTTTTCTGAATCAATGGACTATTGGTGATCTAACAATTTAAGTCAACAATTACTTTGCCTAGTATAGGCACATGTGAACACAGTTTCCTTTATTCTTCATCTAATATGTATTCAGAAGACCCTTCCCACACACACATCAAGGTAAAAGTAGTTCAAATGGAAATTCTGTGGGGCATGGGAAGAACAATGTAGTGGTACAATAAAACTTCTATCACCCCTCCCCACCAAGAACCACACCTGGGGTTCAGAGCATTCTAACTGGGGTTCAGGAAGGAAATTGACTCAAGTTGCTCCAGATATGTACCTACCACAGTGACCTCAGCTACAGTATATATCTTATTATTATTCTGTTCAAGTATCCTGAATACATTTCACTGACTACTAAAGCAAACACACTTTTTCATATGGTCATCAGGATTCTTCAAAAGCTGATTCCTATCATTCTAGACAACCTCATTTCTCATTTTACTGCTAATATGAACCTTCTTTTGCAGTAGGGTCAGTCTCCTGATCATTCTCAATATGTACCATGCTCATTTCCACTTTGACGAATTTGCTCTTTTTAACCCCCCAGTCCCCAGTAGCTTCTCTTCTTGAATACTTTTCCTTCCTTTCTCACTCACTCAATCAATTTGCTTTGTCCTAGGCACTATGCTAAGTGCAAAGAATACAAAAAGTTAAGATGGTCCCTGACATCAAGAAATTACATTTGAATGGGGGATGGTAACATGCACATACATACATATACACACATATGTATATACGTATGTGTACATACACACACACATATATACATACATATATATATATACATACATACATATATATGTAGAGAGAGAGAGACAAATACGAAGGAAATATATAATATCTTTATAGAAGAAAGGCTCCTGGAGGTGTCACAGGGACTGTGTTTTAAAGGAAGCGGAGTCTAAGAGATGAAAACGAGGAAGAGGCATGAGGAAAGGCACAGAGAAGGGAGTTAGAGGGCATGTTCAAGGAACAACAACTAGGTCACTATGACTGAGCCATAGGGTTCAAAGAAGATTAATGTAAAAAAATGAAAGTAGCTAGGATTGGTGAGGCACAGAGGCTGAGTTTGTCAGATTGCTTGAGCTCACAAGTTCTGAGCCATAGTAGGGTTAAAGCTGATCTCCACTAAGTCTGAACCAACATGGCAAGGGACTGTCAGGCTGATTAAGGAGAGGGAAAACTGGCCTAGGTCAGAAATGAGGCATACCAGTCTTTCATTCCAATAAGCAATGGAATCGGGCCTGTGAGTGGCTGCTGCACTTCCAGCCTGGGCAAGATTAGGGACACCCAGAAAAGAAAGGAACAAAAGAAGAAAAAAAGGAAGTAAGAAAGGAAGGAAGGAAGGAAAGAAGAAAGGAGGAGCCAGGATGTGAAGATCTTTTAAAGACAAAAAATAGGGGTCCAAATTCTAACCCTCCTATGCAGCTTTGCTCCAGGTCCTTCTCTTCCATGAAATCCTCTGATGTCTATAGCCTACATCAATTTCTCCCATTTCTTTCTCTTTTTTTCCTTCTAGAACTCCTTTTGTATTTATGGTCATCACTACTCACATTGGCTTTCTGTTCTCTAATTATTTTTATGTATGTGTTTGGTTTCTCACAATCTATTTCAAGTTCCTGGAGGGCAAGGTCCATATTTTATGCTTCTTCTGGATATTCTATAGCACATAATGTGATACTGAAAACAGGGCTCAATAAATACTTGCTAATTAATATTCTTAAGTCTTCCACTACAGTATTTACAAAAACTGATACTGGATGATAGCGCATAGAAGATGCTCAATAAATATTTGTTGAGTGAATGAATTATCAGAGGGCTGCTTGTCCTTGATCCTCTTCTATTTTTCTTTCCTCTTCTGAAATCATCCCTGGAGAGGTTAATGGATTATATCTCTTATTAGATTATATGTGCTTGTGAACAAGTAAATTCAGGAAATAGCTTTCCCTGCCCTCTATAGAGTTCTTCCAGGTTGAGAAAATCTTAGCTGCCTGGCATCCTCAAAAAGCAGAGTTTATCCACAGGTAGGTATATTATTCTCATTCCTCATGGTGTGTGTGTGTGTGTGTGTGTGTGTGTGTGTGTGTGTGTGTGTGTGTGTGTGTGCATAAGAGATAAGGGTGGATCAAGCAGTGATGAGGGGGCTTTGAAACACTATCCATTGTACTGAGTAATAACTTTTCAATTCGACTGATTCAATCCTGCTGAAAACATAGTATTGATGTAGAGTTTACAAATCTGCCATGGAAAGGTGATATGGAAGTAAAAATAGACTCTAACTGGAGTTAAGCCAGAAAGTCAATGACAAACGAAGCACCTTTTCGGAGAAAGGAAGACTTAAGTACTTAGTTAAAAGCAACCAGACTACATTGTCAGGAAATTGATTCATTTAGAGAAAATATATTTATTCCAAACACCCCCAGACCAATTAGAAGCAAAATACAACTAGCTTTTCATTACAAGACAGCTACACCTCAGCTTTTAAAAGAATATTCAACAATTGATGATGGAAAAAGCAAAAGCAAAAAAACCAAACCAATACAAAACACCCAGCTTTAGGTCTTCAAGCATAAGCAGAAAGGATAATCACTTGAAAGGTATACTTTACCAAAGATGAATATATTCAGTGGGAAATAAGTCTTTATCTAAGCTTCTAAATTCCCTTACAACTCAAAGATTCTTTGATTCTTCATGAATAGGTGCTTCCTCTTCAAAGAAATATCCCCAACTCAGATATTTCATCAAGTAATCCAATACTTAAAACAAAATTCTAATTTTTTTCTCAATATGTGGTGATTTCATGGCTGTTGCCCACCCACGCAGACCCATACACACAAAAGATGAAACAAAGGAAAATGAAAAAAAAAAACCAAAACAGAAACAAAAACTATCACAGGTTGTGTTAGGCTTGTATCCATGCCTCAGATCAGTGTATGAGCGGAATAAATTGTGTAAAAAAGTCATTATTAGATTTCTAATTCACCTCCTCATCTTGGCCCACTCCAACTTTCAGTCAGGCAGGATCTTTGCTCTAGGCTCATAATTCATGGATTTTATAAGAATGAGCTAGACTTTTCCTCATGAAGGAAAGAAACAAAGCAATTACCCCTGGAACTATATTGCAATAGGGCAGTGGGAAAAGCCATAGGAAGAGTCCACTGATACAGGGATCAGGTACATGGCTCTGAACAGGACGCAGTTGTACAGGGGATGGAAATTTGGCTTGGCCGAAAAGTACTCAGAAAGACCTAAGACACACATATACACTCTAGAAAGAAATTTACATTGTGGGCCCAGCAATAATGCTTTCCTTCCTGTGGCCTTTCATCCCCTCAGGCTCACTGTTGCTTTTTTGTGACATTCCCTCTCTTTCCAGTCTGTGCTTTCAACTTGACTTTACATCTAAATATGTTGGATTCCACACCTTGGTGTGGAATCCACACCTTGGTGGTCTTTTCCCTCATTTAGAGATAACCCTGGAGCTAGCTGTAGGCTTTTCATTGACCTATAGAATAGAATTTATCCAAACTCTTGATTCTTTGGTTTGTTTTCTTTACCACTGCAATTTTGTTTGGCCTGGAGGGCAAGAGGAGTCATTCTACCAAAACAGTCATATTGTCTTAGGAAAACACAAAGCTCTTAATCACTTGACTTTCTTCTGGAAGGTCTCCAGCATATTTGGGGTGCCGGGCTGTATACAGCTTAATAAGACCAAATCAAAAAGATTATCTGTAAGAAAAAATGCAATTCATAGAGATATCAAGTCTTTCACTTGGACCTGGAAGGAAAGGAGAATCCAATAAAACTTGAGAATGTTGAGATACCCCTCCCGAATTAATTGTAAAATAAACATTCACATGTTTCATATGTGGCTAAGTGCCAATCTTCACGGAAGAAGACACTTACTTCCAGATAGTTTAATCAAAACATTGGGAAGGACTAAATTCCTTTTTAGCAAGGAAACATTTCCACCCAGATTCAGTAAATTCTGAAGAAAATAAAAGTTATGGAACATTCTTACAATGTCTGACATTTGCCCCTTGAATTGATTCAACATGCCCCAAAGTTGTCCAGGAACAATCTGGCCTAAATCTTTCTTTACTGATATACTCCTTCTAGGAACAGACAATCACATGAAGAAAAACATTTCTTATTTCAGTCTACATATTCTTGATGAGAGCGAGCATGGTTGTTATTGTTTGTACTGGGTTTTTAAAGAGGACAATAGCATCAGTGGGGCAGAGTTGTGCGAAGTTGTCAGCCTTACTCTCTCTTTCCAGTCCAGGGACAAGACAAAAATCAAAATGACTAGTGATGCTTTGGGATGCAGTAGATACCCTTAGCATCTTTGATGTCTGACCAAGCTCTAAGGACCCATAATACCAACTTCTGCCACTTTCAGAAGCATGATTATTGGCACAATTTGTTCCCATCTATCTATTCCACAAGGGAAATCTTCATTAGACCATCCTAAAATAGATTTGAGGCTCGTTGGTTACCCCATCTACCAAGACAATTTTAGTGGAGTGTAGCCATTGTGAGTGCTATAGCTTATTGGAGCCACAGGTGAGAGTTGGACAATAGGTCACACCAAGGGCAGATAAGCAGCCCTGAAAAGGACTCTGTTAACCCTTACACCAGAGGTGCTACAGGTCTCCTCCCTGAACACCCCATAGACCCCAAAGAGCATAGTGGAATAGATAAAGAATTGGCCTAGGAGGTAGGATGTCTCAAGTTCAAGGGTCAGTAATAAATTCTACCAGCTGCATGATTCTAAGTAAGTAAATGAACTTTTCAATGTTCTAGGCAACCCTCTGAGGCTATTAGCTTCTGAGAAAGTACCAGCCTGCTTGATAATGGAAGTCTCTTTATCCTTGCTGTTCATCACCCATGATGCTCCAGGTGGGACATCCTGACTCCAGGCAGAATGCTGGTTCCCCATGTCTGAAACTCATTCCTCACTCAACTCTACCTCTTGATTTCTTTGGTTTCCTTCAAGTTTCAGCTAAAGTCTTACTTTTTGCAAGAAATCTTTTCCTGTTCTGAATCTTAAAGTCTTCCTGCTAGAACTACTTCCAATTTATTCTTCATATATCATTCGCACATATTTGATTGCATGATAGACTGTGAGCTTATTGCGAGCAGAAACTTTTTTTTTGTTTTGCTTTGTGTCCCCAGTGCCTTGCTCATAGTAGGTGTTTAATAAATTCTTCTTGATATAATTGATTGAACTGGTTGTTCTCTATACCAATGAAATCACAAATCCAGTCTTTATCATTCTCTTAATATTCTTAATAGTATTCCAGGTAGTTTTGACACATGAGGTAAGGACTATATCATTACCTATTACCTGAAATATTGAACATATGGTAGAAATACTAGGTTGATTTGTGAATATGGAGACTGAAACTACTTAGCTTATTGGGGGCCATTCACTTCACTATTCAGTCACCAAGAGATCTCAGACTATTTTTGGTTTTGGTTTTCAAAAGTCTATCCAGATTGAGGTAATTGATATCTTCCAAACTTAGATGGGTACCAACCTAACTTTCAGATAATCCAGCTCACAAATTTTAATAATGACAATAGCATTTATACAGTGATGAGGTATTATTATCCTTATTTTATAGACGAGGGCACTAAATCTTACAGGTACTTTCTATAGTCATATGATTAGTAAATAGCAGAGACAGGATTTGAAACTGGTCTCTTCTGACTCCAAATTCCAGTACTCTTTCCACAAAACCATATTATGATACTGAAACAAGGTAATACATAGAAATTTTTTGATAAACCTTTAACTACTACATACATGTTAACTATAATAGCAAAAATAAACCATACAGTCTTCTTTTATGGTACTAATGTATGGTAACTCATAGTCCATAAGGACCATGGAAATTATTAATAGTTGGTTTGGTTTTTCTCCAATACTTGCATCCTTTTCTTTTGCCATTGCCCCTAATTGAATCCAAATGAAACATGCCTTTCCTCTAAAATACAGATGATGTGAAAATAGAATGAGAGTTTATGGAATTGAACTTGTAGGGGGTCCTTTCCTCTCTCTGCAAGAAGGCTCAGAGTGGCAGTCAGAAAGTTTAGGAAGCACAAAATAGCACTCTGGAGGTGGTAGAAGCAGGTGAGATATTAGTGGCATGAATTCATGAGTCATTTTCTCAACAAAAGCTAAAATTAACTTGGGAAAAGGAGACAAGATCCTCCTTTCAGCCTTGCTAAGTTATCCATCCACTCTGCGTGGATTTTCCTCAATCCATCTCCTAAAATCATGGGCTGTTTTTTGGAAGCAACTAAAAAGTTCAAGAAAGAATGGTTTGTGTTTGGGGGGGGGCAGGGAGAGAAAGTGATAGTACTTTTTTAGTACTACCAGGTTTCATGATGACTCCAAAGGAATCTTTAGTGTTCACAATCTTTTGGAATACTAAATAGTACCAGTCCCATTGGCAGACACAGGCATTTAATTCCAAAGGCCAGAAAGGACATGAAAGTAGGGGATTATATGAGATGAGGCTGAAAAGGTAAAATGGAGTCAGATTTCAGAGGACTTTGAATGGTTGACTAAGGACTTTGAACTTTATTTGGAAACAGAATATTGAAGGGTTAAACGGTTTTGACTAGAAGAGTAACATGAGACTATACAAGCAAAATAAATATGAATCTGGTGAAGATTTGAAGGATAGATTAGGGAAGAAAGGAAGAAAAGCAAAAGAAACAGTTGACTATTAGAATAGTTCGCAAAAGAAATACTCAGGGCTTATGTTAGTGTAGTTGTATGTAGGAATGAAAAGGAGAGGACAAATTCAAGGGCAAGTACTTTCCTTCTGATTGAGAATTAGGAAGATTGAGGGGGCAAAATGTTGTACACATTGTCAGATATGATAACTGTTTTAGTTGTTTTTGCTTAACTATT
Organism: Bettongia penicillata ogilbyi; assembly: GCA_023548195.1. NCBI lineage: Eukaryota > Metazoa > Chordata > Mammalia > Diprotodontia > Potoroidae > Bettongia > Bettongia penicillata. Next base: position 233,392 of record JAJHZJ010000502.1, on the reverse strand, counting down.
TTGGTTGTTATAAGAAATGGTTTGATTTGTGTGACACAAAGAGGTTATATCCAGAAATGATGAAGACATAAAAACAAGAAGCAACATTAAAGCTAACTTTTAAATAAAAGATATGGTGGAGGTAGATTTTATAAGATTCAGTGACTGATTAGATCTAGGAGATGAGGTAAAGCCAAAGATAACAACATGGTTTCAAACATGGGTGATTCGGGGAACAAACAGAAATAAAGGAATAAGGAGGAGAAGATTATGGAAAAAAATAATTTCACCAAACACTTACTAAGTACATGACAGTGCTAGGTGCAAGAGATGAAAGCATGAAAAAATAAGACAACTTTTTCCCACAGGGACCTTAGAATAACTATAACCAAAATTTTCATGATATTTTAAAGTTTTCAAAACACTTTCCTCAGAGTTTGGTTTAGCCAAGTCTAGAGGAAAGAAAAGGGAAAGAAATGCTCTAAATCAAGTTAATCTTTAGATAGTGGAGGGAAAGTAATGGCACTTTCCTATATAATACTCTAGTTCTCTTTTCATCTCCTAAAAATGATGGCAAGAAAAAATGATTAAGGTGGTGCCAAGATGGCAGATTAGGAAGAGGCACCCAGCTGAACTCTTCCAACATTGCTCCTCCAAACAACTTTAAAATAGCACCTCAAATAAAATTTTGGAGTAGCAGAGCTAACAAAAGTTCAGGGCATAACATTTTTATAGCTTCAGACAACTTGAGAGGTTGGCAGAAGAAATCTTTGACCTGGGAATTGGAGACTTTTCTAGAACTCCCACACATGGTAGTAGCAAAAACAGCCATAGCAGCAGCGGCAGCTTCAGGAGCTCTCATCCCAGAGACATGCTGGGTCACTATTCCAGTTTAGAGAGGAATGATGATAAGAGAGCAGGGCCCTTCATCATAGCTCCAAAGCAAAGAGAAGTGCTTGTGACTGCAGGGAACCAGGGAAATTTATTGGGTACAAAACAGAGTACAGGCAAGGAAAACTATGACTGTACCTCGTCTTACATCACTCCACCTTGGAAGCACCAAACACTTTCAGACTCCAGAGCTAGTTCTGAAAACAGCACCATGAAAAAGCCTGAGGCTTGGGACAGTGCCTCCTCATTCCTAGGTGAGCATAGTCCAACTTTAATGTAAAGTTTAAAGTCAAGAAATAACCTAGAAAAAAATGAGTAAACAACAAACAAAGAAATCAACCATTAAAGGCTACTACAGTGGCAGGGAATACAAAGACAGAAACCCAGAAGAAGACAATAATGTGAAAACAGCTACAAAAAAATGCTTCAAAGAAAAATGCTAATTAAGCTCAAACCCAACAAGAATTCCTGGAGGAATTGAAGAAAGAGATAAGAGTAATAGAGTAAAAACTGGGAAAAGAAATGAGAGTGATGCAAGAAATTTGTGAAAAGAGAATTAATAAGTTGGTAAAAGAGGCACAAAAATAATGAAGAAAATAACACTTTAAAAAACAGAATTGACCAAAAGAAAACAGACACACACACACATTCACTCAAAAGAAGAAGTCCTTAAAAAGCATAATTGGAAAAAGATACAAAAGTTTATTGAAGAAAATAATTCCTTAAAAATTAGAATTGGGCATATGGAAGCTAAGGACCCCAGGAGACATCTAGAAATAATAAAACAAAGCCAAAAGAATGGAAAAAAATAGAAGATAATGTGAAATATCTCATGAGGAAAACAACTGACCTGGAAAATAGATTGAGAAGAGATAATTTAAGAATTATTGGACTACCTGAAAGCTGCAATCAAAGGAAGAGTCTAGACATGGCATTTCAAGAAATTATCAAAGAAAATTGCCTCAATATCTTATATCAGAGAGTAAATTAAAAATCAAAAGAACCCACTAATCATCTCCTGAAAGAGATCCTGAAATGAAAATTCCAAGAAATAGTATTACTAAATTCTAGTCTCATGGCCAAAAAAAAGTAATTCAAGAATTCAGAAATAATTGGCATATTGAGAAGTCATAATCAGGATCACATAAGATTTAGTGGCTTCCATGTTAAAGGAGCAGAGAGCTTGGAATATGTTATACTGGAAGGCAAAAGAGCTAGGATCATACCAAGAATAACTGATCCAGCAAAACTGAGAGTGATCTTTTAACAGGAAAATGGATAGTTAATGAAATAGAGGACTTTCAAGCATTCTTGATGAAAAGACCAGAACTAAATAAAAACTTTGACATTCAAACAAAATACTCAAGAGATGCATAAAAAGAGTAAAGATGAAACAGATTCCATAAAATTAAACTGCTTACATTCTTGTATGGGAAGATGTCTATGTAACTTAAGAACTTTATCATTATTAAGGCTCTTAAAAAGAGTTTACCTAGACAGTGAACATGGGTGTAAATTGATTATGTTGGAATAATCTCCTCCCAAAATGAAAAGAGTGAGAAAGAGAGATACACTGAGAGAGGGAAGAAGGGGGAGGTGAAATGAGAAAAATTTTCTTACATAAAAGAAGCATGAAAGAAAGATCTTTTATAAAGGAGGAGAAAATGGGAAGGGTGGCAGGAGATGTTTGAACTTTACTTTCATCAGACTTAGTTCAAAGATGGAAGACTACATGTACTCATTCAGCTGTGTATAGAAATATAACATAACCAATAGAGAAATATGAGGGGAAGGGGATAAGAGAAGGGGGGTGATAAAAAGGGAGTTTGGATTAAGGGAGATGGTGGTTAGAAGCAAAACAGACTTTTGAGGAGGGAACAGGATTAAAAGAGAAGAAACAGAAGAAAAGGGATGGAAATATAGAGTTAGCAACCATAGCTGTGAATGTGATGAGTTCACCCATAAAATGGAAGCACATAGCAGAATGAAACCAGAATCCAACAATATGTTATTTACACACTTTAGGTAGAAACACACACAAACACACATAAAGTTAAAATAAATATCAAGAACAGAATCTAATGAGTCACCTGAAGTAAACAAGGCAGCAGCAGCACGTATGATGCTCATCAACTGAGAAATGGCTAAAAAAGCTACTGTGCTAGAAAAAATGATGAGGGGTGTAGGTTCAGGAGAAAAAAACGTGGCAAGACCTATGATAAATGATACAAAGTGAGAACTGGGAGATCACTGTGCACAGTAACAGCGATGTTGTGATGATGGTGAACTGTGAAAGACTTGGCTTTTCTGATCAATTCAACCATGCAAGACAATTCCAAAGGACTCATGATGGAAAAAATATTATCCATCTCCAGTGAGAAAACTAATGAACTCTCAGTGCAAATTGAAGCATAATTTTCTCACTTTTTTTTCTTCCTTTAAAAAAATGACAATAAGTTTCGCATGATTTTCACGTATTATTGATACTTTAATGCTTGCTTTCTTGGTGGTTGTGGGGTGAGGGTCAGTGGGAAGGAGATAATTTTTAAAATTTAAAAAGAAAAGAATGCTTAAAGTTAATAATAGTAAATATTTTAAAAAACACTTTTTTCATAATAACAATATAAAATGGGCAGTATGAGTATTTTTACTCTTATTTTACAGATGAGGCAAATAATAAACAGAGTTTCAGTGGCTTCCTCACTCCTACTTTCTGGGGACTGAAACTCATACCTTCTGACACAAAATCTTTCTGTTGTACCATAGTATTCTTTCCATTATACCATGCTCTTTCTCATTATACAATGTGTCCAGAAGCAGATAGCTAGCTCAACAGGTAGAGTGTTGAATGTAGAGTCAGTAGGACCTGAATTCAAATCCATTTACTAGCTGTGTGATTCTGTGTGAGTTGCCTAAACTCTTTCATCATTTGTTCAATAATAGCACCTACCTCTCAGTGTTGCTGTGAAGATGAAATGAGCTCATATTTATAAAGCTTTTTGCAATGCTTGAAGCACTATATATAGACATTAACTATTATATTAGTAAACTAACTCTATGGAAATGCAATGACCAAGAGAAAAAATTAACACTCTCTGTCAACTGCCACTATGAAGCAGAGAGACTTGGGTGGGATGTGATATGACCCTCACACAAGAGTTTTAAACTTGCTTAAAAATGTGGAACTATCCCATAGTGTTGGCAGTGAGAATTCCCAGGTAGATGGTAGTTTTATCTCTAGACTTTGCTTTCATGGGTTCTCTAGTTCAGAAAGATTCATTTTGGAAATGATCTATCTATCTATGAAGATATACATGTATATATGTACACTTATATACATATGAATATATATGTGTATATGTGCGTGTGTGTGTGTGTGTGTGTGTATATATATATATATATATATTCTAGTGTTTTCCTGCCTCTGTGGTTTTGTGGATATCATTAGCTCTGCTCATAGTATCCTTTCCCCATTCTTCCGAAATCTTACCTATTCTTCAAAGTCCCATTCAAATATTGTACTCATGAAACTTCCCCTAATCCACTAAATCAAGAAAGATCTTTCCCCACTAGGAGTTCAGATGTGGGCATGAAGTTATGAATTTAGATATGTTGAATTTGAGGTATGAATTTGAGCTCTCAAGTATGATTCTGTACCTAGCAAAGTGCCTGGCACATAGGAGGTACTTGATAATGTATGTTGATTCATTAGCATGTTGATTCATTCTACTGATTCAAAATAGTGCCCAGTCAGTAGAAATATATGGGACTTATTCAATTATCCAGATGTCATCTGGTGAAGTGAGAGATATATGGAAAATTCTGTACTATTAAATATTCATCATTTTTATGGATATGTGTAAGTCCTCCACCAATGCAATCACACTACCTCTAGGCTCCCAAAGCTTAAATCTCTGAGTTTACCAAACATTAGACTGTCATGATAGTTTATTCCTAAGTATAGAGTCCCTAATATATTTTACTTATCCATTGTTCCATTTCTTAGTCAGTACAGATTGTTTTGTTGATGATTACTTTGTAATATGGTTTGAGGAGGTAGCTAGATGACTCAGTGGATAAAAAAACTTGGGCCTGAAGTCAGGAAAACCTGAGTTCAAATACAGCCTCTGACACTAGTTGTGTGACCTTGAGCAAATCACTTAACCTGTTTTCCTTAATCCACAGGAGAAACAAATGGCAAATGAGTCCAGTATCTTTGCCAAGAAAACCTCATGGATTTTATGGGTCATGAAGGGTCACACATAACTAAAAATACATTTTAAAATCTGATCTGCTAAGCCACCTTCCTTCACATGTTTTTCATTTGTTACCTTTATATTCTGGATCTTTTGTTCTTCTAGATGAATTTTGATATTTTTTTTCTTATTCTATAAAATAATTCTTTGGTAGTTTGTTATGGAGCTGAATAGCGTTTTTACCAAAGTTATAAGATATAAAATAAGCCCACATAAATCAACATTTTCATATCTTACCAACAAAATCTAGCAGGAAAAGAGAAAAAAAGAAATTGCTTTTAAAATAACTACAGACAATATAAAGTGCTTAGGCATCTGTTAAGACAAATCATCCTCTCCTTTAATGTAGTAGCTGCTAAATCTAATGTGATCTTAATTTTGGTTTCATGGTATTTTAATCGTTTCTATTTGGCTACCTGAAGTATTTCTCTCTGACATAGGAATTCTAGAATTTAACTATAATATTCCTGGGAGTTCTCATTTTGGAGTCTCAGGAGGTGATGGGTGGATTCTTTCCATTTCTATTTTGCCTTCTAAGATAACAGTTCTAAGATAACAGGAAAGTTTTCCTTTAAATTTCTTGAAATATGATGTTTAGACTCTTTCTTTGATTGTGGCTTTCAGGTGGTCCAATAATTCTTAAATTGTTTCTCCTGAATCTATTTTCCAGGTCAGTTTTTTTTTTCCAATGAGATATTTCACATTAACTTCTATTTCTTCATTCTTTTGACTTTGTTTTATTGTTTCTTGATGTCTCCTGGAGTCCTTAGCTTCCACTTGCCCAGTTCTATTTTTTAATGAATTATTTTCTTCAGTATGCTTTTGTATGTCTTTTCCCATTTCGGGCAATTCTGCTTTGTAAGGAGTTATTTTCATCAGCAAAGTTTTGTAGCTCTTTTTTTTTCTCTTTGTCCAATTCTGTTTTTTAAGGTGTTATTTTCTTCATTCTTTTTTGTGCCTCTTTCACCCAAGCTATTAATTATTTATTCAGCAAGATGGCGGAGTAGAAGGACGCACGTTTACGAGCTCCGAAACCAAAGCCCATGGAATTGGTGTAGAAAGAGTCCCCCATAGATTCTGGGTGAGTGCAAGGTGTGCAGAGGCAGAGTGGAGGAGATTTCCGTTCCAGGGAGCCCTGAGGACCCATCCCCAGGGTCCGGCGCGCCCCGGAGAGTAAACCCGACCCCCAGCTCTGCCCTGGCCGAGGCCTCAGAGAAGCGGATCCGAGCAGGCTTCAGAGATGGAAGCTGAAGCAGCTGGGAAAGTCCCTCCGCCCACAGAAGCAGGTCAGTGAGAGAGGCCGGGCTGAAGGAGAGGGGAAGTGGGGTGTCTCCGTGACTCGGGCCCCCTCGGGAGGAAGCGGCGGCGGCGGGGACGGGGGCAGGAAGCGGCGGAGGCAGAGGTGTGGGCGGCGGCTGAGGCGGCAGCGGCCCAAGACTCAGAAATCCCCCAACAGCAAGCAGGATCTTCATTACGGAAGATTCCCGCATAAAACCTGACGGAGCTGAGCCTGGGAGACGGCCCTGCCCCCACCCCGCTCTGTTGCTGAAGGCTTCTGCTCGGGACCCCCAGGGGAGCTGAGATTGGGAGGCGGGCCCCCCACCCCGCCCCCACCCGCTCCATTCCTGAGGGTCTCTGCATAAAGCCCCCCGAGGGATCAGTCTCGGAGGCAGCCCTGGCCCCACCCCAGCACCTGAACTAAAGCTCACTGATTAACAGCCAGCAGGAGGAAAGCCCATTTAAATCTCAGAGGCCAAGCACTAGCTGGGTGGATCCAGGCGGGGGTGGACAGGAATCTCAGAAGTCAAGTAACTGGCTGGGAAAATGCCTAGAAAAGGGAAGAAAAATAAGACTTTAGAGAGTTTTTTCCAACAAATGCAAATGATCCCGACCTTCGGATCTGACGAAGATGAGGACGTATTCTTGCCATCAGGGAAAGACGTGGAGGGCGGGGCCTCAGTACCCCAGACACCCCAGGGGGGTGGTGGGTGGGCTCAGGCCCTGGAAGAGCTCAAAAAGGATTTTGAAAAGCAAGTTAGACAGGTGGAGGAAAAACTGGGAAGAGAAATGTCAGAGATGCAACAAAAGTATGAAAAACAGGTCAATACCTTGGTAAAGGAGACCCAAAAAAATGCTGAGGAAATTAACACCTTGAAAAATAGGCTCACCCAATTGGCAAAGGAGGTTCAAAAAGCCAATGAGGAGAAGAATGCTTTCAAAAGCAGAATGAGCCAAATGGAAAAAGAGGCTCAAAAGCTAACTGAATTTAATAGCTCTCTCAAAATTAGAATGGAACAGATGGAATCTAATGACTTTCTGAGAAACCAAGAAATCACCAAAAAAAAACCAAAAGAACGAAAAAATGGAAGAGAATGTGAAATATCTCATGGGAAAAACAACTGACCTGGAAAATAGATCCAGGAGAGACAATTTAAAAATTATGGGACTACCTGAAAGTCATGATCAAAAAAAGAGCCTAGACATCATCTTCCATGAAATTATCAAGGAAAACTGCCCTGACATTCTAGAACCAGAGGGCAAAATAAGTATTGAAAGAATCCATCGATCACCACCTGAAAGAGATCCAAAAAGAGAAACTCCTAGGAACATTGTGGCCAAATTCCAGAACTCCCAGCTCAAGGAAAAAATCTTGCAAGCAGCTAGAAAGAAACAATTCCAGTACTGTGGAAATACAATCAGGATAACCCAAGATCTAGCAGCTTCTACATTAAGGGATCGAAGGGCGTGGAATAGGATATTCCAGAAGGCAAAGAAACTAGGACTGAAACCAAGAATCACCTACCCAGCTAAACTGAGTATAATACTTCAAGGGAAAATATGGTCTTTTAATGAAACAGAGGACTTTCAATCATTCTTGATGAAAAAACCAGAGCTGAAAAGAAAATTTGACTTTCAAACATAAGAATGAGAAGAAGCATGAAAAAGTAAACAGCAAAGAGAAGTCTTAAGGGACTTACCATGAGTGAACTCTTTACATTCCTACATGGAAAGACAATATTTGTAACTCTTAAAACTTTTCAGTATCTGGGTAGTTGGTGGGACCACACATACACATGTACACGCATGCACACACATACACACATGCACACACATACAGAGATAGAGAGCACAGATTGAACTGAATAGGATGGGACCATACCTTAAAAGAAACTAGGGTAAATGGTGAGAGAGAAATGTAGGGGGAGGGAAAGGGAAGGGGGTAACTATATGTCATTTAAGAGGCAGGTAGTTTTTCTTAGTGGAGGGAAAAAGAGGAGAGCTGAGGAAAAAAAAAAAAAACAAAACAAGAAGTTTACCCTCATCACATTTGACTAAACGAAGGAGTGAAATGCACACTCATTTTGGTATGAAAACCTATCTTACAGTATAAGAAAGTGGGGGAGAAAGAGATATTGCAAGGGGGGGGATGATGGAGGGGAGGGCAAAGGGAGGAGGGAGCAATTTGAAGTCAACACTTGGGGAGGGACAGAATCAAAAGACAGAAGAGAAACAAGGAGGGGCAGGTTAGGAGGGATGGTAATCCAGTTAGTCTTACACAACACGACTATCAGGGAGGTCATTGGCAGAACTACACAGATAGGGCCTATATTGAATTGCCTGCTGTCCCAAAGGGAATGGGTGGGGAGGGAGGGATGAGGAGAATTTGAAACTCAAAGTTTTAGGAACAAATGTTTAGTATTGTTGTTGCAACTAGGAAAGAAGACATACAGTTAAGGAGGAATAGAAAGTCATCTGGCCCTACAGGAGAAAAGAGAAGATGGAGACAAGAGAAGGGAAAGATGACAGAAGAGAGGGCAGATTGGAGATAGGGAAAATTAGATTGCTTGGGGTATTGGGGTGGGGGGAGGGGATAAAAGGGAAGAAAATTTGGAACCCATAAATTTGTGAAAATGAATGTAAAAAATTTAAATAAATAAATTAATTAAAAAAATTATTTATTCATAATTTTCTTGCATTGCTCTCATTTTCCCCAAATTTTTCTTCTACTATTCTTATTAGAGTTTGAAAAAAAATATTAGCGGAAATTTTCAATGTGCTTATGTCAAATTCACATTTTATTTTAAGGCTTTGCTTGTAGTTGCTTTGCTATTGTTTTCCAAGTGTGTCTTGATCTTCCCCATCATAATACATTTTCTTTCTTTTTTTTTTAATTTGTTCACTTTTTTCAGTTTATTTCTTTACTTTAAACTGCATATGAAACTTCGGTACTTTTCCTGCAATGGGGGAGGTGACACCCTATTTAAAGGTTCAGACTTCTTCATGATGCTGTTTCAGAGCTAGTTCTGAGTGTTTAAAAGTTTTGGTGCTTTCATGGTGGTTGTGACCGTCCTTCATTGCTGAAGAAGACCATGCCATCAGAGAAATGATGACATGACTTGCACTTGACTTTGTTTTGAGTGAGGGAGGGCTATGTAGGTCACCAGCCTCACTTTCTCCTCTGGAGCCATCTAGATCCAGTGACCAGATATTCATCAGGATGACTGGAGATGACCCAGGATGCAATGGGAGACTTTGGACTCTTTAAGCCAAGGTCTATTGAGTCACTCACTTAGGGGGAGGTAACACTCATTCAGTGAAGGAAGATGTGGTCACTATTCTTTTGGTCTGTGCTCTGCTCCTTATCCAGGATGGGCCCTTACTCCCTTGCAACCAAAAGTAATACCTCTCCTTAGGACCCCTGTTCTCTTGTGCCTGACAGGGCTTCTTTCACCTGGAAGTGAGTATAGGCAATAGAGTTGCCAAATATCACTCTGTTAATGTGCCCAGTGCTAGCACAGGGGTATTCCATAGTCTCTTATCAGTTGCCAGATCCCATTACTATGTCTGGTGTGAGAGCTCCTGAAGGCGCTACTTATAGTTTTGCCACCTCCAAGGCATAAACCTGGTGTTGTGATTACATGGGATCCAAACTGACCCCCAAACCAGTGTTATGGACCTCTTCTTTAGATCTCCTAAGTTGTCTTGGGTGGGAAAAATGTCTCACCCTGACCTTGTGTTGGCGTTGCTGCTCCAGAATTTGGTTTGAAGAACATTATTTTAAGGTTGTTTGGGGTAAAACTTTTTGGAGAGCTCAGCTGCTTGCTCTACTCCATCATCTTGGTGTAACCCCTGTATGTCATTCAAGATTTGACAATTTAAACCCTGTGGTAAATCTCTTGTCAAGATGAATCTTTTTTGTAATATCAATAATCACTCCAGGACTGTATTTTAAGTTGAGATACTTAAACATTGTTTTTTTTCTTAAAATAGAAACAATTGTATTTTTTTTTACAATAGGTTTGATATCTTTTTTTTTTTAACATCACAGTCATTCATGGATATAGTTTCCCCTACTTGGGAACTTATTCCCCATTACAAAACGAATCAAAGCAGTTAAGCCAAAACAACTAATATTCTACTCCTATATTTCCCTGTTGCTCTTCCAAAAGCAACAGGGAGGTGTGGAACACTATTATCTTGGAAACAACACAAAAGCAGACACCTAAGATGTATGTTAGCTGAGGATGGTTAGAGTTATATCGATTAACAAGATGAGACCTAAAGTAACATACTTGGTTGGGCAATCTTAGCTTAAGTTTTAAAGATCAAACTAGAGTTCAACAGGAAACAGTGCAAGGCCCTTTTCAGCATGGTCATTTGCAATGATAAATTCAAACTAGTCTCCCTTTTTAACATATACACTATTTGGAATGGTAATTGCCACCTTTTCACGAGACAGCTTTTTATATCTAACGCTCTACACATGATAATTATGAGATGGGAACAACTCAATGAAATTAATTTTCACCTGCATAAGAATATGAAGAGGAAAAATAATTTCATGAGAAATTATTGTAAATAATGTTTTTTCTTCCTCTAGTTATTTTTAGGCCATGATACCATAATGGATTTTTATTTCTTTTATAAGCAATCTCCTTAATATCTCAATGGTCACAGGTAGTCAGGAATGTTCAAATCTTTTTCAGGAAACATATATTCTATCAGCACTGTCACAGTCTGGAGGCCAAGAGCTTGTAGACTGATGTTTTTACCTCTTCTTGCCATAAGATGCAGAGAACAGACATAAATCTGTTTGTCCTATTGGAGGTTTTAATGAAATTGAAAGTGGTAATGACATTTTTCAATGTCAATAAGCTCATTTTCTCATTCAGGTGGGTAATGTTGGTTTTTCGTGTGGATGTCATCAGGCATATCTCTAATTTGTGAGCCATTTCTGATGATTTCTTTTTTCTCCTTTATGCTGAAATATTCCAGCAATTTCTCCTTGAGAATGTTCTAAATTAAGTTGGGGGATATTCTGTCACCATGAACTAGAAGAGACTATTTTATCCTCTCCTCCTCATCCTCTGCTACATACATACACTCAGTCATCAAAGTATGCAGGGCAGAGGATATTAGGTTCACAAGATTTAGGATTCAAACCTTACCTACTCTTGTATCTTATTTTTTTTTCCTTTTTAAAAGCTGTATATAACAAATATCATCAAACATGAGCATTTTTTTAAAAAGAAAAAGAGTACTATGCATGGAATAGTGAATCTATCATTTTAAAAAAGTATACATTAGATTTAACATGATAACCCCAGACCCTGCCCTGTTTGGGAGATATCCTTTAGGAACTTAGCTCTCTTCTTTGTATTTTTAAAAACTTAATTATCACTCTTCTTTTTTTCTTTTTCCTCCTCCCAAGTCATAAATGGTTTCATTTGCAAAAAGAAAAGTATAACAAACCCTACAAATTTTCACATTTGCCCTGTCTGAAAAAAGTACGTGTCATTCTGAGCTTCATCAAGCACCTCTCTTCTAAGACGAGGTGGGAAACATGATTTTTCATCAGTCTTCCATATGTGTGATTAATGCAACTACTTTGATCAGAGTTCTTAAGTCTTTTTACAATTGTTTTCCTTCATAATGAAATAAATTCTTCCCCTGGTTCTATTCACTGCACCTTGAATCAGTTCATCCAAATATTTCTTACTGCTCAATATTCCCTTACATTTATGTATTGCGATATGTCAACCACTCCCCAATTGATGGATATGTACTTTCTTTCCAGTTATTTTGCTACAAGAAAAAAGCGTTGCTATAAGTATTTTTGTGTGTATGTGTGTGTGTATGTCCTTTTTCTCTTTCTTTGATCAATTTGAAGAATATGTTTAAAAATTATATTGCTAGGTTTTTAACTTCATTGTTTTATAAATAAACGGAGTCTCAGATAGTTTAAATGATTTGCACAAGAAGACTAAGCTAGAAATTCGATGTGTTTTCCACTGAAATTAATATTATGATTTTTCCTCTCAAACAACCCTAACTATGCTTCTGCTTTTTCCTGAGACCTATGTACCCAACCTCCCAAACTTAGGGGTAAAAAGAATATAAATGGAAGAAAATTAAATGAGGGAAAAGTGAAAAAATGAGAAGGGAAGGTGAGCGAGGTGTTCTCTAGTCATTTTTATAGTACCTTAGAATCTCAGGCTTGGAAGTTACTTCAGAGGTCATCCAGTTCAAGCTATAAATGAATAAGAATTCCCTAGAGCATATCTAACAGGAAATCAAGGTTTTGCATGGATAAATCTTTTTTTTTTTTGCATGGATAAATCTAATGAAGAGAGTTTATTACTTGTTTAAGCTGTCCATTCTGTTTTGGATTAGCCCTAATTTTTAGGTAACTTTGTTGTATTCCAAGCTAACTCTCACCCTCTTTATCTTGCTCCTTCAGCTCTATGCGACCAAGAAGAACAAATCCAATCTTTCTTTCCACATGACATCTTTTAAACATTTGAAGACATTTTCTGTATCATGATACCTTAAGTCTTCTCTGCATTATGGTCAATATTCCTCTTTCCTTCAACTGATCCTCCTTATGCATGATTGACAACCTTTAGGTGTTTTCCCTGGACATAGTCTAGTTTATCAAAATTCTTCTGAAATTGTGATCCCCACAACTGAACCTGATACCTCAGACATATTCAAGCCAATGGGACTATCCAGCTCCCTTGTTCTGGACACTCACTTTCTTATTTAGATGCCTCTGTGATCTCAGTTAGTGATGGTACTGTCTCCAATGATGAGGTTGTAGATCACCCACACCCTATGTGACTTTTGTCTGTATCTTCCCATGAACTTTCCATGGGATGTGGGAAGATGGTCTGCCAAATATACTTGGGATCCTCTAGTTCTCTTTCCATAAACCTCCCAGTTGTTACTGTTCTCTCCCACCTCTGTCTTCTATGCCCTTATCTGTATACATGCTGTATCTCCTAAGAAAAAGATAATCTTGAGAGCAAGGACAATTTCATGATTTTCTTTGTATCCCTAGTACCAACATGTTCCTTGCATTTAATAGGCACTTTATAAATACTTGTTAATTTGCATCAAGTCGGGTCATAAAACTCTTTGGCAGAATGGAGAATTGCAGAAAAATACCAGGTTTGGAGTCAAGAAAGTGGATTAAGATCTTGTTCTTGAATCTGTGATTTGTATGATCTTATGACATTCATTTCCTTTCTCTAGCTCTCAGTTTCTTTACCTGTAAATTTTGAGAGTTGGACTAGATGGTTGTGACAATACTGTTTCTAAAGGAAATCTTCTTGAACCCAACCATTGGAATTCCCTTATGTCCCAAATAGTGAGTGACATCTATTGTGTAAAACCTAATAGCTGAGCCACTTTCCAGATGAATAACTCAGTTTTATATGGAAAGTTCTTCTCTGGGCTACCTTAGAAAGCTTCTATGCAGATCAAACAAATGGTGCCATAACACTAATCCATCAGGGCTTCCCCTTGCTCTTAAAAACATAATCTTCCCTTCATTTATGTTCTCTAACACTTTAACAAAATTATTTTTATTACTGCATGGTGCATCTCCTTGCCATGGTGCTCCCTGCAAACCTTGAACTTTAGTAACTTTTAGCTCTAAATAATATGTTCCTATTAACACAAAGGCCATATTCTGCACCATGTACAATATAGATGCCTTCTTATACTAGCAATTAAAGTATTTGACTCATTGGCTCAGTTTAGTTCTTAAATCTTTTCTCTGATCACATGAAATTTATCTTGATGGGAGAGAGAGTTGTATTTCCATGTTATTGTGGAAGGATTATAGCCTGGGAAAAAAGCAACGCGGGCAATTTTTCTGAAGTCAAACACGTCTACCAGGAAATAGCTCCACTGAGGGCCCAGGACTAACAATCTAAAAAGAGCCAGTTCTTCGTTTTTGTATATGAATTTCTGTTGGCCTGGATTAGTTTCTCTAGGGTTACCTGACCTCAGTCAGTAAGGGAAGATGCTCCCCAGTTCTCACATTCATTGACTATTTGTGCCTACCTTGGCTTTCTAAGGAAAGCTACTAGTCACAGTAATGTTGTTGGTTATAGTATAGGATTTCCCCAAGAAGGAGGGAAAGTAAAAAAAAAAAAAGTACCCATTATATAAAACATAAATCATTCATGGAACAGATAGTTTATTCCATTCCCAACAAGGGAATGCTAAGTATTAGAGACTTATGGTATACATTACAGAATGGTTAGAGTGGCATTTTCTAGCTTTTTCTAACTACTGTTTCAACTTGCTAGAAGGTTATTAATTTTTTAGTAGTTTAAATACCAGATTCTTCATGACCCCATTTGGTATTCTTTTGACAGAGATATTGGAACACTTTGCCATTTCCTTCTTCAGATCTTTTTACAAATGAGGAAACTGAGGCAAACAGGATTAAGTATTTACCCAGGGTCATATAGCTAATTAAGTATCAGAGGACAGATTTTTAAGCTCAGTAAGATGAGTCTTCCTGAATCCAGGCTCAGCGCTCTATCCACTGAACCACTTATGAGTCTCCTGGCTATTAATTAGTAACACTAGTTAGTATTAAGCATTTGACATTTAATCTTCGCAGTAAACATTTTCCCATTCAAACAATAAGCTAAATCTTCATTCTAGGGACCTTCCTCTCTGATGTTGATGATTTGTCTCAAGCCACATCTTGATATTGCATTTAATGCAACTAAAACCTACTCTGGTAGACATTGCCCTTGTTTCCAGCACTTGCAAACCTTCAATGACCTTTCAGTATTCACAAGGACAAAGCTAGTGGGGAAGGAACCACAAAAGGAGAGTCAAGTCAGCCAAATCCTCCCGAATAAGCCCATCTACTTTAGCCCACACTCAATGTGGGGTGTTGGAGGAGTCCAGTGGCCCCAGTCCTACCATTATTTCTTCTTTCACCTTCCCAACTGGAGTCACAGCTTGTCTTGTCAAGCGTTTCCTTCAAGTGAATTACCAGTCAGAACTTCTTTTCCACTTGATGTGGCACACTGTGCCATCAGTTTTTCTGACTCAGCAATCAGTCTGGGAGTTCTGATGAGTCATAGCCAGAAGAAGGCAGAGGACATCTGTATTTGCTCAAGTTCCTACATGGTCGATGGGGACAGGTAGAAAATATCCTGGCCATGCCCCAAGTTGGAAAACATATGTTATACTCCGAAAGAAGCATTTACTTCTATGGATTACTCCTTTTCCTTTTCTTGAGCTCTTTAGCTCAGTGTGGTCAGATTTATGGGTCTAGAATATTTGTAGAGGCTTGGAGTGCTTGACGAGCTACATGGATATTGGCAGTAAGGTCTAAATCAGATGCCAAAATGATTTAGATGTGAGCATTGCCAAAGATCACAAACAAGATGGCAGACCATCATCTTTATCATTCATGTTTACACAGTGCTTTCTATGAACAAAGCACATTTTTAAAAATGTCCCTGTGAGGTAGATATTGCAAATATAAATTTTATTAACTCAACTTTATAGATCAGGAAGTAGAACCTCAGAGAATTCGATAACTTGTTTCTAGTCACATAGCTAGAAGGCATAGCCCTGAATTCCATTTTTTTGTTTGTTGAAGTTTTGTGCTCTGTTATTCCTCATTCCCTTTTCTTTTCCATCTGGGGGTCATATAATGGGAATCAGCCTTTAGGACTGCTAGGTTCATGATACAGGACAAGTACAAAAACCGGGCCAAAAAGCCTCAATTGAAAAAAGAAAAATGCAACTGAATCTTGAGAGATACTTTGACTCCACTTTAATTTGGAACAAACATACTCCCTTCAGCTAAAGGCATCGCAAAGAATATGGCTAACTTTGCCCATAATATAGATGCCACTTTATTTTGAAGGACCTTCCCTTTTAACTTGTAAGATGATTTCTAAATTTTGGAGACAAGCTCCTCCTTCAGCTGATTCTTTTTAACTAGTGTGGAGGTTTAGATGGGATGGAAGATGATACAACATCCTCAGAAATCATTCTTTGGCTTGCTGGGGGCAGAGCTGCAAGATTTTTCTAGTGTTTTTCCCCTGAAGCTCTGCATTTACCTGAAACTACATTTAGTTGATAAAAGGCCCATGACCTAGACATTGATAAATAATTGGTCAAAATTCAAGGTCTTTCACAATGTAGCTCCAATCGAGCTTTTTAGACTTATCTCCTACTATTCTCCTTCACATATGCTCTATACTCTTCTCTAAACTCATATATCACCCCTTTCTGCCTCTGTTGCTTGCTCAAGCTGTCTTCTATATCTAGAAAGCACCATTCCTTTCTCTGCTTTGTGAAATCTTTCCCATCCTTCAAGGCCAAACTTGGGAGCTGCTTCTTCCTTTATTTTCCCTTATACTCACAGTCAGAAGTAATCTGTCCTTCCTAGGATTTCTCATAGTATTTTGTGTCTGTCCTTTTCATTTTTTATAGTCTAATCTTTGCTATAACTCTTTCTCTCCTTGTCATATGTTCCAGCTAGATTATTAGCTCCATGAAAGTAGGGATGATATTTTATTTATCTTTATATTTTCTTATGCCTAACACAGTACTTCCATGACAAATCAACATTCACAGAATTTGAATTTTTCATGTTTGGTGAGTATATTAAATTAGATTGTGTGTGTGTGTGTGTGTGGAGGATTTCTAGTTAAGTTACCTCAAATTATTAGATGATGATTCAAATGAAGCAAGTCTTTGAGAACCTTTCATAGATTCAGAGCAAAATGGGACCTTAAGAAGATATCTTAAATGCATTCAAACTGAGGCCCAGAGATATCAAGTAATGTGTTAAAGGTCACACAGATAGCAAGCAACAGAGATAGGTTTATAATAGCTAGCATTTTTATAGTACTTGAAGGTTGCAAAGTTTTATACACACGTGTGTGTATGTGTGTTACACATTTAATCTCATTTGGTCTTCACAACAATCTTGTAAGGTATTTAATATGATATCCCCATTTTACAGATAATAAAACTGAGTCTGGAAGAGGTTAAGTGACTTTCCTAGGGCTATATTCCTAATAAGTATTTGAAGCAGAGCTTGAATTTAGGTCTTATGATACCAAATCCAGTAATTTTACATCTCAGTCGTTTTTATTCTCAAGAGATTAATTTACTTGTCTTAATTTAAGTACTTCAGAGTCTTATCTTGCATAACAGCCCCATATTATAGATGAGAAACTTGAGGATCAGACAGTTAAGTAATGTAATCAAAGTTACAGAGTGAGAAAGGGAGGGAGGGAGGGAGGACCCATGTCTTGTCACTCCAGGTCTGGTGTTCTTTTCGTTATTACACATTCCCTTCCAGAGAGGTGTAGGACAAAACAGTGTAGAGTAGTAAAGTGTTCTCTTCCTTGTATCAGTATATACCCCAAATTCTGCCTTCTGTGTGTGTGTGTGTGTGTGTGTGTGTGTGTGACAGAGATGCACACACAAATGAATAGAGAAAGTGAGTGACAGAGAGAGAGAGAGAGAGAGAGAGAGAGAGAGAGAGAGAGAGTTTACCATTGCCAGGGGTAAAATCCTTCAAATGTCAAAGGCATATAATATCATAGATTGGGAGCTAATGGTAGAGTTAGGAAGACCTTGATTCAAATTCAGTCATGGTCATAAACCAGCTGACTCATCTTGGACAAGTCACTTAACTTCTCAGTGTCCCTTGAAGCACTCTGTGATAATAACTTGCCAAAAAACCCCGAACACTTTCCATTTGTATTGAAATGGGGAGTTTGCTAAAGCACGAAGTCACATGCCTCTACTAAAAAAAAAATAAAGATTAAAAATTGGAAACAATTTAACCATATTCCAATGTCAAATTAAGGTTGCATATTATGGTAACAGAAGATATTATAGAATGCATAATCTCTAAACTGGATAAACAAATTATTATTTGTTATTTGAAAATGCCAGCAGCAAGATCCTGAGGTTTCTGGTCTAGAGAAACCAAAAAAGAATAAAAATATTAGCCTTGTGCCCCTGGCTTTGATTCTTGTCTCCAATTTTCTGCTTGCCTATTTTATGATTCCTTGTTATTTTAATGAAGTGCTAGAAGCAACACACCAACTTTCCTGAACCTTGAAAAGGCCAGCCTTGTTGCTTATGCCTCCTGTAATCTTAATTATGACTGTGGAACTTTTTTATATTTGAAGAATGCTATGGAGGCATATATTTTATCTGTCAGACCACAGTCAGAAAAGGAGGCTCAGAAAAGCTAAATCCTTTCCCTGGTATCACACAAGTCAGTCAAGTTATATGAGAAAATAGTCACCCTAGGCACAGAATTTAGGTCTGGACTGAGAGTCCGCACCCGCTGCCACTGCTGCATCATTCTTTGCATATTGATAGAGTCTGTAACTATTCCTGCCTTTATAGCCTCCATTTCTTTATCTCTTTTTTTTTAAATTGAGGAATAAAACTAATAATTCTTTTTAAAAATTTACTTGAAAGATAAGAAGATAATATCAATGCACATGGCAGTTGGCAGTTCAGTGAGATTGGAACCATATGTTAGAACAAGGCACAATTACCCTGACATGTGAGCAACAAAATATCTGCATTAGAGTTGTAGTCCATTTTCCACAATATAAATGGGAAGTTTCTATTTGGAACTAGACAGGGATCATACTCATTAACAAAAAATATAGATGGTTTATGTGGAGTTAATTTAATTTTAAAGGCAGGTAGGGATCATTATTAAAGACGTGTCAAAGAAAGGAAGATTTCAAAAGATTGTAAAAATGCACAGATGCTTTCTGTATATAAAAGTTTCCTGAGAAGATATTAGCCACATGCTGACTTTCTGATTCTTGTGCAGTTGTTACAAAAGTGGTCTTTGTACACATCGATGGTATCCTTGATTTTTAAAAAATGAGTAGATAATGTGCAGTTTTTTACAGATGATTTTCTATAACTATATAACGTTTCTATAGCACATTCAATCATTCAATTGAGGGGTGTGGAGAATATAGTAATTTCTTGTGTCTAATTACTGTTTGTTGACTTTAGATATCATTTATTTGATTGTAAATATCATATATAAATATCATAAATTGCAAATTTAAAAGGTTTCTTAAAGGAAAGTGATATAACATTCACTTTAGGTGCCCCTAAAAAATAGCCCTTTGCATACTGCTATGTATTCTGGGGCAGACATCACTCATGAATACCAAAGAGAACACTGAACATAGCTCTGTAAGGGACTTAGTGAATTGGCTGCACACACACTCCAAAGGAGATATAGGGACAGAGGACACTCTAGGGAGGGGAGGGAGACAGAGATAGACTTTGGAATGGCAGAAATGCATAGGAAAATGGCCCCATCATGTCTCTGGTCTTGTTTGAAATTCTAAAGACTGTTGAAAAGACTCCTCTGGGTGTGATTGTTTTCTTTCTCTCTTAGTTTGAACAGAAACCTTATCTTGCTCCCAGCAGAAGAGCTCCTTCACTCTTTCGTATTCTTTGGATTATTCTATTCTGTATAACTTCTCTAATTTCCATTTACAGTTTTCCTTGGATAAATGGATTTATTTAACGTTTGCTATCTGTGTTGTCTTTTATATAACCAGCTCTGCTGTTAAGTATACATTAAGGGCTACCCTCTTCCTTAAAAGTGATAAGTGACTTGTTCAAAATCTATCACCTATACCACTAATAATTGCAGTAGACATATAGATACATTTCTAATCTGATGTCCTTCTCAGAGATTGGAGCAAAGAGTATCTGGTCTCAGTAGCATCCTATGGGCCTGTCTGCCCCCCCACACCCATAACTAGTGTGTTGCTGGTGCAGGTAAGACACCATGCTCTTCTTATCTACACAAAGTGGCCCAGACCTCAGAGTATATACCCATGTCACCAGAGATAGCCCTGGTGGGCATATATATTATAACTGTACAAAATCTATCTGCAATACTGATAAGCAAGGGAAAGCATTGCAGATGTATTTCATTTAGTGGTATACACATCTTCTACTGGTGATGCAAATCTCCCAAATAGGATTTTGCCTTTGTGATTCTGTAACAAACGGCAGTTTTCTTAGATTACACTAGAAAATTTATAAATACAAATGTTTATGGGAATCCTAAAGGGACTTTCTTGAACAAGGGTATAGTTACAGGGCTGCATTTACAGGTGAGCTATTTAAACCTTCCATGATTTGGGAGTGATCTTATAGTTGCCTTCGAGGGATCCAACAGTCATCGTAATACAGTAACATGATCCAGATGCTTCTGGTCCAAGCTACATGGTGCTAATTACATTGAGTTGCAGAACTTTACATGGTTACCTAAAAGATTAAATTTATCTATCTACATGAGGGGGAAAAATTGTATGACTAATATACATATATTTATAATATATGTATATCTATTTCCAATTGGAAAATTTACATGCAGTTGGGATGGGAACCTCAAGCATTTTCTTTTGCCATCAGCCTGTAGAACTTGGTCAGATATCACAGATGGACAGGGAACTGGGTCCAGAATTGAGTATTAGGAAGTCAGGGTGAATCTAATTTAGGAAAATGTACAGCACTTTGAATGATCCTGAACTATCTGATGCTGCTAAAGTCCTGAAATTCTTCGAGTAACTATCTGGGGATACTAATCAGGGAATATTATGAACTCAGAAAAATCAATACTGAAGTAGACCCAAAGTGCAAATAAAAAAAACCATATTTGTTTATAAAAGACCCACCTATTACTAATAATAGCCTATACCTCAGAACTCTTATTAGAAGGTTATGGGTTTTGTTGTTGTGGTAGGAATGTTAGTAGAAGCTTCCAGCCTTTGTTTCTTCCCATACTGGGTTTCAAGTGCCTTTCAAGTGCCCTCAAGGAGTTAACAGAACTTTAAGAAGGTGTTTATAGGTGCATCTGTTGGTCTACTCTACAATGCTATTACTAATACTCCAACTACTATTATTACCAATAATAATAACACATATTAATTCCCTATATCTAGATAGTAGTTTATCTTCCAAAAAAGGCTTGAATATAAATTAGTCCATTAAACAAACATTTATTTAAGTGCCAAACATTATGCTAAATGCTAGGGAAACAAATTAAAAAATAAAACAATTCTTGTCCTTAAGAAATTTAGATTATAATGGCAGAGATGACACACACACATATGCATAAATGTTTATGTGTGTGTATGTCTTTGTGTGTATAAATATATATATATATATGTATATATATATATATATATATATATATATATATATATATATATATATAGAGAGAGAGAGAGAGAGAGAGAGAGAGGATACATAGAAAATAGATGGAAACTAAAGGGATTAGCATTTGGGGAGCCTGGAAAAAGCTCACTGCAGAAGGTGGCATTTGAGTTGAAATGAGAAGGAAAGAGCATTCCAGATATGGGACACAGACAGTTTCAAGGCATGGAGGCCAGAGATACAATGTTGTATGGAAGTAACACTAAGTAGGTCAGAATGAGTGGACCATAGTATCTGAAGAAAAATAATGTGTAACCATATTGGAAAAATAGGTTGGATTCAGGTTGTGCAGAACTTTATATGTCGAAGGTATTTGACCTTAAAGTTAATAGGAAGCCCCAGAAAGAATTTTGTTGAGTAGAAGGTTGACAAGGTAAGAATTATATTTTACAAAAATCACTTTGGCAGCTGAATGGTAGATGAATTGGATTGGAGAAAAACAAATAGTCAAGGCAAGAGGCAATGAGGGTCCCAACTAAGGTTGTGGTTACATCAGTAGAGAGAAAGGTATACATAAAGTAGAGATGATTTGAGTAAGAGTGTGAAGTTAATGTCATTAAGACTTTGAACTTGGATTACTATGAAGATGGTGGTACCCCTCACAGTATAGGAAAATTTGACATGAAGGTGGGCTTGAGTAGAAATGTAATGAATTCTGTTTTAGACATGTTGAGTTTTAGATACTTATTGGAATCCAGTTTGAAATATACAATAGGCAATGTATGGTGTGAAACTAGAACTCAGGGGAGAGACTAAGGCTAGATACCTAGACCTGGAATTATTAGTACAGAGATAATAACAAAACCCACGGGAAATGATGATATTAATTTAGAGATTTTAGCAAGAAAAGAGAAGGGGGTCTAGGACAGAACCTCAGTTAGTCAGTATGACTCGGGTTAAGATTCATCACATTGGGAAAAGGAATAATAAAACAGAATCAAGGTAGAATAGTGTTACAATAACCCAGAGAGGAGAGAGTATAAAGGAGGTGAACATGTTCAAAAGCATCAAATGTTGCAAAGAGACAAATGATGAGGATTTAAGAATCCAGAAGAATTGGCAATTTAAGAGATTTTTATAGTATCCTACAGCCTTCAGATTCTCACTACCTTCATGGTTTCTTCCCCGTCCTACCAAAAACTAGTACTTGAAACTCCAATGGATCTATAATCATATCAAGGAGAACATTACTTCCAGTAATGTATATTGCAACCCATCCACATCAACTTGTCTTGTTCAGTACTCATTTGCTTCTTTTGTATGTTAGCTTCAGGACTCTTGTCAATCCTCTGTGACTCTTCTTTACATTCTCTTGACAATTCTTGGATACCATTGGAACATGAGGATTGTAGATCAATCATGCTTTTGTTGTTATATGACCAGTTCATAATTTTCCCACAATCATAGATTGGTTCTGATTTTGTCCTTTATATGCCTTTCCTGCAGTCTACTAATGCCCATCACCTCTCTCTTAACTGACCTTTGAAGGATCCTCAGTTTCAATTTTTCAGAGTCTTTGACCTTCCATAAGTCTCAATCATACAAAGCCACCTGGAAAACACTGAAATTAAAAGGATAGGCTTTAGTTTCTGGAAGAAGCTTGTCATAAATAAAAGTATTTTGCAATTTTCCTTATAGCAAATACAGCCCACTCTTCTCTTACCACAGTTCTTGCCCTAGCTCATTTTCTACTTGAAAATTATCTATACAAGTA
The DNA here is from genome assembly GCA_023548195.1 of Bettongia penicillata ogilbyi. NCBI lineage: Eukaryota > Metazoa > Chordata > Mammalia > Diprotodontia > Potoroidae > Bettongia > Bettongia penicillata. The sequence continues at coordinate 209,989 of JAJHZJ010000502.1, read as the reverse complement.
ATATATACTCATAAGTGAAATGTTCATCTGTGACAGAAAGAAGTTGAAAGATTCCAGAGAGTAAAAGAGAAGAGACATGAAAAAGTAAAGAGGAAGCCATACGATGCAAAATAGACATTCCCTACTCTAAAAAGGGCAAAAAGTTTGAAGATTATATTTGGATATGAAGAGGTCAGTAAAACAATGAACAACATCTCCAGGACATAAATTGCATTCACATAGTAGTCCATAGCTAGTTATTTACATTAGATGACCAGTGCAGTAAGGGAGGTGAAAAATTCTGACTGCAAAAAATTAGGGGTTCTTAAACTTTTTATACTCTTAAAACCTATCAAAGATTCCTCCCCTGCTGAAAACTTTTGTTTATGTGGGTTATGTCTATTAATATTTGCTATATTAGAAATTAAAACATCTTAGAAATACTTGGAAAATAGTTTTGACCTTGGGAACCTCCTAAAAAGATATCAGGTGCCTCTCAAGTGTTCCTAGACAACAGTTTGAAAACCGCTACCTTAAAAGAATAAGAAATTGTTTATTGAGAGAAAGAGCTTTTGAGTAGGAGCAACTATTTGAAGAGGAGAAGCAAATATCTCATTTCATGCAACACAATGATTACTATTTCCAGATATAAGGTTATAAGATTCAAAGGGAAGGACTTTAGCTAATTTTTTTTGTATTTATTTATTTGTAGATTTGGACATTTATTTCCACAAAATTTTGAGTTCCAATTTTTCTCCCCATCTCTTCCCTCCCCCGCCCCATAATACCTTGCATTTTGATTGCCCCTTCCCTCAGTGTACCTTCCCTTCTATTACACTCCACCCTTCCCTTATCCCCATCTTCTCTCTTTTCTTGTAGGGCAAGATAAATTTCTATACCCCATTACCTGTGTTTCTTATTTTCCAATTATATGCCATAATAATTCTCAACATTCATTTCTAATACTTTGAATTCCAACTTCTCTCCCTCCCTCCCTCTGTACCCATCCCCACTGAGAAGGCAAGCAATTCAATGCAGGCTATATATGTATCGTTTTGCAAAAGACTTCCATAATAGTCATGTTGTGTAATACTAACTATATTGTCCTCTATCTTACCCTGTCCCCCCCTTTTTTATTCTCTCATTAGACCTTGTCCTTCCCCAAAAGTGTTTATTTCTAGTTACTCCCTTCTCTCATTTGCTGTACCTTCTATCATCCACCTCACTCTATGTGTCTCCTCCCCCACCTTCCTGTAGAGTAAGATAGATTTTCATACCAAATTTAATGAGTTTATTCTCTCCTTAAGCCATATGTGAAGAGAGTAAGCTTCTCTTTCCCCCTCTCACTTTCTCCCTTTTCTCCTCCACTGAACAAGATTTTTCTTATCTCTTTTATGAGTTAAAGCCTGCCCCATTCCTTTTCTCCCTTTCTCTTCCCATTATTTTACTCCCTCACCCCTTGATTTTTATTTTATTTTTATGGATATCATCTCTTCTGATTCAATTCTACCTGTACTCTGTGTGTATGTGTGTGTGTGTGTGTATGTGTGTATGTATATGTGTATAATTCCTCCACCTACCCAAATACCAAGAAAAGTCTCAAGAGTTACAAATATTATCTTTTCATGTAGGAATGCAAACAGTTCAATTTTAGAAAGTCCTTTATGATTTCTCTTTCCTGTTTACCTTTTCATGCTTCTCTTGATTCTTGTGTTTGAAAGTCAAATTTTCTCTTCAGTTCTGGTCTTTTCATCAAGAATGCTTGAAAGTCCTCTATATCACTATATAACCATTTATTCCCTTGAAGTATTATACTTAGTTTTGCTGGGTAGGTGATTCTTGGTTTTAATTCCAGTTGCTTTGACTTCTGGAATATCCTATTCCAAGTCCTTCAATCCCTTAATGTACAAGCTACCAGATCTTGTGTTACCTTGATTGTATTTCCACAAAACTCAAATTGTTTCTTCCTAGCTGCTTACAATATTTTCTCCTTGACCTGGGAACTCTGAAATTTAGCCACAATATTCCTAGGAGTTTCTCTTTTAAGGTTTCTTTCAAGAGGTGATCAGTGAATTCTTTTAATATTTATTTTGCCCTCTGGTTCTAGAATATCAGGACAGTTTTCCTCAATAATTTCATGGAAGATAATGTCTGGCTCTTTTTTTGATCATGGCTTTCAGGTAGTCCCATAATTTTAAAATTGTCTCTCTTGGATCTATTTTTCAGGTCAGTTGTTTTTCCAATGATATGTTTCACATTATCTTCTATTTTTTTCAAACTTTTGGTTTTGTTTCTTAACTTCTTGGTTTATCTCATAGTCATTAGCTTCCCTGAACTGGATTCTCTTTTTTAAAGAACTATTTTGATCAGTGAGCATTTGAGCCTTCTCTTTCATTTGACTACCTCTGCTTTTTTAAAGCCTCCTTCTTCTCATTGGCTTTTTTGGACCTCTTTTTCCAATTAAGTTAGTCTATTTTTAAAGATGTCATTTTCCTCAGCATTTTTTTGGTTCTCCTTTAGCAAGCTACTGAATCACTTTTCAAGCTCTTCTATGGCCTGAGACCATTTCATATTCATTTTGGAGGTACTGGAGGCAGAGGCCTTGACTTCCCCTGACAGTATGCCTTGTTCTTCCTCATCTGAAAGGATGGAAGGAGACACTTGTTCACCAAGAAAGTAACCTTCTATGGCCTTATTTTTTTCACTTTTTGGGGCATTTTCCCAGCCAATTACTTGACTTCTGAATCGTTTGTCAAGAGGAGGCACCTAGTGCTCCTCCTCTCCCCAGTACCTTGCTCAAGGCTGAGATTGAGATTGGCTGCTCAACTCCTCCAGGGGCTTTGGGGGGGTGGGTGGGACCACTGAGGGCTGAGGTTCAGATCAGCTGTTCAATTCTGCCAGAGGCTTTAAGCTGAACTGCCTGAACAATGGACCCAGGCTGCTTCTGCAGCCACAGTAGCCACTGCTGCTGCTGCCTGAGACCAGTGCTAGAAGAACCTCGTTCCCCTCTAGCCCAGCTGAGAAAGCCCTCCCACTCTGACCTTTGGAACTTTCTTTGTTGCTTGTTGGTTGAGGGCTCTGAGACCCTCCCTGCTGAGAATTCTGCCTTGGAGGTCTGTTCAGGTCCTGTTCCTCCCAGTGCTGCATGGCCAGGGCTGGGCTCTGCTCTGCTCCACATCCTGTGAGATATATCTTTACTGTTGGCCTTTCAGTTACCTTTGCCTGGAAACCTCTTTCACTCTGTTGTTCTGTGGTTTTTGCTGCTCTAGAATTTGTTGAGAGTCATTTTTTACAGGTATTTTGTGGGCTGTGGGGGAAGCGCTAGAGTATACGCATCTTTCTACTCCATCATCTTGGTTCTGCCCTTGACTTCTGCTAATTCTAAAGTTCCTTGTCCTAGCTGAAAGACCTTTTATAGCATTCTAAATGAAAAAAATATACTCTCCCTTAGTCTGAGTTTGAAGGTAGAAAAAAGAAATACTTTATTTATCCTTTAAAAAGTGAGCCTAGGAGAGCATTGAGAAGAACTGAGCAGTTTCCTCTATCGGGTCTGGTAGCAGTGATCTAGCAGTCATTGACAAATGGTAGAGCCATCGACAAGAAGGAACTCTCTGGGATCAGAGTGGACCACTTGTCTTATATGGCAGCCACTTTCCAGAGCCATGGTACTTTTCATCAGTAGCTGCCCCTAACTAACTAGAGCCGACAGTCCAGACCACTTTATCAGTTATGATACCTTTTGCCTAATTTAGCTCTTTTATCCATTTTTAAGTTTTCTTCAATACCATTTCCACTTTCTCAGCAGTCACATCCATATTTATGATGCTGTGGTTCTACTGTCCTTTACAGGGAAAAAAAGTTTATTACAAAAATTTTTACAGATCTTTTCTATTTTTTGTATATTGTACTTCCAGTTTCATCTTTCAATGCCTTTGGGATAACTTTTCCTAGTTGGGTCTCTAACCAAGTTTTCTTTAAACTTGTTTTCCTTTCATTGCTTCTTGGAATTTCATAAGGTGATATTGCTAATGAACTTCCACTATTTATCAGATTTTATAAATAAATCAGTGTTCTAAGACAATGTTGCCCTTGGTTTCCACGCTCAGGAAACTACTTTTAGGAAATGGCAGACTCATATTAAAGTGTAAGCAGTGATAAGGCCTAATATTTTGCTTCTTCCAGGGAAATATGCATTTTATCTAAATAAACAGCAATATAAAAATGGTATAAGCTTTAAGCCAAAGGAATAAATGTTTACTTGCAGGATTTTCAAGTATAAACAAGGTAAAAGAAGAGGTGTTATCTATTGTCTCTTCCTTACCTGGAATCCCTAAAGCCATAACTGGTAGATCACTGTCCACTCTGTCTATTTACTAGGACTGTGTAAGGTAGGAGAATATAGTGAAGCCTACAACTAGGAAAAAAATCATTGGTCATGTAGTGCTCTGTACTCTATCACTGGGTAAGATAGAGGCATACTGGGAAGGATAAGGTCCTGGGGGAAAAAAGGTTAGAGTATTATGATAATGGTCTGGTCATTTTCCAGCATGCTATGAAGAAGAGCTCTTTTTGACATTATTTACTTTGGGGTTATGGATTTAAAGGCATTGATTGGTGTGACCAAGAAAACCTCCAAATGTCACATAAAGTTTGAGTTTTTCTGGGTCCCTTTATTGTTCAGTGAGGCATAAAAGGCCTGCCTCTGACCACCTACAAACTTAGATGCATCCTACACATCCCTCTAAAAACAAAACAAAACAGAAACAAGCAAAAAACCCAACACCTGCCCCCCCAAAAACTTCAAGTACAGGCTTGGTGATAAGTTGTATAATTATTTTTCTGAGGACTAGTGTAGGTAAGTTGAGAAATTCATCACTTGATTTCTCACAGGAAGATGAATTTATTTTTTTGGTCATAACAACCTTTGAGTAGCATAGTTAAGTTATAGAAAAGATGCCATTTGCATTACTGGAAGTATCATATCACCAAAATTATAGTTCCTTGAATTATTCAAATATCATTTCTGTATGGTGAAGGTAATCATTTGGGGATTTTAGAAAGACCCTCTGCCTTGACTGCAAATGCCAGGGTGTAGATCCTTTGTAAGATTATTAATTAAGCCTGAATCCCTGCTGTAAAGTTCAAGACTTGTGAAATTCAATCACTGGTATCATTCACTGTCAATTAGGTATATTAATATTCCAATAAAAACAGACATTGTGATTTTCAAAAGTGATTGGACTAAAAATAAAAATGTTACTAGCACTGTAAGTATGTTTTCTAATTGTTATTTTATACTTGCAAATAATAGACTGAATTTAATCTTCTTTCAATTAAACAATCTAAAAAAGAATGTATTACGCACATATTCCATACCAGATATTGTGCTAGGCCCTAAGGATGCACAGATATACATGGAAACAGTCATTGCCCTGCAGGATCCCATAGACTGTCACAGGATACACCATGTAAACATACAAAATATATACAAAGCATAATAGGGACATGCCCCAAAATGTCATTTTTCCAGGCGGTTATACAGCAAATATGTCATATACTTTGCCAATCCAATACAGAGTACTTTGAATGCCACTTTCTAGCCATAAATAACTGAAGGCCTGGTACTCTTTGGTAAGAAATAATTTTCAGCTTGGCTTTGTAACTAGAAAGACTAGGAACAGAACACAAACTGAATTTTCATCAAAAGAATCAATACTCCCCTTCCTTGGTCTTTTTTGGTACTGCACTCTTCCCTGGCTGTTTTTAAGGAATGTAGAACTGTTGTGGGCCACCATGAGGACAGAGTGCCTTATCTCCCTACCTAGCATAATGTGTGTCCCTAATCCCCTGATGCCTGTTCCTTAAGTGAATAGATATCCACAGGTAAAATGGAACTAGTTATGCCCTCAAGTGCTTTGAAAGGTAGGGAGAGCCACAAGAGATCTCCAAAATTGGTGGCAGTGGTGCTTCTGGGCAAAAGAATAACTTGCCCGTCTCTGTATTACACCCAGAAATGAACTTGGTTAAAGAAGACTCTCAGTACCAGGATGTATTACATATCTGGTGTGGTGGGGTTGTTTTGTACCTACCACTTTAGGTCTGAACTTACTTTTTTAAGGACCCAAGAGTGTGAAGAGTACAGAGTACATCCCTTGTTTTTAAGTAAAATTTTTGTACTTCCATCTTTGCTATCCCTTATCAGTAATTATTCTTTAATTTGCATCAATTGATTAAATAATATCAGGGAGATATCAATTGATTAAATGATTTTTGAGTAACACATTAGATGGAGGGTCATGAATGACAGTACTGTAAGAAAGCTAGATGGTGTAGTGGATAGAGTTGTATTTGGAGTCAGGGAGATCAGAATTCAAACCCTATTTCAGATACCCACTAGTGGTATGACCTGGGGCATGCAAGTCACCTAACTTTCAGTTTCCTCTTTTGTAAAAGTGGGATGATAATAATACTAATCTTATGAGATTTAAAGGAGATAAGAAATGTAAAGTGCTTTAAAATGCTATGTAAGTGCTAGCTAGAGTTATCAAACCCCAATCTCTAAAGGTTACCTCTAGGATGCTGAGATGTGTTCATTGCTTTCTGGGGACCCAAATTACTACTGTTTGTGCAAGTTGAAATAGTGAGTTCAGAGGGGATTTCTACGAAGTTATGACAAATAGTAAGGCATAGTAGATATAGACTTGACTTTGAAACCAAGAAGATCTGTGTTCAAATGATGCTGGTGACACATGCTGACTATGTGACTCTGAACTAGTCACTTAACTTCTCAGTTCTGTAGGCAGCTCTCTAAAAGGATAAATTAGACAGAAGGTACTTACCTGTATTGGTAATGGGAGTTTCCCCATCTGGGAGTGCTCTATATCAATGAAATAGCAACTTTAGCCCCCATCTCTAATCATATAATACAGTAGTCAGACTAAAGAAGGTGAAAAATGAAATATCAATTAATTCTATATTGGGGTTACATAAATAATTTGTTTAATTTTTCATAATTATCTTGACTGATTTTGCAGGTTATTTAGAACTCGTATTTATTTGGTACATTTCCTTTGTCCTCTCAAGGGTAAGTTATTCTGCACTTGTTTTCTTCAAATTCTTTGCATATTTTGGTCACACTCTCTGATTAAGTAATGTCCTTTTGAGTTCTACTGCATCTTCTGAGGTGCCGGACAGTTTCCTACCTCCCATAACCCCATGAGACATCTTCCCTAATCTCTTGCATTTTGGTATCGTTCTTGAATATTCATCCACAATTGGATCCTGGTCTGACTAGCCCAAACCCTTCTCGAATCCTTCTGTGATGATACCAATCCAGTAATTTTCTACCTTTGGATAGTTTCTCATTTGTCTTGATCTTATTTATTCCTGTTATTGGTGAGTATATCATGTAGGATCAGAATAAAAAAAAAAGTTGTTCTTAAGGAGTTTCTGGACAATTCCACCATTGGGTCATCTGGCAAATTCTAACAAGGGCAAAATTTCCAGTCAAATATATGAAGCCAAGGATTGATTTCCTTCCTCTATACAGGACAGGGAGAAATATTTCTCTAGAACTAGGCCTCATTTTTCCTTTGCTTATGGAATGATAAGCAGGTATCCTTTTATTTTTTTGAGATTGCAATGCTACTGGGTTGTTTATTTTCATCAGGAATATATTTCTGATTTTCTCTGAAGTTTACTGAAACAGCATACTATACATTCCTCAGGATAATTCATATCTAGAACATGAATTTGAAAACCTTTGCACTCCCTTCTTGGCAGGCAAAAACTGCTGACTCGTACACATCTCCTTGTCAGCTGTACTTAGCTTCATATTCCAGCTTAATCATTTCATCCGAAAACAAAGATGTGAATTAGCTAGAACAGACTTAAGGTGCAAGAGGTGAAATGAGAGTTTCAATATATGTTGCCATATATAGGAACTTTAAATTATCTTTAAATAATACACAAGATGCAACATGAGACTGAGAAGAATTGGTGACAAGGAAGTTATCCATGAACAATTTTCTGAATTTTCTAATGGCAAAGAAAGAAGCAGAAACTGATGTGGTGAGGATATTTTAAGTGAAAGAGGAAAACTGCATCCATGTTTCTGTAGGCCTTAGTAAAGCAAGCTGCTTTGAGGTCATTCTAACCATAGGGCAATTCCTTCATTATCAATCTGTAATATTATTAGATCATCTGATATGTAATATTAGAAGCTAGTCTCATAAGATCACTAAAATTTACACAAAAAAAAGAAGAGGGAAGAAAAATTTAAGAAACTGTGAGTACAGAATCAGGATGTGCAAAAATCCTATACTTCAGATATGGAAGCAATCTGGAAAGGAAATGTTTTGGCTAGAGAAATAGCAAATTAGGCTTACTTACTTATTTCTGAATTCATAGTTGAGAAACAGTTCAAGCTTACAAGAAGTTTACACAATCACAATTTATTGATGTAGAAACAAAAGATATTGTGAGGTAACATATGTAATGAACCAATGTTTATAGTAAGAAGAAAAAGGAAAGATCTAATCCTAGGAGGAAGACAGTATAATGTTAATAGATACTAGTGGGAAGACAAAACTGGTACTTCACTTTGCTCAGAAAACAAATAGAAGAATGGTCTATAGATTAGAAAGGTCAAGCCAATCCAATCGTCAGTCAATAGATTGTTTTTCTAAGTGCTTATTACATGCCAAGCTGAGTCAACGTAACTTAGTTGATAGAGAGGAGACCTTAAAGCCAGGAAGGCTTGAGTTCAAAATCCACTTCTGATATACACTGGTTGTGTAACCCTGGGCAAGTCACCTATTTTCTCAATGGTATGAACAACTCTGTAAGATTGTAAATTGCAGATAAGGCACTAAATTTAACTGGTAGAAGGAATTTCCTACATCAGTGAAATTGCAGGTCCAAACCCTATCCCTATCCCCATCCCAGTGTGCCAGGCATTATTCTGGGCACTAAAGATACCAAGATAAAGTAAAAGATTCCAACCACAATGACTTTATATTCTATCAGGGAGACGATGTATACATGTATAGATATATGAAAAAACATACATGATGGTCTGGGATTGGGTAAACATTCTAATTCTAGGAGAGTCAGGAAAAGTCTCATGTAGAAGGCAGTAGTTGAAATGAGTCTGGGAGGAGATTAGGTATTTTAAGAGACTGAAATGAGAATTCAGTGCCTTCCTGACAAGGAAGATAGCCAGTACTGTCCAATGTATATATCTGAGAAATGGAGCATTGTATATGAAAAGCAGTTAGAAGACCTGGTCCATAAAGTGTAAAAAAGGTATAAAGTATAATAAAGTTGGAAAGATAGGTTGTAGTCACATTGTGAAAGACTTGAAATGAAAAGTAGAGGAGTTTATATTTGTTCCTAGAGATAGTTAATAGTGAAGCACTGAAAACTTATTAACTGTGTATGGAGAAATAATGTGGTTGGATCTATGCTTTAGGAAAGTCACTTTGGAGATTGTGTGGAAGAAAATGGATTAAATTGGGAAGAGATTCAAGTCAGGGAGGTTATTTAGGAAACTATTGCAATACATGTTGGTAGTGTGGGTGGAAACAAGGGGAAGGTGAGAGAGACATTGTGAAATGTCAAAATTTAGGAAGTGATTTAGTTATAGGAGCAAGAGTAGAAGTTTGAGGATATCACCAAGGTTTTGAACCTTAGTGACTTCCCCAAGAGAAATAGCTAAGATTAGGAGATAGATAAGCTTTGGGAGAAAGATAATGAGTTTTGTTTTGAGTTAGAGACAACTCCAGTATATCCCATTCAAAATGTGAGCAAATATGTCATATACTTTGCCAATCCAATACAGAGTACTTTGAATGCCACTTTCTAGCCATAAATAACTGAAGGCCTGGTACTCTTTGGTAAGAAATAATTTTCAGCTTGGCTTTGTAACTAGAAAGACTAGGAACAGAACACAAACTGAATTTTCGTCAAAAGAATCAATACTCCCCTTCCTTGGTCTTTTTTGGTACTGCACTCTTCCCTGGCTGTTTTTAAGGAATGTAGAACTGTTGTGGGCCACCATGAGGACAGAGTGCCTTATCTCCCTACCTAGCATAATGTGTGTCCCTAATCCCCTGATGCCTGTTCCTTAAGTGAATAGATATCCACAGGTAAAATGGAACTAGTTATGCCCTCAAGTGCTTTGAAAGGTAGGGAGAGTCACAAGAGATCTCCAAAATTGGTGGCAGTGGTGCTTCTGGGCAAAAGAATAACTTGCCCGTTCTCTGTATCACACCCAGAAATGAACTTGGTTAAAGAAGACTCTCAGTACCAGGATGTATTACATATCTGGTGTGGTGGGGTTGTTTTGTACCCACCACTTTAGGTCTGAACTTACTTTTTTAAGGACCCAAGAGTGTGAAGAGTACAGAGTACATCCCTTGTTTTTAAGTAAAGTTTTTGTACTTCCATCTTTGCTATCCCTTATCAGTAATTATTCTTTAATTTGCATCAATTGATTAAATAATATCAGGGAGATATCAATTGATTAAATGATTTTTGAGTAACACATTAGATGGAGGGTCATGAATGACAGTACTGTAAGAAAGCTAGATGGTGTAGTGGATAGAGTTGTATTTGGAGTCAGGGAGATCAGAATTCAAACCCTATTTCAAATACCCACTAGTGGTATGACCTGGGGCATGCAAGTCACCTAACTTTCAGTTTCCTCTTTTGTAAAATTGGGATGATAATAATACTAATCTTATGAGATTTAAAGGAGATAAGAAATGTAAAGTGCTTTAAAATGCTATGTAATGTGCTAGCTAGAGTTATCAAACCGCAATCTCTAAAGGTTACCTCTAGGATGCTGAGATGTGTTCATTGCTTTCTGGGGACCCAAATTACTACTGTTTGTGCAAGTTGAAATAGTGAGTTCAGAGGGGATTTCTACGAAGTTATGACAAATAGTAAGGCATAGTAGATATAGACTTGACTTTGAAACCAAGAAGATCTGTGTTCAAATGATGCTGGTGACACATGCTGACTATGTGACTCTGAACTAGTCACTTAACTTCTCAGTTCTGTAGGCAGCTCTCTAAAAGGATAAATTAGACAGAAGGTACTTACCTGTATTGGTAATGGGAGTTTCCCCATCTGGGAGTGCTCTATATCAATGAAATAGCAACTCTAGCCCCCATCTCTAATCATATAATACAGTAGTCAGACTAAAGAAGGTGAAAAATGAAATATCAATTAATTCTATATTGGGGTTACATAAATAATTTGTTTAATTTTTCATAATTATCTTGACTGATTTTGCAGGTTATTTAGAACTCGTATTTATTTGGTACATTTCCTTTGTCCTCTCAAGGGTAAGTTATTCTGCACTTGTTTTCTTCAAATTCTTTGCATATTTTGGTCACACTCTCTGATTAAGTAATGTCCTTTTGAGTTCCACTGCATCTTCTGAGGTGCCGGACAGTTTCCTACCTCCCATAACCCCATGAGACATCTTCCCTAATCTCTTGTATTTTGGTATCGTTCATGAATATTCATCCACAATTGGATCCTGGTCTGACTAGCCCAAACCCTTCTCGAATCCTTCTGTGATGATACCAATCCAGTAATTTTCTACCTTTGGATAGTTTCTCATTTGTCTTGATCTTATTTATTCCTGTTATTGGTGAGTATATCATGTAGGATCAGAATAAAAAAAAAAAACTTGTTCTTAAGGAGTTTCTGGACAATTCCACCATTGGGTCATCTGGCAAATTCTAACAAGGGCAAAATTTCCAGTCAAATATATAAAGCCAAGGATTGATTTCCTTCCTCTATACAGGACAGGGAGAAATATTTCTCTAGAACTACGCCTCATTTTTCCTTTGCTTATGGAATGATAAGCAGGTATCCTTTTATTTTTTTGAGATTGCAATGCTACTGGGTTGTTTATTTTCATCAGGAATATATTTCTGATTTTCTCTGAAGTTTACTGAAACAGCATACTATACATTCCTCAGGATAATTCATATCTAGAACATGAATTTGAAAACCTTTGCACTCCCTTCTTGGCAGGCAAAAACTGCTGACTCGTACACATCTCCTTGTCAGCTGTACTTAGCTTCATATTCCAGCTTAATCATTTTCATCCAAAAACAAAGATGTGAATTAGCTAGAACAGACTTAAGGTGCAAGAGGTGAAATGAGAGTTTCAATATATGTTGCCATATATAGGAACTTTAAATTATCTTTAAATAATACACAAGATGCAACATGAGACTGAGAAGAATTGGTGACAAGGAAGTTATCCATGAACAATTTTCTGAATTTTCTAATGGCAAAGAAAGAAGCAGAAACTGATGTGGTGAGGATATTTTAAGTGAAAGAGGAAAACTGCATCCATGTTTCTGTAGGCCTTAGTAAAGCAAGCTGCTTTGAGGTCATTCTAACCATAGGGCAATTCCTTCATTATCAATCTGTAATATTATTAGATCATCTGATATGTAATATTAGAAGCTAGTCTCATAAGATCACTAAAATTTACACAAAAAAAAGAAGAGGGAAGAAAAATTTAAGAAACTGTGAGTACAGAATCAGATGTGCAAAAATCCTATACTTCAGATATGGAAGCAATCTGGAAAGGAAATGTTTTGGCTAGAGAAATAGCAAATTAGGCTTACTTACTTATTTCTGAATTCATAGTTGAGAAACAGTTCAAGCTTACAAGAAGTTTACACAATCACAATTTATTGATGTAGAAACAAAAGATATTGTGAGGTAACATATGTAATGAACCAATGTTTATAGTAAGAAGAAAAAGGAAAGATCTAATCCTAGGAGGAAGACAGTATAATGTTAATAGATACTAGTGGGAAGACAAAACTGGTACTTCACTTTGCTCAGAAAACAAATAGAAGAATGGTCTATAGATTAGAAGGTCAAGCCAATCCAATCGTCAGTCAATAGATTGTTTTTCTAAGTGCTTATTACATGCCAAGCTGAGTCAACGTAACTTAGTTGATAGAGAGGAGACCTTAAAGCCAGGAAGGCTTGAGTTCAAAATCCACTTCTGATATACACTGGTTGTGTAACCCTGGGCAAGTCACCTATTTTCTCAATGGTATGAACAACTCTGTAAGATTGTAAATTGCAGATAAGGCACTAAATTTAACTGGTAGAAGGAATTTCCTACATCAGTGAAATTGCAGGTCCAAACCCTATCCCTATCCCCATCCCAGTGTGCCAGGCATTATTCTGGGCACTAAAGATACCAAGATAAAGTAAAAGATTCCAACCATAATGACTTTATATTCTATCAGGGAGACGATGTATACATGTATAGATATATGAAAAAAACATACATGATGGTCTGGGATTGGGTAAACATTCTAATTCTAGGAGAGTCAGGAAAAGTCTCATGTAGAAGGCAGTAGTTGAAATGAGTCTGGGAGGAGATTAGGTATTTTAAGAGAATGAAATGAGAATTCAGTGCCTTCCTGACAAGGAAGATAGCCAGTACTGTCCAATGTATATATCTGAGAAATGGAGCATTGTATATGAAAAGCAGTTAGAAGACCTGGTCCATAAAGTGTAAAAAAGGTATAAAGTATAATAAAGTTGGAAAGATAGGTTGTAGTCACATTGTGAAAGACTTGAAATGAAAAGTAGAGGAGTTTATATTTGTTCCTAGAGATAGTTAATAGTGAAGCACTGAAAACTTATTAACTGTGTATGGAGAAATAATGTGGTTGGATCTATGCTTTAGGAAAGTCACTTTGGAGATTGTGTGGAAGAAAATGGATTAAATTGGGAAGAGATTCAAGTCAGGGAGGTTATTTAGGAAACTATTGCAATACATGTTGGTAGTGTGGGTGGAAACAAGGGGAAGGTGAGAGAGACATTGTGAAATGTCAAAATTTAGGAAGTGATTTAGTTATAGGAGCAAGAGTAGAAGTTTGAGGATATCACCAAGGTTTTGAACCTTAGTGACTTCCCCAAGAGAAATAGCTAAGATTAGGAGATAGATAAGCTTTGGGAGAAAGATAATGAGTTTTGTTTTGAGTTAGAGACAACTCCAGTATATCCCATTCAAAATGTCTACTAGGCAATTGAGGATGTGGAATTGGAACTCAGAAGTTTGACTAGAAATGAATGTCTCTCTCTCTCCATATATTATATATATATATATATATATATATATATATATATATATATATATATATATATATATAATCTCTAAATGTATGTATATATATATAAAACATATATATACATACATTTAGAGATTATAATAAAATCTGTGTGATTTTCTAAGTTCATCAAGAGAAAAGAAAATGAAGGGAGATTTGAAGGTATGTCCACAGTTAGAGGAAATGCCATGGATGATTTTCTAGCAAAGAAAACTGAGAAGGAATGGTCAGATATGTCAGAGGAGAGTCAAAAAATCAAACATTGTATATTGGGGGAGAGGGCTTAAACTCCAAGATAAGTGAAAAAATGATCATAAATAAATATGCTACATACTTTAAAAGAGTTCAAGGTACAAATGAATAATATAATAGCAAGTGCTGAAGAAATTTCCAAATTATTGTCAATAATCTTTGAGAAATCAAAGAAAATGGTAGAGGGTTAGAAGATTGCAGATGGTTACATGTCCAATTTTTCAGTGATATAAACCGCTGACTGATAAACTTATCATGCATCTTCAGTAAAATTCTAGGGCAGGTTATTAAACAATTTGGTTGATATAATTTTAGACCTGGACTGGCCCTTTGAGATGATCTAATCTAGCACTTCAATTTTACAGAGACTCAGAAGTTATAATTAACTTGATTAATATTTGAGATCTTCACCCCATTCATTAAAGGACATTCACTCAGGTAAAATTTGCACAGAAATTGGTATCAAAGTTAAAATGGAATCTAGATTTCCTAACATTTCTCCCTTTCTTCAGTAATTTCTCAGTGCTTCCAAAGAACACCTTCAAAATTGACTGCCTATGAATTGGTGACATTCTGCATTCATTATATAAAGGAAAAACACTATACTAGGAGTCAGGACAGTAGAACCAGTTTTAAATTTTCCTCATACAGTACCAGTGGAGAGGGGCAAATTTCTAGCTCACATTCCTGTCAATGTTATGCTTCATTCAACAGCTGCTGGGGCACAAATCTTCTCCGAATGTCTCTCTTACCATCTTCACATCCAGTCTAGTTATTCTATCTATCTCTATCCTTCTACTTTTGACCCTCTGGAATTCTCACTCTATTGCTAAGAAACTCTTTTATCTGAAATATCTTTACTTCATATTCTTTCCATATTCTCCCACTAAGATAACTGATACTTCCTGAAGAAATACATCTCTACAGAAAACTAAGTAGGACAAGGCAATTGAGTCTTTTTGTCAGGGTGCTAACATACAGGGAGAGTTTGTTTCTTCCCTTGTATAGTTCAAGGACCCCAGTCTATGGGCCTCATGTCTCACACAACATAACTCCTCATATATACCCAGCATTGCCCACAGGACTCATTGTCATTGAGGGCCTACCTTCTCTTCTAACCTTTCCAGAAGTGTAGACCAGCTCTCTGGGAGGCATGCTGGTCTGTCCTAAAGTAATTATACTATGTTTTATTATTGTATCATAGGCATGTAAGAAACTATATCAATTGTTCTATTGATATTTCTCCTAATTTCCAAGCATGTTGCTCTGGCCAGAGGGCATTGCTAGCTGTTGCTGTGTGTATAATCTCATCCGGGCAATGCCCTGCTCACCTTTAGTTGTCTCTTGGCGACCTGTGGGTGAGATGATCTCTGTTGAGCACTTCCTAATTAGTCTCAAATGAGCTTGTAGAGATTTGGTATGTAGTCTCCTCTGCCTACTGTTCCTCCTTGTTAAATTCTGGATTTCATCTTTTTAGAAACATTTGTTGGTGTTCTCAGTTCTAACCTACTATAAGAAGAGGTTCGGAAACTTCTCTGTGACAGGAGTAGCTTGATAGCTTTTTCTACATAGTTGCCATGTCAAGCTAACAAAAGGCAGGAAGGCTAAGATTAAATATTTAACTTTTTTTTTTTTAACTTTTATATCTGGGGTAGAAGACTCTTCTTTCTCAAACAACTATATGATAACACTAGAAATTCTTAATGTATCTTTCTGATTTAGTTTGCAAATTAACTTGAGCCAAACATAAGTTAAGCTAAGGCAGCAAGGTTATCATTCTCCAGCCATCTAGCTAGCATTCCTATGTTTTTTATGCATTATCAGCCAGCAACATAACCCATCTGGTGCGCACAATAAAACTAGCTACTTTTCTTTAGATGTAAACCTTAAAATACTATATAAATGCCAATTTTTAAATTTTTATCATTAATATTATTATTCAATGAGTAGAATAAGTAATTGAGAAAAAGGAAAACATTTCCAATTTTCTCCAAAAAAGGAGAATGTCTGTCACATGATGTTAGTAGTAAGAGGACATACAAAGTTACTGAGAAATCAGAGTATGTCAGTGAGCCAAGTCCTGGGGTTTGCTACTGGAGAAAGAATGGGAGTAAAACCATGGTACTATAAACCTTGACAAATTGTAGGCTGGCCAGTGGAGGCCAGCTAAACACAGAAGAAACAATTTAAGGATATAGGGCCCAAGAAATCAGTGAAAGCAGAATGCAAGCTTTTTGAGGTCAGGGACTGTTTTAACTTCCTTCACCCCACCAGGTAGTATCATATAATTTTGGATTTCTCATATGGGAAGATGGGAAAGGAGGATCTTCAAATCAGAAGCATGAATCTGACTACCATGTGGTAATCAGAGCTGATACTTAAATAAGCAAGCTTGATTGTGGCCTCTTCTTTTCCTACTTTGTGTTTACCCTCTTGAGATAAAACAGCAACAACAGATATGGAGCTTGAGTTGGGGCATATTCATGTGTAGAGCTAATAGGAGTTCCTGTGGCCAATGAGAGAAGCTGACTGGAGGAAGGGGAAGTTCCTGTATCAGAGAAGAGGATTACCACCAAGGAAGGTGCCCAAGCCCTGGTTTGACTGGCCACTAGACAAGAACTTTGGGAATGGACAGTGCAGAGTCAAGGTGAAGTGTAACAATACCTTTTCAGTAATCTTGAAAACTTGTTTACGTTCCAATGAGACTTGTCTCAGCCTCCTACCATGACACAGAAATATCAGCACAACGGTTGTTATTTTGTCTGTCAATGCACACTTGTCAGTGTTTCATGTTTAGCATTTCTTGTGTATGGATGCAACAAGTAACTGTTGTACACTGATTACTATTGTACATCGGAGACCTTTCTACTCTCTCATTTTGAGGAGACCCTAGTCATAAGCTTGTGGGGGAAACTTTATTATCTATTACTATTTTTGGAATCTAGTTTTACATGATTAAAAATTTTCCTGCAGGGGTGGAGAACCTGTGGCTTCAAGGCCATATGTAGTCCTCTAGATCCTCAAGTGTGACCCTTTGATGCAATCCAAATTTCACAGAACAAATCCCCTTATTGAAAGGATTTGTCCTGTAAATCTTGGACTCAGTCAAAAGGTCACACTCAAGGACCTAGAAAGCTACATGTGGCTTTAAGACCATAGGTTCCCCAGCTCTGGCTCCAACCTGAAACTGTAGTCGTACTGATCTCAGAGACCCTCCAGAGAAGCAGACTATACGAAATGCTTAGGTCCCATCAACGTCTTGTCTTGAATCTACTCATCTACATTGTGGGTCCACGAAGGGAATAGGGGGAGCTTGTATTTCAGGGTCTCCAATAGCTTGTGTTTTGGCTTAGCCCAAATTTTATTAACTGTTTCTACTTAGCTGCTAATATACATCTCAAGCAACACCACTGGGAAAATGCAATTTTCTGGAAACTTACTTCTATGATCAGGCCACCCAGCTACTTGTCCATATGCTCTAGTTTGAACACTAAAATAAACCTCAAAAGACTTGAAGAGAAAGAGAGAGAGCTACCTCCTTTTCTAGCTCTCTTCTCTACTGAACCAACTTAATAAAATTCTTTATCATTTGGTTTTTTTTTTTTTTAGTTTTTGACAGACAAGCCAAACTCAAAATTTTAGCAGTTCCTGGAGAACCTGTGTGGAGATGTAACAAGCTAGACAGTTTGATAAAAGGGAATCTCATCCCTTTCACTGCAACCCAGACTTCTCTAGGGCAGTATCCAGTCTAGACTATATCTATGGCAGAGGGGTCCTCCGGTGAAAAGGTACCTTAGCCCTTTAAGCCTAATAGTTATGTATTCTAGGCTTCATTTTTTTTTATCCCTTTTCCTCTCTAAGCTTCTCCTTCACACTTTCACTTATCATAGCTTTCTCTTCTCTCCAACTCATTTCAAAACCTACTCAGAGGGAAGGATCTAGTGCCATTTCTTCCTTACTGTCAATTTTTGCTACTATGTCTCTTCTTGAAATGCTATCTGCATTATTTGCCTTATCCCAAACTGTAGAATGAACATTTCCCCCCTTATTACACCAGTTTAAGCATTATTGAGTAAGTAGAAAACATTTATAGGCTTTAAGATCTTTCTTGATCCCTGAATAAGTAGGCAACTACTTGTGCCTACTTTATCAACTGTTTAAAGGCTTAGGGACAAGGAAATATCCATAAATCATATTAAGTTAATTCTTTCTATGATAGCAGCCCACTAAACAGGAGTTTCTAGGACTTGAAGACCACATATCATTCTTCCATCACTATCCTGAGAAAAAAATAAAAGTGAAGGTTTCATCCATGTCTGTATATTTTCTGGGAGAATGGACCATACTCTCTGTCACTGGTTTTCATCTTCTGAGGGAAGAGAGAGAGAGAGAGAGAGAGAGAGAGAGAGAGAGAGAGAGAGAGAGAGAGAGAGAGAGAGAGAGAGAGAGAGAGAGAGAGAGAGAGGAGAGGAGAACATTTACTCAAACATAGTTCGGTGACATTTACTAAAGTAACTTGTTTTGGTCTGAATCCCATAGTTCTCTTTCCAATCAAGTATACCAAGGGTGTCAGTTTTGAGTTTATTCACTACCAGATGTGGTCTGTGATCAAAGGTTGGCAATGAGTGAATCCCAGGCACTCAGTTGAAGGCAGGGATGACCATTGATCTCAATGGGGCACTCTATTGCCTAAAGTGAGAAGTGGCAGATTAGATAGACAATTGAACTTGGAGATAAAACTTGGGGTTTTCATTCTACTTTTGATACTTCCTAGTTATGTGACTTAGGGGCAAACCATTCTATCTGCCTGAGCCTCAGTTCTTTCATCTATAAAACTGGCATAATAACACGTGCATAGGAACTTATGGGAGTTGTTGTGAAGCTTAAATTAGATCACTTTAAAGCTCTGTGTAAATGTCAGGAATTATTGGTTGATAGACTTTTTCACTGTTCAACTGGTTGTAGGGGCATCCCATAACAACAGCTATAACTGGTTGAAACATCATGGAAAAGATGTTTTGGCCTTCTCCATAACCTGGGTGGGTGTACTGTGATTTCTCATAATAAGGCTCCGAAAGCTATTTTGAACTGAAATACCTGACTTGAAAAGGGCTTCCTATGAGTAACGCAAGATAGGAAATGCAAAGCAGGGTTGACCTACAGAGGGGATAAACGTCAAAATTATTTTGGGGAAGAAATTAAGATTCTCCTCACAGGCACTGAGCTTTCTTCTCTAATCACAATGCCGGCACTATCAGGGACAGGAGAATCTTTGTATTATTTCCAAGTTTCCTCCATTGTCAGTCATTGTGACAAAGTGCTGGACCATCTGACACGATGATGAATCACTTCAGACATTGAGTTTTCACATGCCTGTCGAGTGCTCTCCACAGACTCTGTCACCTGAAAATGCCACAGGATGAAAATACAATGGATATGATGGCAATGTTTCTAAACAAAACTTGAATTTGGTAAAAAAAAAAAAAAAAAAAAACCACAAACAAATGAACAAACAAAAACCAAACAGGAAGCTTTTCCTTCAAAGAGTAAGATTCATGTTCTCCATTTACTATGCAATTTTTGACAATTTTTTTCCTGATGAAATTGATCTAAATATCCATTACACATGGTAAATCCTCATTTACCAAATACATCCCAGACTTCTTTTGAGCTGAAATGAGATAATAGATGGGAAAGCACTTAAAGGTGTTCATTCAAGGCTCCTTTTAAAACATAAAAGGTCTTGTTCTTATTATTCTGATTAATTTATTTGGCATGCTTCACTTAGTTGGTTTTTTTTTTTTAATTCAGGATGTCTCTTCCCTGCCTTGGAAGGTTCTGTAGGAGTGTAAAATTATAGATGTATTACTGGGAAAGACCTTTGAAGTCATATAGCCCAACCGATTCATTTTATAGATGAGAAACTGAGACCTTGAGAGGTTAAATGATTTGTCCACAGTGATTATTTGAGTAAGGAACTCATCCCCTCCCTGCCCCCCCTCCCCACAGATTATAAACCACTATCCTGGATAGGGTCTTTGGTTTGAGGTTCCTAGAAGTACCAGGGTCCATGCGTCCATGTCCAGGGTCACATATATAAGGTCAGATTGGAAGCCAGTACTTGCCAACGTCAGCCAGGTTGCCTTGATCTCCTTTTACTCCTTTGAAAATTACCGGGAACTAGAATTCTTTTCGTTAGTGGTCATTCTGATCAGATTAGATCTTACGTGTCTAATACATTCTGACTTGATGACCTGCTGATAAAGAGTCATATGAATGTACTTTAAATATCTGCCTTAATTTCCTGTTGGTCAGCCCAGAGATAGCTGGCATCTCCCAGGCATTTTCTGGGCCAAAATGTTGTGGTCTTCCAATTATTATTCAGAGGCAGCTTTCTGAGTTATTTCTGCTCCTACACAATATTCATGATAAAAATTTGATACCTTAGCAGTTTCAAGGTTATCAAGTGATTGAAAATCCTCCTGCTTCCTTCAAGGTGTAACATATAAAACTGTGCTGTCATCCATTAGAGTAGGATAATAGTTTTTCTTAATGCCTTTCATGAACTGCTGATTTAGAAGTGCAAGCCGAACTTCTGAAGGGGCTTATCAGTCTCGGGTTTTGTAGGCATTGCTTAACTGGCATCCTCCCCTCCATGCCCTCTCTTTGCCTCTCCAGGATACTTAGGCAAACCAAGTTTCATTTTTCTCCTTGATCTGGCTACAGAGATGTAGGATGAAGTCATTAAAGTACATTTGCAAGAAGAAACAAAGAAGCTCTTGTTTATCTGTGGTGCTGAAGGGCTAGTGCAGATCAGTGATGAATCTTCAGAGGAGGAATTGGATATTGCAGATCATGGAGATTAAGTTGGAAACGAGGCCAATGATGGAGGAGACTTTGCTAAAGTAAAAATACATAAAAGTCAAGTGAATTCATAATGAAGCTTGGACGAAAAAAAAACTGCAATCATTTTTCACACATCCCCCTTTTAAAGCTCCAGCCACACATTGAATTTTGGTTTCAAGTGCAATTTGGGGGTCTGTGGTTGGAGAAGAGGGTTGCTTGATTGAGTTTAGAGGGTGGCATCTGTTTAAGTAGCAGATGTCTATGCCACTGAGGTGCTATGTTCTCACTTTTTATATATGGGGAAATTGCTTCTGAAAGAGTTTTATTGTCTTTATGCAAATAGAAATACCATATTCTTCTCCTTAAAGAGTCCTCTATCTGACATAGATTCTAAACAACCATTAAGAACTTTAGCCCTGTCAAGCATTTTTGGTATTTTGGACAATACAAATGTTCCTTATGCACTGTCACTTGTGCATGAAATTGAGGTTTCAAAATAAAAACAGACGTGACTTGATTGAGTAAGGTCCCTCTGGATTTTGAAGCAAATTGGGCAGAGTAGAACTAGGTACTGACCCCTTTCACACATGAATTTCATGGCATGACTTTAGCGAGAGTACATGAGCCACTGAAATTCAAAGCAGGTTGAAAAGGCATGGGAGAGCCACCTACTGTGTCCATGTGTAGTAATAGAGGTATGCATTATTTGTGTAATAATTTCATATCATTTTTTTTAAGGAGGAAAGGGTTTGAAAATATTTATTTTCTCATTTTGCTTTTTCTTATGCAGATAGTACATGTGAGCCATGTCAGGAGCAGCCTATAATCTCTCTAGCCCAGTTGCTGAGAATGACATCTTAAGCCAAGACCTGGCTTTGATCCAGGTCTCCTTTGGATTTCAGGTTTTGCCTCCTGTAGGTCCTGCTGGCTTAGTTTGAGTCATTGTCCTTTCAACTGGGCATCTCATATCTGTTTTCATGGGTTGGGAAGCTAATGTTTGCCTCTGTCCTTTGTCTTCTTGGACCAGATACCTGAGTCCACCTCTAATTCCCCCTGGCTGGGCCAGACCTTCTTCTCCTCCTCCCTGTAACTTCAGGCTAGTGAACCCTACTATTCCTCACAGGTCTAATGTCTAGCTGGACAATAGTTTCAGTAAACCAGACTCTGCTGCCTCCCACTGACTTCTCTCATGGATGCAATCTTAATTAGCGCCATCTACCTCAAACTTTGGATAAGGAATTTAAAGAGCTCTTTCATACTGCTTAGATCAATTCTGTGTGTTCCCAAGGCAACCCAAAAGGATACTATTCATTTTACAAAGGAGAAAATTGAGGCCATACATATGTTCGACGCTTTGGGTCCTGTACAGATTTCAACTGATAGATCAGCAGTCACTATTGTGAATTTCTTTTTCTTGAGCAAGGCATTGTGCTAGGATGTGAGTACAAAGGAGTGTAAGACTGATCTTAAGGTACAATGTAGGTAAGGAGACAAAGCATTCATACATGAGAAAATAGCAGACTGCAACCTCATCTAAGGGCATCTAGGTGGCATGGTGGATAGAGTTCTGAGACTGGACTGAGGAAGAATTATCTTTCTGAGTTCAAATCCGGCCTCAGACACTTACTGTGTGCAAGTGACTTACTCCTGTTTGCCTTAGTTTCTGCATCAGTAAAATGAACTGGAGAAAGAAATGGCAAACTACTCCAGTATCTTTACCAAGAAAACCCCAAATAGGATTACAAAAAGTGGAGTGGACATAAATGACGGAACAATAACAACAAATAAATGGTAACTATAAAAAATTAAGGGAAAAAGCTTAGGAAGTTTTGTAGGAGTGGATATAGAATGGAAAAAGCAGAAAAAAGACTCTACCTGGGAAATACTATTAATGATAGCAACAACGAAGCAATAATATACCCAGGTCCCAAACAGTGAAGTGATTGTATGCATTTGGATTTATATTATTCAGAATTAAAATTATGTAAAATATGGTAATTAATGGAAATATGCAGCTTGAATTCGAATGATGCAATCACTCCCTGGGATTCACTATTTTTACTAAGTGGGACCTGCAGTAATTGGGATTATTTAATGGAAATTAGAGAAAATATGGTCCAGAAAGATTGGGGCTTGTATTTAGGAAGAGTTGTCTTCAAATCAGATATCTGAACTGTATGACCCTGGAAAAACCATTTAAACTCTATGTACTTGAGTGAGCTCTCTAGGATTTATCTGCTAATATATTTGATGGTGGAGTATGTTCCCACATGAAATCAACGTTCCTTTCCATATCTATTTAAATTGGAAAATTTGCCCATATCTACTTATTATTTAGTGTCTGATAGAAGAACTATATGATCAAGAGGTAAGAAGGACAATAGGATTGAGATGATTTTCAGCTACCTTATACGAAGTCTGTGCTACAAGGTTGTCTACAAACATATTGCAGAAGCTAAGCCCTGAAGAAGAGAAGGGACATTTCTTTTTTTTGGAGAGATTAACTATCCTGGCTCCTGGGTGAGTCTATGTGGCAGAGGCAACTGAAGTGTATGAACAGAAAGGATCATCTTCAATAGGAGGAAATCTCCAATCTGATCCTTTCATTCTAAAGGTATGAGCAGTGGAATAATAAAGAATGTTGATATATCAAGTTAAAGTTTTCTAAGTACTTTATTTCTATCACCTCTTTTGAATCTCCTGAAAGTCCAATGAGTTTGGTACTATAGATATTATTATCTCCATTTTACAAAGAAGGAAACTGAGGTTTAGAAAAGTTAGTAGACTTGTTCATGGTCGCAAAGCTAGAAAATGTCAAAGATGAAATTAAAATCTAAGACCTCTTAATTCCAAGTACAACAACTAATTTAAGATACTCACTGTTTGTCATTGTATGGAAGAGCAATAATCTCTGACTAGATCAGAAATCTGAAGTTTCTTCTACTAATGTATAGAGCTAGAGTTCCTAACCTGGGCCCCATGAACTTTTAAATCATAATTTTGATAACTATGTTTTTGTATAATTATATATAGAATTATATTTCTTTTGTAATAATTTCTACTTGTATTAAATGCATTTAAAATAGTATTTCTGATAATATTCATAAGCTTCCCTAGATTGTCAAAAGTGTTCATGCAACAAAAACGGTTAAGAACTCTAGGTCTGGAGTATCTTGGGAGAACTCCTTTGATGACCTGGATACCTAAGAGAAAGTATTAGACAGAAGAAAACTCCAACAGAGGATAGTGTATTAGTACCCTCCACCTGCACATGCCTGATTTTTTAAGCTGGATGTCACCCCTTGTCCATGACAGTGCCGAAAGGCACAGGTATTATGTTTCTAATGATGGAAAAAATGTGACACTAGATGGGGAAAAGCACTTTATGCTTTGCCTAAGAAAACCATGCTAGTAGAGGATAATATGAATGATGTAATATTTATTTGATGAGAGTGATTAACATGTAATCCCAGTATGAAATGTTTCTCATTTGTAAAGTAAAAATAATAATTTTTGACTACCTACTTCAGAGATGAAAAAAGCATCTTATAAACTGTGAAATGCTACATAAATACAAGATATTATTGCTATTTAGGTACTATAAATAGCATTGGGAGATATTCACAGCGGGTCATAGAATGAATAGAAAAATGAAGGAATATAAGTTGTTGAATATATGTTTGTTGATTTTGCTTTCTTTTCATTAGACTTCCTTCTGAAGCAGTATTACTGAAGCCTCTGGAAGGAGAAAGTTGATTCAACCTTTGTAGCATCAATGCAATATTCACAGCACCTATGGCAGCCATAAATATCCCAGCACAATTCTGAATTACGAAATACAACAGACTCTCCACATGGAAGACAGAACCAAAACAATTATTCAGACAGCAGAAAGCCAAATCCATCATAGCAACAAAAATCTATACACAATACTAATACAGAGGGCAACACCATCCCCAAGCCTTCTCCCTGCTAGGCTTCCTACAAATCAGCTCCATTAAACAAAGTCATAAAAAAGCTCTTTCACTCCCACTAGCCAGCCTCCTGCATCCTTTCTAGTTCTGTCTGCTCTCATGATTAACTTCAATTCCAGCTTTGCGCTTGCTCTGCCTCTTCCTGTTCTACCTTTCAGCAAACTTCTTCTACGACACAGGCTCTATGTGACTCAGACTCATGTGACTTAGGTGTCTATGTGACCTAGGCAGGTCACATGGGCCTATTAATGGATGCGAAAGATCTCCCCATTAAGAAGCAAAATTATATTAACAATAAGCAAAAATACATTATCAATACATTTGGTCCCAAGATCTTTCTTATCCATTACATAGGTCAGTTGGGCAACTGGTATCAATGGAATGCTGACAACAATATACCAGGGATCACACAGAATAAGCACATAAAAAAATATCTTACGGTGGGGCTTGAGCACATGCACCCCATTATTCCCCCATCGAACAAATGGTACCCAAAATCTTGGGGTAAGGAGTGAAGGTCTCTTCTCCCATAGCTACTTCCTGCTGAGATTGGACATAGAGCTGTCCCTGACCCAAGAGGTCCCATTTGAGGGGTCAGTTTTTTAGCTGGCATCCAGAGCTTGGGTGATAGCAGGTCTCGGGGTGATGCATCACTGTCATGGACAAGGGGTGACATCCAGCTTAAAAAATCAGGCATGTGCAGGTGGAGGGTACTAAGCCTGCAGCAAATAAATCTGACCAAGATAAACAGACAAAAAGCCAAAAAGAAACAAGGAGACAAAAACCAGAAGCACGGTAGATATAGGGTCAGACATGCTTCTGGCTCATATCTATCATAGCCTCATTCACTATTGTTTACTGTTTTTGGTCTTGCAGGCCTGGGGTCCTCATTCTGGCTAGAGGTATACTTTCTTTAATCTGAACTGGGACCCCTGGCCAACATTGTAGCAAGATTTAACTCTGTTTCTGGGCAGAGGTGCAAGCCTAGACAAGTGTATTATTTCACCAAAGTAATCCAGGCCCTTTGTTCCTGAACATTTCTGGTGAAAAAGTATTGATGAGGCAGTAAATCATCAGTGCAAAAGGAGTACTCAGACCACAAGTGTCACTGGATTTGAGAAGAGAATTAATTTAGATCTTCCTGGTTAGGGAAAGTTTCATAGATTAGAGGACCTTTGTTTTTGTTAAAAACAGTATTAAACTTGTTTCTCCTTGTGCACCTTCTCTTTCCATGACACATTCTGGGGCTCCAGCTCACCTCTCCTGTGCCCCCTCTTTTGACATCGCTCTTTTGCCCCCACTTCTCCCACGTTCCATCCCCACAGCATGTGGGGAGGTTAAGGTTGCAAAACCCACCGGAGCCATGGAGGATGAGATCATTCGCATCGCCAAGAAGATGGATAAGATGGTGCAGAAGAAGAACGCGGCTGGGGCGTTGGATTTACTAAAGGAACTTAAGAATATTCCCATGACTGGAGTTATTGCAGTCCACAAGAACTGGAATATCAGTAAACGTGATAGGCAAGCAGAGCACAGGTGAAGAAGTTACATCCTTGGCCAAGTCTCTCATCAAATCCTGGAAGACGTTGCTAGATGGACCTTCTACTGATAAAGACTGATGAAAAGAAAAAGAACCTGCTATTTCCTCCCAAAACAGCCCAGAAGCAAAAGAAGAAAGTAGATCCAGTGGCAAGGCAAGCAACAGAAAGGAAGAGGCAAATGCTTCTGCTTGCTTCATTCCATCTTTTCCCCAGGCACCAAGCCCCTCAGATTCAGTTCGAATGAAGTGCCCAGAGATGCTTGCTGCAGCCCTCAGAACAAGAGATGACTACATCGCTATTGGGGCTGATGAAGAAGAGCTGGGATCTCAGACTGACGAAGCTATTTATCAGGAGTTACTGAACACGAACATGAAATATAAAAATAGGGTACAAAGTAGACTAGCAAATCTCAAGGATGCAAAGAACCCAAATTTAAGGAAAAATGTACTGTGGGGGAACATGCCTCCATATTTGCTTGCTAGGATGACGGCAGAGGAAATGGCTAGTGATGAACTTAAGGAGATGCGCAAAAACCTGACCAAAGAAGCAAATAGAGAACATCAAATGGCTAAGACAGGTGGGACCCAGACTGACCTATTTGCATGTGGCAAATGTAAAAAAGAACTGTACCTATACACAGGTTCAAACCCGAAGGGCTGACGAACCTATGACAACATTTGTTGTCTATAATGAATGTGGGAATAGATGGAAGTTTTGTTAAAAGAAGGAACTGGAAGATACTTGGACACTTATGAAACAGGATTTTGTAACTAGCTTTAAAAACAAGAATCGAGTTTCCCTGCAAATGAGATTTTTAAGACAGCATACATCCTTTAGGTTAGTTTTTTGTTTTTGACACAACCATCCCTTTCTTAAAAGCCTTCTTATAGTTAGTCAGTGGTAAGGTCAGATAGTCTGTTGTATCATGTATGTTTAAAACTATTTTTTCATTTTTATAAGTAAGTCAAGATTAAACTTTTATCAATTTAAACCTTTGTTAACTTGCTTGTTTTTTGTAATAAATGGAAAATGTACTTTAACTTTTTTACAATCTGAGACATACACAAGAGATATTTTTACTTCTCTATTGATGTGAAAGTGGAATTTGCGTTTGTTTCCATATTGGCATGTTCCCACTTATATTAAGGGAGAAGAAAGATTAGTATAATGTTAGGTTAACCAAGCGTAGTGTGGTAATGAAATAATACTTGGACAGCTTATGTAGTTTGTAAATACTGTATTCGAATTAGCATCTTACCTTTGATCATAATGATTGTTAATAAGCCTTAGTGATTAGATATTTTGTATCTATGACTAGCTGTGACCAATATCATTTGTTGTACTTCTTAAGTCTGTAAATTACTTGCTCTTACTAGATCTTACTTTTGGAAAATTTACTTTAAACAAGTGGTTTATTAAAACTTATTGACTGTTCTTTGTTTTTAAAAAAAACAGCATTAAGTTCAAGACTTAAAGCACTATATGCATGTATTATTTGGTGATTCTAGGGCCTAGCACAATGTTCTATAAGTAGAGGACATGTAATGATCACCTGTTTATTTGACTGAATTGATTCCATTAACACACACTCATGAACATCCTCTTAAGAAGACACTTAAGGAACTAGAAATTCTTTAAGGATAAATAAACACTGGAAATGGTTTGTAAACAGGATTTAGAATTCTGTTCTCTGGTGGACTATAATCAGAAACTGAAATTTTTCATAGGCTTCTAAGTTTCTACTCTATTGAAATTAATCATTGCTTTGATTTTTTTATTGAACTTTTGGGGTTCTCTAAGTCAATACGGTGTCCATAAACCTATTCTCTCTTTAATGATATAATTCTGTTCCTTCTTTAAGATAGGAGGATTAGATTAAATCTGTGGATCTTAAAGGCTGTGGTAAATTAAATCTGTGGTATCCTAAAGGCTACCCTAGAAGACGAAAGATTCCATGGGCCATCCACTCTTATGTAAGAGTCCTAGAAACATTCACTAGAATGAACAGGAACAATGGTATAACTTTAACTAAGGGACTTTGTTTTGGTGTCTGGACTTCTAATTTCATTGGTGCTGGAAGATCTATCAGTATGAAAACTCCAGCTACTGATTAAGTTTTAGTCTTAGAGAGCTGTCTGGGGAAGAAAAATTAGAAGTGTTTCCAAGAAGATCAGTGATAAAGCACGTATGTCCAATTGGTTTGAGACACAACATGGCACAGTAAATTGATAGAGGGATTTTTTTCAGGAAGGAGTCCCAAAGCCAATAAATTCATAAGTCTATATAACTTTCTAACTTATTTATTAGTACTAGACATACTAGGTATGTTAATAAGATAAGGAAAGAAAAGAGGCAGTAAGCATAGGCAAAAAGAGAGGCAAAATTTTCTTTTTTAGGATAATATAATGTTATATTTAAAAAGCCTAGACATTTAATGAAAAAAATAAAAACAACTTCACTAAAGGAGCAGGCTACAAATCAAATTCATTAAATCATCAGAATAAATATGTATATATGTATGTATATATACATATATATACACATACATACATATGCACATACATATGAAATATATTTGTATACATAAAATATTTATTCAAAATTATCATAAATTGTTATATTATAATTAAACTACCAAAACACATTCATGATCTATATGAATAAAACTAAAAATGTTTTTTCAAATAAAAAATAAAGAGACTGGAGAGAGAATTGCTATTCAGGGTCAGATTGAACCAATATAATAAAACAGATGTTGTTATCTAAATTAATTACAGATTTAGTGCTACTTGAAATAAAATTTTAGGAGGTTATTTTAGAACAAGTAAAAAATATTAAATTAACCTGGAGAAGCAAAAAGTAAGGTATCTCAAAGAAAATCATGAAAATGACATAAGAATGAAGCGAGCTTTGCGTTGCCAGACATTAAACTACATTATAAAGCCATAATTATTCAAACTATTTGTTAATTGTTAAAGGTAAAAAAATGCAACATAGCATAGTTAACAGTTAGCTGAAAGAAAGATAAGAAGACTTGGGTTCAGTTATTGCCTCTGATACATACCGACTCTGTGAGCCTGAACAAATTACTGAATTTCTCAACTGTAAGTTGCACAGGAAGTTTGACCTGCACTGAGAGAAGGAATCCCCTCTTCTAGGAGATCATTGTACTAATGAAATCACAATTTTAGTTCCTATTACTAAAAATAAAACAGATAATCACTGAAACTAAGTAGGAAAGAAACGGAAGCAAACAAAAATATTAGCCTCATGTTTATTTAATACAAATACTAGTGTAAGAATAACTATTAGAAAAAGTCTGTTTTGAAGACTAGAATTAGTTTGGCAGCAATTAGATTTTAGACCAGCCTATTATACTCTATACTACAATAAATTCTAAATGGATTCAAACCCATATGTAAAAGCTAATAACACCACAAAAGAAATTAAAGAATGGAAGTATATATGTTGTACAACTATGGCAAGGAGGGGAGAAGTTATAATCAAGCAAGGGATAGAGGTGCCCATAAAATATATAACTGATCATTTTAATTAAATTTTTAAATAAACTAAATAAAATTAGATTAAGACTAGAAGCAGATAGATAGGGAGAAAAAACCACATATTTTTGTAACAAAATGTCTGATATCTCAAATTCTTAGAGAATTTGGAGATACATATGTCAATAGTTATTATAAGATCAATATTCATTCACCATCCAATTAAAAAACTTTCATAAAAGAAGATATACATGATTAACAGTTATTTGAAAGAATATCTCAAATCACTGGTAAAACAAATGTGGGTTAAAGTCCTTCTGAGATTTTATCTCACCAGTTAGATTGGCCAAAATGACCACAGATGAAAATGGCAAATGTTATATGTGTTATAGGGAGACAAACACACTAATGCAGCTTTCAATAGGTCCAACTGTATTGTAAGACAAATTGGAATGATACTAAAAGCTTCCCCAAACTGTTTATAACTTTTGATCCAGTGATAACACTACTAGACTCTGCTTAGGTGAAGAGAAACAGAAGAATGTTTTATACAATGGTTACAGAAATGGAAAGGAAAGCAAAGACTGAACAACATCAGAACTCTGATTAATAATCATGGCATCATTAATTTTGATCAATCATAGCCTCACATGGCAAAGGGAACCTCCCTTCTCTCAGTGAAGAGGTATGGGATGAATCATCTGTGCTCAATATATTATCTTTTTTTAACTATGCTTTTTCTCTTCTTTTTAACAAGGAAGGTTATCAAATCACTAGGGACTGGGAGTGTAAATGTCATTGGGAAGGAAGACCAATATTTTAAAAGAACGTTAATAAAATATTTTATTTACTAAAATGGAGAGTTGCCTCAGGCACTGAGCAGTTAAAGTGACCTGTCTTGATTATATAGACAGTATGTGTCAGAGCTAAAACTTGGTACCAGATGGGCTCTAAGACCAGATCTTGATCCCCTATATCAGCCTCCCTGAAAGGTATTTTTTCTTTTGATCAATTAAATAATCAAAGTAAATTATAGACATATGTTTAGTTTGTTTAGTCAGTCAAAGTAGATAATAGGTTTATGCAAGAAATGAAATATTTTTAGATAGTCATGATACTATTAACTGAATACATTTCACCACATGTAATAAATGCCTGCTATTGAAATGGCAATGTACTGGGCACTAATTAGCCTGGTACAGAGTATTATGAGATACTGGTACAAGAGCCATCCATAGTCACCCTCAAACTTAATTCTGAGAAATCCTGAATTATATAACATCTCAAGGTCTTATCTATCCTTTGGTGCTGGATCATGGAAAAGGGAAAACTTCCCAACACTAAAGATCTTCCAGGAGAAACTGGAACATTATTTTTCAGGGTTTCTGTAAGGAAAGAAAGAAGGAAATGATCATTTAAGTATCTACTATGTGCCAGGACTTGGCAGAATCAATGCTTTCAAAATGTGGTACTGAAGACTTTTGAGGGTCCTTTAGCAAGGAGGTCAGATCAATTAATATTCAAATTAATTCACTGGAAGGTCATTATTCATTGGAAGGTCAAATACAGAAGCTGGAGCTTAAACACTTTGGTCACATAAATGAGAAGACTACTCATTTTAAAAGACCCTGATGTGGGGAAAGATTGAAGGCAAAAGAAAAGGGGGTGGCAGAGGTTGAGATGTATAGAAAGTGTCATGGAAACAATGAACATGGATTTGGATAGACTGAGAGATAGTGGAGGATAGGAGAGCCTGGAGTGTGGTGGTCCATGGGGTCATTAAGAATCTGACATGACCGAACAACTGAACAACATTTGCCAGGAACTTTGCTAAGTGCTTTCCAGATTTCTCAAGTAAGATTCATGCATCAAGTGGGATATTGAATTAGGGTTTAAAAATGGTACCATGCGTTCAGAGAGATCTAAAATCTCAAGGTCACCAATAACTTGTACAGGTTCTGAGTCTGGGTCTGTGTCTTATTAAATGAAAAGCAGGTGCTCTGCTCATATATTACTTAATGCTTTAGATTATTGCTTCCTATACAGTTTCCTACCTAGAGATATTTACATATTTATGCAATAAACTGAGTAAGATGGGAGTTGAGGTACAACCTATTCAGCAACCTGGTGACAGATGCATTAATATAGTAATGTGCATATTCACATCTGTTTCCTAAACATTAGGAAACTCATCACATCCAACCAGCATCTGCCTTCCTCAAGCTCTCTAGCATAATTCAGGAGCAATGCACCTTACCTCATTCCAAATACATACCTCAAAATGAAGCAATACGTTCACAGTACATAATTTGACCCCTGGGCAAAGATTCCAAATGAGCAAAGAGTATTAGGGATTCAGGATTTTTTTTCCATTGGGTTGACTGAGATTTTCACTGAACTGAATAAACTGGTTGTACCGGGGATTAGAAGAATTTAAGTGAAAAATGAATTAGTGCAGTTTTAGCCCAGGAGGGTCCCTGTCCACAATATTTCCAATCCTATTCTTCTACATAGGCAAAACTATCTTTCTGGGTGCATCTTAGAATTGGTTATAGAGGAAAAAATTTTCATCCCAAATTTGACTCTTTATTAAAAGTATATTGAAAAGTATATTGAAAGTATATTGAATATACCTTCAAAAACATTGCATATGAATATACTTTCCTAGACCATTCCAGCTGCATTGCCAAAGGCTGACATACCATAAATGTTCCAGGACTTATCCTGGGTGCTATTATGGAATGTTTTTTAGTTATCTTTGTTACTGCTTGAAATGAGAAACAAAATCTTCCATTTGCAAGTTTCACAAATTCTAGCTATTATATTTCAAAAAAAGATGCAATTCTGACTATGTACAAAATGTGGATTTCCCACTGAGTCCTGGAATCTGTATTTCCTTTTATTTAATTTGCTCAATACAGTAAAAGGTAACATGCCAAGCAATGAATGGTAATACACAAATGAGTTAAAAAAAAACCAGTTAATGTTAAATCACTGCATTCCTCCAAAGAAACTATAAATTTTATGGCTAAATCACAACCACATTTTCAACCACATGCTACGTTTTTAGGAGAACATATGGTAGTCCCATGAATGAAGTAGGGATATTTTTGCACATGAAACAAAGAAAAGTCCTCCTGTCAGCATGATATGCTAAAGTGCCATTTGTCACTTACTAGTAGGTATAGACCATATGGTGCTGTGGTGATTGGCATTGCTGACTCCGCTACTTTTACTTTAGCAAAGTTATTTGGCTTTAATCAAACTCTTAATTATCTACCAGTGGTTTAAAGGTATTGTAGATAATCTTGGTTTTTTAATTCCTCTTTTATTATATTAATAGATCCTTTAATTCTTTCATTAGCCACCATTAGATTCCTATTTGCTCATATTTGCAACTCAGTACAAGTAGGAAGCACTTGGTTACCTCCACATGTAGCAAATGTGTGAGCCAGGAGAGGGAGAAAGAGAGAAATTATCTGTTCCTAGGCTGCTACCTTCATGGTATGAGGAATGAGGGATTGCGGTATAATGGAAAGAATTAAAGACAGGATTCACCAGAGAACTGGCTATGAATTTGCCTGACACTTGCCAGCTATATGAATATGGGTGCATTACTCTCTGAACTGTTTTCACAATCTGTAAAACTGGAATCCTAATGCCTGTAGAACCTACCTCACAGGGTTGTGGTAAGAATCAAATAAAGAAATGTATATAAAGCACATGGTTAAGGTTAAAACATAGCTACTGACATCAAGAGGGAGGGAGGTAATCAGGGAAAGCCAGACGGCAGCTGGATGAGCTTCCAATTTAAGTTGTAGCCTTAAAGTGTGATTTCATTTTGGGGAAGATGAATTGGGGAGGTGAAAGGGCTTATCAAACACTTACAATTAAGTACAGAAATATATTCTAAACCAACTATAGGAAAATTATATCACAGATTTCATAGAGTCTCAGACTTGAAGAAGATGTGAGAATTTATGTCATCTAATCCCTCCCTAAAGCATCCAGGTGCGCTGAAGCCACTCCTGGTTCCAGAAAGCTAATTATTACATTTTCTGTGTCTTGCATGAGCATTAACACCTCATAAATCAATAAATGTTGAAAATCAGCGATAGAGTTTTTGTTGTCTGTGATTGGCTGAATTTAAGAAAGTGGTTGAAGAAAATGTAGATAATGAAGATTAGGTTAAAACAAGTGTCCTATGTCTTTTTTTTCTTTCTGTAGAGCAACTTCTTAAATACATTCCAGTGTCACATAGCCCTAGCAAGGGAAGGGAAAGGAGGGTTGATTAAGTGCCTTCTATGTGCCAAGCACTGTGCTGAGTGCTTTACAAATAGGATCTCATTTGATCCAAACACCAACATGTTATCATCCAGCTTCTGAATGGAGATCATTAGTGATAGGATCTCAGATTTAGAGTTGGAAGAGATCTTCCAGAGACTCAAATCATCTCTTTTCATAGATGAGCAATGAAGCGGCTTCCCCAAGCCGATTAAGTATAATAAAAATGGCAGAGCTGGCATTCAAACCCTGGTCCTGACTAAATTCACCGCTGTTTCCTCTGTACAGACAGCCTCCCTACCTTACAAAGCATCTCATTCCACTTTGGGAGAGCTCTAAAAACAGCTATCATTTCTATCATCCTTAACATTGGTAGAGTAAGCTATCTCATGTGAGCCTCACAACAACCCTAGGCTGTCCTCTGTCAACCTAGAGGTCAGTGCTACTACTGGCCCCAGATGAGGCAACTAGGACTTAGTGAGGTTAAGTGACTTTTCCAGGTCACACAGTGAGTAATTGTCTGAGACAGCTTTCAAACTCAGTTCTTCCTGACCCCAAGACCAATACTATCCACTGCACTGTTGTCTCTACAGCTGGAATTCGCCTCCTTGCAAATTTCAGTACATGACTTCTTATTCTTTCTTCTTAAGCTAAATTTGATTTATGATAACATTTGAGTATTTGAAGATAGTGATCATGTCCCTCTAAGGCTCTTCTCCTGACTAAACCTCCCTAGATTCCTTTAGCATGATTTTAAGGTCTCCTACCATTCTGGTCACTCTCCACTGGCTAACATCTGATCCACTGGATATTGACAACTTTTCAATATCCTTCTGAAAAAAATGGGTTGCTCAGAGTTGGACATAGCATTGTAGACATTTTTGGCTAGGGCAAAAGAGAGTGGGGATATAACTTTCCTTGGTTTGGATACTATGCTTATGTTATTTTTTTCTATTATGTTGTTTATGGCTACTTCTTTTACACTAAAAGAAATCAGTGGGTTTGGGGTGGCTAATTTGCCAATTGCCTTCAGCTAAAACTTCTAAGAAAAAACATTGTATTGTTTTAAAAATTGACTTAAACCAAGCCTAAAAATGCCTGAGTAAGTCCAGCTAAGGCTCTAAGGAGTCAAGGTTAAAAACTACAGATAGAGCTAGTCTTGTTCAAAAGTTCTGATTGGATCAGTATGATGGATAAAGAAAAGAAAGGGAAATGGACATGTTTTACAGCTCAATTTTAGCTGAGGAGCATGAAGGAAACAAATTGCTACTCTCTTTCATCCAGATTAAGAAAGAACTGCCTAATTTCAGGAACAAGTACTAATAAGTTAATTAACAGCTCCAATGAGGTGTCATGAAGAATTTGGCTTCAGGGTAAATTGTAATGTTTAGTAGTCAGGAACACAAGCATATAGACACTCACATTGAGGACTTTTCTAAAGCCTAACTCACAGAAGCCAGACCCCATGAGACCTATCTCATAGTGAATACCAGATACTTGATTAAATCATCTCAGAATGAATACCAGATACTTGACTAAATCATAGGATAATTCTTCTTTATAGTATTTGATAACTCTATCAAATTTATGGATTTATTGAGACTCAGGTAAAATAAATTATATATAACAAAAGAGTTAAACAATAAGTGGTTGCTCTTTTAAGTTTGTTTCTACCTGGATGACTTTGGGTAACCCAATTAACTTCCCTTGGCCTAAGTTTCCTCCTCTGTAAAATAAAGAGGATTGGACTTGATGGCCTCTGAGTACTTTTCTGGGACACCACTGATTGATCTAAGTTAAAAATTGGTAGTAGAATATTATAAACAAGAGTGGCAGGGCCACTCTACTCACTCTATCATTCTATTCTAAGGAAACCAAGGCTGGTGGTTAGTAGCAAAGATAATTCATGATTACCATCTAGTGATGTAATAGAGTAATTGCAGGTACACAGCTTTCTAATTTTAGTGTCATAAAATTTGGTTCAATTAAAAAAAAATTATGAAATACCTATTGTATGCTACATCTTAGGATACAAAGAAAAAATCACATGCAACTCTTGATCTCAAGGAGCTTATATGATAGTAGGGGAAATAAGACATTTGTAGTCTGATATTTTGAAAAAAAAATTGTGATCTCTTCAATGTGACTTTCTGTAAAATGCAATTTATAGAGCTCTTCCAGTTCTTAATTCTGTGATCTACATTTATGTCCTCGTATGAATCCTAAATTAGTAGTTTTGTTTCAGTTCTCTTGGCAATGCATTGATACTAATATGTCACATTGACTGTTGTCTCCTTTTCTCACCACCTGAGGGGTTCAAAATAATTTTTTTTAATCACATGTGTGTAATGAGAGTGGGAGAAGGGGATATTTGATTCTCTCTCTCCCTGCCATCTAGTTTGTATAATCACATAAAGTCAGGAAGAGACAACAGAAGTGTTGATAGGTTAACAAAGTTGAAGGATATATCCATTCCCTTTCATCCCTTTATGAAATATGAAGGAGTTCTCTGATTGAATTGGAAGGGAAATTGATAACTGTTTGGAAAGATACTAGCCATATTTTGAGTGGTACTCAAAAAAAGCATGTTTACCGGATCTCTGGGATATGAAGGAGCAACCCAGCTCTCACCAAATTCATAGAAGATGTATGGAACTAGAAAGGAAACTATGAGAGGTATGTGAATCAGAAAGAGC
Source organism: Bettongia penicillata ogilbyi (assembly GCA_023548195.1). Classification (NCBI taxonomy): domain Eukaryota; kingdom Metazoa; phylum Chordata; class Mammalia; order Diprotodontia; family Potoroidae; genus Bettongia; species Bettongia penicillata. The sequence goes on along the minus strand of JAJHZJ010000502.1, from coordinate 172,752 downwards.
AGAAGAATGTCTGAAGATAGGCAGAAATAGGAATGAGCACCAGGAATCTAGAAGAGAGACTGTGTAGACCTGTCAGACATGAGGAATATCGGGATGAATGCTGAGTTGCTAAAACTTTTGCTTTACAGACTCCGAGGCAGTAATTCTGCATTTCCTTTCTTACTTTAGACTTCCTCATGGGAGCATGAAGTCTTTCCTCTGGACATTTTCTTAAAAAGATTGTTTACTTTTCTTTGTATTAAATGTTTACATTCTTTTTTTTAAGGCAGCAATTGTGATAAATAGTATTTACTACAGATATTACAAATATGAGAGTGTATATTGGAAGATGGCAAATAAGGGAAGTAGACAAGAGAGATTTAAAACTGTAGAGTTAACCAGAGCACTGACTATTGATAGGGATTCAGAGCTTTTAAAAAATCAAGAAAAAGAATTATAGATTGATCTGTTATAACTTCCCAAAGCAAAGAATATTTATACCTGGGCACCTCAAACATTGAGACACCATTGATTGATCTAAGTGATCAATTGGTAGTAGAATACAGGTAAACAGCAGTGGTTGGACCACTCCAATCATCCCTATTTCACTGTTGTACATGTATACAAAAAACTGTATTATAAATTAGATGATAAATGTAATGGAAAGTGCCATAGTATATGAGAAACTCAATTGAGGGAAAGGCTGCCTCAAGACAGTGATGAGAGAGAAAAGGCAGCTACTTCCAAGAACTAGAAATTATAAAAGCAAAGGAAAGAGAGGGACAGAGACAGAGACACACACAGAAAGAATCAGAGACAAAGAGAGACTGAGACAGAGACAGAGATAGAGTCAGAGACAACAGATACAGAGACAGAGAGGTAGACATAGAATGACAGAAATAGTGAGACACAGGTGCAGAGAAAGACAGACAAAGAGAGATCAAGAGAGATAGAAACAGAGAGACAGAGAGAGAAAGAATAGTCACCATTCATTTGACAATTACATAGATTATATAAAAGAGAACAGTGTGAAGTAAGTCTGAAAAGATAGGTTAGAACAAGACCTCTGAGAGCTTTAACTACCTTGTTTGGAAGTTTATCCAGTATCCCATAAGCAATGGAAGCTAACGAAGATTTTGAGTAGGAGAGTTTTGTGATCAAAGAACTGCCATAGGAAAATTACACAGGCAGTGGTGTAAAGGTAAATGATGGGTTAGAATAGTGGAAGACCAGAGAAAGGGAGCTCAGTTGATTCCAGGGGAGAGATAATGAAGACATTATGAATGAAACAAAGGTGAAGAGTTTAATAAATATTTTGGAAGTGAAATCTATAGGACATGGTAAATTGGATATAAGAAGCAAGAAAAAGGTAAGGGTCCAAGCAAAATAATGCTTAACTTTTGACTGTAGGTGCTTGAGACTCTGCATTCAACTGAAATAGTCAAGTTAAAGATAAATCATGAGTTTTTGTTTTTTCATTTATTTTTATGGGGAATGGGGACATGAGTTCAAGTTTTGAACATATTAATTTAACATTATGGTAGGACATATAGTATGCATGTTATCAAATAGATGTTAGAAATACGTGATTGGAGCTCAGGAGAGATCTTAGGACTTGAATAATTCCCTTTACAGACTAAAATGTTGTATCTGTATTGTAGTGCCAGGAATTGCATCTCAAAAAATTGTGACAGAATTGAAGAATATTAAGAGAAATGCAGAAGATTTTTAGGTACAAAGGGAGGAAAAAAAATCTCCCTTCTCTTCCACAAAATCCAGATTTCTCCACCCTGGGAAAAAGTCCTGATTGTGCAATGTTAGTTGTGGCTCTGTGGATGGTATTGTGGTCTAGATTGGTAATTATTATGGTGGGAAGATATAGCTAGACACATTTAACACTTCAATAAGCCAAGTGCCTATAATTTCATTGGTGTAGCCACTTCAAAGCCTGACATATTAGAACAGCTCTATAACTCAATTAGGTTGATCTCAAGTTTTCTTTGGTGAAATCATTCATTGCCATAATGAATGCCCTTGGTAATGAGCCTCTTCAAAATGACCTAGGTTTATCCCCTAGTGGGATAGTCATTCCATCTTAGTATCTGGCTATTCACGAAGCACTTTTAGTTCAATAAAACCTACCTTAACCTATTTTCAACTGGAATAGCCTTTGATAACCTAAGGGCATATCCAACCTAAAATGAGACATATAAATAGATCTTTAGAGGTTTGGCTAAACAACAGTTTGAGTCAAATTTTGCATTTTATAAACTTCCAATCAATTGCCATGTCTTGTCAATTCTGTTTTCACATGTCTCATATCCATCCCTGAGATTATTTTTGTGGTGTTACCTCTCTTTATATCCCCAGCAGCATTAAGCGCAGTGCCTGAAAGTCAAACAAACACTGTGTTCCAGGCACCGAACTAAAAGCTTAGGATAGATGCAAAGAAAGGTGAAACTACAGCTCCTTCTCTTAAGGAGCTCATATTCAAATGGGGGAAACAATATGTAACTATGTACATATCAGATGTATATGGAATAACTGGAAGGTAATCTCAGAGGGAACCTCTAGTAGGAGGTGAAAGTACCAGGAAAGGCATCCTGTAGAAGGTAGGGTTTAAGCTGAATTTGAGTGGATGTAAGGAGGAAGAACATTTCAGGCACAGGCAGTAGCCACTGAAAAGGCAAGGTCGGGAGATGGAATATGTAGTGTGTGTGTTCTAGGAACAGCAAAAAGGCAGCTTGCTGGATTTTAAAGTTTGTGGAGAGGAATCGAGTATAAGAAAATGCAAAAGAAAGGAAGGGGAAAAGGACTTTAAAAGTCCAAAAGAGGAAGTAATAGGGAACCACTGGAGTTTGTCAAGTAGGAATCATGTTGGGATCAGATGAGAGCTTTTGAAAATTACTTTAGCAGCTGAAGGGAGGATAGATTTGAATGGGGAAAAAACATGAAACAGGGAGACCAACCAGAAAACTATTGCAATTATCCAGGGATTAGGCAATAAGATCAGCACCAGAGTAGAAGCTGAGTTAGTGGAGAGTTGAGGACATAAACAAGAGCTGTGGGTTGGCAACAGATAGGTTAGGCAGAGTTAGTTCAAGAGAGTAGTAGAGGATGCCACCAGGTTGTGAGCCTAGATGACTGAGAAGATGGTGGTGCCCTAGACAGTAATAGGGAAGTTGGGAAGGGGGGAGTCAGTGGTGGGGGAAACTATAACATCTGCTTTGGACATGATGACTTTGAGATGCCTATGGGATATCTTATTCAAAATGTTCGAAAGGCAATTGGTGATGGAATGCTGGTGTACGGGAGAGTGATTTGAGCTGAGGTACAGAGATGCAAAATTGTTTGCATTAGCATAAAAGAGAAATAAGACATTTTTAGTTTGATATTTTGAAAAATTTGTGGTCTCTTCAAGGTGAGTACTCCCTGTAAAAATGCAGATTATCGCTTTTCAGTCTCATTAATCCAATGAGATATATTGATGTCCTAATACAAATCCTACATTAGTAGCGTTGTTCTAGTTCTCTTGGCTGTGCATGGATAGCAATTTGTCACATGGACTGTTGTCTCTCATTGTCACCATATGAGTGACTCAACTTGTTTTTTTCAATTGTGTGTGTGTAATGCAAGTAGAGAGTGGGGAGAGAATCCTTCTGCATTCTGAGTCCTTTAGTTCTCTATTAGGAGGTGGGTAGCATGATTTGTCATTAGACATCTGGAATCCTAGTTTATCCTAAGACTGATAAGTGTTAAGCACAATAGTATCCCATCAAGTTAAGACATTATAACTCGTTTATTAATTCCTGAATTTATAGATACTCCTCAGATTTCCATTCTTAGTCACCTCAAAAAGATCAATAAATATTTTGCATATTCTTAGAATTTGGTTTGCTCAGGATTAATCATCTCCTTAACCTACCTTCCCTCTTACTTTCTCTCTTTTTTCTCTTCTGGTTAAACACAAGATAGTTTTGGAGTCAAGAAACTAGGAGGTAGAAAGAGGGGGTCAGGAAAAGCTTTATAAAGATGAGGTACTTGAGCTGCATCTTAAAGGAAGGAGGAATTCTTTGAGAAGTACGGAGAAATTGCATCCCAGGTCTATGGGAAGCGAATGTAAAGGCATGGAAATGGGAGATGGATTGGTGTGTGTGTAAAGGACAGACGGAAAATAATTTGGCTGGATCCCATAGTTCAGGAGGGTTTAGAATAATAGCCAATGAGGTTGGAAAGATAGGCTGGGACTAGCTTATAAAAGGCTTTAAAAGCTAAACAGAAGAATTTATATTTTATTCCAGAAACAATGAGGTTGGTTGAAAAGAGGAGTCACATTGTCAGATCTGTGTTTAAAGAAAATTATTTTGGCAGCAGTGTCTACAACTGACTAGAATAGGATGGGACACTTGAAACGAGGAGACCAAGGAGGCTGTTACAATAACCTTGATCACATGTGGTTAAAACCTGAATTATGGTGATAATTGTAAAAGCGAAGAGAAGGGGTTGAATTTAAGAGACACTGTGAAGTGAAAGGAAATCAGCAAGATTTGACAAGTGACACGTTGTGTGAGGTGAGGGAGAGTAAGGAATCAGAGATAATGTTGAGATTATGAACCTAAGACACTGGTGATGCCCTCAGTAGAACTAGGAAAGCCTGGAAGAAGGAAAATATAAAGGGCTTAATTTTGGATGCATTGAGTTTAGGATGTCTGTGGGATGTCAAATTTGAAATACCTCATTGGTGTTTGGTGACATGGGACTGAAGCTTAGAGGAGAGACTAGGGCTGGAGAATATATGTACGTATATGTATATGTTTGTGTACATATATACACATATGTGTGTGTTGTTCAGTCATTTCAGTTGTGTCCAATTCCTCATGACCTATTTGGGGTTTTCTCGGCACAGACACTGGAGTGGTTTGCCATTTCCTTCTCCAGCTCATTTTATAGATGAGGAAATTGAGATAAATGTGTTTAACTAACTTGCCCAGGGTCACACAGTTAGTAAATGTCTAAGGTCATATTTGAACTCAGGTGTTCATGATTCCAGCTTCAATGCTGTATCCATATAGTGTGTAAAATACAGACACATACACACGTAATATATTAATGCACATATGTACATATATGCATATATTATACGTGTGTATGTGTAATCTGAATAGAGATGATTATTAAACCCTGATGTGGTTACCAAGGGAAAATGTAAAGGGAGAAGAGAAGAGAGCCTAGAATAGAACCCTAGGGAACATACATAATTATGAGGATGGTGACGCAGCAAAAGAGATTGAGGAGGAGCATTTGCACAGGTAGAAGGAAAATCAGAAGAGTTAAGCAGTGCTATGAAAACCCAGAGTAGTATTTCTTGGAGGACAGAGTAGTAAATAGCGTCAGAAACAACCAGTAGGTTTCATGTTTCATCGTTAAGTACTCTGAAACCACATTTAGCCATGGTATTGATTAGAGTGCTTGAATCTTTTAAAGTTGTCTTTACAATGTAGTTGTTTGATAAATTTCTCACTCTACTCTGTATAAGTTCATGTAAATCTTTCCAGGTTTCTCTGACACTATCCCTTTCATTTCTTACTGCACGAAATATTCTTTCATATTCCCGTATCACAATTTGTTCAGCCATTCCTGAATTGATAGGCACACCCCCTCCCCTCTAAGTTTTCAGTTCCCTAGGCACGATAATAAGAACTGCTATAAATATTTTTTGTGCATTTAGGTCCTTTTCCTCTTTCTTTGGTCTTTTTGAGACATAGACCTAGTAGTGGTATTGCTGGATCTAAAGGTATGTATGCACAGTTTAATAACTTGTGGGACATAGCTATAGAAAGATTTTGCAAGGAGTTTTCCTCAGAAAGGGAAGTCAGATATACTGAGAAACTTGAGGGAATGATGGGATCTAGTGAAGGTTTTTCAAGGATTGGGAAGCCTTGGGCATGTTTGAAGCCAGTAAGAAAACCATGAGATAGGGAGAAGTTGAAAATTTGAGAGAAAGGGAATGATTGCAAATACATTTTGCTGGAGAAGACAGCAGAGGATGAAATGAACTACACTTTTTGAGGAATTTGCATTGGCAAACAGAAAGTCTGCATCTTCAACAGAGACTGGTGGGAAAAAATGAGAAGGTAAGAGATGATGTCAAAAGGGTTTGAGATTAAAAAGAAGTGGAGGCAATGACTTCAATTTTCTCATTAAAGTAAAATGGATGCAAGGGCCTCAACTGAGTGGGAGAGGGGAGATGACAGATATTTTTTCAGAGAGAAGAGAAAGTTTGGAATCATTTCCTTGGGAATGAAATATGGAATTGATTCAGGAGAAATAAAAGGGCTGCCTTCTTGAAAGGAAGGTCTGGATGAGGTTAGATAACATTAATTTGTAATAGAACCCATCAGCACTGTTGTGAAACTCCTACCAGCTCATAAGATTAGAGGGGGAACTAATTCAAGGCTGATCTCTTTTCTGCTCTAATACACAATACTTCAAGGATCAGAATTTCATGGGATCATATATTGAAATCTGTAAGGAACATTAGGTTGTCTTTAGGAGTTAAACTCAGCTCTTCTGTACTCCCAGCCAGGCACTCTATCCCTGTGTCACCTAGCTGCCTCAAATGAAATTTGTTAAGTCTGCAGTAGTATCAAAAGCAATGTCAATGTGGGTACTTCTTCCAGTGACTTAACTCACCCATCCTCTATAATTCAGTAGATGGACTTCAAGAATTTCTATGGTCAAAAATGCCATCTTCCTGAAATCGACTTGATAACAGATTTCTCTGGTCTGTTTTTCTGGTCCCTGGGCAATAGATACAATCTTTCTTCCTTTTCCTTTCCTTTCCTATTTTTCTAGACTTATTTTAATTCATTCCCTATTGTGACCTATATACTCCAATCAGATTGGATTACTTACCATTTTTAATATACCATATTTCATATTCTGGTATTGTGTTTTTCCCCTGAAATATCCATAAAAAAGACCTCTGGCTTTTTAACTAAAAGAGCATTAAAGAGTCTTCTTTCTCATGACAAACTCATAGCCTTCCAACTAAAGACCAGCTCAAGTCAGCTAAAGCTACAAGCAGAGGGAAGTGATTGTGATGGCTCCCATTAGTCTGATCCATCTGGATAAGAACATAATCTTTAGGGGAGCATAAAGTCCTTCTGGATATTGTGTTGCCTAGGGAAAGACAGGGCTTTCCAAACTTCCCAAAGGTACATGAAAAGTAAAAGTGACAGGTTGAATAAGTTTAGTCTTGGAGTGAAGTCTATTTCCACTCTCCTACTGCTCACCTCTACATACTTTATGCTGCAACTAAACTATATGCTTACTGTACTTTGGACATAGAACAGTAATGGTTTTCTACCTCTCTTCCTTTGTTTATGCCAATCTCTACACCTGGGATGGCCTTCTTTCAGTAACTGAATTCTTATGCAATTTTTAAAACCTAATGCAAATGCCATCATCTCCTTCAGAAAGTCTTCTTTGACCTCCTTAGTAGTGACTTCTTGAAACTTATAACTCCCTAGTAATACTAAGAGCTATATAATAAGACCATCATCATCATCATCATTATGCCTTTGTATTTTTCTAAGGTACGTACGCAGTATTTTATATTATAGTTATCAGTGTAATAAATTAAAAGCTCTCTGTGTTCAAGGGCCATGAATTTTTACTGTGAATAATAAAAACAAATAAGATTTAAATGGTGTTTTAAGGTTTTCAACGTACTTTCATGTTATTTAATTTGATTTTTAATAACAACCCTAGGAGGTAACATTTCAATTTTGCATATGAGGAGACTGAGGCACAGAGAGGGTAAGTGACTTGTCCAGGCTGACGTGGCTAGCAAATGTCTGAGTAAGAATTTGAGTGAGGCCTTGCTGCCTCCAAATCCATGACTCTATTCGCTATTGTACCTAAATGATAGAAGAGTTCTTAGGAGTGAGACCTTGGGGCTTTCTCTCTTTATACTGCTGTTGCCTATGGCAAGAGTGTTGGTGACATTACAGTCAAACTACTATTTCCTTCTTCTTTTGCTTTCCCTTGATCAACCAGCAGAATGTGAACTGTTTTTCAGGAAGCCAAGGCTGAAACACCTTGTTCTCTCTATTTGTTTTGTATTTTAATATAATTGGTTGCTTTCCCCCATTTGTTTAGGGGTGGTGACATAGCCAGGGAGGGCAGTCGATGATGGAATGAGGATGGGATGGAGAGAGAAAGAGGGAACACACATGAAAAACCCCATAAGCAATTCTGTCTCTTATTTATAGTGACAACCTAGAGCAAAATATAAAAATATATTTTCAGGGATGACAGTTTTGTTGCTTCTTGATCTCAAGCTAGCACTTAGGAGTTCACTTTGTGAGCAGCTGGGAAGGGCTGTACCTTGATAAAGAGGAGGACAGAAGAAAATGGAGAGAGAGGGGTGGAAGAGAGAGACAGAGACACACATACACAGAAAGAGAGAGAGAGAGACAGAGATAGAGGCAAAGACACAAAGAGAGACACAGAGAGACACAGAGACTGAGAAACAGACAGAGACAGAGGCAGAGAGACCGACAGAGACAGACAGAGAGAGGGAGGGAGTAAGAGATAAAGCAAAAGATAGCATGTTGACAATGGAACAAATACAAAGATTTAAACCCTAGGCCAAAGAAGCAAGCCCTTAAGTGCTGCTGATGTGTGGGCAAACATAGTGACTGACTCAGAGACCAGAAGTAGTCAAAGGTTTTTCTCCATTGAGAATTCAGAAACCACTGAGAGCAAGACTTCTTCACATTTAGATAGGCACAAAAGCGTATCATTTAAGACAACCTTATTAAATTCTGAATTACATCTATATCTATGTATATACATGTATGTATATGCATACATGTAATTGTATGTATCATGTGTGTGTACAGAAGACAATATATTTGTCCTAAATTATAGACCTTTTGTGTTCTCAAAATGAATTCATCATTCATATCTTTAGAACTCAGAACATATTTTCCCACAATTCCCATAATTCCACAAATGGTATCAGTTTTCCAGTCCACAAAAAGTAAGCAGCCCACCAGACCCTACAAATTTCTTCTCAACTATACCCAACCTGTACATATAACGTTGTTTCTAATGAAAAATGGGTTCTGGCTTCTGACTCCAGATGCTGGGGTTACCTCTCCGACTCTCAGGGTGTCGTAATGCTATTTTCAGTCCATCATTGTGAATATGAAAATGAATAAAGTGAAAAATTGTGTATCCCCCCCTGCAGTCTGACAGGGAGCTGAAGAAGCAGCATGGCATGATTAGAAAGAAGATTAGATTGGGAGTCAGATATTCCTGTTTCAATACTTTCGCTGCTCACCATCTTAGTCCTTGAACAATTCACTTCCCTCCTTCTGCCAGTTTCCTATCAAAAAATGAAGGGATGAGTTTCTAAGTGCCTTTCAGGGGGAAGTTCAATAAAGTAGACCCTATTATTTCTCTAGAGAGAAATAATCATAATAGATCGCATTTCTAAAGTGCTTTACACAAGCACTTCTCTCACAACTCAGTAAGCTTAGTGATGCAAGTGTAATTTATGATGAGAAAAAAAAAAACAAGCTTCATCACCTGAGAGCTGGAGGGGACCTTAAATGTCCAACCCTCTAATTTTAGAGATGAGGAAACAATCCACCTAAGATTCAACGAGTAGTAAATGGTAAAACTATTACTTGAATTCAAGACCTTTACTTCCAAATTCAGCATTGTATTTCTCTACACTGCTTCTCCAACTCACATGACTTTACACAATATCACAAAGGGATGTGAGGAGCAAGATGTTAGCCCTGACATCTCCTGATTCTAAGTCTCTCCGTTACGCTATATTGCTTCTAAGGGGATGCAACCAAACAATATGCCACTTTTTGATGATGGGAAAAATAGGGTATATTGCATACATTGTGAGACACCATGAATTCACTGGGCATTGGGGCATTGTCACTAAAAGACACTTGAGAGGTACATTAAAAGGCAAGTTGCCAAAAAGCTTTAACCATTTTGCAAAATTTTAGCAAGAAGAACAAGGAAGGTATTTGAAGGGCTTTCCGGTGGAAGAGGGATCAGACTCAGAACTAGGAGCCATTGCAAAGGGGTGAACTTAACATGATCTTTGGAAAAAAGTTCCTAACAGTCTGAACTATCCAGAAGTGGAATGGGTCTCCTTCAATGGAAGACTTCAAGCAAAGGCTAGATGACTTTCTGGGCATGCTACTGAGGGCATGTTTCATCAGGAATGGATTGGACTCAATGAATTCGGAAAATTCCTTTATCTTCGAGGCCCTGTTGTTATCATCTTATTGAGAAATGGATAAACAAATTATTGTATTTTAATATAATGGAATATTACTGTGTCATAAGAAATTATGAAATATATACTTTGGAGAAAACTGGGAAGGTCTCTCTGAATTTATATAGAAGAAAGTAGATTAGGAGAAGGATTTATACAATATGAACAACCTCATCAAGAAAAACAGCTTTGAAAGAATTTAGAATTCTGATCAATGGAATGCTAAACCACACACATATAAGAAAGAAAAGATGAAATACCTCCTTTTCCTCTTGCCAGAAAGCTGATGAGCTTAAAATACAGAAAGAGATAGACATTTTTAGACATGTCCACAGTAAGAATTTGTTTTGCTGGACTAAGTATGGATTTATCAAGGGATTAAACAAATGATTAAGTGAGGGGGGAAGTAGTGGGAGAATAGGTTAATAATAACAAAAAAACAAGTTGTTACCTGAAAAAGATAAAAGAAAAACAATTTTAGCCAGAGAGATTATGTGTATTAATAGTTTCCTCCCTGCAGCAGGAAAGTAGGTCTTACTCTTTCATAACTCTTTTCCTTCATGACTGACCCCTTTCTTCCAGATGTTGTCTTCAATCACTCATCCTGCTTCTGTTGGGATTGGATATTTGCTCACTTCTCTTTATACCTGACAGATTTGGGTTGGCAAGCTTGTTAGATGTTTTAGCTCTTTTAGAAACTGTCTCCATAACCACAGCTTGGGCTGTGAGTCAAGGGTCTGAAACAATATTTCCTTTCTATTCCCTCTATCCTCCAGATGAAGGAGGAAGTGGCTGGAGTGCTGGATTTGGAGTCAGGAAGATCTGTGTTCAAAATGAGTCTTTGACCAGAGACTAGATGTGTGACCCTAAGCAAGTCACTCTGGGCCTCAGTTTCTTGATCTTTAAAAGTCCTTGGCCTATTTGGTCTCTAAGGTTCCAGTTCTAGATTTATAATCCTGTTGTAAGAGAGTGACCATTCAAAGGAGTAAGGATTTGCTTGTCTAGGATATTAATCTTCTTTTGAGAAAAGCAAACTACTTTGGCAGTTCATTTGTCTGGGGCACAGTGTTGCTCAAAGTCATAAGAAAAGCATTTAGTGAAGCTAAGTCTTACTCAAAGTTAGAAGTTACCTTAAGCTCATGGGTTCCCCTTATTTATCATCTATTCATTAGGTTTTCATAAGTATGTGCCCACTCTCCCCTATAGATAAAGTACAATGGAGTGTAAACTAGATTTATCTGTTGATTGTGATTTTTTTACATTTTTTTATTTCTGTAATTGTTTGTGTGTATGTATTTGTGTGTGTGTATAACTATGGTATTTACTTTGCCTCATTGCAGCTCATTGCGTTATTGGTTATGTTTAAGGTCTTAATGCATCATCATTGTCATTTTATGAAAATGGAAGCACATTAGTGGAATTTTGAGAGCTTAAGTGGTGATTAAGCACCCTAAGAGATTTTGAGTGTAACTGAGTTATAGTGATCATTTCACTGGGAATCTAGACATGCCAGTCAGTATGAAGGCAGGTTGGTGAGATAGAGTAAATCAACCCAGAGACTGAGAGTAGTTGTCTTTATGTCCTATGTGAGAAATCTATGAATTTGGGGCAGCAATATTTTTGCCCTCTCTCTTCTCAGCCCTGGTGCCCAGAAAAAGTAAAGGAAAACCTTCCTTTTTGTGCTTTTTAAAGATTTCCCTCCCCCGTCAAACTTCTCTCCCTCTCTCTCTCTTTGTCTCTTTCTCTGTCTCTCTCTCTCTGTCTCTCTGTCTCTCTCTGTCTCTGTCTCTCTCTCTCCCTCTCTCTCTGTTTCTTTGTCTCCTTCTCTCTCTCTCTCTGTCTCTCTCTCCCTCTCTCTCCCTATCTCTCTCACTCTCTCTCTCCCTCTCTTTCCCCTCTCTCTCTCTTTCTCTCTCTCTGTCTCTTTCTCTCTCCCTCTCTGTTTCTTTGTCTCCTTCTCTCTCTCTCTCCCCCGCTCTCTCTCTCACTCTCTCTCCTTCTCTCTCCCTCTCTTTTTTTCCCTCTCTCTCTCCCCCTTTCTCTCTGTCTCTTTCTCTCTCTCTCTCCCTCTCTCTCTGTTTCTTTGTCTTCTTCTCTCTCTCTCTCTCCCTCCCTCTCTCTCTACCTCTCTCTCTCTTTGTCTCTCTCTCTCTCTCCCTCCTTCCCTCCCTCTCTCTCTCCCTCTCTCTCTCACTCTCTCTCTCCCTCTCTCTTTTTCCCTCTCTCTGTCCCTTCCTCTCTCTCTCTTTATCTCTCTCTCATTGGTAGAACTTAAATTCAGTCAGGGACACTTCCTATATAGTCAATGAATATGATCAGAGACCATCTAGTCCATCCCTCCTTTTTTACAATCAAAGAATCTCAGGCACAGAAAAGTTAAGGAATTTGCTCAAAGTCACAAACGTAGTAAATGTCAGAGGCAGAATTTGAATCCAGGACTTCTTATTCCAGAGCTCATCTCTTTCTGGTGGACGATGTTACCTCAGCCTTTTCATGGCTCAGTTGCTGGTTCCAACCATTTCCATCTTTCAGACATTTTAATTATATCTTAGTTCTCAACCACTGTTACTCATTTTTAAGGGAATGATTTTCTAGAGTCCAAGTACTCCACTAGAAAAATACTTGCACATGCCATACATAATACCATATCTCTTTTTCTCCACTAGGACCTATAAAGTTTGAATATTAAAGTACTGCAGTGTTAAAGATGCAGATCACTTCATACAATCATTGACTTTAGAGCTGGAAATGACTTTAAAAATCATTTTTTTCTTCTCCTACACTGCCATTATATAGGTAAAGAAATGGAGATCCAGAGAATTGAATTGCTTTGCTCAAGGTAACACAGCTATAGTATTTTTCCTTGACATCAAACTCTCTCTTGTTCCTAGTTATACATTTGTTTCTTGGATTTTGATTAGTCATATGAGGAAACTTGAAATTGTTCCAGAAAATTGACATGATTTGATTTTAGGGCATTTCAATTTTAACATGTTTTCTTTAAGCTATTAAGATTGACAAAGAAAAGTTTGGTTTAATGCCCAGCAAGTGAGCAGCGATGTCCATTCTTATCAGACATTACATTTGGGGCTGATGATGGGTGTAATTGGACTCAATTGTGTATTTTAACAAAAAAATCCTCATTATTATATAAGATTAAGAAGATGAACATTTGAAAAAAGAAAAGCTGAAGCACTGGTGATGCCACATAAAAGAACAAAACATTCAGTTAGGTTTTAATATTTGATAGATTTAATTTTACTGAAACTAAACTCATCAGCCCCTCATGAGCAGATTGGTGCATAAAAGCATATTTATGACAGTCCATTACTATTCACAGTTCAGTGTTAAGAAAACAGCAAAAAGTGTTTTTCGGTAATGAGAAAAGTTAAATACCTGTATAGCAAAGGTTCATTTAAAAAACAAACAAACAAAAATCTACATTCTGCGGATGACATTTTCCTTGCTGTTACACATGAATGAATGAATGACAAAGGAGTTGACAAGACTGTGAAATCTAATCCAATCCCACATAACATTATGTTTCAGGAGAGCCACTCTCAATCTGCTAGGGATGGAATTTCATTTTCTTTCCTTGATTTTGTGGCTCTGTACTTCCTAGACCAAAAATGCTTTCTTTAATTTTTCTTAGCTGAAACAGACAGTCCACATACAAAAATAGCAGTACAAAATCACTGCCAGCAGCACATAGAGTTTGATTCATTTTTTCAGGTAGTGGAGAGGTAGATGATGCCCAAGTTGTGGCTGTAGTTGTTACTTATATAACCATAATTATGTACATATAATACTACCTCCTATCTTCCTATTTGAGAAATTGTTTGATTCTTCCAATTATCTTAAATTTGATGACTTAAAAATTCATCTTTGTAATGCCAATATTCTCCATGTGTTAGTGTATATATCATTAGCTCATGGAACATCATGATCCCAAAATTGTAATCATTGTAATGGGAAAGAGGATTCTGATGAATCCCACAATCAATAATAAAATTGCAGTTTATGTAGTTTGTTGTAGGCATCTGAGCAACACCTCTTATGCAGGTGGACTTGTTCACCTGCACCTTACTGATGAGATTGAGGCTGCTTCATGATGAATGATTGACTAAAGTTCTGGAGGCTGAATTCTCGTTAGAGGATCATTTCACACTGGTCTATAAAAACAATTTGGAAATTGACTTGCCCCTTTCCTTTTCCTGACCTTTCTCTCCATTAGACTCCCAGACAAGAATGCAGTAAGGCAGGGATTTTGCCCATTCGTCCTTCCACTCAGGAGAATAAAATGACAACTTATCTGAGAAGCACATGGTAAAGGATTTGTTTGCCCGGAACAGACTGAAGCAGCAATTTCTGGACCTCCCCTCCCCCAACTTCTTCTGCCTTGTGTTTCCTTCTATGAGCACAGATCATATACCAATGGTCATTCTCAATCCAGATGTTTCAGCCTCATAAGTAAGCCTGAATTTGGGAGTTAGTGTTAGATATTCTGAGGTGGGTGAAATAAAAGATTCCTTTTATTGCACACTGAGTGTTCTCAAGGCCTGTTCCCCCCATTTGGAGGAGACTAGTTGTGAATTATACCTAAGTTTTATTCTACTTGACCTGGACTCTTACTTGCAGGTTGAAGGCAAGAGTCAGAGAGAAATTGATTCTTTTAGAGTCAACTCCAAGAGCTAGTCTCATGTCTACATTGATCCTAGTAGGATAGGGGAGGAGGGGATGTTGGGAGTTGGTTTGGTCAAATCTTCTCCAGTAGATCTTTCTAGCATATAGGCAATTCAAACTACAGCTAGAAATTTCTCAAATGAGTAGTGTCATTGTTATTATTAATTTTATGCTATTTCCTGAATTCAGAGTAGAAATTATTTTTGGATGATTTAAAGTTGTATTACCTTATAGTGATAGGGAATGGATTAATGAATTAGATGACTAGAAAAGGTCTCTTTCGGATCTAGGATTTTAATGTCCTAGGAATCCAGGAGATTCTCCTCTGTCAGAATCTGGTCTTAATAAATATTTGTTGAATCAAATTAAATAAAATGCTAGTAAAGAGTCAAAGCCTAGGGAGGTGTCTGAAATGGAAATAACTGGTTTAGAACCATGACCATTTTTTACCTTTTAAAAAATGATTTATTATAAACAATACTGAGCACCAAAATAATCAACTACTTGCTTTGCAACCATTTGTAATTAAATAAGTGAAATTCATCCCACAAAATGTCATCAAAACAATAGCTTAAAAAACCTTTATAATAATAAAACCAAGATAGGGTAGAGCTAAGATGGTGGAGTAGAAAGATGCATATACTCTAGCGCTTCCCTTATTTGCAAGCCCACAAAATACATGTAAAAGTGACTCTCAATGAAGGCTAGAGCATCAGAAGCCACAGAACAACAGAGCGAAAGAAGTTTCCAGCCAAAGGTAACCTGAAAGGCCAACAGGAAAGGTCTATCTCACAGGATGCTGAGTGGAGCAGAGCATAGCCTTGGCCACGTGTCACTGGGAGGAAAAGGACCTGAGCAGACCTCCAGGCAGAGTTCCTAGCCAGAAAGGTCCCAAATACCTCAATCCACAAGCAACAAAGAAAGCTCCAAAAATCAGTGGGGGAGGGCTTTCCCAGCTGAGTGAGAGGGAACTGGGTTCCTCCATCAATAGCCTCAGGTGATGGCAGAGATCATGGCAGCAGAATGTAGACAGCTATAGTGACTGGGAAGCAACCTGGATCCACTGTTTAGGCAGCTCAGCTTAAAGTCTCTGGTGTTAGGGAGCAGCTGATCTAAACCTCAGCCCTGAGTGATGGCCCCACCCCCACCCAAAGCCCAGGGGAACCAAGCAGATGAATCTAATCTCTTGACAAAGAATTCAGAAGTTAAATAACTGGCTGGGAAAATGCTCATAAAAGGGGGAAAAAAAATAAGACCATAGAAAGTTACTTTCTTGGTGAACAGGTGTATCCTCCCATCCTTTCAGATGAGGAAGAACAAGGCTTTCTGTTACAAGAAGTTATGACTCCTGCCTCCAGGGCCTCCAAAGTGAACTTAAACTAAGCTCAAGTAATAGAAGAGCTTGAAAAGTGAGTTAGTAGCTTGCTAAAGGAGAACCAAAAAAATGCTGAGGAAAATAACACCTTTAAAAAGAGGCTAACTCAACTGGAAAAAGAGTTCCAAAAAACAAATGAGGAGAAGGAGGCTTTAAAAAGAAGAAATAGCCAGATGGAAGAGAAGGTTCAAAAACTCACTGAATAAAATAGTTCTCTGAAAGAGAGAACTGAGCTCAGGGAAATGAATGACTATGAGATAAACCAAACAAGTTAGAAAACCAAAACCAAAAGTCTGAAAAAAATAGAAGATAATGTGAAACACATCCTTGGAAAAAGAAAAACTGACCTGGAAAATAGATCCAGGAGATACAATGTAAAAATTATAGGACTACCTGAAAGCCATGATTTTTTAAAAAAGAGCTTAGACATTATCTTCCATGAAATTATTGAGAAAAACTGTTCTGATATTCTAGCATCAAAGGGCAAAATAAATATTGAAAGAATTCACTGATCACCTCCTGAAAAAGATTTAAAAAGAGAAACTCTTAGGAATATTATGGCCAAATTTCAGAGTTCCCAGGTCAAGAGAAAATATTGCAAGCAGCTAGAAAGAAACAATTTTTGAGTATTGTGGAAATACAATCAAGATAACACAGGATCTGGCAGCTTCTACATTAAGGAATTGAAGGACTTAGAATAGGATATTCCAGAAGTCAAAGCAACTGGGATTAAACCAAGAATCACCTACCCAGCAAAACTGAGTATAATACTTCAAAGGAATAAGTGGTTATTCAGTAATATAGAGGACTTTCAAACATTCTTGATGAAAAGACCAGAACTGAAGAGAAAATCTGACTTTCAAACACAAGAATCAAGAGAAGCATGAAAAGGTAAACAGGAAAGAAAAATCATAAAACACTTTCTAAAGCTGAACTGTTTACATTCCTACGTGGAAAGAAAATATTTATAACTCTTGAGACTTTTCTCAGTATTTGGGTAGGTGGAGGGATTGTACATACACACACACAGGGACAGAGAGTACAGGTTGTGTTGAATCAGAAGAGATGATATCCACAAAAAAAGATATAAAATAAAAATTAAGGGGTGAAGGAGGAAAATACTAGGAGGAAAAAGAGAGAAATGGAATGGGGCAGGATATAAAGAGATAAAGAAAAAATCTTGTTCAATAGAGGAAAAAAGGGAGAAGGGGGAGGGGGAAAGTGAAGCTATTCTCTCCTCATGTGGCTCCCTCATAAGGAGGGAATAACATACTTACAAAATTTGGTATGAAAATCTAACATACAACAGGAAAGTAGGGGAAGAGATGACAAGTGGGGTGAGGGGAATGATAGAAGGGAGGGCAAATGGGAGAAGGGAGTAACTAGAAATAAACACTTGGGAAGGGACAGGGTCAAATGAGGGAATAAAAAAATAAGGGGAGATAGAGTAGAATAAAGGGCAATATAGTTAGTGTTACACAACATGATTATTATGGATTATTTGCAAAACAACACATATATAGCCTGTATTGAATTGCTTGCCTTCTCAGTGGGGATAGGTAGGGATGGAAGGAGGGAAAGAAGGTGGAATTCAAAGAATTAGAAATGAATGTTGAGAGTTATTATTGGATATAACTGGGAAATAAGAAACACAGGTAATGGGGTATAGAACTCTATCTTGCCCTACAAGAAAAGAGAGAAAATGGGGATAAGGGAAGAGTGGGGTGTGATAGAAGGGAGGGTACATTGAGGGAAGCAGTAATCAGAATGCAAGGTATTAGGGGGTGGGGGAAGGGAGAGATGGGAAAAAAATTGAACATGTTACAAAATGATGTAAAAACAATTAGTATTAAAACAAATGAATTAATTACTAAGACTAAACCAGATACATCTTTAGTTTGGGGAAATGAATTTTAGTATAAGTCTCCTAGAGGCAGGTATCTTTAGGTAAAATTTGGCATTGGTGGTAAATTTGATTTTATCATGGTTATTTAAGCAGGAACTAGAACAGGTATAGAAAGGCATGCAAGCCACTTAAGACTTGCCTCAAAAGATATTCCTTAGCCAATGTGAAATTAAAGTCATATCTGAAACCTGGTTATTTAACTTGCTATTTTAAGATGCTATGGGACTATTAAGTGACTGTTCTTCTGAGTCTAACTCTAGGTATGAATAGCAAGAAAGGTGGTCTGAGCCTCCAATCCATGATGCCATTAAGCCTGTGAGATACTGGTATGAACTGAAAAAAGTGATCTCATGGGAAGTATGGGAGAGCAGCTGTTCAGCCTGGCTGAGGTAGAATTTTCCTGACTCATTTTCTCCACTGACACAATAAGTTAGGGTCCTTTAATTCTTAGTAATAGTGTGGAGACAATTACGTCAAGGGCTTGTGAAGTTAGAACACGTAGTTATTATTTGTATCTCAGTTGGTTAATGTTAAAAAATGCTTTAAAAGAAATATCACCTGACCAAAAAAAAAAAAATAAAACCAAGAGAGTATTGTGTGTCTAAAAACAATACTTTTTTAAGAAAAACTTTGAGTAACTAAGTAATCTTGATTACTATAAATACCCAAGTTAATTACAAAAGACACATGAAAGAAGATGCTATCTATCTGTATCTAGAGAAAGAACTGGTAAATAGAAGTATGTACAGAATGAGTTTTACAAAAAAACCCATGTGTGTATATATATATATTTGTATCTAATGGTAGCCATCTTGGGAGGAAAAGAAAAGAGACAATTACATGATAATTTTATTATATATTTAAAAGGAAAAGCAACTTGTACATAATAAATTTGCAATGTCATGTATAATCATCTTTTTTTCTATTTTACTTTGTTATGAAAATGCTTATTTTATTCCTTAAATTCAGAATGAAATAAATAAAAATTAAAAAAAAATACTTTAACAGCTCATGCCTTTCAAGTTCATTGGGATTCTTTGTCATTCCTATTCATATCTCTTATACACTTGTAGTTGGCATATACTCTATTCTGGGTCTACTTTTTTTCCCTCTGCATTATGTTTCCTATGTTCTTGCACTTGTCAACATTAAGAGCATTACAATTTTCCATTCTGTGAATGCATGATTTGTTTAACCACATATTTATTGTTAGCTTTTTAATAATCACTTACTTTTACCAGCTGGCTCATCCTCCAAAGTCTTGATTTTTATTCCATTGCCCTAAACGTCCTACAAAATCACAACTTCCTCCAGCAACCTCCCTTCAAGTCATTCCATACTCTTATTTATTAAGCATCTGCTATATACCCATTGAGAGCCTGAATATTATAATGATCAGACAGTCACAACAGAGACATAAAGACCTGGATTCAAGTCCTGCCCATGACACACATGAGCTGTGCCACCAGTGGATGCCACTTAACCTCTCAGTGCCCCAGGCAACTCTGTGAAACTGTAAGGTACAGAAAAAAGAGATGTGAACCTGCATTGTTGGAGAGGATTTCCTACCCTAAAATTTCTTTACACGATGAAATAACAGGCACAGCAAGTTCTTGCATTCACACCTGCTGTGTTAATGAAACTGAGTTGTGAGGACCACCTCTGCAATGTGCCATCCAAAAACACAAAAGAGCCAGGAGCTGCCTTTGGGAAGGAGGAGAGAGGCGAGCCATTGTCTAACTTCCCCAGTAGGCTTTGGAGAGAGTCTCCTCTTTCCAGTTCCTAGTACTGGATTAGGAACTGTGGAGGACAAAATAGGAGTACAAGGCAAGACCACTGTCCCTAGAGACACAGGTCATAATCAGAACAACAGCAAATACTATAGGGCAGCATGGAACCAAGTGTTATAGATGCTCCAGGGAGTGATCGTCTCATCTGAGAAGGGGAAGAGCACCATGGGTTCAGAGATTTCACAGAGAGGCCCAGCACCTGAAGGATCAATAATCTTTGACAGATGGCAAGAAAGGGAGGAATACAAACTCAAGGGCAAGGTTTATTTTATTTTTATCTTTAAGTCTTTAGCTCTTAGCACTATCTGGAACATAATAGGTATTTAATTACTTTTTGGTTGATCAGCATTTCAAAAAAGGGAAGATACAGTGAGCAAAGGTATAGAGACAAGATTTAGTAAGACCCATTCACAGCAAAGAGGTAGAGATAGAAATAGTGACAGGCCCTGCTATTAATTGGGCCCTTTCCTCTGATCTGGCAAACTAATTCCTGTGCCCAAGATGTGTAGAGTTGAGCCCAGGACTCTGTTGAGCTGGTGGTTTAGTCGGTGCCCTTGCAGGATGACTGGGAAAACATCTCACCACATTTGTTCCATCTGCCCCGGCCTCCTGGCTCCCCAAGGATGAGGAGACAATCGCTTTACTGAGAGCCTGGCAGCAAGTGGGGCTTCAGAGGCCCCTGCCAAATTAGCACTAAGTAGAAACATTTATGAAAAATGGGCCTGACTGAATAGCCATTGATTTTCCATAAAGGACCAGTGATTGAAAATGAAAAAACAAACAAAAGCATGAAATGGTGTGTGCAGGGCTCTCCCCCTCCCTCTTCTCCCCAGGTGTTGACTTAGAGGTGCACTGCTTCCTAGCTATCCCCAAGGCCTGCTGGGACATCAGGAAGCTAGACAATGGCTAGTTTCCCTCCTCCTTTCCAAAGGCATTTCCCTGGTTTTTTTTGTGTTCTTGGATGGCACATTGCAGAGGGGTGTACCTCAAAACTCACAGTTTCATTAACTCAGCAGGTGCAAATGCAAGAACCTGCTATGCCTGGCAGAACTTCTGCAATCCCCCAGGGATTGATAAGGAAATGACTTTGATGGATCACAGTTGCATTGGAAACACAGCATGGAGAGATTAGTGTGGCTCCAACCAGTGATTCTGCGCCGGGGATTGGGGTGTTGTTCTGATGAGATAATTTTTCTCATTAACCTTGATAACTCTTCCCTGATATACAGATCTGCTTGCACCAACACAGAAAACTTCTCCTTGTGTCTCTCCCACCCCCAACCATGAAGGCAACTCAGAGCCCTATTCTTTGCCGGTAATATGGCTACCAGTGGGGCTGCTTTATACACCTCTGAGGGAGGTTAGGCTGTGGGGGTAGAGTGATCTCAATAGCCTGCAACTGTCCCTTCACTCATAAAGGAATCATATAAATAGAGATGTATGAAGTCAAAGCCCAGATGTTTCATCTATAGGTTTATTGTTGAGGAAGAGGATCATGTATTTCTTGAATTTGTCCCAAGTCCCATGTTTATAGGGGAAGATGCCAACCTGCAGGCTGTTTTCATAAGGGTTTGGGCCTTGAGCCTTTAGGGATCAGAAGGGATGCATCTTGTATGTTTCTTTTCCTTCTTCCCTTGAGCCAGTCAGAAGCCCATATGGCAGGATGCTGTCTCCTGCTTCCTTTTACATAAGACAGTGAGCTTGAATGAGCAATCTAGAAACATAATTAAAATAAAACATAACCTTAATTCTATAATCTGTGGATCAGGGAAAATTGTACTTATGATGTAGAGGCAGAGATTTCAGGAGGCTGAGAGACCTTATGTGCCCCTGGGGAAAGGGGATAAAGAAGTGACAGTCTGTGCTGTCATTTCCTTTATTTGTGAGGGCTGTGTGGAGAAAGCAGAAACTAGTGGTACTGCTCTAAAATCAATGAAAGGAGGTACTGGGTGCAAAAGTTAAGGATTCCTCCCTTTGGACAAGTGGGAATCAAAGATTCACAAATTCAGGTCGATTTAGTGAATCAAATGCTACATGAAATACATTGTTTTAAGTACTATGAATAAACAGACAGAAAGCATCTCAATAAGCTCATGTTTTTTTAGAAGGGGAAGAGATGTGCAGAGATAAGTAAATATAAAGTATAGGGTTATGTATGCTCTTAAAGCATTGCCTAGAAGACTGAGAAGGGCTGCTAGGTGGCATAGTAAGTGGACCCCAAGATCTAGAGTCAGGAGGACTCATCTTCATGAGTTCACATCCAGCCTCAGACACTTATTAGCTGTGTGACCTGAGCAAGTCATTTAACCCTGTTTGCTTCAGTTTTCTCATCTGTGAAATGAGAAGGAAATGGCAAACCACTTCAACATCTCTGCCAAGAAAACCCCAAATGGGATCACAAAGAGTTGGACACAACTAAAAAAATGACAGATGAAAAGATGACTGAGACATTAATTTACTTGCCTAGAAGGACTAAGAGTTTATGTTTGATCAAGGGTGTGCATGGGGCAGAACTTTCTTAGCTCTGAGGCAAACTCCTTACTGTCTCATAGAGGGGTGTTTACCAAGTAGTTTCAAGTGGGAGAGATCATTGACAGGACTCCAGAAAGCCCTTGTGTAGGCAGTGACTCCTAAGATGTGCTCTGACGATGCTAGGGAGTCTAAGAGATGGAGATAAAGACGCGCTAGAGGCATCTAGGTGACATGTTGGATAGAGCAACTGGCCCTGGAGACAAGAGGATCTGAGTTCAAATCTTACCTCAGACTCACTAGCCGTGTGACCCTGGGCAAGTCACTTAACCTTGATTGCTAGTAAGTCCGAGGTCACCACACAAGTCACCAGTACAATGCTGCAGAAGGACCAATGACCCTTGGTGATGTCCTTGAGACATTTTTGCTTCTGTGGAGTATCCCTCTACTGCTCTCTGATGCTCCCTACTTAGGTCATCAGCTATTCTTAGTAATAAAAACTCCAAGACAATTCCAAAGGACCCATGATGAAAAATGCCACCCATCCCTAGAGACAGAACTGATGAGAGTCTAAATGCAGACAGAAGCATACTATTTTTCACTTCCTTTATTATTTTTGGGGGAAGGATAGGTTGGTTCTTTTTTCACCACGTAACTACTTATGAAAATTGTGTTCATCCTTCCTTCTCGAAGAAGACCATGACATCAGAGAAATGATGACATGACTTGCTCTGGACTTTGCTTTGAGTGAGGGAGAGCTTATGAAAATATGTTTTGTGTGATTGCACATGTATAACATATATCAAATTGCTGACTGTTTCAGCAGGGTGGAAGAGAGGGAGAGAATTTTATGAAAACAAAACCCACAGGATTACAAAGGAAATCAATTATATTGAGATACTTATCAAAGCAGGGGCATCTAGGGTGGAGCAGTGGATAGAGACTCAGGAAGATTCATCTTCCTGAGTTCAAATCCAGCCTCAGATACTTACTTGCTATGTGGTCCTGGGCAAATCATTTAACACTTTTTGCCTCAGTTTTGTCATCTGTTGAATGAGCTGAAGAAGAAAATGGGAAAGCACTCCAGTATCTTTGCCAAGAGAATCCCAAATGGAGTTATAGACCATTGAAAACAACTGTCAAAGTATTTAGGAAAAACAAAGCAACAACTTCATGGACTTCAGTTAAGAAGGCTTGCTCTAAATTCTGACATTCTGATAATGGTTGTTAAGAATCCAAAAGTTATACCAGTGAAAACAAAGAGGTGGAAGAATAAAAGGGACGAAGAGATCGAAAGGGTTCAAAAAACCCATTTGAAGCACATTTAAAGATCTGAAATTTTTGCAAGGCTTTGTTCTATCTGTGGGATTTTAAGTATTTAACCTAGGTAAGGAGCTTACTGCCCTGTGGAGGGCAAAGAAGCTGAAGAGACAGGGCAATAAGGCAGTCTCTGTTAGTGACAGATAGTTCAAAGGAAAAGAAAATCATATCCTCTTTCCCTGTTAAATAAAAAACAAATACAAACTACGTTCAATCCATCTGTTCAGTTCCTTGCTCTCCAAAAAACAAAACAAACAAACAAAAAACCAAAGAAATGAACAGTAGCAGTAGTGAACACACACATACACACATGCAAAACCATAGGACCAGAAAGTGCATAGGTCAGACATAGAGTTGTCTCAATGCAATAGACAAAGTTTCCACCTAGAATTGAGATCCTGCCAGCCTTCACAGCTAGAATCTGCATGGGGATTTCATAATTCAGAACTCATAGCAAAAACTAACCTGTACTGCCATAAATATAGGACATTAATCTGAAAAATCTTAAGTATATAAAAAATCATGGTTCCACTGGAAAATTAAACAGGTATTTTTTTTGAGTCTATCTGAAACAGCAAATACAAAAAGAAAAATGAAAATTGGTTTGTTTCCAATTAAAAAGTAGAAATCAGTCAAAAGCATTGGCTTGTCATTCCTTTTTTTTTCAAGCCTTTTCTGGTTCAACTGTTAACATTGTTGGAAGGATGTTCCATGACCAAATTTGAGAACTCATACTAGAAAACTTTAAGGAACTATTATTTCATGAGACTTCTAATGCCATGGATGGCAAATCTTTCAGAGCCTTCATAAATAGTGGATGAGATGCTTTGTCTTCTGCTTCCAGGGGTGGGGATCACCTCTACCTCCTCTCTGTTGGTAAGTTGAACTCTGTTCTTAGGTCTCTTGGTTCACAGGTCAGCTTTTACCTTATATTTTAGAGACCTTTATGTCATGTCCTACATGCTTCTGGAATTCTGTCTGGTGAATGTTCACATCTTCCGAATTCCTGTCTATTGATCTGTGTTGATTTCTCAGTCAGAAGTTCTGTCTGTTGATCTGTGTTAATTTCTCAGACAGAAGACTTGTCTGTTGGTCTTTATGAGTAAATTGAGCTGAAGAGATCTGTCCCTGGGAAGGAGATTTAACTTAAGCCCCTTTTAAGAGCTGTTATAGTGAATTGAGAGGATGACTCTGGTAATGTGTATAAATATTGTTATAGGCCTACGAAGCTTTATTTTCCTAGAAATAGAAGCTGTGGACAGGAGCCCCTGGAGCCTGCTGCCAGACAGAAGCAGGAAGTTTGGAGTGGAACAGTCCCCCCTGGGCTGAGACAAGGAGCAGGGGCAGAAAGCTGCCTGCATATGAACCCAGGCAAGAACTGGGAGTGGTCAGCCCACAGAGGAGGAACTGTGGGGTTTGGAAGTGAGCCTCAAGTCAAGATGAGAGAGAACTTTACTTGGACACTGTATAATGATTAAGGAGATTGTTCTTACAGTGACCTAGGGGTGGATGATGTGGTATTTTCTACTGCCCACTAAGATGTGTCATGCTAGAGAAGACCCTAGCCTGGGACCCCATTACTTTGGGAATGCAACGATGCATGCTATGCACTATGTGACATACTGAGTGTTTTGAAAAGCATATACATATTAGATGATGTTTTGCTTAAGGATGTTGCTATGAAAGTTATGCTTTACTTTATTGAACAAGGTTTAATTTATTGCTGAATAAATAGAGAGTTCATTATACTATGTGATTAAACCCTTAAAATTATTCACAGTAGCAGTCCTCAGGTATGCTGCTGTGATTGGCATTACAAGGGCGCCAGAATTGATAGTCATTGTTATCACCTAGCCAGTATTTTCCTTCAGACCACCAACAGATACTTTCTCACCCAGATCCATCCTTGCCTCTAGCAGTCTGACCCTCAAGATTCATGTTCTCTTTGGTTTCCACAAGACTAAGTGAGCTTCACACCCTACCTTACTCTTTTCCCCAGACGTCAAAATTCCTAGCTATGGTCCTTTAGCTATATAGTCTATTGCAAGTATTGATCTAAATATTTTTTTCCTTTTAAGCTAGTAGGAGATTCATGAGCTTGTGATCCTCTGGCATAGATTTTTGAGCTTAGAGTCATTTCCATGCCACAATGAAGGATTAGAGAACCCATAATTATTATAAAAAGAAAGCAGTTATAAAAGATGATGGTGGTGATAGCTATCTAATGAAAACTTTTGTAAGTCCTTTTTCTATTTTCATATAAATATAAAGGCATGTGGAAAACTCTGGGGAAGAAAGGCAAACAACAATTAGGTCCTACTTCAAATGGTACTTCCTGACCCAAACAATTACACAGACAAAGCTGGGTTGTAATTATCAAGTCAGCGTAGTCTGTAGCTAAAGGATATTGAATAAATCTCAACAGACACAGGTTTGTTTTTTTAAATGTTACAAAACTTCAGTTAGTGAGAAAGGTGAATTGAATAAAATTAAGACCATACCTTGCTTAATCCTAGATGACAAAAGTGAATCTTTGGAGGATTCTGGCCTTTTAGCCCTACTTATCTTGGGATAAGGGCTGCTGGGCGGTGCAATGAATAGATCTTTGAGCTGGGAGCCAGAAGATCTGAATTTAAATCTGATGTCAGACATTTACTAGTTGTGTTACCCTAGGCAAGTCACTTAAACCCTATTTGCCTCAATTCCTCATCTGTAAAATGAGGCACACTGGAGAAGGAAATAACAAACTATTCCAGTGTCTTTGCCAAAAATAAACCCATGGATAAAATTCTATGGGGTCATATAGAGTCAGATATGACTGAATAACTGAGAAACATCTTGGGATATTGACATTTCAGCAGTTTGCATGAAAGAAGCTCTGGGGGTTTTAGTTGAATGTAAAGCAGTGTTATGTGGCCAATAAGATGGCTCATAGGGTCTTGGGCTGACTTAAGAAAGAAACGGCTTCCAGAATAGGAAGTATTATTCACTTTTACTCTGCCCTGGTCACATCACATCTGAGGTGCAGACTATAGCTTGGTCAACACAATTTAGGAAGGTCATGGAAAAACTGGAGAGATCCAGAGGAAGGCAACCAGGCTAAAGGCCTCAGGTACATGTCACATGAGAATTGGTTGAATAAATTGGGAAATTTTAAGTTAGAGCAGAGGTATACTTGATGAGTGCATTTAAGTATTTGGAAGATTGTTTCATAGAAGATGAATTAGATTAATTCTTTTGGGCTCCAGAGTTGCAAAAAAAAGAGCTATTTATGTTTGATGTCAGGAAATAGAGAAGCATGTAGAGATTGCAACATACAATCAAAGAAGAACCATGAAAAAGAACAAGAGTAAAAGGTGTCATCAGAGAAATATATGATAGGAAGAGAAAGTGGGATGATCTTGTATTGAGGGCAAGGAATGACAAGTGGATTGATAGTCTGAAGACTCTACTGGTATCCTTGAAACGTCAGTAGAAATCAGTATAGGTCTTAGCATGTTGGGTGGATACCCTCTGCCAAACCTATGCAATAACATGGACAAGAGATGATCAAGATAAATAGGCAGAATGGTTTATACTCTGTATCAATGATAGAAGATCCAAACTGAGAAAAACACAGGTCAATATGAGTATTTCAGATAACAGGAAGAACTTCCTAACATTTAGAATGGTACCAAAATGGAGGGGTCTATGGGGTATTCAAGCACTAGCCCCTTTGGTGTGAAGGCTTGCCAAATCATTTTCAGGACTGCTTATCTACATTTGGTGTCCACTTGCTACCCAACACTTACTTGTATATCCAAGAAACTATAGCATGCCACATCCTGGAGAAACTATCTTAGCAGACAGCCTGAAACAGGTTGAGAAAAACTAACAGTCCTCAGATCCATAGGTGAGTTAAGGAGGTATCACCCCAACATGTGAAGATTTCCTCTTGTGTGAATGAGTGGAGAAAAATTTGTTCCAGCAGCTGTGAAGGTGATTGAAGCTGGTGCTGTGGAGGACCTAGAGCTTGGTCAATTACCAAGATCATCTACTTCATCCCAGGTTGTTACCAATTGTGTTGACTTTTGTCCTGTCACTGGACTTCAATGACTGGAAGAGAGTGAGGTTGATGACTTTGTGCAACTCTGCCTCACTTAAATCCAGTTATTGTGTGAATCAAGATATCACTGTCATGATTGGTCCTCTTTGAAAAGGAAGTCTAAACAACAAGCAAAGTGGAAGCGCCACCTTGGCGAGTAGTGGATTATCTCTCATTGGAAATTTTAAAGTAGAGACTGGATCACCAACAGTCAGATTTATGACACTGGGGATTCCTTCTCAGATAAAGGCAGGATTAGATGTCTGCAGAGGTTCCTTCCAACTCTACATTTCTAAAGTTTGTACCTCTAAGCCAATTCCTTCTTTAATTCACACTGACATTGCAGGTTTTTCCCCCTTTCTAAAGAGACTAGAAATTAAAGGAATGTTAAGACTTAACACTAACGTTCTTTTTCCCCAAGGGAGAGACACTGCACATTTTATAGTTTTCTACCTATAGCTCATACCCTTGGGATATGTAATCTCAGCCTTCACTTGTGATAAATAAGTTATTAAAAATCAGAGAGAAAAAGGAAACATAAGGAAAAGTGAGGCAGGCAGAGAAGTGCATAAAACCAGAACTAATATGAACCTTACAGATTATCTGATCCAAGCCCTTCATTTTATAGAAGAGGAGACTGAGGCCCAGAGAAGATGAAGAGGTCTAAAGCTATACAGGTGATAAATAGAGCCAGAATTGAAAGCTAGATGTAAATCAGCACTCTTCCATTCCTCCACAGGGAACTTTCAAGTTGTGAAAAACTCATTTCTTGGGACCATCTCAGTTGTTTTTTGGTTGTTTCAGTCATGTTAGATTCTTCATGACCCCATGTGGGGTTTTCTTGGCAAAGATACTTGAATGACTTGACATTTTTTTCTCCAACTGATTTTGCAGATGAGAAACTGAGGCAAACTGGGTTAACTGACTTGCCCAAAGTCATACAGCTAGTAAGCAAGACTCTAAGGTCTAATGTGAACTCAAAAATATGACTGACTCTAGGCCCAGCACTCTATCCACTGTGCCACCTAGATGCTGCCTTCTTAGTATCCCAAATCATAAATGATGCCCTTGGTCATGATTTTGAAGTTCAGTCGTATTTTTTTCCCATGCTGAATTTTTTTTGTATGTGTGATCGAAAAACTACCCTCTGTCCATCTGGCCAGCCACATGGATTATCAGACAGGAGAACTGCCAGATGCAGTCCAGTTGTTACCTTAATTTGTGAATGTATACCATGCCCTCAGTTCCCTGTGTGTTCTGTGGGAACCATGTTCCAATTTCCTAGGGCAAACTCTAATTCACTGGAAGCTGACCATCTAGCCTTTTCAACTTGCTTCAGATTACCTGGCTTTATCTCCAGTGGCTGGTTCAAGGACATAGCCAACAAGTCAAATGGTTTGAGGAAAGCCTTCTATGCCAAGTGAAAAAATCTCTATATGTTACATTTGATTACATTTGTCTGACCTTGAACGATCCTAGGAGCCAGAGCAGTCATTTCAGTTAAGTAATTTAGTTTAAATTGCTTAATTAAGAAATAAAATTTCATGGAATTCCCTAGATTAATTTGCACTTATACTTAAGAGCATCAACATTTATAATCAATTTAAAGAGGAAATAGGCCTACAGTATTTTATAGTTTGCAGTGAAACCTAATTGAATTCATTTGGACTGAAAAGGGAAATACAGAAAGATCTGATATATTTTTAATTTTGCACATCATAAGGAAGATAATAGGCATTTAATCTTTGTGGGGCATGTGTTTTTGGACCTGAAATTGCAAAAATGGTGGATCATGTTGGTTTCCCTCAATTCCCCTAATGTAGTCTAATATGGGAGGCAGACCTTGGTTAGATGGAAGTAAGTGACATACATATAAACAGTGTTGGTTTTATACACAGGCAGAGTAGGTGCCAATCTCTTTGATGTGATTTCAGGGTACCATGAGAGGCTTCACTCTCCTTCCCTTAATCCCTCCCCCATATGAGTACTTTATTCTATGTTGATTGATTCTTACAATTACTTTTTACAAAGAGCAAAGCCTTCCATTTCATAGTGAGTTAAGACTTAAAATGCAAATTTCCCTAGGAAAGTTGACATATTGGCTTACAATTACATCAAGGTTTGAAGGATTATTATGGATATTTCCTGAGGACAGATACAGATATGAGAATAGCACTTTTAGAAATTGGAGAAAGGAGAGGAGACACAAAAATTGTCGGGGGCGGGGGGAGGATGGGAGAAACTAATGGTTTTTTTTTCTCCATAAAACATCCTTAAAGTTTAGATCTGAGTACCAATCCTTCCTCCCCAATGCCTGCCTCCCCTGCCAAAAAACAAAAGTTATCAGTAACTACCCACTGAAAGGACTGAAGGGGTTACTCTGAAGTATGGATAAAAGGACCTTAAAACGAAGTGTAAACACAAGGGCAAAGAATTACTATAGTGGAACTATGATAGTTCAGGAAATGGGAAATGGGTGGTGGGGGCACTATTTCAACATGTAAGTTTATTTACCTAATAATTTGAACATTCCTTTTGACTTCCTAAAGGATAACTTGAAATTTCAATTCATGTCTTTACTAAACATCTGTTATATGTAAGTCGAGATGATAAAGCTAGAGATACAAAGTCAAGAAAGAAACAGGCCCTACCTTCAAAGTGTTCACAATCAATGAGCAGGAATTTACATGTAGCCAGATTAAGTAAATTAATTGTAAATTAAGAATTGTGGTAGCATAAGAAATCCAGACAAAGTATTTATTTCAGAGTGCCAAGAGTCTAGCTCATAGCACCTGGGCAAGGGGTTACCCCAGTGTCAAAGCTTGCTAAGACCGAGAGGAGGAGCAGGGCCTTCCATCTTGAAAGCTTACTTAGCAGCAAAACATGTTCTCCTTAGCAGGAGAAATTATATTATTGATGCACTTAAGTGTCCTTAATTCTTCTCCTATTCAGTCGTATACACAAGGATTCATGTTTCACAGTGGTCTAGCACTAATAAGGTCAAAATGTCACTTCCCCAACTTGTGCCATCCGAGATCTCCCAGTCTGAAGCCTGTTTAGTTGTATGGCCATGAAGAGCACCACAGAGCAGAAGAGTACTATGAGTCTGATTATCTATTTTTGTCATTTATATTCCCTTTTGAGTCTCTTTTTTTTGGTCTCTGCTTCTCAGTTTCTTCTTTGGATTGGCCAATATATTAGTTGGTAAGGAGACAAGGTCTATTATCTCCTTTTTTCTACTCCTGTATCTTCACTAAAAGACATTTTGACCTTTAATTGGTCATAGCCTGCTTTTAGAATGGTCCCTTGGCATATGGCCCAGGTCTGTACGATCATGGCAAAACTTATTATTTCATGCAGAATGAGGTCCTTTTAGGAATATGTGAAGAATATTGCCAAGCAAGGAAAAAATTAGAGATGTATTTTTCCTGCAGTTCTTTCTCTTACTAAGACTCTTCCAAATGAGGATTTTGCCTTGTTACTTGTGTTAGACAGTAAAACTTTCTTAAAATGCAAGGCAGAGAAGAGCTTTTATTCAGATGTTCCTGATTCTTAGTCCAGGATTCTAACCACTAGGCAATATAGCTGTCCCAATCAATGACATCACAGATCCTTTACTAAATGTGTATAGTATGTAGGTTTATAGTGTATATGTGTTCATCCTTTGTTGTCAAAGAAGACCATGCCATCAGAGAAATAATGACATGACTGGGACTTGACTTTGTTTTGAGTGAGGGAGGGCTGTGCAGGTCACCAGCCTCACTTCTCCTCCAGAGCCATCTGAATCCAGTGACCAGAAATTCATCAGGATGACTGGAGATGACCCAGGATGAGGCCACTGGGGTTAAGCGATTTGCCCAAGGTCCCGCAGCTAGTGAGTGTCAAATGTCTGAGGTGAGATTTGATTTCAGGTCCTCCTGACTCCTGCACTGGTGCTCTATCCACTGCACCACCTAGCTTCCCCAAGATTTATAGTGTATGGTTCAACAAAAGGCTAGGCTAAGGTGTAGAGAGACTTTAAGTTAAAGAATAGGCCCTCTAAGGTAGCTCAAGGCAATTAGGTGGTGCAGTGGATAGAGTGTCAGACCAAAAGTCAGGAAGACTCATGTTCTTGAGTTCAAATCTAGTCTCTGACACTTACTAGTTGTGTGTGAGCCTGGGTTAAGTTGCTTATTATTGATAAGTTTCCTTATCAATAAAATGTGCTGGAGGAGTAAATAGCAAACTACTCCAGTATTTCTGCCAAGAAAACCCCAAATGGGCTAATAAAGAGTCAGACATGACTGAAAAATGACTGAATAACATCAAAGGTAGCACACGGTGAAAGAAGCAACATCTTTGGAGAGAGAGAAGAAGGGAGTACCTTGGGGTCTAGAGGAGAAAAGGAGAAAGTTTAGAATACTTCCTATGAAGTATGAAATCAAGTCAGTATGAGATGACTAAAAGACTATTGTGCAGCAGTGAGGGCCCAATTCTAACCCAATCCAATGAGCATTTAAAAACACCTACTATGTATAAAGAACTGGGTTATGAGGTAGGTCTATAAAACCAAAATTAAAAAAAAATATTTCTAATAAATATTCCTTAAATTAGTGAATTAATGTAATTCCAGACCCATAGACACTCTATGACCCCATCTAGTATCATATGATAGTCTAGCCAGAATGACCCCTTGCCACAGCATCATTTACACAATTTGGTAGAGAGGAAAGTCTACTTTCTATTTCTATGCCAGTGGATGTGATGCCATGAAAAGAACGCTGGATTTGAAGTCCAAAGACCTGCATCAAGATTCTAACTTTGCAATTTTTTACTTATGCAATCTTGGCCAAATTGCTTAACCTTAAAGGGCCTCAATTTCTTCATCTGGGGTGTGGGGCAATCACTATACCCTATCATCACATCCACATGAAGGAGGAAGCATAATGGAGGCTGGATACTATTGAAGTCTCCTCCAAGAAAGTAAGATTCCTGTCTCTTCTCCACACTGTCTTCTTTCTCAGTATTGGGATCTGCAGCCTCACTGAAAAAACTTGTATGAGGAAGGCTCAGATCATAGGAACATGTGGTATAGGAGAGAGTGTTCTGAACTTGATGTCAGGAGAGCTAGAGTATCCTATTTCTGACATTTATCAGCTATGGGACTATGGTCAAGTCACTTAGATCTTCTCATTTTTGTTTTTTTTCCACCTACAAAAAGGAGATTACAATACTTGAGCTGTCTCCTCTGGCAGCAGGTTGTTGGAGGTAAAAGTAGGCTTCTTAAGAACAAACAAAAATGTTCCCTCATTCTTATTGCCTCTTTTCAGAGCAGAGAGATGGAGAGAAAGTACTCCACACAGCCTGATGATTGCAAACATAGAAGTCCTCCTTTCTATAGGCAAGGTCAACTCTGGGAACAAACCGTCTTCCACCTCCCTTACGTTATGGCATATCTTCCCTATGTTCTCAAGGTTTTCATGCTTCTGCACTGCTGGCCAGGACCTCCTTACAATCAATAATCAATCAACAAGAATTTTTATATGCTAAGAACTGTGCTTAGCAATGAAGGATACCTAGAAGGCCGAAAGACAGTCCTTTCTCTTGAGCATAGAAGGACTTGTATGAGGATTAAGGCACTAGCCTTGCCTATTTCGTACCATTGATCCTAGTTAGCTGTCACATTGAACACTATCACTTAAATGTAGCCATAGTAAGGTGTCGATGATGAAAATAATTCGAAGTGCAACATCTGTCAGGGGCTATTTGACTGAAGTTAAAGGAATCACATACAGAACAGCTGTTATGGAAGACACCTGGAAGAAAGTCTGCTGCATTAGGACTGCACACCTACAACTGCCAGGTGATGGAGAGGATGCAAGGGAGTCAAACTCAAGGATTTTCAGAGAACTGACTTATACTTGTAAATCTTACCAGGGCAAGAAGAGTTGAATGAATCACAATCGATAAGAAAGATCCACAAATAACTCCATTTGTTTTTTTATATATATTTTTAAGTTTTTAAAATTATTTTTAACATTTTTGACATTTACTTCCATAAGATTTTGAGTTCGAAATCCTCCCTGTCCTGCTTTCCGTCCCCAAGACAGTTTGCAGTCTGACATAGGCTCTACATATACATTCATATTAAACATATTTTTATGTTAGTCATGTTGTAAAGAAGACTTAGAACCAGTAGGAGAAACCATGAAAAAGAAGAAACAAAACAAAATAAAACAAAAAAAGATTGCTTCAGGCTGCATTCAGACTCCATAGTTCTTTCTTTGGATATGGACAGCATTTTCCACCACGAGTCTTTTAGAGTCGTCTTAGATCCTTGCATTGCTGAGAAGACCTAAATCTATCAGTTAGTCATCACACATTGTGGGTGTTACTGTATACAGTGTTTTCCTGGTTCTGCTCACTTCATTCAGCATAAATTCCTATGTCTTTCTTTTCTGAAGTCTGCCTGCTCATCATTTCTTATAGCATAATAGTCCTCTTTTCACTATAAAGCCCTTCACTACCTAGCTCTTACCTCCCTCTCCAGCCTTGCTTTATCTTTTTGCACATTTCTCCATTTTGAGGGTCTAGCCTGACTTGCCATTTTGCTGTCGTTTTCAATTTCTTTGTCTTAGCATTGACCTTCCTCCATGTCTAGAACGCTCTCCTTTTATAATTCGTTGTCATCTTTAAAACTCAGCTGAACATTACTTTCTTTTACAAATATATTTTAATGATATTGTTAATTTAATGATATCATTTATTTCTTTTTACATCACCAACATTTCCCAATGTATGCCTTGTCAATTGTCCCTTCTAATAAAGAAAAAGAGGGAGAGAGAACAGCTTAGCACATCTAACCAACATATTAACAAATCTAATATTAATATGCCATGTTCACTACCCTGCTCCCCACCTCCACAAAGAATCACAGGTAAGCATGTTCTCATAGTTCTTCTTTGGGGTGTAAGCAAGCTTGGTTATTATTTCATAGCATTCAGTTTCAGTTTGGCTGTTGCTGTTTTTTCCATTTATACTGTCACAGTGATTGTGTATATTATTTTATTGGTTCTATTTTACTTTGTGTAAGCTCACATATGTTTTCCTAGATTTATCTGTTTTCATCAAATTGACTGTTCCTTGTACAGAGAGAGGGTGACCATTTTAATTCTAATACCTTATCTAAGTAAGAACATGTCTCAGCCAATCCTAAATTATAGATGAAAAGTATGAAAAGTTTGAAAACCATTAGATGAAGAGAAATGATGACAGACAGGAAGTCTGTTCCAAGTGACTGAGGTATTTCTTCTCTCCCTTGAGTTCTGCATAAGTGAATCTAGTTAGCTGGAATTGGGGAATTTCAGAAATTAGAATGTGGTGTTCCAGTAATTTCCTCTCTGAAGGTGGGGAGGAGAAGCCCTGGCCTTGTGTCTCCTCCCCTCCTTAACCTCACTTTGGCCAGCGTTGAAGAGTCTGCAGGATTGTGCACTTCCCATGCCCTCATATGTACCTTAGCAGCATTACCAGAGCAGTTTATGGCAGTGTCCACCTTGGGAGCCTAGGACACATGGGATACAGATTCACTGATCTTAAAGGGAATTTCTTGACCCTTCAAAAGGAAAAAAAGAGTCCCCGTGAACAGGAGCTATGAGTGACTCATTTACCATGTGGTATTTCTGAGCTCAAACCCACTTTCCTCTGGACTCTGTATCTACTTGTGGGAAAGTGTGTCATAGACTTTTAGGGGTATATTTTATACCAATTATTCTTACTGCACTGCTTTAGTAAATGCTTCCTTTCTAAAAGCTACTTAAGACTATCTGACTAAAATGATTCTCAACTGATAATTTTTAGGGGAAGCATAATGGTAGGTAGGTCAAGCTGATATCATTAGAAAATTTTTCAACTCCTTAGGGGGGTATCCCTAAAAGGAGGAAAGTGAGAGGAACTAGCACTTACTAAATACCTACTATGTTCCACGCACTGGACTAAGCACTTCACAAGTGTTACCTCATCTGATCCTCAGAACAATTCTGGGAGGTAGGTGTTGTAAGGATCCCCATTTCACAGTTGCCAAACTGTAGGCAGACAGAGGTTAGGTGACCTTGCCTAAGGTCTCTCACTTAGTAAATGTGTAGGGACAAATTGAATTCAGGTTTTCCTGTCTCTGAGTCCACTGCATTATTCATCGAATCATGTACGCTGACAGGGATGTGTAGGCTTAATCCAGCACTTGAGATATATCTGTAAAAGTGGGAATTGGGATTAGGATCCCCAGAGCTCACATAGATTACACTTAACGTCGGAATACTATTCCACTATATTCGTGTCCAGTAGCTTATTTAGCCACTTGTCAATTGATGGGTATATCAAGCCTTACTCTCTACATGAAGTCTTTCTTAATCCCTTTAGCTGCTGGTGCCCTTGCCCCCAAATTCCATGTATTTACTTTGTAGATACCTATGTAAGAAAGGTATTCTATATTCTTACCCCAATAATTACACAGGACAAAGACTTTTCAATGGATATGAATTAAGAGATACGAATTAAGCATGAACAAAGCCTTGCACAGCAACTTTGACTATATCGATCAGTTGAAGGCCTTGGACTGAGGACAACCTGGATAGTTAATCTGGAAGGAGCAAAAGCCATTGAATGAAGTGGAATGACACTGCATAAGCAGTATCTTGGGATTGGTCAAGGAAACTTAATCAAGCCCCGAAGGTTTTGAATAAAATAGCTTGCCATTTCAGATCTTGGCATTCTAGGGGTGAGCAATTCCAACAAATCCCTTCAGAAGAATCACTTGGAGGGAGGAAGGTGAAGAGCCTCTGTCACTGTTCCTTTACCACTCTCTTTGACTGGAGGAAGATCTTGAAAACTTCAAATGAACTTGAACTTCTCATCAGTTTTATAACAATATCCTGGATTAGCAGCATTTCTACCATAAAGCCTAACTAAGGGTGAACTAGATGCCCTGAGAAAGGTAACTTCAGAAAGGAAAAGAAACTATCTGAAAGCTACCCCATACCTAAAGTGGACTTAGTGAGGACCCCATGAAGGGAGAAAAGGCTGATAATAATCAGAAATTCTGAGTTGGCCCCTTTGTAATATGAGCTCAAGAAGTATGATCCCTTTTTCTACTAAACTTTGTGTGCACTTGTGAGAGAGTGTGCTCCCACTTTGAGGGGATATTTTACCAACTGTTCTTATTATATCACCTTACTAAATACTGATTTATAAAAGATACTCAAGTTTGGCTGACTAATGGATATCAATTTATAATCATTTGAGGAAGCACTCAGGGGTGGGTTCATGAGCTGTAGTACTAGAAAACCACCTCACATTTATTGGGGTTATTTTCAGAACTTGAGGGGAGACATAGTAGACACAATTCCTGGGATTCACTCAGCCAGTACAAGTGTAATTTGAGAGAATAAACTTCAGAACCTGGGACAGGCACATTCACAAACACATACATACACACATAAGATCACATGATATTTTTCCCAATAGAATATGAATTCCATAAAGGCAAGAAACTTTTCCCTTTGCTTTTTTTCTTCAGGGTATAAAATAAGTGGTTTCTAAGAAGGAGGTACTATAAAAAGAAACATATCAGAGGATGCCAACGTGCCTTAAGGCTGTAGAAGAGAAGTAGGCACCTTTAGTTTTTCCCTTAGTCTAACAAAGAATTGTCATGGATATCTGTGACAATGGTGTTAGACATAATGGGAGAAACTAAGCCCCGGTTGAGCAGTAGGAATGTGTCCCTGTGTTCATATAAGGAAAAAAGGGAGCAGGGAGTTTTAAACAGGAATGAGCCTGCAAATGGGAAAGACTTAAAAGTGGGGAGAATAAGGAAAAACAGGGTTTATTGCACTAGTTGCTTCAGAAGTAGAGTGTATAATTGAGGACCTCTCACACACACATTCTAGAACCTTAGCCCCACGGCCTTTTTTACCCCTACTCCTCCAGGATACTCTTCTTTGTGGAGGCTCAGAAATATACCGCTCAGATATAATATGTGCCAGAATTTGTCATCATTGCAGATACCAGAATGACTGGCAGTATACTGGGACCAGTAATCACTTACTTGGTTGCACAAGCTGGGAATGTTCGAATTACTACATTAATTCTTACTCTCCTCATGATCTTTAAAGTAAGGTGCTCCTTAGGTAGTGACTCCAGTCCCCCAGGAATTTATACTTAAAAACACCCACAGAAATGATAGAGGTCTCTGCCTTGTAAACTCTCTGGTTATCATAAAATCTACTCACAATCCCCACGTGACTCATACTTCTGTTTTCAATACACAATCGCTCAAAGCATGAGACTTACTTCGCCAAGATTTTGTTCTCTAAAGCCCATGTTCCATGGTTCTAACTGCATGACAAAGAGCTAAAGAGTTGCTCCCAATTGCATCTCTCCATCAGAACATTCTCACCATTCTTTTATAGCTCAGGGGATAAATAATAACTATGACCAGCTACAAATGGTAGCTAGCTGTTGTCCCTTTGTAGTCTATAAACATATGAGATAATATCAATCTTATTGAAGTTGAAATTTAATGTTCCAGTGGCTACTAGGATCCATAGAACCACAGATTTGGAACTGGAAAGGACTGATTGAGAATGCATGCTTTTGGTGATCGGTTTATTATGATTTGGATCATAGTGCCGTAGCCCCTTCTTGCACAGGCAGTGTCACTGATTTTGACGGGAAAGCAACTCCTCCATAAACCCTTTCACTGATTACAAAATTTCAAGCCAGCCCTTCCTCATACCACCAAAGACAATGACTGAAAAAGCAAGAATTATTTCAGAGAAAAAAACTTGCATTCAGGGAGAGGATTTTAATGATAGCTGCTACACTGGTGCTTTCATGGACCTTAGTATCTTGGAGCCAGTATCTTGTGCCATGTAGGCTGCCCCCCTATACCATCAATGATCCTCTACCATCTCCTGTTGGACCACTTTGGTGATGCAGAGGAAGAGAAAAGACCCTACTCCCTCCTACCTCAATAATGACCTGAACTCATTAGGTCGGGAGTCACAACTGTCCTGAAGACAGGCCTAATTAGTAGAATCCAAGGAATCTGGCAATCTATCTTCCCTACTTGGTTGGTAATCTAGACACAATACAGAAATTTTAGTTAAGTGTAAAAAGAGAGGAAAAAAGATATATTAGAAAGATTAAGATGGGAAATGAAACGGTATTAATTCCTAGTTCACAGTGGATAAATGGTCAAAGAATATGAATAGACAATTTTCAAAAATGAAGATAAAAATTGTTAATGATCATTTGAAAAAGTACTCAACTTCAGTGATAAAGAGAATTTAATCAAAACAGCTTTGCTGGATCATACCCATCAAAATGGGAAAAACATAGCTAAAAATAATTAGGCAGGGTCATGAAGAGACAGGTATATTCATTCATTGCTCAGGGACCTGCCATCTTGTAAGGTCTTTTAAAGAGAACAACCTTACACTAACCCTTGTATCAAAGGCTTTCAAATGATACAAAGGGCCTGTATATACTTTGGAGTATTTCTCATCTCTCTACATTACTGATTCTACCCAGATAATATAGGAACATGTGACACCCCTCAATTCTCTTCAGTTCTCTGGAGGCATAGATTTCATGAAAAGAAAAGTTTGCATGAAGGGATGGACCTGGAATCAGGAGACCTGTCTTCATTGATTCAAATCAGACACTTATTAGCTGTGTGATCCTGGGTGAGTTATTTAACCATTCTGCCATAGCTCCTCATCTATAAAATGAGCTGGAGAAAGAAAGGGCGAACCACTCCAATATCGCTGCCAAGAAAATCCCAAATGGGGTCACCAAGAGTTGGACACGAGTGAAATTACTGAACAACAATGAAATCATTTCATACAAGTTATCCCATGTGTCTATGAACTCCTTACATTCATTTTCTTACAGGATAATAACATTTTATTACACTAATATACCATAGTTTATGCAGTCATTGCCCATTCAGTAGGCTATAGCTTTGTTTCTAGTTTTCCAAAAGGACAAATTTACTAGTTAATTAAGTGTATACATACACAAACACATACACACTTATGTTGTTTATAGATTTACACATATGTGTGCATGTATGTATATATATATACACTCACACACATATACGTGTGTATATATACACACGTATATGTGTGTGTTTATCTACTTATCTGTAGATAGTGAGGGAGATAAATCCATACATATATATTTTCTTATTTTACAGATAAAGAAATAGGCACAGAGTTTAAGACCTTCCCCTGAATCATCCAAATAACTTATGACAGCAGGCAAATTAGAACCCAAGCCTCCACAGCTATTAAAGTTATTCAGATTTGCAGTAGAAAATGAGGCTATCTATCTTTTCAGATTCTTCAGTATGGGAAATAACATAAAATAAATATTTATCCTGGATTTCTAAAATGTCCTTGCTCTAGAATTATCAGAAATTCTCTCTTGTTGATAGAATGACTGAGTAGAAATGAAATTAGGAAGGTAGGGTAGGAGACAACCCTTATACTTAGTGATATCATGGGAAAAAAATAAGAAGAAAAAATAAACACCAAAAAAGAGGCATTGTTTGAGGGCCTACAGTAGCTAGCAATGTCCTTCAGACTGTCGTTATAAAGTGTAACAACATTTTTTTCTTTCCAGGCCTACAGCTTTTAATAAAAGACACTACCAGATTAAGGTGAAAACCTTTTTCATTAAAAAGCATACACACACACACACACAGGGAAAATTGAGATATTAAGCTGCTTCCTATGTCTTTAAATCCTTCCTCTTTTTCAAATCCAATCTTTCATCCACCCTCCTTCACCACACTAAATCATGTTTGTTTAAATAAAGGGGGTGGAAGGGATGGGAGGGGAAAGATGAAGATGTTTAAGGAGTTTAGGCCTCCCAGTGTAGGAAGCTGTGAAAAGTTAAAATCCACCCAAGCTGCTGATGTATGTTGTTAATCTCCTGGGTTCAATGTTTCATCCTCTTGAGGACTTGTAGCAGCCTGTTGGTTAAGAGAGAGAGAAGGAATTAAATGGTGATTGTCTAGCCTCCATTACAAAACTAAAATAAGGAAAACAGCCATTTCCTGAACTTATTTACTAGATGCCAGAGTTGAGTCATTCAACACCCTGACCATTTGAAAGAGAAAAAAGTGGCCCAAATCCAGGGGATGCAGATACTCTCAGCAAGGCATTCTGTGCCTGGTTTTAGCTGTGCTTTTCTTCAGTTAGCAAAGGCTGGCCCTCAGACAAAAATGGGGATATGTGAATTTTGTTTTCATTTCCTTTAGCCTTTTCCTCTTGGATAACTTTCTTTCCTTTTAGCGACTTAGCTTTCCTCTTATAGACATCTAATTTTATCTCATAAACCAGGTCTTTCCCATAAACTAAAATAAAAAAAAAAGATAAACTCATGAACAGTGATATATGATATATACCATATATGATATCATATATATGATATATAGTATTCTTTATATATAGAATTTATATGCATATGTGTGTATATAGTCTTAACCAAATCTGACTTCATTGGTATAGAGAGTTCAATACTTTCAAAACAATTTAGTCTTTAATGTTTTCTTGGTGTATATAAGGAGAATTTTGTTATTCTTTCAGAGTTTAGTTTCTCAGGATCCATGGCTATGGTAATGCCCAGGTATTAGATAATAACTCCCAGAATAGTTCCAAAGATTCTAGATAGTAATTCCCAGAATTGTAGTGACAAGGTGTTCTACTGAAGGATGACAAAATGTAATATTTGCTATGCTTGCAAAGAATGACAATATTGCTAAAGTTAACCTATGAGCTTAATGCTGGCAAAATGCCTTCTTTGTTTTTGCCCGATAAAGTAGGTGGGCGCTGGTCAGTGAGTGGGGAAACTACAGGGAACTCATAGGGGAATCTGTGTGTGCCTCAGGTGGCCCCCACTGAGGCTTGAGGGGATTCAGGGGAGTGCCCAAGCCTGTCTCAAATGACACCGAAATGTAGGGGTAGTTGCTGCCCCTTCTCACCAGCCCCTGCATGAAGGGTGATTAGGGAATGCTGTAGGAGCTGGTTCTCCCACAACCTTTTGAGAAGGCTAGGCTAGAATAAAGCTGCTTATTAACCCATCCAAAGCTGTCTGCCTATCTATCTAGATCAGCAGTGAACCTGTTTAGAGGTTGGAGACTGAAAACCCCCAGTGCCTCCTGTTATCTGTGAAACACTTGGGTACTGAGAAGTTAATTAATATACCAAGGATCACAAAGCTAGTGTATATCTGAGACATTACTAGATCTCATGTCAGGTTGATTCCAAGGATGGTTCACTACATAGCATACTTTATTGCATATAAATTGTTATCATAGATCTATGAAAATCTCAAAATTGAAAGGAATCTCAAGTTCAATCTGATTCATAGAAGGAATTTCCTCCACAGCAATAGTTGTCAATATTTTTTGCTCTGCGAACCTCTTTTCAATAACCATAAAATGTGTTGTAAGGTCCCAGGATAATTGAAGATGTTGTTAAGGCATTTTTCAGACATGTCTGACTTTTCATGACCCATTGGGGGTTTTCTTGGAGTGGTTTCCATGTCCTTCTCCAGTTCATTTTACAGATAAGTAAACAGAAGCAAACAGGGTTAAGTGATTTGCCCAGGGTTACACAGCTAGTAAGTGTCTAAGGCCGTATTTGAACTCAGGAAGAAGAAGCTTCCTGACTCCAGACCTGGCACTCAACCAATTGTGCCACCAGGTTCCCCACTTAAACTAGTCATCAAATGTTGACTATAACTACAGTGCTAGTTTTGACCCCAAATTCCCAAATTAAATTTTGTGTTTTATAATTATAAAATATAAATTGTATCATGTCTATAAAATTATAAAGCTCTAATTTTAAGTTAATTATGAATATTTTTTGTGGAATATTTCATAAGAATTAAAAAGAGTAATTTAGCAAGACCTCATATGCTTAGTACTATTTGCAAGATTTGATATTTTCAGAATATGAATATTTTAAAGTATTCCTTATTTTACAAATTCTGTTGAAAATTACTATTTAAATGAAGTTTGCTATAACTTTGAAAATGTTTAACATAATATTGTAATCACATGGAAACCTAACTTTGATGAACTTTTTTAATTGAATGAAATTTTCAGTCTTTGGCTCAACAGTAAATGAAATGCAGTCTTAAGTCTGAGGATATATAAAATTTATTTCTGTATTTTGATTTTAGTGGAAATATTTGCTCCCATAACTATGTGGTAGAAAATGGTAATAAGATTTTGAAAATTATCTTGCTGAAACTTTGGAATTCATCTTATTTTTAGAAAAAATTAGGCTGTAATTCTGACTAATATTTGTAGTTCAAATCTGTTAACATGTCAGCTAAATTTTATTTTTCATTCATTCTTAATTCATCAGACAAGGATGTAAAACAAACCATACCATATTGGTTAATAAACCAATTTAATTGTTGGAAATGTCAGGGAAAATATCCAATGAAATTCACTTCCAAAAATTTTAGATGATCATTGAAGTCTTTCTTCACAGATTTATCCAAAGATAGTTCATTCTCTAATAGGAAATTATGTCACAACGGACTTAATATTGTTGTCCATTTTGTGGTTTCAGAATTTTAGCCTGTTAATCATACTTTTTACTTCGTCTTGAACACTGAATAAATTTGCATTTCATTATCTCATGATTTGTTGAGTTCAACCACTTTAAAAAAAAAGATGTTTTCAGTCGTGTCATATCACTTGAACATTCAAAGAATGATCGGTGAAGAAGACAGCTAACACTTCACTCAGTCCAAATAGATGAGTAATAACTCTGTCATGGCTAAGTCACTTAACATCTGTGTCTATTAGAAGTATAACGTGATTGCTTCCTCTCTTTACATAAAATAGTAAACAATCAAGGGTTAGTGGGTCTTGATTTTTTTATAAAATGGATTAATTCAACAGAAAAATCTAATCCACTTTTTAGTTGTTATGGTATTCTCTTTGATGCCACAACCTGCTTGTATATGCTGCAGGGTGTTCAGACTATATTTGCACTCACTTTTTTAATACACAAAACAACAACCCCAAATTTCTCAGTCATTGATTTTGTGCTATCTGTGCAAATTCCACAAGAGGGTCAATTGATTTTTTTCTTTAAAGTATGAATTAATTAGATGAAAAATGTCTCCCATAGTTGCTTTGTTAGATGACAACAAAATAGTATATTCTCTTCCACTTTACCATCATGAGGGTATCTTGTAATTAAAATGGCTCGGTTACAAACATCAATTATTTCATCTAATTGTAAAGTCCATGCATCAGTTTTTGGCACTCTTTCTACAATAACTGATTTGGCATCATCAGTCATATCATGTATCTGATGAGACACTGCATTGTTAGAACACATATCTTCTTTGACTTCTTAACAGAGTTGTATCCACATATACATTTGACAATTGCTTTGGCATATGACAAACTTTTTTTTCCTGGAATATTATATTGAATCCTCAACCTTATTTTCTATTTCTTGTTTATTCACAAAAATAAATGAATTTATATTGCCTTTTAAAAACCTTTCCATTAAAATATAAAGTCATCAACATAGCTTTCATGTTTTGATTGGAAATGTCCAGAAAAAGAGAAGCTACTATTTGTAAGTGCTATTGCACATATTACACATTTAGGTCATAGGTACTCATTATCTCT
Organism: Bettongia penicillata ogilbyi; assembly: GCA_023548195.1. Classification (NCBI taxonomy): domain Eukaryota; kingdom Metazoa; phylum Chordata; class Mammalia; order Diprotodontia; family Potoroidae; genus Bettongia; species Bettongia penicillata. Next base: position 128,123 of record JAJHZJ010000502.1, on the reverse strand, counting down.
AAGAAATGAAAAATATGATTTAATATATTCTTCATTATATTTCTTCTTCATATTTTTCATAAGACAGGTATATTGGACATTTATATATATTATTTCCAGAATTGTGCCCTATCAAGTGACTTAAATAAAGTCATTAAATAAAATTTCCTGATTACAGTATGCTGAAGTTTGAGATTCTTAAAGATTTTTTAAAATAAAATAAAAATATTTTAACACAAATTTCATGTTTACATTCAATACTCATTAAATATATTAAAATACTGTATTAGTAAAATGGAAGCAAATGTCTACTAATCAAAATGATTTTGTTCCTTAATGGTAGACTGGCATTGGGTCACTCCAGCACAAAACACTGTCATAACTAGCTTATGTGGACTCCAGAAGAAATGTCTATATAACCAATCAATGAATATTTATAGCTGGTTACAATATAAAATATTTATTTTTTTGCTGAATGACATGTCATATTAAATGGTAAATGTATTAATATTCAATTTTATACCTATGTGTGTGTGCATGTGTATGTATGTGTGTATATACATACACACATATATAGCTATATATGTATGTATATAGCTACATATATATACAGAGAGAGAGAGAGAGAAAGTACTTCACTTTAAACAATGTTTACATATAAATTAAGCTTTATAAGGAAAAAAAATCCCTTTAGATATGACTCTTTTCTCTTTTAACTTTAGCACACTATCAGGAACTCTACTGAATGACTGCTCAGTGTTGTCAAGTAGCTTTTTAAAAAATTTCCCACATAGAAGTAAAGTAGCAGAAAAGGAACACAAGTTTAAATCTGAAATCAGTCTTAACCCTGCAAGGAGAGAAAATGGAAGGTTTGTATCTGAAGAACATATGGGATGATTCTTGGTGGTTTCAAGACAGTTTGTAATGTAATCAATTATCATTTTGAAATAGTCTGACTTGTGAGTTTGCAAGAATAAAAACATCTTGATCATATGATTACATGGCTCATGATGTATGATTACACAGTAATAGAGGGGAGTAAAGGAGCTACTCTGTTGCAGTAGACAGAACATAAATAAAAGTACACACATACATCTGACCATCTGTTAAAAACATGTCTGTTTCAAATCATTATCAAAAGTGTTGAATGAACCTCTCTTCAAACTGATATTGATTCACTACTTTTACTCTTCTAGTTTGACCGTCCAATTCCAAATACACCTGACTGTACCATCTCCCAGGCCACATTGTTGCCATCTTCTCTACAAGGATAACATGAGAGACTGAAATGTCTTGTTGAAATCCAGGTTTTGCTATATCTGAGACTTTTTTATCCATTAATATAATAACCTTGTCATAAAAGGAAATGTGGTTGGTCTGAAACGATTGGTACTTTATGAATCTATGTTGGTTCATAGAGATAACCATTTATTTTCTTCGTATTCACAAACCATCCTCTTAGCAACAAATTCAAGAAATTTGTCCCAATCAAAGTCAAGCTCTCAGGCTTACTTCCCACCTTTGTGAAAATAAAGAGATATAGCCATTTCCATGGCACTTTTCCTTTTCTCAAAGATCATAGACAGTGATTCAATAGTCATATCTATAATAGCTTTCATTTTTGTGGGTAGTTTGTCTAAGCCAGGTGTCTTGAATTTATTAAAGACGTCAAATAAATAGTCTTTGTCCTTAAGGAGATTATATTCCAATCAAGGAAGAGGACACGTAGAAAAAGAGTAGTAATTTGATGCAGAAATTCATGGAAATAGTGAAAGACCCATAGGGGAGTGGAATTGCACTAGCTAGATCTAGTAGGCTAGATATAAAGCAACTCACTAATTTTGATAGAACTAACAGAGTGAGAGTTGTTTTTTGGTTTCAGTAGTCAGGGATCCAACAGATGTCTGTAAGCAGAAGATCCCAGTAGGACTATTGTAGAAACTGACAATGATGTGCCAAGGTCAGACTGGAAAGGTCAAAGAATGACTTGTCAAAGTAAAGCCACCAGTAATAGTTAAAAGTCACTTTTCCTAATGGTGCCGTTTCAATATCAACTAGTAGTCACTTAGCACAAAATGCCTCCCATCCCCCCAGCATGAATCACCACTCATCCTCCCACAATCCTCCCCAAGCTTTCTACTTCTTCTCCCCAATTCTTTGTCCTGCTTAACCAGGGTAAAAACTCAATGAAAACCCACTTCACTTTACGCTTAATTCCACACAGAGCCGCTGGCAGACCTTTTTCCGTCCTTTTTATTTTCCCTTTCTTATTATGAGAATTTATTTCCCTTCAACAGAACAGGCTTGCTTTATATTCTGTCTCCTAACTCTGTGCTCTGTGCTTTCTTCTACTGTACTTTGGAATCTTAAATCCTAACTCAAATGGCATTAGGACAGTTGGCAATGAGGATAGGATTTTGAAAAGGAAACCTACTCTGAAGTGGCCTCAAGCCCAAGATTCCTTGTTGCTTGTGATCTCTGCAGCTGCCAAATACTTAAACTGTCAAGTTCTAGGTAGCTCCAGGCTTCTAGTTCCCACCACAATTATATCTTGCTTCAACTGTATGTGCCAACTTTGTCATCAGATTCTTGAACACATTCCCTCCTGTAGTCTGGGTGATCTACAGTATCACAATATGGCTTTGATTCCTATGATAGTTGGAGACAGCTATCCTTATCTAAATGCCTTACATTAGATTTCTTCTCTTTGGGGATTTTCTCACAGAAGGACATCTCCTTGATCTACAATGTATGTTGCTATTACTTTTTTTGTCCTAATTTTTTGTATCCAAACTTAGATCTCATCCCATCAAACCTCAGTGATAGGTCTCATGAATGACTATTTAATTCCTTGAATTAATAAGGGCTCAGTATTTTACTCCCTTTAGGGGTATTTGAAAACAGAGTTTTCCTTGTGATTCTTAATGATAGCTGTTAAGTTCCCTGTTTTGATTTTGTTGTACTCAGATAACTTTGTTTGGATCACAACTCCCTATAGTAATATGTGTTTGCTTAGTGCAAATCCAAATAGAGAAAGGAAAGAAAGGACACTCCAGAAAGAAAAAGGAAAAGAAAAATTAAGAAAACACTCTAGTCATGGTAAGTATGACACTTTATCTAGATGTAATACTTATATCCTCAGAATTCTTTGTTTTGTAGTATTCTTAAGTCATTTTTGGTCATGTTTAACTCTGTAACCCCATTTGGGGTTTTCTTGCAAAGTTACTGAAATGCTTTACCCTTTCCTCCTCCAGCTCATTTTACAGATGAAGAAACTGAGGTAAATAAGGGTAAGTGACTCACCTAGCTTCACACAGCTAAGTAAATGTCTGAGGATTTAAACTCATGAAGAAGAGTCTTCCTGACTCCAGGCCTGGTGTTTTATCCACTGTACCACCTAGATGCCTTATAAAAAATTTTTTTGTAAACATTAACTTTTCTTCAATAGTTATCAAAGTAGGACAGTACTGCCAAGTATGGTTTGTAGCTATGGAAACTGAGACACAGAGTTGTCTTAAACTGCATGTCTAGTGATGATAATAGCTACTCTGTATCATGTGCTCTACTTTTCAGAATGATTTTATGTATGTACATAAAGAGGTAACAAGGTATAGGAGAAAGAATATGGGATTTGGTGTTAGGAAAATTTGCATTCATATGCTGCTTGAGTGACCCTGGGCAAGTCACATGAATACTTTGTGCTTCCAGATGAGTTTTGTCATCTGTAAACTTAAGGATTTGGAATCAGTTGTCTCTTTGTTCTATTCCAGTTCCTTGGCTGTAATCCCATTATTTTATACCCTCATAGGATGGAAGCTCCTTGAGGATGTTTGCATTTTGCTTTCAATTCTCAGTGTTTAGCTCATTGCTGGCCAGTAGTTATCATTCCACCAAAGTCCAAACAAGAGTAGAAAAGAAGCATTCTTAAGGGGTAGACAAATGGGTTAAGTAACTTGCCTAGGGTCACACAGCTAATAAATATATCAAGTTCTCATGACTCCAGGGCTGCTTTATCCACTGTGCCACTTAGCTGCCCTTAGAAGCACTTATTGAAAGCCCACTATGTGCCAACTGAGCTATGAACAGAAGAGAATATAATAGAATATTAGGGATGCAATATACCATAAAGAGCATAGACTTAAACATGGTCTTTGATAGAGTACTCACTTTATAGATGAGGCAACTGATGCCTCTGAAGATTAGGTGGCTTGTTCAATATCTCATATGTAGTAAAGAGATTTGAACAGAATTTGAACCCAGAACCACTGAGTGTAGCTGTATCACTTTTTTCACTGTATGTAGTCTAGCTGTTTCTTTGCTATATAGAGATATTTTACCCACATCTGTCTTGCTTTCCTTTGTTTCCCCAGAACTTAGCATGGTGGCTGGTGCAAAGGAAGAACTTAATGAGTGTATATTGACTGTGTAGAGCATATGAAAATGTGGCAAGTCCTCCAAGAGATAGGAGCCCCGGATCACCTTACTTGTTCCCTCAGAAATCTGCATGTGGGCCAAAAACTGAACACGGAACAACTAATTAGTAGCAGTACAACAAGGTTGCATATTGTCACATTATTTAACTTACATGCAGACTACCTCATGTGAAATGCCAGGATGGATGAATCAAAATGGGAGTACATGTTTCCAGGAGAAATATCCACAGTCTCAGATGTGCAGATGATCCAAATCTGATGGCAGAAAAGTCAAGAATTGAGAAACTGCTTGTTGAGGGTAAAAGACAAGACTGTAAAAGCTGGCTCGAAGCCTTGTAAAAGAAACTAAGGTTATGCTAACTAATTCCAGCACTTCCTAGAAAGCAGAGGGAGAATAAATGAAAGCAGTATCAGATGTTATATTCTTGGGCTCAAAGATCACTACAGATGGCGACTGCAGTCATAGAATTAAGACACTTCCTCCTTGAAGGGGAAGCTACGGCAATCTGGACAGCACATTAAAAAGTCGAGATGTCACTTTGCTGGCAAAAATCCACATAGTCAAAGCTATGTTTTTTCTAGTAGCATTGTATAGTTCAACTGTGAGAGGTGAACTATAAGGAAAACTGAGAGCTGCAGAGTCAATGCTTTTGAATCATGCTGGAGGTTTTTGAGAGTCCCTTGGACAGCAAAGAGATCAAATCAGTCAATACTTAAAGAAATCAATTCAGTCGAATCATCAGAAGGACAAATACCGAAGCTGAAGCTTAAATAAGTTAGCCACATAATGAGAAGACAGGACTCATTGGGAAAGACTCTGAGGTTGGGAAGGATTGAAGGCAAAAGGAGAAGGGGATGCCATAGGATGAGATGGATAGACAGATATGAGCTTGAACAAGTTTCAGAAGGTAGTAGAGGACAGAAGGACCTGGTGTGTCATGGTCCATAGGGTCACAAAGAGTTGGACATGATTGGATGACTGAACAGCAACGATAATCAATTGACTGACTGAATTGTCCATTGTCTCAAAGCTAAGGAAGTGCTAGATCAGGAACCTGAACTCAGGTATTGTGATTTGCCAGTTCAGGGTCCTTTCTTTTATACTAGATGAAAACAGAATTCCGAAGTGAATGGCTTGATAGTCTCCTAATTCTTAACCAATCATAACCCAGTCAATCAATGCTCTTTTCAAGAAAACAGCTGAAGTTTCTTCAAGATGGGGTGAGGCAAATGGTAATAGATACCTGTAGAGTCCTGTGTCTGGGTGAAAAAAATGAAACCTGCACCTTTAATCCAATAGAAGAGCTATTTGTGTGTCCACATTGCTGTGAGCTAAGTCTGAAAGTTTGGATGAGAATTCTAAACAGTCATATAGTCATGATATCCTCTCTTATTTTGTGAAGTTTTTTATTTGTGTGACATGTGGGCTTTAATCTATGTGTATTAAATATGACTGTTTCAAAAACATGCTGTGACATCTTACGTGAATCATGTAGAGTCTAGCTAGATTCTGCACCCCAAGAGCTTCTCTCTGTAAACCTTGAGCTCCAAGGGGCCTTGCTTCTACTAATCAAGGAAGGGAAATGGAAATCAAAGACATAGAGGTTGAGTATTCAAAGGGGAACACACTTTGAATTTGGCCGTGGTTCATGGTGACAACATGGTGCAATGGTTGTGCATATTTACAGGGTAATTGAAAGGATTTTTCTTGAGATTTCTGAAACAGAAGGAGCCAGCAGACACCACACTCATTCAAATATGCTTTAATTAGTGGAGGCTTTTTGTTGGATGAGTCTCAGGGTGTATGTGTAGCTAGAATAAAGGGGACAGAGCATGAGGATACAAATGGAACAAGGAAAGCAAATCCATCCTGTTTTCCCAGAGAAGATTTTCTAAAGAAAGAGATAGAGACACAGAAAGAGTTAAAGAGAGATACGGAAACAAGGAGAGAGACGGAGACAGCAAGAGGGAGACACTGAAAGCAAGTAAGGAAAAGAGACACACACAAACACGCAGACAGACACACACACACAATCACTCATTCACTTATACACAGAAGATAGCTACAATAAACAAGAAAATGTTGGCATTACTGAGGCCATCTGGAGCCCAGGAAAGCAATTTGCCTGTAAATATTCATACATTTTCTTTTTCCATGCAAAGCAAATATTATTTTTTAAAAAGTAAGAAATAATACACACAGATTTACTTCACAGAGCACTGCAACTAGAGTCATAGGCAGATTATTTTTTTAAGTATAGCATTTGTTTAAATGGTGATTAAAAATTATTAGGTTGGATCAAGGCATGGTAAAGCTTGGCAGCAGAAAATTGCCAGTACTGGCCTGCTTTCTTCTTCATTGGCTCTGGGATCAGAAGTGATCCTCTCACTAGGGCTCCCAGGAGATGATCCAAAAATTCAAGTGTTTCTGGAGCACTGGGACTTGCCTTTGAATGACTAAGCTCAAAGGATGATAACAGTCTCCCTGGCTCTTCTGACTGTGAAGTCAGGAAACATGAAGATCAGTTGGAGATCAGATTATGTTCTTTAAAATTGATTTTCTGGGGAACAAGTTTAGTTTTAGAGGAAAAAAAAAGAACAAGGGAGATCTGAAGCAATGGAACAAGGGTAGCGGATTAATTCTTACCTAACTTTTCTTTTTAAATTATCATCTCTGAATTGGAGCGTAACCAAAGGACATTATCAGCTTAATACAAACATTGTTCGTATTTGAAAGATGAGAAATACTGGTCAGTTCAGCAGTTTTGACAGCCCTGAATTGAATGGATTAGTTATGTGATATAACGCTGAGTTCTGGTCTTAGACTCAGACCATTTCTTTTCAAATCTCAGTCCCTGTGTAACCTCTCAGTAACCCTTAATCTCTATGTACCTAAGGTTTCTCATCTATTAAATGGGGGCATTATTTTTCCGACAGAGTAGGAAGGAATGGGCTTTGTGAATTTTATTGTGCTATAGAAATGTGAATGATTATTATTATTGATCCACTTTCCCTGATAAATCTGCTCAAGCATAAGACTGGAAAAACATTTGAGTCAAAAAATATTCAATTTGTCATTGTAGAAATGGTTTGAGTTCAATCAGGACCTCTCCCAATCAACTCTTTGTCCATGAGCTTTTTTGTATAATGAATATATCTCTTTCTTGGGAGATTAATATGGCAGGAAAATGGGAAACTTAGGGGGCAGAGCCAAGATGGCAGAGTGCAAGCAGGGACTTTCTTGCTCTCTCCCTCCAAACCCCTCTGAATACCTGTAAAAATGATTAAACAAATTCTAGAGCTGTAGAACCCACAAAATGACAAAATGGAACAAATCTCCAGTCCCAGACAACCTGTAGGATTGACAGGAGGTGTCTATCATACCTGGCTGGGAGCAGAGTGGAGCACAGTTCAGCAAGGATAGAGTCAAAGCAGGCCTCAGGGGACTGAACTCCTGACAACTGTGGCAGTTTCTGGACTCCTCAACCCACAAACATAGAAAGACAACATAGAAAGTCAGTGAGAGAACCCTGTGGGACTTAATCTTGCTGGGAGTCCAGCCCCAGCCCCTGGAGTGGAGGAGGAAGGGGTGCCAGTGCTGGAAGCAGTGGTGGTGGCTAGGGAACGGGCTTTCAGAGCTCTGAGCCCACAGTCTGTGGGGTGATTGAGTAGCTGGTACAAAACCTGTGAAGCTTGGGACAATACAACCACCTTCACCCCCACTTCCAAAGGAAGTAGAGTCCTATGGTGAGAAAGAAGATCAAAATATTCAACCAGAGGAAAACAAAGTCAAAATTCCTACATCAAAAATCTCCAAGAAAAACATGAATTGGTCTCAGGGCATAGAAGAGCTCAAAAAGGATTTTGAAAATCAAGTAAGAGAAGTAAGGGAAAAATTGGGGAGAGAAATGAGTGATGTAAGAAAATCATGAAAAATGAGTCAACAACTTGCTAAAGGAGACACACACAAAAATACTGAAGGAAATAACACTTAAAAAAAATAGACTAACCCAAATGGCAAAAGAGGTCCAAAAAGTTAATGAGAAGAATGCTTTAAAAAGCATTGGAAATACTTCCAATGGAATGGTCAAATGGAAAAGGATGTCCAAAAGCTCACTGATGAAAATAATTCCTTAAAAATTAGAATGGAGCAAATGGAGGCTAATGACTTTATGAGAAATCAAGAAATTATAAAACAGAACCAAAAGAATGAAAAAATAGAAGATTATGTAAAATATCTCATTGGAAAAACAATTGACCTGGAAAATAGATCCAGGAGAGAATTTAAAAATTATTCAACCACCTGAAAGCCATGATCAAAAAAAAATAAAGAGCTAGACATCATCTTTCAGGAGATTGTTCAAGGAAAACTGTCTTGATATTCTAGAACCAAAGGGTAAAATAGAATTTGAAAGAATCCACTGATCACCTCTTGAAAAAGATCCCAAAAGGAAAACTCCTTGGAATATTGTAGACAAATTCCAAAGTTCCCAAGTGAAGGAGAAAATATTGCAGGCAGTCAGAAAGAAATAATTTGAGTATTGTGGAAATACAATCAAGATAACACAAGATCTAACAGCTTCTACATTAAGGAATCAAAGGACTTGGAATATGATATTCTAGAGGTCAGAGGAACCAGGATTAAAACCAAGTATCTCCTACCCAGCAAAACTAATTATAATATTTCAGGAGAAAAAGTGGAATTTCAATGATAGAGAAGACTTTCAAGCATTCTTGCTGAAAAGACCAGAGATGAATAAAAAATTTGACTTTCAGATGTAAGAATCAAGAAAATCATGAAAAGGTAAACAGGAAAGAGAAGTCATAAGGGGCTTATTAAAATTGAACTGTTTACATTCCTACATGGAAAGATTATATTTGTAACTCATGAGACCTTGCTTAATATTAGGGTAGTTGGGGGAAAGAGATAAAGAAAGAGAGACCCACAGACACACACACACACACACACACACAGAGACAGGCACACACACAGAAAGAGACAGAGAGAGAGAAAGAAAGCACAGAGTGAGTTGAATATGAAGGGATGATATCTAAAAAATAAAGATAAGGGGTGAGAAAGGAACATATTGGGAGGAGAAAGAAAAAGATAGAATGGGGTAAATAGTCTCACATAAAAGAGGCAAGAAAAAGGTTTCACAGTGAAAGGGAAGCAGGACAGGTGAGAGGGAATGAGTAAATCTTACTCTTGTTGGATTTGGCTTAAGGAGGGAATAACACACTCAATTGGGTATCTTACTGTATAGGAAAGTAAGGAGGAAGGGGATGGGCAGGAATGATAGAAGGGAGGGCAGACTGGGGAAGGGGTCAGTGAGAAACAAGTACTTTTGAAAAGGGACAGGGTCTAAGTTTAAAATAGAATAAGTGGGGGGTAGGGTAGGATGGAGGGAAATATAGTCATTCTTTCACAACATGATTACTATGGAATTGTTTACAAAAATATACACATATAATCTGTATTGAATTGTTAGCCTTTTCAATGAAGGTGGGTGGGGAGGGAAGATGGAAGAGAATTTGAATTCAAAGTTTCAAAAACAAAGTTAAAAATTATTTTCACAGGCTACTGGGAAATAAGATATATAGGCAATGGGGTATAGAAATCTAAGGGGGAAGGGGATAGAAGGAGGGACTGATAAAAGGGAGGGCTGACTGGGGGAAGGGATAATCAGAATTCATGCCATATTGGGTTGGGATGAGGGGAGAGATGGGGAGAAAATCTGGAATTCAAAATCTTGTGGAAATGGATGTTGAAAACTAAAAATAAATAAATTAACAAAAGAAAAAATAAAGTGGGAAACTTTAAAAAGTTTTAAATTAAAAAAAAATAGAGATGAGTCAAGGCCAACTAAGTCATTTTGTCTTATCACCAATTTTAAGAATAGTATTACTCCTTGTCATACAATGGAAACCTATTCCACCTCTTATTAAATCATATTAGAATGATTGAATGTTTAGAGGAGTTTGTTTTTTAGTTGTTTAGTCACAGTAACAAGCTTTGCTGAGGCCCGTTGAAAGTTTTGGAGAATTGCAGTTCTATTTTATAGAACTAACAGAATTTATAGAAATCTAAAGCTCAGGTCTATAAATGAGGAAATTGTCTTCTAGGAAAACATGGCTTACATGAAATCATAGACTTTTATATTTGGGACTTTTAACTTCAGATCATCTAGTCCATTCCTTTGTTGTTTATCCTTTGTGCTCAAAGAGGACCATGACATCAGGGAAGTGATGCCATGACATGCAAGTGAACTGGATTTAAGTGAGGCAGAGCTGTGCAAAGTCACCAGCCTCACTTTGTCCTTAACAGCCATCTGGGTCCAGTGGTCAGATATAGATCAGAACCCAAATGCGAAAATAACACTTTCTATTATCCCAGACAGATGTTCATTTAGGTTCTGCTTGAATACTTTTAGTGATATGGAACATGCCCTCACATCAACTTCTGTGGATTAGTTTGAATAGAATAAAGGATAGGAAAATAAAGTGGCAGGGATGGAGAGGGAAGAATTCACATGGAATGCTAATACATGGGGAGGAAATATCATGTGGTAGCTTCCTATTTTAACTATTCTTCTTTTTGCTTAAATGCTAAGCTCAGTTACTTATGCACTGCTGAAAGGAGCTCCCGATACGTTTTGTATTTTGGTGCTCTAAGACAAGGCTCTAGTGACCCTTCCCTAGCTATAGCTCTGCTTTATAGGGTTCTACAGCATGATGTTGTCTGCAATTAAGAACACTTTGAGTACCGAACCATCTTTAGCCACCTCCATGTTATGATTAACTCTTGCAATGGAACTTACATGGAAAGGACTTTTGTAGTCTTGATATTATTTTCATTAATGCAGTCTGAGATCAATGAAATTTCTTGCCCAACACATCACATTATTCCTTCACATCAAGACTGTGACTCACAAAAACCTCTAGATCATTTTTTAATGTTTACTTTAATTGCTCTCAATATGAGTCTTTCTTCCCCTATACTGTTGCATTTGATTTTTATTTTTTTTTACTAAAAGCAGTTGTTAGTGTACCAACTGAGTGTCCATCAGCAGGGAGATAATTCAGGTATGTGAGACTGTAGAACTGTTTTGCTTTTTCTCAGTTATAAGTAAGTAAAAAAATAAATCCTGTGCTAAGGCACATCACATTCCGAAATGTGGCCCAAAGATCATTTCTGTGGACCTCCCAATTTTTCCTTTCTGTTAAAGTGCTTGATTTTATTTGAACCTTGGTCTTTAGGGGTATATGGTTAGTTCCAATTTCAATCACATTGGCAGTTTCCCTTATGCATTGCTTACTAAGCTGCTAATGGTCTGAAGCAAATGGCACTGAGTTGGCAACAGAGTCAGTTTCAATGAGACTGGATGGGGAGCCCAGATTTACCCCAGCTCCCTAGGTAGGCATCAGGCTAGAAATAAAATTTAAAAAAAAGGAAATGTTAGTGTGTGCTAACAGTGGAATAAAGTTCTATGTCATTTGACTTATTCTTTATCTTTAAAACACATTTAGTTTTGACATTCTCTATCAGAAAGGACTCCTAGGACCCACAACATATTGACATTGTAGAAATAAGCCCTATGATTTCTAACACTAGATATTCTTGGTCTTTTTCATCACCCTCATTAAAATTATTTATCTTTTTTTGTGCTCTGTGCTCTGTTAGGTACTGTGCCAAGTTATATAGTTATGCTATTATATAGTTGCTCTAAACTCCTAATATGGAGTTTATTGTTTTGTGTATTACACTTACGCATTCATGCTTTTATTCAATTATTGAATGACCAGTAGAAACGGTAATATTTTAGAAAAACAATGGATGAAGATATTGAAAAGTTTTACATTGTGCAAAGCTTTCTTTAAATATTTCAAGGTTTTGTGATTTCATGGTGAGGATAGTACTTCCATCAATCTTGAAAAGCCCTTCTAAGCCTTAGCAAATGATATGATGAGTTGCTGGGTCCTAAAATTCAACACATGGTCACTGACCCTCTGGTAATGAGTCTCTTTGAAATTAACAAAGATCCTTGGAACATCACAAGACCAGGACTCAACGCATACTCAAATTTGGTCAGACTTACCTTAACATGGGTTCTGATAGAATAGCCTTAGATGGTTTATGATTTCATCTACTATGCCATACTATTTTTATATTGAGTTAATGTTGATTTATATAAAAAATAATGACTTGATAACAATGGATAATCTAGAACAATGCTGTCCAACTCAAAAAAAAAAAGTGGCCACTAATCTGCACATAAAGGTCCTTGCTGGTTGAATATCAATTTAGTTCTGAAATATAATATCATCTCTGTTTTATTATGTTTTTATTTATTGGTTATATATTTCCTAATTACATTTTAATCTGGTTCCAGCCATGCTGGGAGTGTTGCTGGCTTCATGAAGCCCACTGCCTCTGCTCTAAGACATGATGGTGTGGTGATATGCAAAGAAGACTGGGTTTGAAGTCAGAGGAGTTGAGTTCAAATCCACCTCTACTCTTTGCTGTCTGTGACCCTAAGTTCAGACCTCTCCACACTTTTAATTTCCTTATCTGTAAAATGATGGAGTTAGACTTCACTTCAAATTGTTTGGCTCATTCATGTATTCAAGAAGCGTTTGGTAAGCATCTACTAGGTGACGGGTACTGCATTATACACTGGAGATAAAAACACAAAATTGGAACAATCTTTACCCTGAAGTAGTTTACACTCTATTTTAAAACAAACAAATAAATTACATTAACATCAAGAAATAAATGTAAAATTCATACAAAACAGGCCCAAATTAATTACTCAGGAAAAGGCAGTCAAAACTGGGGGCAATGCTTACTATGTCTGCCCACATTTTTCTGACTTCCTAATATTTCTTACAGCACAATATTATGCTATATTTACATAGTATAATTTGTTCAGTCATTTCCCAAAAGGCATCACTACTAATTTTTTTTTTTTGCTATTACAAAGAAGTGCTGTATCTTTTTGGTACCGATATCTGATTCTATTGTTATAAATAATCCAAGATGAGAAAAGTTCATCACCAGTTCTGCAAACTTAACATCTTTGAGAGTTTCCAAGGACTTCAAGAGGATAAGTAAAATGCCATGTGTCCAAGATATGAAGTGAATCCTAGTCTTTCTGATCCTGATATCAGTGCTATATCCTCTATGCCAGGCTGCTAAGAATATTTTTCATATATATCAGTTCTTTCTTTCTCTCTTTGATCTGCTTGGAAGTAAACACCCAATAGGTGGATCAGTGGGTCAAAGGACACAAACAATTTTAATTCTCTTAGGTTTTTGGCTCATGCCCTGGTTCTCCCCAAAGAAGACCAGAAAAGAACTTACACTGTACACTGTAGATCAGGTCTTCTAAGACAACCACTTATTTCCTCCAAACATAAGAAATGCTTAAAGCCATAAAAGCCTCATAAATTTGCATTGACAAAGACTTAAAACATGATACAGATGCAACATTTCAGGTTGTTTTTCAGGATGGCTGGAGCAATTCAAACTCCACAAACAGTGAATTAGTAAAACTATCCAAAACTCATTGGCTATGTCTTTTATCATCTTTACTCCTTTGAGAAATTAGAGGTGAACCTCAGAATTTCTATGGTGCTTTTGAAAGCATAGGAAAGCAAAGCTTTACTTGCTGTCACTTAACATCATATAGTAGAGTGAACACAGGAGTGAGGCTCGAAAGAACTAGACTCTCATCTCAATTTTGTGCCCTTACTGTCTTGGGCAGTCAGTCAATAAACCTTTGTTAACACTTACTCTGTGCTAAGCACTGTGCTAGGGATACAAAGAAAGGTAAAAAACAGTCCTTGCTCTTTAAGAATCTCACAGTCTAATGGAGAAAAATAAAACACTTAAACAACTATGCATAAAGAAAATATTGGATTTGCTATTGTTCAATCCTTTTCAGCTGTGTCTGACTCTTCATGACCCTATTTGGCAAAGATACTAGAGTGGTTTGCCATTTCCTTTTCCAGCTCATTTTACAGATGAGGAAATTAAGGCAAATAGGGTTAAGTGATTTACTCAGGGTTACATAGCTAGTAAAGGTCTAAGGTCAGATTTGATCTCAGGAAAATTAAATCTTCCTGACTCTACGCCCAGTGCTATATCCATTATTCCACCTAGCAGCCCAGTGGGATAAATTGGAAATAATCAACAGAGGGATACCAACTTAAGGAGAACAAAGAAAGGATTCCTATGGAAGGTGGGAACTTGAAGGTAGCCAGGTAAACCAGGAAGCAGAGAAGAGGATGGAATAAGAGGACAGAGGGGAAAAATGGAATGTTGTATTCAAGGAACATAAAGGAGGCCAATGTTACTGGATTATAGAGTATATAAAAGGGAGAAAGTCATAGTAACTGTGAAGGTAGGAAGGGGCCAGGTTATGAAGAGATTGAAAAGTCAAATGGAATATCTTGTATTTGATTCCGGAGATATTAATAAATCCTTGGAGTTTATTGAATAGGGGAGTGATGAATAGAGGACAAATAAGAGACTTGAGGAAGGGAGACCAACCAGGAGGCTACTGGAATAGTCTAGAGATATTATGTATTGATAAGACTTGGCAATGGATTTGATAGGGGAGGAGTTGAGAGAGAGTGAGGACTTAAGGATGAGAACTGTGTTGGGAGCCTGGGTGATTGGGAGAATGGTGGTTCCTGGGCAATGGTAGGGAAGTTTAGAAGGTGTGTATGTGTGTGTGTGTGTGTGTGTGTGTGTGTGTCTGTATGTGCATATGCATGTATGTGTGTGGTGTTTTACTTGAAGGAGAAAGATAATGATTTCAGTTTGGGATATTTTGCATCTGAGATGATTACAGGACATATATGCTGAGATGCCCAATTGACATTTGAAACTGCTACTTTCGAATTTAGAAGAGATTAGGGTTGGATAAGTAGATCCAAGGATCAGCAAGTAGAGATGATGATTGGAACCATGGTTACTGATCAGATTAACAAGTGAAACAGTATAAACTACAGAGGAAAAGAGCAGGCTCAGACATGTGGGGAGAAAAAAAAAACTATTATAAAACACTATTCTTCTCAAAACACATTTAATAGGTTCGGAAGTGAAAAGGCTATGCATCCTTAGAGAATCAAACAGTGGGTAATATCATCTTGTAGAGGAAATTCCAGTCATCTTTTTGCCAAAGATTTATTTCCATATTAATGACTCATCATTAAAGAGAGTTCAGAGAAAATGTTGAGAAGTTTGATGTAGTGGATAAAAGTTGGCCTCGGAGAAAACCTGTGTTCAAGTCCTACCTTTGACATATACTGTGATCACGTGTGTCTCTCTTAACTTCTCAGATCCTACACAATTTTCTGAGGCTTGAAATTTACAGAAGAATTGCCAGGCTGTTTCAGTGCAGAGGAAAATCCATGTCAGGCATTGCCTCTGCTAATGAAATTACAGGTCTGTAAAGAAATGGGGAAAAAAATACAATGATTAATCAAGTGAGTTGAAGGGAGAGCCATAAATAGATATTCTAGGGAATACTTTCACCTGACTGGAGCAAAGAGTTAATTCAATAAACATTTATTAAGCACCTACTATATATGACCATTGTTTGAGAAGCTGGAAAGCTTGAAGAATGAGGAGTTTGGAGGAGTATTAAGTTTAAAGAGGAAGAAAATGACTTCTATTTTTGATGTGTGGAGTCTGAGGTGTTAATGGCACGCTTAGGCTAAGATATTTATTTTTCAGTTGGAAATATAGGCTAAGAGGCCAAGAGAATGAGGGCTTAGATACGTCAATTTGGGATTCATATTCATAAAAGTAAAAAAGTGAACCCAAGGAAGCTGATGAGATCAGTGAGAGAGAGAGAGAGCTAGAGAAAGAGGAGACTCAAGAAGGCACCTCTCTGGTATATCTACAGAGAGTAGTCAAAATATGGATGTGGAAAGCCTGAGAAGAAGCGGCATACAAAATAGGAAGAAAATTGGGAAATAGTAATGGTATGAAAACTCAAGTCAGAGAGGATGTCCAGGAAGAAAAAAAGAGAAGTCAAGGATGAGGGCTAAGAATAGACCACTGCATTTAGAAATTAAGGGCTTGTTGGTAGCCATATAATAAAGTAGTTTCAAATAAGAGCATCATAGTTATGCCAGATCTATAGGGGAAAATGGTGCTTGCATTATCTTCATAGACTTGATGATTGGAGTGGCTTTAGAGCAGTTTTGAGGAGATATCACAGCAGAAGCTAAGTGTTTAAACTGGGATAATAGTCGTTATTGGAAACAGATTCCAGTGCAGTGATAGGGCCATTTGTGACAACTGGCTGTGAAATAGCAAGCATTCAGATAAATACAGCATAAGTATGTCTAATATGAAAATTATGAAAGGTCCGTGAAGACTTGAGACAACAAGATGAGACCTGGAGCTACTTTTAAGCACTTAACAATATTTGATTGGTGAAACAAAGTGGAAACATACTATTATAGTACAAGTGGAAAATCAAGATTAAGTGGTAATTCACAAAACTAGTTAAAAATTATGAGATTCAAGAATCAAGTGAATATTTAAGTGTTTCTATTTTAAAACACCCCATTTTCTAGGTTTTCGAACCACTCAAAGAAAATAGTTGATTAATCAATATAGTTAGCATAGTTTTATTTGTGTATGAAAAGTCAAATTATACAGATCACTAAATTATTCAGACTGCATACACTACTCTAATATAGTACTGTTCACCTGTTGAAAACTGCTAAAATTCTAAATATGGCATAGGTAATACTTATCTTATAAATCTTATTTTAATGACAGTAAATACTACAACAGATATTAGAGAAAAGGAATAGTGTTAGATCTTGGCCAAATTAGGTTTGCAGTTAGTTATATACTACCTGACCTCTCAGAACTGTATTATCCCACAGGGCAGAAAGGTGCTTCTGTAGGGGAAATGCATCTTTGTCATCCTTACTGACACTATGCTTCCCATGCTTCCTATGGATAGAGAGTTCAGGTTTGTGGCAGGGAATAGGCATGGGGGAGAAAAACTTTTCTTCCAGAGGGCATTTCTGACCATAAGATTACAACTAGGGCACAGGGAGACTTTTGTGCTGTATGTGATTCCCGCATCCTTCCACTGTGGAATGTTGTCACAGCCTCACTTAGACTGCTTCAAGTTAATTGCACACTACTGCAAGGTGCTAGTGGGTTTACAGATTTACATCTATTAAGTTATATTCTCAACAAACTCATGAGTTGAGGGAAGGGAATGAGGATGACAGGTTCTAAGAAAGGAGTAACAAATATTAGCCAAGTGAGGATTCAAGAAACAAGAAGGAGTTGATGGATTCTGATCTATCTTGAACGATGTTACGGTATTGCTATGAGACAACAAATTGTAGTGCACCTATATGAAGGCAACTTGTCAATGAATATCAGCTAGTCCTAACAGGTATCAGATTCAAAAGAGCCAAGATCAAGAAAAAAGACTCACATGTCAAATTTATTCTTTTATGCTCAGGAGGCTCAGAAGGCAGTGATTAAGAAGCCCAAGTGTAGATAACACTGTGTGAGAGAAGCATGTTTAAAATTAAGCTCCTGGGGGGCGGAGCCAAGATGGCAGAGTAGAAGGATGCACGTTTACGAGCTCCGAAACCAAAAGCCCATAGAATTAATGTAAAAAGAGTCCCCCATAACTTCTGGGTCAATACAAGGTGTGCAGAAACAGAGTGGAAGAGATTTCCATTCCGGGGAGCCCTGGAGACCCGTCCCCAGGGTCCGGCATGCCCCAGAAAGTGGACCCCACCCCCAGCGCTGCCCTGGCCGCAGCCCCAGAGAAGCTGATCCGAGCAGGCTTCAGAGACGGAAGCTCCGGCAGCTGGGAAAGTCCCTCCGCCCACAGAAGCTACAGGTCAGTGAAAGAGAAGGCCGGGCTGGAGGAGAGGGGAAGCAGGGCGTCTCCGTGACTCGGGCCCCTCGGGAGGAAGTGGCAGCGGCAGGGACTGGGGCAGGAAGCGGCGGAGGCAGAGGTGTGGGCGGCGGCTGAAGTGGCAGCAGACCGGGACTCGGGAATCCCCCAGGAGCAGGCAGGATCTTCATTACGGAAGATTCCTGCATAAAACCTGACTGAGCTGAGTCTGGGAGACGACCCTGCCCCCACCCCGCTCTGTTACTGAAGACTTCTGCTTAAAGCCCCCAAGGGAGCTGGGCTTGGGAGGCGGGGCCCCCCACCCTGCCCCCACCTGCTCCATTCCTGAAAGTCTCTGCATAAAGCCCCTGAGGGATCGGAGCCTGGGAGGCGGCCCTGCCCCCACCCCAGCACCTGAACTAAAGCTCACTGATTGACAGCCGGCAGGAGGAAAGCCCATTTAAATCTCAGAGGCCAAGCACTAGCTGGGCGGATCCAGGCGGGGGTGGAAAGGAATCTCAGAAGTCAAGTAACTGGCTGGGAAAATGCCTAGAAAAGGGAAGAAAAATAAGACTTTAGAGAGTTTTTTCCAACAAATGCAAATGATCCCGACCTTCAGATCTGATGATGAGGACATAACCTTGCCATCAGGGAAAGACATGGAGGGTGGGGCCTCAGTACCCCAGACACCCCAGCGGGGTGGCGGGTGGGCTCAGGCCCTGGAAGAGCTCAAAAAGGATTTTGAAAAGCAAGTTAGACAGGTGGAGGAAAAACTGGGAAGAGAAATATCAGAGATGCAAGAAAAGTATGAAAAACGGGTCAATACCTTGGTAAAGGAGACCCAAAAAAATGCTGAGGAAATTAACACCTTGAAAAATAGGCTCACTCAATTGTCAAAGGAGGTTCAAAAAGCCAATGAGGAGAAGACTGCTTTCAAAAGCAGAATGAGCCAAATGGAAAAAGAGGCTCAAAAGCTCACTGAATTTAATAGTTCTCTCAAAATTAGAATGGAACAGATGGAGTCTAATGACTTTATGAGAAACCAAGAAATCACCAAACAAAACCAAAAGAACGAAAAAATAGAAGAGAATGTGAAATATCTCATGGGAAAAACAACTGACCTGGAAAATAGATCCAGGAGAGACAATTTAAAAATTATGGGACTACCTGAAACTCATGATCAAAAAAAGAGCCTAGACATCATCTTCCATGAAATTATCAAGGAAAACTGCCCTGACATTCTAGGACCAGAGGGCAAAATAAGTATTGAAAGAATCCATCGATCACCACCTGAAAGAGATCCAAAAAGAGAAACTCCTAGGAACATTGTGGCCAAATTCCAGAACTCCCAGCTCAAGGAAAAAATCTTACAAGCAGCTAGAAAGAAACAATTCCAGTACTGTGGAAATACAATCAGGATAACTCAAGATCTAGCAGCTTCTACATTAAGGAATCGAAGGGCATGGAATAGGATATTCCAGAAGGCAAAGGAACTAGGACTCAAACCAAGAATCACCTACCCAGCTAAACTAAGTATAACACTTCAAGGGAAAATATGGTCTTTCAATGAAACAGAGGACTTTCAATCATTCTTGATGAAAAAACCAGAGCTGAAAAGAAAATTTGACTTTCAAACACAAGAATGAGAAGAAGCATGAAAAAGCAAACAGCAAAGAGAAGTCTTAAGGGACCTACCAGAAGTGAACTGTTTACATTCATACAGGGAAAGACAATAATTCTAACTCTTAAAACTTTTCAGTATCTGGGTAGTTGGTGGGACCACACACACATGTACACGCATGCACACACATACACAAATGCACACACATACAGAGATAGAGAGCACAGATTGAATTGAATAGGATGGGACCATACCTTAAAAGAAACTAAGGTAAATGGTGAGAGAGAAATGTAGGGGGAGGAAAGAGAGGGAAAGGGAAGGGGGTAACTATATGTCATTTAAGAGGCAGGTAGGAGTTTTTCTTAGTGGAGGGAAAAAGAGGAGAGCTGAGAAAAAAAAAAAACAAGAAGTATACCCTCATCACATTTGACTAAACGAAGGAGTGAAATGCACACTCATTTTGGCATGAAAACCTATCTTACAGTATAAGAAAGTGGGGGAGAAAGAGATATTGCAAGGGGGGGATGAAGGAAGGGAGGGCAAAGGGAGGAGGGAGCAATTTGAAGTCAACACTTGGGGAGGGACAGGATCAAAAGACAGAAGAGAAACAAGGAGGGGCAGGTTAGGAGGGATGGTAATCCAGTTAGTCTTACACAACACGACTATCAGGGAGGTCATTTGCAAAACTACACAGATATGGCCTATATTGAATTGCCTGCCGTCCCAAAGGGAATGGGTGGGGAGGGAGGGATGGGGAGAATTTGGAACTCAAAGTTTTAGGAACAACTGTTTAGTATTGTTGTTGCACCTAGGAAAGAAGACATACAGTTAAGGAGGAATAGAAAGTCATCTGGCCCTACAGGAGAAAAGAGAAGATGGAGACAAGAGAAGGGAGGGATGACAGAAGAGAGGGCAGATTGGAGATAGGGAAAATTAGATTGCTTGGGGTATTGGGGTGGGGGGAGGGGATAAAAGGGGAGAAAATTTGGAACCCAAAAATTTGTGAAAATGAATGTGAAAAAATAAATAAATAAATAAATGAAATTATTTTAAAAAAATAAATAAAATAAAATTAAGCTCCTTTATGTTATAAAACTGTGTGTACCATTTGAGTCAGCAACACCACCTCTAGGTAAGCATCCCAAAGAGATTTTTTTTAAAAAAAAGTGGAATCTATTTGTACACAAATATTTATAGCAATTCTTTTAGTGGTGGCAAAGAATTGGAAATTGAGGAGATGCTCATCAATTGGCTGATCAAGTTGTGCTGTATTATTGTAATGGAATACTATTATACTATCAGAAATGATGAATAGAATGATTTAAAAAAAAAACTTGGAAAGACTTCCCTAAATTGATGCAAAGTGAAGTGAGTAGAACCAGGATAACATTGTACACAGTAACAGCAACATTGTATGATGATCAACTGTGATTGACTTAGCTATTCTCAGCAACAGAGTGATTCAAGACAATTGTAAAGGACTCATGATGAAAAATGTTACCCACTTCCAGAGAAAGAACTTATGGGATCTCAATGATCCCTACCTTCCCTACCTCTTCAGATTGAAGCACAATATTCTTCACTTTATTTTTTTCCCATGGTTTTCTTTTTTTCTTTTTTGGTCTGTGCTTTCTTTCATAGCATATGAAAATGTATTTTTCGTATCACACACTTTTAATGCATATCAAATTGCTTGCCCTCTAAAGGAGAAGGAAGTAGAAGCAGGAAGGGAAAGAATTTGGAACTCAAAATTTTTAAAAATGGATGTTAAAAATTGTCTTTACATGTTATTGGGATAAAATAAAATATTGTTATTTAAAAAAGGGTCAATCTCTTTAGTTAAAGTCACTTTTTGTAATACCAACATATAGGATGCAATTTGAGTCTATACAAAATCTTGGAGATATGGAATAGGTCTCTAGATTTTTGAAATCTAGAAGAATCCTGAAACCATAGGTTTTCTTCTCCAGATTCTCTTTGAGAGCTACAGGAAAGCTTGCTTTACTTTATTTGTTTTGATACAGACATTTGTATATAACAATTATTTTTGGCCACATTGAGAACTTTCCAATTCTTTTCTTATGGAAGGTATTCATTAATCAGGTGTGACTAACTAATCAGCAAACACTTGAATTTGTTTATTTCTTAAGCCCAAACCATAATTTCTATCACATTTTTCTCTCTCTTTCCCTGTGCCCATCTTCACATCAAAGCCAAGGAACATAAACTATATGTTGTTGACTTTGCTTGAGAGTTCTTGTCAAGTTTTTCTTAATTTTTTTAAAAAGAGTTTCTTCCTCTGAGGTAACAGATTTTGCTGCATCAACTTATTTTGGAGGAGTTATAACCAGAATAGTGGCATTGGAGTCAGACTTACATTCAAATCTTACCTCAGCATTTACTAGCTGTGTAAAGCTGGGTACGTTGGGTGATTTAATCTTTCTCATCCTCAGTTTCCTCATCTGCAAAAATAGAGCACCCATCTCACAAGATTGTGTGGGAATCAAAACAAGATAACATACATAAAGTGCTTTGCAAATCTTTAAGCTTTACTGAAATATTAGTTGTACATCTTCACGGTGGTCTTCTTGATTATAAGATTGATTATAAGAATCATAAGCTCAAAATGAAATTAGTTTCATTGTCTCCCTCAAGGAGAACATGAGACTCATTCTTTCATTTAGGTTTTTTTCTCCCCATAGGAATATTTATTTCAAAGCTATAGTGATCACAAACAGAATCGCTCCTCCTGCCTCAGAAAAAAAAAAAAAAAGCAAAGGATATACTCTCCCATTACATACCTCTCTCAGTCTTTGAAGAGAGTAGGGACATTAAATTCAGAATTTAATTTGGTTCTTGTATAGACTACTCCCTTGTATATACTTGTAGTATAGACTACAAGGAATTGATCCAAAGTCCTATCTTGGATTTGAGTCTTGGGCACCCTGGCATCTCAGGATTTCCTTTCTGGGCTGGAAGCAATATCCAGCCCAGAATCCTATCTCCAAGGTCTTCATGGGAGAATCTGAGTATGAGGATTCCACCATATACTCCTAGTCCTGAAATGGATAAAATACAACAAAACCCCAAGCCCATCTTTTGAGGACACAAGATTTAAATAAGAAAGGATTCTAGGGGAAGGTATTCTTTCCCTTTACCAACTCAGCTTATAGTGACCATGCTGTGGGTGAACAAGACTTTTATTTCTCTGGATGGCATTGGAAAAATGACCCTTTCAATTTTACTTTAATTATTGTCTTCTGTTTCATTAATGAGAAGAATATCAATAGTAATATGTCAGTTCATCCAATGGTGTATCAATCATTGGTCACTGGGCAAAGATTTCCCATTTAAGGCACAGACAAGTCAATTAAGATTTACATACAGGATACAGCCTTTGAAATTTTTAGTGTCTTTCTTACTTTTGCCACTGAGCCACCATCATAACAGAAGGAGAAAATGGTGCATGGGACTGTGGACCTTTTTGTTCATTTTGAGAGGTTTGGACTCAATGGCCTTTAAGATCCATTCCAACTCTAAAGTAAACGATCCTAACAAATTACCAGCTCTGGAAAATTACCTTGTCCATCTAGGAAACTGAAATTATCAAGAGTATTCTAGTCTGGGAAAATTCATAGGCTGACTCTGCTACCTTTTGAGTATGCTGCCCTTCTCTATATTGTGTGAATTTTCAATCAGGGACTGTAATCACTGCCCTAAGATGAAATTATTCTATCTATGTTCCTGGGAAACCAGGGATTTTGTAGGCTGCGTGGCTGTTGATGGTGTGAAAGCAACTTTAGAAAATTTTTTTCATTATCAGAGTCATCTAGGATAGCTTGGTATCAATGAATAAAGCATTATCTACAAAATATCTCTGAGATAAAGGGACTTCAAAACCCACTGTATCTAGAAAAGAAGAGTATTGAATTAGTGGCAACTGACACTAAGATAGTAAGTTATTCTAAAAGATGTTTTTCCAGGGTTCAGATAAATGATAATGTGATAATAATTACAACAAAGTCAACAAATCCACTTCAAGACAGTTTTTTTTTTCTAACTACTGAGACTCAGAACCAGTTTAATAGGATCCTTTACCTTCTTTTCATTTTAAAACTTTTTTCCTCTGCATAAAGGAGAGAACATCTGGGGAAATAGCATACTGAGATCTAAAAGGATGCATATTCACCAGTCTTACCAGTGGAATAGCAAAAAGTCTTTCAAAAAAAGGGAAGGACTTCCTTCATCCCTCCAAACAGATGTATAGACTTGCGAGGAAAGAGAGAACATCGTAAGCAGAGATGATGAAAGACAGTAAATTAGTTTTTACCTCGGTTCTTAGAGGATTAGGAAAGCAGATGATAGAAACAGCACAGAGTCAATTCCCCAAAGGAAAAGGTTAAGTTAAAAGAAAATTGGAATGACTGCACTTCCTCTGTGCTTAGAAACAAACACTGCACATTCTAAGAACTGCAAGAAGACCAAACTTTGGAGACTATGGGAATTCTGATGACTCTCAAAGATGCCCTCATAACGCCCCTTCAACTTTCCTCATATACTGCTTTTTCTTTCCTATGTACAACACCCACCCTGAGCCACCTCTCCCTATCCCAATTCTTATGAGTTCTATCTTTTCTTTTTTTTCCAAAAATGAGTCTCTTTTTCACCTGTCAAAGAACCTTTTTGGATCCCATGTTGAGGGATAGGAATGTTCAGTTCTCTCCTGAATATGGATGCTACGTTACTCATTTTGAAAAAGACTTCTGGACCTCAGGATAAACTTCCCCATTTCTAATTGTATAGTTCCCAAACTGTCTTTGTAAGTAAGGAAAGTGAGTTTCAGGTGTATTTGTCTAGACTTGACATCTCTTAGGGTTCTAAGGGAAGTTAATAAAAATAACCATTGCAACAGTAACAATAGCTAACATTTATTTAGCACTTACCATGTAACGGACACTCTGCTAAGCACTTTATAAAGATTATCTTATTTCCTCCTTATTGCAATCCTGGAAGGCAAGTGCTATTATTTTGCCCATTTTACAGTTGAGAAAACTGAGGCAGAGGATAAATGATTTGCCCAAAGTCTCACAGCTAGTGAATATCTAAGGCCAGATATGAAATCATCTCTTTCTAACTTTCAGACACAGCACTTTAGTCACTGTATTACCCAGCTGTTCCTAGAACAGCTCTTAACTCTTTGGCACTTTGATTGGTTGTAATATAATCCATTCTGTTGATAATATATGTTGGGAATTGGGTACAGTCTGGAAAATATTGTGATCTGTCACTTGTCCCATCCCAAATTTCTTCCACTGAAACAATTATTTCAAATTCTTAGGGTTCTGACTTTCCTATTTGTATTATTTCATTCCCTTAGAGACTCAGCCCCTTTTAACTAGCATAGGTAGTTTTTTAAGTATCCCCTGACACTATGCCTTTGAGTTAGCATACTGAGGGGTTTCAAATATAAATGGCCTTGCAAAAGATTGTGAAATAGGCAAAGTTTACCTTGGGATCCTATCTGCTCCCCTTTTCTGCCTGTTAAGGCCTCTTTTTATTAGCAATGATTACCCTCCTGTTTTTCTCTAGATCCCTAGGATCCTCAAACTTCCTTACCTCTTCAAAATATATTTTGAGTAAAATTCCCACAAGGGACCTGCCTTCTAGCAAGTAATCATGAGTTCAAATAGTTGTGAAGCAATGAAATCTAGTGCTATGAGAAAGGGGCTGAAAAGTCAAGAAACTTTGATGATAATCTTAAATTTTCCACTGTTTAACTATGTGACCTTGTGATACTTCACTTCTCTGTACTTCATTTGTTTATCTGTAAAAATGAGAATAATGATGCCTATCCCTTAAGATAACAGATGTAAAAGCATTTTGAAAAGTTACAAAGTTCTCTACAACCACATACTGCCATTATATGAAGAAACTCAGTTGTGTGCTACCTAATTAGGGTTTTGCCTTTCCTAGAGCATGAATGAATGAATAAATGGAATATATTTTTTAAACACTTACTGAGTACCAAGCACTGTACTACATGCATAAATACAAAAGCAAAGTTTGTCTTTATCCTCAGAGAGCTTACATTCTAATGGATGAGACAATACACATAGGAACATGGTAGCCAGGAGAGGAGCGCTTTAATCCTGATCATTTCTGGGCTGGTGAGAAGGGTGGGCTGATCGGTGCTCTTCATCTAGGAACAATGACAGAGTTGATTTGATCATGACTCTAGAAATAGTATGTTTGTTTTGTACATGTATGGGGTGTGGAGGGCGAGGAGTGTGCAAGGTGCATGCACATCAAGGGAGTAGGGTGCATGGTGATAAGGCAGTTGGTGAGACTGCTGAGGAGACCAAAGAATGAAGCATGATGGGGGCTTTCTTAAATCAGTGTGTTGAAAGAGGAAGTCACCAATCAGAACATCAGGGCACCATAGAGAAACTCCTAGAGTTGAAAGGATTAAAACCTCCAGGGCATGATCTCTGTCTGGTATATCACTCAAGGTGGTTGAAAGGTTTTCGAAGAAATACCTCGAGAGAAGGGATAATCCAGGGGTGGGAAATCCTTATTCTGTGAAGTCTGGATTCAGTCAAAGGGCCACACTTGAGTACTTTGAGGGCCACATGTGGCCTTGAGACTGCAGGTTCCCCACCCCTGACCTATTTGGGGAATGGGGGGGTGGAATAGCGTAGGGATGGAAGATACAATGGTTAAAAGATGTATTCACAATTTTTAAAATTACTATGACCTTCGAGTGACTCTCTCACCTTGGGCAGAATCTATGTATATGTAAATGATCAAGGATAAGATCTCTTAGTACTAGCATCTATTGCCTTTTGCTGAGGATCAGGAACATTTGGTCTTTCAATATATCTTCCATCTTGATACTCTACGACATCCATAGACGACTTCTAAAATAATATATCCCCAGCAAGTTTGTTAACACACATAAATATTCCAGTGTGGCATATAGTAATAAGGGGAAACAGTATCAATGTTTAGCTGACAAGTCAACACCCTCGGTTGTGTGACCCAAAGTTTACTTTTCCCCTCTTCGGTTTGAAACTGTGTCAGTTTGAAACTAGCCACACTCAGTTGATGTTTCATGAAAGCTCCATTCTTTTCTTTGGCTTCCCCTTTTATACTAGGACATCTGCAGGTTCTGCTTTGGCATTATTCCTAATTACAGTATTATTGGTTCTCTTTTCATCTGTTCTTGGCCATTTAGCTTGTGTAGACTGGTTTTTCTTGCCCTACTGATAACATATAAGTCAGCCAGCTGTGGAAACAAATTCATGAGGTGTCAGTAGGTAACCTCATTCATCCTTAGTACCCTCATTTGACCCGTCTAGAGTTAACTGTCCCCTGAGACTTTTTTTTAAATTCTAATCTATTATTTAGTATTACCCCAAAAATTAACAACCAGCACAGCCATATGGCTAGAGCATTGGAATCTCATGAGTTCCTATTATTCCAATTTGGAGAGCAGAGTTAAGGTACAGAATTATTTCTGATAGGCCATGTCTCATATGAAATTGCCATTCAGCAATATCACTGATTGCAAATACAGAATAATCTTTGCTCCAGAAATATGTATCTCTCTCTATGCTATCAGCCAAACTGAAATAGCAGATTTAAACAGTCTAGCTTTGCCACTACCCAGATCAAAGCTGGCTCTAGCCATTGTCAGATATCATTGGATGGCACATTTCTGATCTTCTTTAATTTGTCCCCACCTAAAGAGATATTGGATTTGAAAAATAGTTATTGGGTTCAAGATTCCATACAATCCTGCCCTGATTATTCATGAGATTCAGATATAGCCACTTAGTGATTAATGAGGAGACAAGGGAAGGAGAGTAACTGAAAACCATTGCAATAGTCCAAGGCATGAAGCAATGAGGGTTTTAATATACTGTAATACTTTTACCATAAATGTTCTAAACTCTGCATCCCTAGAGCTAGGATTACAAGTGTAGGGAGTACAATGGGGAGACAAAACACTAAATTTAAGTGATTTGAATAAATATCAATTAATCTACCTATCCTGAGGGGGTCACAGGAAGAAACTGAATCATAACAAGAGAAAATAAAGAAATATCAAAGGGCAGGGATGAACAGAGTGGTAACCTGACATAACTATGTGGAAGACTGACCTTAGAATTAGGAAAACCTGAGTTCAAGTCCTCTGATGTTTACTGGGTGATAAATTCAATTCAACAAACATTTATTGGGCACCTACTATGTGCCAGGCACTGTGCTAAATGCTGGGGACACCAAAATAGGCAAAAGACATTTCCATCCCTCAAGGAGCTTACCATCTAATGGGGCTACTAGTGGCAACTTGCACCAAATACATACAAGTCACTTGCTCTCTCAGTAGCTGAGACAGCACCCTAAAATTCTAGGTTACAAATGAATTACTACATGAGAGAGGAGAGGGGATTTCCCAGTGCTGAAATCAGTGGTCTGGATTATTTTCTCTTCTTCCTATTTATTTTAAAAAATAAATGCTTGCTACAAGACATAGCTATCTGGGAAGTGAGAAGGAGAGTGATACAGGAGGAAATGTAGGTTATAGAAAAACAAAAGATATCAATAAAAATCCATTTTTTCAAAAAAAGGGATTGCTCAACAACCCATAGATAATAAAGAATTAATGGTATTTTCTTTTTAATAGTCAAAGAGCTAAACCAAGGTAACTAATTTTCCTCCTGCCCTTACTCTCTCTTTCCCTCTCCATTGCCCTCTAGAAAATGCTCTGTAAGACAGTCTGGTTGCTGGCTGTTATCATTCTGATCATTTGGATTCTAAGTATGCCATACTGCTTTGGATGAACTGTGAG
The DNA here is from genome assembly GCA_023548195.1 of Bettongia penicillata ogilbyi. Taxonomy (NCBI): domain Eukaryota; kingdom Metazoa; phylum Chordata; class Mammalia; order Diprotodontia; family Potoroidae; genus Bettongia; species Bettongia penicillata. The sequence continues at coordinate 99,344 of JAJHZJ010000502.1, read as the reverse complement.
GAAAAACATTTACCTTTCTGTTCCCTTTTTCATCTTTTCCTACTGCAATTTAGTTGAAATCAAAATGCTGCTTTCTCTCCAGGATTCCAGTTAAGTGAAGTCCATGTGGAGCCTGTAATGCACAATTGAGTCGGTGAATGTGTAGATGTTAGAATGAGTACTTAATTTAATATGCTGCTAATGGCTACTGTCTAGCTGGTGATCTCCTGTCCCGGGTGGGGCCTTTAAATTTGGTAATTACTTGAATGGGCATCTCCAGGTGGAATGCATACATTAGCCTCTACTTTCCTAATGGTTCAAGAAGTTCAATCTTTCTTCATTTAAATCCTTAGCCCTGAAAAAAAAAATCTCAATTCTTTCCAGGAGAGCATTTTTTTTCCATTGGACTTCAGTTCTGTTCCTCTTGACTGTTCCCAGTGAAGAGACTCTCAATAAGCAATTAGGAAGTAGAGAGTGAGAACGACAGGAAGCCTGAAAGACGCTGAAACAACTCTTTCCACATTTTTGTGAAAGTGTTTCCAATTGAATGCGCTCAGACTACATCTTCTTGAGCCAAATGTGGTTCCAGAAAGGGAGAAAGGATCCAAGGGAGCCCCTATCAGACTCCATTTGTTTGCTCTGGCTACAGTATTTTTAGGTCCTGTGTTAGTGCCTTGTCTGTGAGCCTGGAAGCCTTGAGACTTCAGTTAACAATATGATTTAGCAGAGGCAATGTGGTATAGGTTCAAACCCCTTTTCTGACACCACTGAGGGGCCACAGAGAAATTATTTAACTGCTCTATGCTCCAGATCACTTTTAAGTTATAGCTCATTAATATATGATTTAATTGAAAAGGCACTGAACTAGGAGCTAGGAAACCTGTGTTTAAGTCATTGCCACATCATTTATTGTGACCTTAGTTATTTCACTTAATCTCTCCCCATCTCAGTTCTCTCATTTATCAAATGGGGGTAATATTTGCTCTGTTTCACAGGACAATAATTGTGAGAAAATGCTTTTGCTGAAAAGTGTGATCTTCCCTATAAGTGCAAGGTATTATTACTATTACTATAATTTAACAATTTTTTTTTAATCACACACTATGCACACAATACTCTGCTAATGGCTATGAGTAGGATGCCCTCCCTCCCCAAAAAAGACAAACTTCCTGATCCCAGAGAATGTCCGATCATGGGATCATACTGAGAAAACAATGACACACAGGAAACATAATAGAAGAAACTAAACAGAAACCAAGGTACAAAGTCATGGTAGATGGATTATCATGGTATTGTTCAGTCATGTTTAATTCTTTGTGACCCCATTTGGTTATGCAAAAATATTGGAGTAATTTGCCATTTCCTTCTCCAGCTCATTTTACAAATGAGGGAATTGAAGCCAACAGTGTCAAATGCCTTGGCTAGGATCACACAGCTAGTAAGTATTTGAGGCTGTATTTAAATTCAAGAAAAGAGTCTTCCTGATTTCCAGCCCAGTACTCTATCCACTGTACCACCCAGCTGTTCAGATTTAGAGTCAGGAAGCCTCGATTCAAATCCCAACTGTAACACTTACTACCAGGGACCATGGACAAGTACCTAACTCTTTAAGCCTCAATTTCTTCATCCCCTCTAATAAGAGAGTGGTGATACTTTAATAACTTATCTCATGTATTATTATAAGAGTTTGGTAAATGGAATCTGTCATTATTATAATGCTAATAGCAGCACCAATAAAAGCTTTTCATCTTATTCATTTTAGTTACCAGTAGCATTAACCCTGCCAGAGATTCTGAATCCACGGGGTTGAATTGGGATGTTTTGAGACTAGTAATTCTGCTGCTGGCATAACAAAAACAGGAATTAGAACAAGGATTGACAACCCCAACTCTTCTTATTTATTTTTGCTCCTGAATTGATTTTTAGGGTCCCCAGGCCAAGAGGGGAGTTACAACTCCAGGCAGAACCTTAATACTTTCCCAAAATAGTACTCCTGGAATGATTTCAAGGGCATCCAGACCAGTGACCCAGGAATATACTAAAACTAAAATAAATTTCTTACTATAACTCAGGTAAGAATTTAGATTGAGTTGCTCTTAGCCACCAGGAAAAAAAAAGCATTTGAAAAGACAGATTTAAAGATGCCTAGGGACTTCTTTAGCTGGCTATATGTGGTTGATTGGGGCTTACATCACAAAAGAGCTAAGAATTTCCTCTGGGGCTATCAAGGTAAAAGAGCTGGCAAACTCTCCTTTTCCACTGGGTGAGAAGAGGCACTGTAATAACTGAAGAATAACAGATGGTAACAGAAAGCAGCCACAGAGGCATCCAGGGGTAGAAATTTATAGCAGAGAGCTAGGTGTCAGTGACAATAGAGTATCAGATCAAGGCAGCGAGGTGACTCAGTGAATAGAGCCCTGGAGGGAGGAGGACTTGAGTTCAAATTTGACCTCAGACCCTAGACATTTACAAGCTGTGTGACCTTTGGCAAGTCACTTAACCCAGATTACCTATGTCTCCCCTACAAAAAAAGGATAGAGTATCTGAGGACCTAGGCTTCATGGAGAAAATAATTTACCTAACGGTAGAACCAAAGACCACCTGAATAAGGAGTTGCTCCTGATAGCTATGCCTGCTCATACTTGTTCCTTATACAGTTATATATTATTGTCACATGTATTCACTGTGTATGTCTCCTCCCCTAGAAGAATGTATCTCTACAAATACCTGGACATCTTGTCTCTTATTTCATAACATATAATTGTCTTTTGCTTTGAACTCAACTGTGCATTAGTCATTTGGTAAAAGAAGTAACTCTCCCTAGTAGGTGTTGAATGGATGCTGACCCAGTCTCAAACCTAAAGGCACCACCTAAAGGTCCACATCTGAGGAGACTGCATTGGAGGTACAGATAAAAAGGGTAGAGCTTTCTAGGAGCATTTCTTGGGTTTAGATTTATTCCCAAAGTGAATGAATACAAAGCCTGAGGCACTGGTCCAGCCTCAGCACAGCCAGGGCTACCCATCCCTTTGCAGAAATAACGAAGTCATCTTTGCTGTCCCAGGAGGGCTAACTTTATCTGCATACATGTGACCACCCTAAAGTGTCGCCAGCTAACCTGAAAAGAGTTGTTTATTAGAGCTTCTACAGATCTGAGCTCCCAGAAGCCAATGGGCACCACGCTGTCATCATTACACTGTGACAACGTGCCCAGAAGCTACTGCAGGGCTTACTAAATTACAGAGCAAATGTCAGACTACCTCAGCATTATTATACGTACATCTTCCATGTTCTCTTTATTGGGCTTTTGTATCTTGAGGGGGTCCTAAAAGGATGGAATGGAGGCTTTCTAGGTGCAAACGAGTGCTGTTTGACTATTTAAAGGCACATTTAATTAAACTGGATTCATTGCCTGCATGGGGCAAGTTAAATGAAAACTAAATAGATGGAGTATGATTACATATTATTAAGAAGACAGACAGCTCTGGAGACCAAACTCTTTTAACACGACATTAAGCTAAGCTCATTTCATATGCACAGTTTAGCACTGGCCTATAAGGAGAACGTGTTTTGAGAAAATCAGCAGAATGGTTATGAGCTCTAAACAGCTTTTAATAAAATGCAGTGTTTCAGGGAAGGAGCAGTTTCTAAGCTTCACTTAAATATGCTAATTAAGGAAAATGAAGTTTCCCACTGATTCCAGGTTCCCTTTGTTATCATTTCTTCCCCCTTCCACTCTGCCCCTTAAAAAAAATGTTGTGCAGATATAGACAAACAAACAGGCTTTTCCCTGCTTTATTTTATGAACTATGAAAGTCTTTCTAGACTTTGTTGTTAGAATGACACCTGAGTTTATTGATAACTGTAGAAAAATCAATGTCTATCATAGTGATAACATGATTCAAATTGGATATCCTGAAGCCTGGAGCTGGATGTAAAGAGGATAAAACTATCCACACTGCACCAGAAGCATGACAATAAACCCAACTGGATAGATGTCAGACTGGCACTGACCATACTTTTTAACTGTTGACGCTTTTTTACCCTGGGCTTTGGGTAATGGCCAGTGTAGATACTCTACTGCTGAATTCATTATGCTAAGCTGTATGATGCAAACTCTAAACAATCATGGAGAAAATGAAAATAAACTCATACCAAGTAATCTTCAGCCATTTAAAAAAAAATCTGAGTCAGATTGGTTTATATGTGTTGGTAAACAGGATTTAGGAAAAAGGAATTAGCTATAAAACAATAATGTGATTCTACAAACATTTATTAAATACTTATGACACATAAAAAGATGACTATGAGGTAGCCAGGTAGCATAGTGAATAGATTTCTAAACTTGGAGTCAGGAAGAATAGCGTTCAAATCCTGTCTCATAAATCTATTAGCTGTGTGACCCTGATTAAGTCACTTAACTTTTCTGAATTTCTATTTCATCATCTGCAGAAGTGGAAATAATAAAAGCATTTTTCTCAAATACCAATGAGATGGTATTTGTAAAACTCTTTATAAATCTTAAAGCCCTGTATTATTGCAAGACAATAGGCTGGGTACTATGGATATTGCTTTCAAACAGCTTTCATTCTTTTGGAGGAGATACAAATAAGTATAGAAAAAGGAAAATTGAGGAGAAAGATAACACTAGGCTGGAGGAAATCTGGGAAGGTTGAAGGAAGGAAAAAACACATGAGTTGTGCCTTGAAGGGTAATAAAGATTTTGAGATTTAGGCAACAATGCCTTCCAGGCATGTAGAATGACCTGGATGAGGACCTTGAGTTGAAGAAATGGTTAGCGGTCCTGTATGGCTGCAATAAAAAGTTCATGAAAGTGAAATAAGGCTGGAAAAGTAGATCCAAGTCATAATGGGGCAAACTCTTTAAACTTGAGTCAGGCTAAGGAGTATTTTACGTTATGGCCAATGTGGAACTGTTGCTCTTTGGAGCAACATTGAATTTACTAGCCAATGGCTAAGTACCCGTAATGTGCCAGGGTAGGCCCTAGGGAGAGAAAGATAAAATAAAATAGTCTTTATGTTTAAGGAACTTACCTTCATTTGGGAGAGAAATATAGAAAATCAAATTCAAAATATACTTTAAAAAATTCAGGAGGGGGCATTAACAATTCAAGGGATCAGGAAAGGCTCTCTAGAGGAGGCAGCACTTGAGTTGAGGAGGGCCCCATTCTTAGTATGAAGAACTAATTATGCCAAAACAGGGGAATGAGAAATAGAATGTGATATGAGGAAGTTTTAACTGGGACATAAAATGGATGAAAGGGAGTAATGTGCAATAAACCTGAAAAGGTGGGCTGAACCTGGATTTTGAAGGACTTTAAAAGCCAAAGGAATTTGGGATTTTTCATACTAAAGGCAAGAGGGAGCCACTGGAGTTCCCTGAGCAGGACAATGGCATAGCAAAAATTGTGCTTTAGGAATAGTAATTTGTCAGCTGTTAGGGAATTTTTTTTTAAGGGAGACTACAGGCTGGAAAAAAAACCTAATTGTTAGTGTAATGGTCCAGGTAGCAAGTGATGAGGCTCTAAATCAGGGAGATACTCATGTAAATGGAGTGACAAAGATGGATGTGAGATATATTGTGAAAGCTGGCCTAAAAATTGACTTCATATGAGGGATGAGGGAGGAAAGAGTCAAGAAAAAGTCTAACATTACGTACATGGGTGACTGGAAGGATGGTGGTGTCGCAGCAGAAATAGAAAATTTGGGTCAAGGAGAGGGTTTTGGAAGAAAGATAATGAGTTCTGTATCAGACAAGTTGAGTTTGGGATGTTTATGGGAAATCCAAGTGTAAATTCTAATAGTCACTTGGAGATAGGATACAGGGGTCCAGGAAAAAGATTGAGGTTAGATGTATCATCTCCATGGAGGTGATGCTTGAATACTTGGGGACTAATGGAATTTCCAAGAAACACAATATAAAGAGAAAAAGAGAAGAGGGCCCTGGGCATACTCCCATGGCATGTCCATATATAACGGGTAGGACAAAGATTTGATCCTGCAAATGAGACTGAGAAGGAGGGAATGGAAGATAGAATGAGAGCTAGGAGACAATAACCAAGGAAGAAAATGATACATCAAAATCACCAAGAAAGGGAACAATATGTAAAAGGAGGATAGTCAATAGTGTCGAATATTATAGAAAGGTGAAGAAGGCTAAGAACTGAGAAGTCCTTGGATTTGGCAATCAATAGCTGAGTGTGTGTTTGTCCTTTGTTGCTGAAGAAGACCATGCCATCAGAGAAATGATGACTTCACTTGCACTTGACTTTGTTTTGAGTGAGGGAGGGCTGTACAGGTCACCAGCCTCACTTCTCCTCCAGAGTCTTCTGAATCCAGTGACCAGATATTCATCAGGATGACTGGAGATGACCCAGGATGGGGCAACTGGGAAGTGACTTGCCCAAGGTCACACAGCTAGTGAGTGTCAAGTGTCTGAGGTGAGATTTGAGCTCGGATCCTCCTGACTCCTGCACTGGTGTGCTATCCACTGCACCACCTAGCTGCCCTCAGGAGCTTAAATACAAAGAAAATGGGGGAAAAATATGTCATATACATAGCAGAACATTAGAAAGGATTGGAAATATGTACCAATAAATTTTCATTTCAAGAAAGATTGTATGATAAACACTACACGTTTTGTTGAGAACTGTTCATCTTTTCTTTGTTTCCTTTAAAATTTTCTTTTGTTCTCTGCTGTGTACTTTTTCACTTTGTTCTTCTCCCAGAAGTCTACAATTAAATGAGAATATATTTTTTTGTACCATACATATGAACACATACATATACACACATACATAAATAGACATATACTCTCCCAAACAAATTCTTCTCCTGATCTTTATTTTTATGTTGGTGTATATAACATTTTTATCCCTCCTGCCTCCTCTACTTCTACCTGCTTCCTTACCCTCCTATTCCTTGCTTACCCCTCTCCAAGGATTTCTTTCCATCCTCCCATTCCCATAAATCTAAACACCCTTCTACAGTTCCCTATAACTATTCCCTCATCCTCCCCCCTGAAGATCCTTCCCTTGTCCTCTCTCCCTTCCTTATCTCCTTCAGGTTTTATTTCTTCTGAATTTAGAAGACGTATTCTTTTAAATATATAAGTATTGTTCCCTCTTAAACTCATTTCTGATGAAAGTAGGTTACCAGAATAACTAGCCCTCCTCCCCCATCTAATTCATCCGTTTCAATTCTTCTTGCACCTCATTTGTATAAAATAATTACTCATTTTAACTGCTCCTAAATGATTTTACTTTTTAAATTAGTATCATCCTCAGGTTTAGCCCAATCTCTCCTATTAGAAATTATTAATTGATGATCTTAGACATATGTTTTGCCTTTTACATATATGAAAAGTAAACTAGTTACTAATTTACCTTGTTGACCCCCTTGTAATCAGTCTTTGGTGTGTACCTTATGTTTGTCTTGTCACTTGTATGTCAGATCTATTAAATTCAGTTTTTTTTAAACAAAGTCTGGAAAGTCTGACAGTTGATTAAATATCATTTTTTTTCATTCAGAATTATGCTTAACTTTGGTGGGTATGATATTTTCACCTGGAGCCCCAGTTCTTTTGCTCTTCAATACATAGTATTCCAAGATCTACGGTCCTTTAATGTCTTGTGTGATTCTAATTGTGGCACCATCATATTTAAATTGCTTTATTTTTGTTGCTTTTAATATTTTATCTTGGAGGTGAGGGCTTTGGAATTTGAGTACAATATTCTTGCGAGTTTTCTCATAGGATCTCTTTTAAGTGGTTATTGATGGATTTTTTTCTATTTCTATTTCCCCCTTCTTTGTTCTAATGCTTGAGTACAATTGCCTTTAATTATTTCTTGTATTATTATATCAAGATTCTTTCCTTGATCATAGTTTTCAGTTGGTCTGATTATTTTTATGTTTTCTTTTCTTGATCTTTTCTCCAGATCTATTGTTTTTCTTTTAAGATGTTTCACTTTCTCTTCTATTTTTTCATTGTTTATATTTTGTTTAATTATTTCTTCATCTGTTATGATTTCACTAGATTTGCTTTGCCCAACTCTAATTTTCAAGGAGTCATTTTCTTCTTTGAGACTCTGGATCTCCTTTTCTAATTGGTTGACTTTCTTTTCTTAATCTTTTTTTTCTCAGATTTTTCTTTTTTTTTTTCTTTTTTTCTTTTTTTAGTTTTTCCTCCATATCTGCCATTTGATTTTTAAAGTCTTTTTAAAGATTTCCTGTGAAATTTTTTTGGGCAAGTGACTACTTAATATTGCTCTTTTGAGTAGAAGGGGGTTTATTTACTTCAGTATCCTCCACTGAAGATGAATCCCTGGTCTTCTCTATTCCCATAATAGCTTTCTATGATTGGATTCTTTCTCCTTTGCCTGTGCAATTTTTGTGGTAATAGCTTGATTTCTGTAATTACCTCTATCTCTAGGGCATGGGAAAAGTGCCTCTTGCCCCAGACCTTCAGTTCTCCCCTCTAGCCTGGAACCAAATCCAAACCTCCAAACACCTGTAAGTACCTGCAGCCAGGGACTTTCTGCCTCAGTGCTTTGGCACTCATCTGGCATGTGCTCTTTCTTTCTTTCCTCTTGTTGCTCTTTGCAGCACAGAAGGGTCTGGAATCCCTAGTTAGAAGAAGTTCCCTCAAAAAGTCCAATTCCCTTCACTATCCTGGAATGAAAGTTCCTGTGTCTGGGGCTGAGACACCCCCTCAAACCAACTAACCCCAAGGCTTCCTCCCGCTTGTTAAAGCAGGCTCTAGTCTGGAGGTGTTTGCTCTTCACAGGGACCAAATACCATTTTAGGATTTTTCTTCTTATCTCCACAAGTTATCCCAGGAAGACCCCATGTTGTGCCCCAGTTCTTATTTATTTTTACCCACGCTTTGCTTGCCCTAAGGTGCTATTTTATCTCTTTTGTGGGGGAAAATCTTGAGAATTTGGAATTTTCTGACCTACTCCATCATCTTCCCACAATCCTCTCCAAAAAGGCAGTTTTAAGAGCAAGAAATTAAAGCTATCAATAGCCTTATGAAGAATTGCTGGTTAATCTAATACAGAATTAGAAATTAAAACAACTCTGATATTCTACCTCATAGCCTTCAAATGAACAAAAATGTTAAAAAAAGAAGAAAAATGACAAATCCTGGAGGGATTGTGGAAAAATCGGGAAAGGAAAGAGAATAAATATTTCTATGACTCCTTCATATGTAAAGCATGGTGCTAAATTCTTTACAAATAGTATCTTATTTGATCCTCAAAACAACCCTTCAAGGTAAGTGCTGTTGTTATCACCTTTTCGCGGTTGAGGAAACTGAGATAAAGAGTTAAGTGATTACATAGAGTCACATAACTGGTAAGTATCTAAGGCTGGGTTTCAACTCTCATCTTCCTAACTCCAGACCTGGAACTCCATCCACTGTGCCATTTAGCTGTATCTCACACAAGTATATTTATTATACTGTTCTGTGGACTAGTCTAGTTGTTCTGGAAAATTTTTGGAAGTATGACCCCAAAGTTATTAAGCTGTGCATACTCTTTGACTTAATCACTTCTAATATCACTTCTAGATCTGTATCCCAAAGAGCTCAAAAGGACATATATATGTACAATAAATTTAAAACAACTCTTTTTTTGTGATGGGCAAAAAACAAAAGGAAGCTGAAAGAGTGTTCATCTACTGGAGAATGGCAGAACAAGTTATGGTATATGAATGTGATAGAATACTGTTGTGCTATAAGAAGTGATAAAGATGATGATTTCAGAGAAATCTGGAAAGATTTGTATGAACTAGTGCAGAATGATGTGAACAAAACCAGGAGAAGAAATTTTACAATATCAATATTGTAAAGACACTTTTGAAAGACTAGGGAACTCTGATCAGCACAATGGCCAGCTACAATTCTAGCAGACTCATGACGAAATGTCCTATCCAACTCGAAATAGGGAGGCTATGGATTCAGAGTGTAGATTAAGGTAAACCAATCATCTAGGTCTCACCCTTATTTCATATTGTTTAGGAGATTGCAAGAGTCTACTAATGGACAGATTGAAGGCAAGAATTTATTGCGTACCCTCTACAATACATCCTACACATTGTATCCAGAGAAATCTTCCTATTGTGTAGACCATGTTATTCCATTGATCAAACACTTTCAATACTTCCCATCATTTCCTGAATAAAGTCCAGAATCAATGGTCTGTTATTGATGACTCTCTATAATCCCTCCCTAAACACAATTTTCTGGACTTCTTTTCTATTACCCTCAAAGGAATGCATGCTCTTTGAAGTCAGGAAGTATTTTTTATTTTGTTGAATACCTACCACATCCCACATAGTAGCCACTTAAAAATGCTTGTCAAATGAATGGGTGAATCTAGAATGGATGAATCTGAAGGGCATGAGATGGAAATCTCAGAGTTTTTTGGTTTGTATTTCTGTACTTATTTAAAATTATTTAATATATTAGACATTCTCTAGATAAATAAAGAGACATATTCTTGAGAATTCATTTTTAAAAATTACCCTACTCTGTCAAAAAATGCTTCTTTCTAGCTCTCTAGCTGGAATTTTACCATTCTGTCTCTAATTAGGATGAAGAATTGCCATTATGGAGTAAGACAAAGCCAGAATGCTTGTAGTAATTGTGACTCTTCCACAATGTTCTCTAGACCACCTTCCTCCTACTTTTGTAATGCCAATAGTTAGTGGAGCGTCTTGCAAATCGTGGACACTTAATAAACATTAATTTAATTCAAATGAATATCTAAAATAGTGTTCTTCCATGTAGGAAGATTTGTAGATCCTATAAAGGTAAAGTGATTTTTTTTTGAGGCAGAGAGGGGAAAGCAGAGCATAAAAATACCCAGAGAATGCAGAAAAATGTTGGAAACATTTTTTTTGTCCCTTCCATACCTGGCCAGATAGTTTGTTTATCACTTTCCAAGTTCAATGGGACAAAAGTGTTCAATTCAGTGAATTTGTATTTAGTGCTGAGGTTTTCTCTTTAAGTGCACTCTCAGATCCATTGATTAAGCCTTCCCCTTCTTCCCCTTTTCTGTTCTCTCACCAACCCTGTGCTCTCATTCACCTTAGATATTATCAAAGACCAAGGATAAATTCTTTTACATTACAATATTATTGGATAAATATGCTACTTTCAGATATATTCTGTTTTTATTTTAATGGCAATAGAGGGACAACAGTAGAACAATACTTAACCTAAAGTTAATGGTGGAATTTCAGGTATCTGTGGGAGAAATATTTTCAAACAAGGGGGCTTTCTTGTAAGATCACCCCATATAGACAATTACCTACTATGTCTACCTTTAAGACTATCTCCAGGGCTTCACATTTTCTGAAAAGTAACAGCTTTCCTCCAACTTCAAAACATTGAATGGATTAAAAAAAATCTAATAACAAAATAAGGGACATTTCCTCCTCACTTCCATTTTATTCTGTAGAAGCAACTCCATTATTTTCAGATATCCTCACACTTGGAGAAAGATCAAATTAAACACATGTTATCTTTGTAGCTCTTAATATCCCAGTTTTGCTCCCTATACTGTGCTCTAATTGCTAGCTTTCCTGCACTGCATGCTCTGCACCTTATCCTTCTTTTTAATGTCATCAGATTCAAAGCAGACAGACGCTGCAGCAGAGTTGCTGGAAATATTACAGTGGTCCGGTAGGAGATATTTGCATATTTATGAAAATAGTTTACCTTCTGCTATGACAATAACAAATGTTCACCATCACAGCAGTGAGTTCACTTTGTTTAAAGAAAAGCGATTCTGAGTGCATGGACAATTTCTGAAGGATTTTTTTGAGAGGAGCATTGTGAAGGGTATCTGTGATCCTACAATATACAATGATTTCATTTTCCTTAAAGTTGTCACTCTAAGAGCTCTCTAACCATCTGTTCCCAAGAGAGGAAGAACCTTTATATGTCTGAGGTAGTTGAAAGATCCTGTGTCTCGAAGGCACTCTCTGAAAGTTGTCTAATGTTCTCTGTATTGTGTTTATCCAATTCAATGGAATAAATACTTCTTGATTGTCTTCCATGAGTAACAAATCTGCACTCATCACTTAGAGTTAACACATATATGATCATATTTTCTGTACCAAACAAGGATAATAAAGAAATAATTTTGGTGGTTAACTCCACTCTTGGAGAGTTGCAACAAACTGGATATAGTTAACAGTCAAATACTTCACTCCAGATGTTATCTCCATTATGGACTATATGAATATTATTAAGTGCAATGTGTGAATCTGACTCAGTAACAGCCTATCAGGAGACTCTTTTCTATAAACTAGAAACATAAGGTGAAAAGATCATGGGGAAAATGGATAGAGCACTGAGGCATGGACATTCCACTCTGGTTGCACTAGATTATTTAATGACAAAAATAGTTGATTATTGAACCACTGACACAGACTAAAGCTGAAAAAATCAATTTGGCTGTGGTACAGTAGAAAGAGCAGCAATTCTGGAGCCAAAATACCTTGGTTCAATCCTACCCTTGATACTGAAACTTGCTGCCTGTGTGATTTTTTCAAGTCCCATAACCTCCCTGGGTCTCAGTTTCCTTTTCAGTAAAATGATGAGACTGAACTGAATGGCCTTATGAGGTCTTATCCACCTCTAAATCTTTGAGAGAGATAGACATATGGACTGGATATATGACTTCATTGATATAGGACTCTCAGCTGAAAATATTCCCTCTGCCAAAGCAGGTAAACAATTTATAGTCTTAGAGGATTGACTAGCAAAAAGAAATTACATGACCAGGGTCACACAAGCAGGATACGTCAGATATGGGACTTGAACTCAGTTGTTCTTAGTTTCAAGGCTAGCTCTGAATGACATGTTACCTCTATGGCACACTACCTGTCATAAATCTATGATGCTGAGATTTTTTAGAGATGTTAGGAACCAAGACCAGGGCCTTCTTATTAGTGCCAAGGCTCTTACCTTGGGACAGTGATATCCATCATGTTTTAGAGGAGATTGTGATCCGGGCTTCTAGAGTTTCCCATCTCCTCTGAGAAAATAGTATGACATCCCATGTTAGACTCAGAAGTTTCCTGTCTTGAAGAGGATGCTGCTTTTGCACAGAGTGACTAGGACAGACCCCTTTCTTCTGTCAAAGGGCAAGATAGTGCAGAAATCTTTATGCCTTTGAAAGGCACTGTCAATACAATTTGCCCTTCTGGAAGCCAGACTGGTCCCTAGTATGCTTGGTTTCTCTTATCCAGACACAGTAGGTTGACCCCATGTCTATATTTTCTGCATCTGAGCATTCCTACCTAAATGTTTCCCTATTCCTGACCTGATTTGATGGGGAGTCTATCTTTGGCGTGTGTGCTGGCTAACTCGCTCTTAGGCTGTTCTTGCCCATTCTTAGCTCAGAGCCATCCCCCAGCTTGTCTGACAAATAATGTCTTCCATCCTTCCTGAAAAAGGGATTGTTGTTTTTATCCTCTATTTTTCTTTTCAAATAAATTGAGATAGATAAAACTTTTAAAAGTATATTTAGATACTAAGTAGCCAGCCTCATTGGTCTTCTAACTGTTTCCTTGATCTTTAAGGGAAATGATTTACAGGGAGATTGCATGGGTAGTGGACCAGTAATATTACTGGTTCTGGCTTTCCTCTCTCTCTCCATATATATGCACACAATACATATATTACATGTACATATATACATACATAATATACATATATGGAGAGATTGAGAGAAACTTCTATTGTATCTCTCTCAACTGCTTTCCAGAGAGGCTTTGCTGATGATTGCTCACCTGACTTCTCCCAATAAAGAACTCTGCTCCCATTAATCAGTCACACTGCCCTGGACCTAGGTAGGGTATAGGTTATACAGGATTGTGACTTCTCTACTTTCCAAGAAGCTGCTCCCTTGAGTACCTGGAAATCTAAGGTATCCCAACAGATTTGATCCTAAATAAGTTTACATCAGTGAGCACTGGAAATTGAATGAAATGACCTGCCATTTATGTAACATTTTTGGGGTTGTTTATTTTTTGTGTTTCCTTGTAAAATAAAGTGAAATAGATATAACTTTTCAGACACCTTTAAAGACTAGGGTGAGATCACTCAACTCATATACACTGGTGACCTCAATTTGAACTCATTTCTCTGGAAATAAAAGTTTAGTGCACTACTAATTCAACTTGGAAAGTAATTGGAAGACTTCAGCAAATGAAGGAAATTCTCATTTTATAGGAACGGGGGACCTAATTCAAATGAAAAAGTTTCATTGATGACATGAGTTAATTGTGCAGTTAACATGAAATAACCTTACCTAGCACTGAAAGGACGCTAAAAGAATGAGTGCAGGTACCAGTGATTAAAAGAGCCTTTTAAACAGAATTACCTTTTTCTGAATCTTTTGAAATGATGGGAAGCATTATATGTTGAGGATGCATCTCAGTGTCCCCCTGGTGAGTTCTGTCTTCTGGATTTTATAAAGAAGAAACACTTTCTATCTCTCCTTTGTAATACTGGTGTCTGGAGAAAAGTATATAGACTATGCGTTGCATGATAGACTTTCCATATTATAACTAGAAAGGTATATGATGCATCAGTTTCAACATGCACAGGATTAGACCAGTGGTATAGGTGTGACACAGTGGATAGAGCAGAGTATGGAGACAGGTAGATTGGCCTTTCTGAATTTATATATGACCTCAGACACTCATTAGTCATGTGACCCTGGACAAGTCACTTAACTCTGTTTACCTCAGTTCATCTGTAAAAAATGAACTGGAGAAGGAAATGGCAAACCACTCTGGTATTTCTGCCAAGAAAAACTCAAATGAGGTTACAGAAAGTCAGACTCAACTGAGAAATGACTGAACACCAATGACACAGACATCATGCAACACAAATGATTTAACTCTTTGTAAAATGTTTCCCTTTTAAAAATAAAATATACATGCACAAATCTGTGTATATAAGGCAGAGCAAAAAATACTGCTTTTCAACTATAAACTCACTTTAAGGAGAAGCCTAGTGTTTAGAGTACAGAGGTGATACAGCTTCTGCTTGGATCACATTGGAAGTTTTGGGTCCAGTCCCAGGTACCACATTTTAGAAAGGACACTGATAACTGGGAGTGTCTAGGGGAGATAGCCAGAATGCTAAATAGCCTCCAGTTTATGCCATAGGGAGATGATTCTAAGGACACTGGGATCTTTAGCCTGAAAGAGTGATATTTATGGGAGACATAATGATTGTTGTCATGTACTTACAGGGTTATCATGTTGAAGAGAGACTATATTTGTTCTGTTTGGCCCTCAAAAGACAGAACTAGGAGTAAATCCTATCTGTTGCAGAGAAGCAAATTTGTCCTTGATATAAGGAAAAATGTCCTAGTAGATCTAGCCAACAATGGAATGAGCTGTTTTAGGATGTTCTGGAATATGCTGGACTCAAGCCAAGAATTTTTACTTCATATTGGAACAAAATGAGAACAGAATGACAGCTCAGTTAAGAGAGAGACAGAGACAAAGAGAGACAGAGATAGAGAGACAGATTCAGAATCTCTCTCTCTCTCTCTCTTTCTCTCTCTCTCTCTCTCTCTCTCTCGCACACACACACACACACACACACACACACACAGAAACAGAGAGATTTACTTGATAATAGCAAAGTGAAATTCAACATGGATTGAAATTGAGGATACTACAGGTTGATTTAGCTGAGTGTAGCTACATTGTGATCCATCAGATAGACATCAGAATGACCCTGGAATTACTTCATCCCCGCTTTTGTACTCATTCAATAAGGAAACAATATTACAGTTTAAATCTTTAGTCCTTTGAGCTAACCAAGGAGTTGTAAAGTAAGTCTCAATACCTTTTAAGAAAAAGTTAGCCTAACTTGTATAGTGGGTAGGGTTAGGATATTTCTGTGATCACATAGAGGTTAATAATAATACCAAAGATTTGTAGAGTACTTTACATAGCATAATTGTGACAGTATTACAGATGTTGTTGGTCACCATTTTAGATATAAGGAACTAAGGCAGAGAGAAGTTAACTGACTTTCCCAGGCATAAAGTTAGTAGAAATCTAAGACAGGATTGGATTGCAAGTCTTATTGATTCTAAGTTTGTATTTTTTTAAAATATAATTTTATTTTTATCATGAATTTAAATATTTCCCTAACATTTCTATATATACAGCAGGACACAAAATTTCATACTCTTTGGCATTTTTTAAATTATATGAAAATTATACTTGTTATTTTCAATTTATTTTCTGCTATTCTATGCTTTCTTCTGAATTTAATTTTTATTCTTTTTCTCTGCATTAAAATGTTTTGGTGGCCCTCTTTTTTTAGCATTGCCACTTTTAAACTTCTCCCCAATTAAAAGCAGAATGATAAAGGAGGAAACAACTCTTGTGACAAATAAGAATAGCAAAGCTAGGTGAATCTGGTTAAATGATCATGTCCAAAAAATGTTGTTTTCTGTATCATATGATCACCTTTCTGTCAGGACAAGGATGAATCCTTCATCATAGTTCTTCTGAAGACAGGGTTGGTCATTATATTGATTAGAGTTTTTATGTATTTCTAAATTTTCTATGTATATACATATATGTGTGCGCACCTACATATGTATATACATACACATACACGTGTGTATTTAGATAAAACGTTGTTCCTTGTATAAATTGATATTTACATCAGAAAATTTTTAAAGTCCTACATACCATTAAAGATTTATTTTCCCCATAATGTATCATATTTAGATTTTCAAGGTAAGATATATTTCGTTATAAGTCTATGTCCTTTGAATTCTGCCATATTATATTATCAGCTCTCTACTCCTATATGATGCTAGATGCTAAATTATGTGTGATCTTGTCTTTTTCCTTGGAGTTTGAACTGTTTCTTTCTTCCTCCTTGAACAATTTTTTCTTTACTGTGAAAGTTCTACATTTTGGCTATAATATTTCGGAGACTTTTCCTTTTGTGGATACTTTCAGGAAATGATTGGTAGATCTTTTTCCCTTTCACTCTTCCTTTTTGAGCTAACAAACCCTGGCAGTTTAATTTGATTTCTTTTTTAATTTATTTTAAGTTTTCAACATTCATTTCCACAAAATTGTGAGTTCCAAATTTTCTCCCTGTCTCTCCCCTCCCCTCACTCCAGAACACCTTGCATTCTGATTGCCCCTTCCACCAATGTGCCCTTCCTTCTAACACCCATCCCTTCCCTTATCCCCAACTTCTCTCTTGTCCTGTGGGGCAAAATAAATTTCTGTACCCCATTACCTGTATTTCTTATTTCCCAGTTGTACATAAAAACAATTCTCAACATTTGTTCCTAAAACTTTGAATTCCAACTTCTCTTCCTTCCTCCCTCCCCAACCATCCCCACTGAGAAGGCAAGCAACTCAACATAGGCTATATATGTGTAGTTTTGCAAATGACTTACATAATAATCATGTTGTATAAGACTAATTATACTTCTCTCCAACCTATCCTGCCCCCATTTCTTCTACTCTCTCTTTTGACCTTGTCCTTCCCCAAGAGTGTTTACTTCTAATTGCTCCCTCCTCCCATTTGTCCTCCCTTCCATCATCCTCCCCACCCTGCTTATCCCCTTCTCCCTTACTTTCCTGAAGTGTAAGATGGATCTTCATACCAAATTGAATGTGCATATTATTCCTTCCTTGAGCCAAATGTGATGAGAGTAAGCTTCACTTTTCCCCTCTCAACTCCCCCCACCTTTTCCCCTCCATTGGAAAAGCTTTTTCTTGCCTCTTCTATGAGAGATAATTTGTCCCATTCCATTTTCCCTCTCTCCTCCCAATATATTCCTCTCTCACCCCTTAATTTTATTTTTTTAGACATGATCCCTTCCTATTCATTTCACCCTGTGCTCTCTGTCTCTCCTCTCTCTCTCATAGATATATAGATACATATACTCTATGTGTGTGCATGTATAATCCCTCCAACTACCCAGATACTGAGAAAACTTTCAAGAGTTATAAATATTTTCTTTCCATGTAGGAATGTAAACAGTTCAACTTTAGTAAGACCCTTGTGATTGCTCTTTCCTGTTTACTTTTTCATGCTTCTCTTGATTCTTGTGTTTGAAAGTCAAATTTTCTTTTCAGCTCTGGTCTTTTCATCAAGAATGCTTGAAAGTCCTCTACTTCATTGAAATACAATTTTTCCCCCCAGGTATTATACTCAGTTTTGCTCTGTAGGTGATTCTTGGTTTTAATCCTAGTTCTTTTGACTTTTGGAATGTCATATTCCAAGCCCCTCAATTCCTCAATGTAGAAGATCCTAAATCTTGTGTTATCCTGATTGTATTTCCACAATACACAAATTGTTTCTTTCTAGCTGCTTGCAATATTTTCTCCTTGATCTGGGATCTCTGGAATTTGGCCACAATGTTCCTAGGAGTTTCTCTTTTTGGATCTCTTTCAGGTGGTGATCGGTGGATTCCTTGAATAATTATTTTGCCTCTGGTTGTAGAATATCAGGGCAGTTTTCCTTGATAATTTCATGAAAGATGATGTCTAGGCTCTTTTTTTGATCATGGTTTTCAGGTAGTCCCATAATTTTTAAATTGCCTCTCCTGGATCTATTTTCCTGGTCAGTTGTTTTTCCAGTGAGATATTTCACATTATCTTCCATTTTTTCATTCTTTTGGTTTTGTTTTGTAATTTCTTGGTTTCTCATAAAGTCATTGGCTTCCATGTGTTCCATTTTAGCTATTATAGAACTATTTTCTTTAGTGAGCTTTTGAGCCTCCTTTCCCTTTTGCTAATTCTGCTTCTTAAAGCATTCTTCTCATTAGCTTTTTGGACCTCTTTTGCCAGTTGAGTTAGCCTATTTTTAAAAGTGTTATCTTCTTCAGCATTTTTTGGGTCTCCTTTAGCAAGCTGTTGACTTGCTT
Source organism: Bettongia penicillata ogilbyi (assembly GCA_023548195.1). Taxonomy (NCBI): domain Eukaryota; kingdom Metazoa; phylum Chordata; class Mammalia; order Diprotodontia; family Potoroidae; genus Bettongia; species Bettongia penicillata. Next base: position 80,401 of record JAJHZJ010000502.1, on the reverse strand, counting down.
TTCATGATTGTCTTGCATTGCTCTCATTTCTCTTCCCAATTTTTCCTCTACCTCTCTTACTTGATTTTCAAAATCCTTTTTGAGCTTGTCCATGTCCTGGGACCATTGCATATTTATTTTGGAACTTTTGGATGCAAAAGCCTTGACTTTTACATCTTCCCTTGATGATAAACATTGTTCTTCCTCATCTGAAAGAATGCTAGAAAATACTCGTTCACAAAGAAAGTAACCTTCTACAATCTTATTTTTTTCTCTTTTTTGGGCATTTTCCCAACCAGTTACTTGACTTTTGGGTGTTTTGTGAAGAGCAGAGTATACTTTGGGGACCTGTAAGTTCTCAGTTCCTTGTGGCTAAGATTCAGATCAGCTACTCAATTCCCCCAGGGTCTTTAAGCTGAGGTTCCCACAATGCCTGCTGCTGCCACCACCAACACTGCTACCTGGAGCTGGGGCTAGGGGAGGACCCTGTTCTCTTGTCACAGATGTGAAAAAGCTCTCTCACTGACCTTTGAAGCTGCCTCTAGCTTTTGTGGGTTGAGATATCTATGAACCTTCACTGCTGCTGCTAGGGATTTGGCCCCCGAGGCCTGCTCCAGGCCTGCTCCTCCTGGCACCACAGGGCCAAGACTGTTCTGTGCTCCACTCTGTGTCCGGTGTGATAGACCTTTCCCTTTGGTCTTCCAGGTCACCTTGGGCTAGAAATCTCCTCCACTCCATCACTCTGTGGCTTCTGCTGCTCTAGAATTTGTTGAGAGTCTTTCTTTACTTTCTTGTGAGGAAACAGCTAGAGTATGTGCATCTTTCTACTCCACCATCTTGGCTCCATCCCCTTGATTTCTTAAAATGTAGTGCCAAGGTATTGTTTTTTCATGGTATCATAGTCTAATCGTTGTTAAATTATAATTTCTTTATCTGTTTCCTGGGGCAGTTGTTTTTTATATCAGTGCTTCTTTTTTAACTTTTTCATTTTGTTCTAATAGTCCCTGTTGTCTGATGGAGTCACTGATTTCTATTTGGCCAATAGTTTTCAGGGAGGCTGTTACTTTGGTACATTTACCTCTTTCTCTGTTAAAACTCATTCTAAATACTTCCTAAAGAGTTTTCATTTCATTTTCTATTTCTTATCATTTTCCAGTTATGTTTGTATTCCTTGTGAACAATTAATACTTTTTTTTCCCTTTTTGAATCTGTTTTTCTTATGGAATCATCCTTTCTTCCTTTGGGGAATGCTAAATATACAATTTTTTAATAATTACAAATCTGCATCCTTTTTTTCTCTCTTATTTCTTCAGATTTAGTTTCTGAACTGGAGTTTTATGCCAGGGCAAGTGATTATCCCCTGCTCTTCTTCTGGGTGAAGTGTCTGTCCTTACCTTGGATCACTTGAGATCTGCACTAACCTGTACTTCCTAATGTTAGGGTCTCCTGGACCTTTGAGTTTTAGAAAGCTGAATCTTCAGGACCGTTTTGTCAGGGTCTGCCATGCTGACCTTCGCCTGGATACTTACCTTACCCAGTCTTCGGACGTCTCCGGCCCCTCCGGTGAGGGAGGGGAAATGACTAGACAGAGCACCCGAGTAGAAGCACAGCATTTATTGCTTACATGCTGAAGCAGGGAGAGAAGAGAGCGAGCAAGCCCCTTACCCCAGGTTATATTACCTGCCCGAGCTCCTCCCATGTTCCTCCCCGTGGGTGGAGCCAGCGCTGTTACCGAGGCGTTCCCAGTACCCTAAGGGCAGGTTAGCACCTCCAGGCGTCTCAACTACCCTCACAGGAGGCCACGGTCCAGAGCTGGGCCCTAACACCCTTTAAGCTATTTCAAGGCAGAGTGATAGGGACCTCAGAGCCCTTGGACCTTAAGTATTCTGGTTTGAATGCTGGTCTACCACACAGGCTATCACTCTATTGCTCCATCAGGACTTTGAAAGTTCTTACCCTGAGACATTCTCCAGGAAGCCTTCTGTTCTTTCTGCCTCTTTGTAAGCTATGTATTTCTCTAGCTTCTTTCTGGTCACTCCCTGCTGCCACTGGCTTGGTTGCCTGTGCTGGCACTGTTTTTGCTGGTGGTCCCTTTTCTTATTGTCCATAGTCTTCTTGTTGACTTTTTCTGTAAGTCTGGCATGAAGGAAATTACTTACCATAGTTTCTTATTGGATTTATTGATCACTATTCAGTTTGGTGTGAATTTTATGCTTTTTGCTGGAGTAGGTGTGGGGTAGCTGGGTTTTCTCCTTCCTTTTCTAAGCAGCTATCTTTAAATGAGTTGCCTCCCATTGGAGATCTTAAAGAGAAGGCTGGATGATTTCTTGTAGTGCAGTACAATGGAAAATGCTTGGACTCTGTGGAACTGGACTTATGTTTTGATCTTGCTTCAGACACTTACAAGTTGTTTGATCAAGGGAAAGTCATTTAATTTCCCTCTACTTCAGTTTTCCTCATCTGAAAAATGGTAATAATAACAGAAACTACTCTCAGGATAAAAATGAGACAACAAATGTGAAGTTTTTCAAAAACTTTACAACGATATAAATAAATATATATTTTTATATATTCAGTTATAGGTTGTACTATATGGCCTCTGAGGTCACTATTTCTCCTTCGAGATTGTGCAAAAATGGATGTAAAAGAGACTTAATCCCATGGATTGCAGGATCATAGAAGTTGAATCAAGAAGGAGAGAAAGTTGCTCTCAAAGAATGGAATAATTTCATTTGCAGAAAAGCAGGAAAGATTTCTAGGTGTGGGAACTAAAAAGGTTTATTGGGGTGTGGATTTAAAATTTATTACTAACCTTCAGACACAAAGATTATATTTCTTTGGAATCACTTCATAACCTATCTGCTTCCTACCTTTCCTATCTTCTTATATCTTGATCCTCTTTATCTACTCTGTGATAATAATGGCCTCCTTGCCATTTCTCAAATGCATGAATTTTCATTGGCTGTCCTTATGTCTGGAATGCTCTTCTCCTCCTCTCTACCATCTTGCTTCATTGGGTTCCTCTAAATTCCAGCTAATATTCAATATTTGCCAAGATGTCTTTCCTTATTCCCACTTTATCTTATACATATCAACTTTGTATATCACTGTTTGCACGCTCCTCCTTCCCCCTCGCCCCTCATTAATCTGTAAATTCCTTGAGATCAGGGATTATTTTTTCATTTTCTTGTATCCCTAACATATAGCACAGTGTCTAGCACACATTAGGTGCTTAATAAATGTTTTGCAATGTGCATACTCAAATGTTTTTCATGTGCATCCTCAGTTCCCTTGGGAATCTGCTTCTCCAACTCATTTTTCCAAAGTATTTTCTGTAGAGCAATTACTCTATAGGATTGTAGAATCTTATGGTTGGAAGCAACCTTGGAGAGGTCCTCTATGCACCCCATGCAGGAATTTTCTCTGTAGCATCCCTTTCCTTTCACATTGTAAGCCAGATTCTACCTGCGTTCTTTTAGTGACCTGTTTTATTTGTTGATTATAGTGATCTAAGCTGTAAACAGCTAATGTTAATGTGCACAGATGTTAATGAAAGTGATACAGCTATATAAACAAGTCATCAAATAGTAAAATCTTTGAATTGGAAGAAACATTAAAGGCTATCTAGTCCAAAGCTAATTTTCTATTTCATTTCTTGAGCAACAGTAAGAAGAAATAGTATCATACGGACATAAATGTAGAGCTTGAAGAGACCATGTTGTCCAACCCTCTCATTTCTAAGAAAGGAAACTGATGCCTAAGGAGGGTGTTATCAAACTTACCAATGATCTCTTAAATCTCCAAGTATGATGATTTTATCTCAAATCTCCTCCTTCTTGACCTCTATAGAACAATTGACTTTGTTGACCACCCTCTCCTCTTGGATACTCTCTCCAGTCATCTGGTACCACAGTAGATAAAGTACTGGACCTCAAGCCAGGAGGAGTTGAGTTGAAATTTGGTCTCAGACCATAACAAACTGTGTGACAATAGGTCACTTAATCTCTATTTGCCACAGTTTCAGCTGAAAAATGGGAATGATAGTAGCACATGTGTCAAATGGGCTATTTTTTAAAAGTGCTTAACGTAGTGTCTGATAGATGCTATATAAATTCTTATTTCCTTACCATTTCCTTCCTTTCTGTGTTTCTATGACACCACTTTTTGAGGTCTCTGTTTAACTGTCTTTTCTCAGCCTCTTTTTAAGGATTGTTATTCATAATATGCCTCCTAACTGCGACTGTATCCCTAAAGTTCTATCCTGGGCTTTCTTCTCTATACTCATTTTCTTGGTGACCTCACTCATGTCCATTCCTACATAATCAACTGTCTAGTGGATATTTTGAACTGGATAGCTTATAAATATTTTAAACTCTCCATGTCCAAAACAGGACTCCTATCTTTTCCTACAAATCCAACCTTTTTTTTTTTTTTTTTGAACTTTTCTGTTCTTGAGGAAAGTACTACTATCCTTTCAGCCATCCAGGCTTACATTCTGAGAATCAGCTTTAACTCCCTACTCCTTCTCATATATTCACTTAGCTACCAAGTCTTGTTGATTTCACTTCTACAACATCTTTGACAACCTTCCCTTCATCTCTAACATAGTCGAAATTCTTATCACCCTTTGACTCTTCCTAATTAGTATTTCTACCTCAAGTTCCTCCCTTTCCATTCTATCTTATATGTTCTGGACAAAATGAGTATACTAAGGTACAGGAATGTCCACATTACTCCTCCCAGTAAATGCCCAATGGTTCCCTATTTTGGGGGGTGAAAGCAATTCGGGCTAAGTAACTTTCACTGGCTCACACAGTTAGTCACATTTGACCTCAGTTCCTCCTGACTCCAGAGCTGGTGCTCCACCCACTCTGCCACCTGACTGTCCACTGATAAACGAGGGTTAAATGTAACCTACTCTGGTAATTTAAGCCTTTTGCAGCTTGGCTCTACCCTGCCTTATTTTCTATAGTTCTTGTACTCTGTAGGTTGCTGTAGCCCAACTGGTCTTCGTGCTGTTGCTAATATATAATACTCCATCTTCTTGCTCTGTCCTTCTACAGGCTGTCCTTCCATGCCTGTGATGTAATATAACAGTCTTCCACCTCTTAAAATCCTTAATTTCTTTCTAATTTTGGTTCAAGTGTCCCCTTCTACATGAAGCATTTTCTGCTCCCTCAGGTACTAGTTCTTTCCTTTCTTATACCTTTTATTGATTTTGCATGCATTGTATACATACTTATATATCACATATTGTCTCCATCAATGGAATAAGTCACTTGATGTTAAGGACTGTTTCAATTTTCTCTTTGCATCCTCTTTGTCTAGTATACTTCCTGGTACATGGCAGATGCTTATTAATACTTGTTCAGTAACTATCCAAGTTTACATTGTGCAATAAGCATTGAAGCTGCCACTTGATCCCAGATCCTCTTACTCAAGAGTAGATGCACTTTCTAGTGTAGCATTCTATGCTGGTGATGTGGTCATTTATTTGTTCATATTGGTTTATTATAAACGATTGGAAAAAGAATGTTTATAAACACTTGAGAAAGACCCTTTAAGATCATGACTCAAATCAAAACTTTTCTATCTAAAGTTGCCAAGGTTCTCTTAATTGTCAAATTTCATGCTCTTTTGTTAATCCTTCTCCTTCTTGTCCTCTCTGGAGTAGCTGATACTTTCAGCCACCCATTCCTCTCTGAGTAATTCTGCTACATAGCTTTTTCTCCATCTCCTTTCTTGGATTATTAACCATCCCATACCTCCTAACTGTGAATACACTCCCATACTCTTTCCTAGAACCTCTCCTCATTTCCCTATACTTTTTCTTAGTTACCATGGATTTCATTTTTTAAGCTTCAGTTCCACATTACCAATTATATAATGAATATTTAACACTTGATATCCTAGAGACATCTTAAACTCATCAGGCCCCAAACTGAATAATACTATCTTTTCCCCTCTTCAAATCTTTTTTATTTCTGTCAAAGGCACCACTATTGTTCCATTCTCCAGATTCATAACCTTGGAATTATATTAAAACTCAGTTTATACCCTGCCTGCAGGGTCCATCTGTATAAACTAGTGACCTTGGTTTCTGCCTGAGTTCAAAAGCACTAACCTAGTCAATTCTTTGAGACTGTTTCCTAAGGAGGAGGTTGATGGACCTGGTAGAGGGAGCTTCTGTATCTGGCAATTTCCCTTTATCAGTGGAATCACTAGTCAATTTCCTCTCTGGTCCTTATCAGTATTTCTACAAGCCAAAATACTTTTCTAAATGATAGGGATACAACTAGAAAAAGCTAGATGGCACATTGGCTAGAGCACCAGGCCTGGTGTCAGAAAGACCTGAGATTAAATCAGGCCTCACACACTTACTACCTGTGTGACCCTGGGCAAGTCACTTAACCTTGTTTGCCTCAGTTTCCTCATCTGTAAAATGGTCTGGAGAAGGAAATGGCAAACTCCTCCAGTATCTTTGCCAAGAGAACTTCAAATGGGGTCTTGAAGAGTCAGACACAGTAGAAAACTACTGGACCGCAAGAATAGCTCTAAAGGAATTCACAGCTAGGTGGTGCAGTGAACAGAGTGGAAGGCCTGAGTCAGGAAGTCTTAGGTTCAAATTTGACCTCATATACTTAATAGCTGTGTAACTCTGGGTCAGTTAGTAACCCATTTTCCCTACTTTCCTTATCTAAAAATTGATGGTAATAATAAGAGCACCTACCTCTCAGGGTTGCTGTCAAGGAGCAAATGAGATAATAATTGTAGAGTCTAGCAAAATTCCTAGCATATATATATATATATATATATATATATATATATATATATATATACATACACACACACATATATACACACACATATACATATAAATGTTAGCTACGATGATGATGAGGATGATTAACATATAACTATTAGTATTAATTTTATCAGTAGCTAACATTTATAAAGCACTTACAATGTACCAGGCAGTATGCTAAGCACTCTACTGCAAAAACAACCACCACAGGGGAAGATAACACATAAAGGAGATTTTGTTACAGGGTGGATAAGAAGGGCGTAAAGGAAAGTTAGGGAGATGGCAAGGCCCAGAGGAGCACCTTGGGTGCGGAGATTGATAATAAATGATCAATAAATAATAATAAAAAGATGAACGTGGTAAGAACTAAATCAGTATAGGGCATTTTAAAGTAGTCAGTGAACAGGCTGTTTAAATTTGAGGAGGAAAAAAACCCGTGAATCATCGTTTCCTTTTTATATTCCTATTAGGCTGCCCTTGTGCAGGAATGTCACAGATGAAAGAAACGAACTCCTTTTAATTTAGAATTCTTCAAGCCTAAATTATCATCCTACCTAAAAAATAAGCTATCCAGTGGTACCTTACAGAGTTGGAACAAGGTTCAAGGTCTAAGATTTGGAATACATTAGGCAAAATTAAGAACAAGATTCTTTGGAGATCTAGAGCTTGACTGAAGGTGAAAGGTACATGGACAGCTCAGCTAATTCATTGAGGTTGCAGACCTACTTCTCTGAGGTTCTCTTTTGGGCAAGGTGATAGCATGTTGACTGGGTCAGTACAAGTGACGATGATGTAATTGGATCCTCAGGAAGAAAATCGATGTCTGGAGAAGGGCAAGAGGATCGAAGGGATTCTGAGGAGTATTCAAGAAACAAAAGAAATAAAGTGACAGGGACAAAGGAAGGGCCCTTTTCTACTATTTGTCTTCTAGCTTTTTTCCAAAATAAGCAAGAGAGAGAGAAGAATAAGTCAGAGAAACTATGTGGTAACCACCAAGTTTATTATTTAAGTTATAAAATGGCAGCTTAGAGACTTCGGATTGCTGACAATGAGTTCACTAAATAGGAGATCAAGTTAAAGGTTCACAAGTTAAGTGATTCACATTTCAAGAATGGTCAAGCACTAATATTCCAGAAATAGAGAAATTATAGTAGTTCTGGATAGAAGGTTTTTAATATTATTTAAGGTTTTGGGTAGCTAGGAGCCTCAGAGTCATGTTGCTGAGAAAACAAATCTAGTTTTCTTCCCATACAAAGACTACACAACTGATTCTTTGTCATCAGAGCAAGCATCCTCTACTGGGAAAGAATTTTCATTACTTCATTCCCATCGTCAAACTCATTTTTGCACTTCTCTTCCTTACTTTACATCCATCTAAGAAGTGATATGTATTTAAAGGGTAAAATTTGTGATTACGGAAGTTACATAGACTCTACAGAAGTAAACTCTAGAAACTGTAGTGGGCTTAACCTGGTCAGTATGAATTTAATTGTAGATAATAGTGCACTAGATATCGTCTAAGGAGATACCAATGGGGGTGGGGAGAAGTTATGTCTTCAGTGACTCCTTTTTAAACACAAAATATAAATGAGTTGCTTCTGGAAAAATAGTAGGGTACAATAAGTCAGTAGCCGAAATATGAACATATATCTATATATAATTAATCAGAGGGGATTAATACTGAAGGCTAATCTATCTCAAAAGAGAATAAATCAAAGCTTTCCATATTTCTTGGCTTCCAATAAGCCCAACAACATTCTTATACTTATATGAGAAAAATAACATTGTTTTTTAAAGCATTATTCAAATGCTAGTTATAATACTTATGAAATAATAATAATTATTGTTATTTTTTGTCATTATTAGCTCAAAGAAAGGATGTGAAGCATAAAACATAGATTTAGGTGAGTATAAGGTCTTAGTCTCTAGCCCAAACAGCTCATTTTATAGTTGAGGAAACTGATGACCAGAGAAGTTAAGCAACATTTCTAAAATCATAAGAATATTAAGTTGTAAAGGCAAAATCTGAACTCGGACCCTTTGACTTCAGACCCAGCATTTTTTTAATGCTTTCATTTTTATTGAGGTTCTTTGCTTTTGCGTTACAAATGTTATAGATTATACCTACTTCATGAGAGGTTTCTTATAACAAATAAAACAATCAAGTAAAACTAATGATATATTGATTGCATATTAAAGTTCATGAAATATTTTACACCTGTAGCACACCTTCCTCTACCCAACCCCACTTTTTTAAAGGTAACAGAAATTCATTTTCTCTTCCTTCCACTCATTGGGGAATAAAAGGAAAACATCAAATTTCCATAACAAGCCTGCATAATCAAACAAAATGAATTGGTTGTACACAAAACTATACATAGCTCATTCTGCACCATAAATCTATCATTTCTCAAGCATATTTCATCATTGGTTGATTGGAGTTATGAATAGTCATTGTACTGGTTATAGGTCTTGTGGCTTTCGAAGTTTCTTCCTTTTATTTTTACTGTTTGTAATAATTCTGTAGTGTTCAATTCTAGACAACACCATGGACTTTTGTCTTTTGGGTTTTCTTGGAAAAGATGCTGGAGTGGCTTACCATTTCCTTCTCCAATGTGTTCCCATTTTACAGATGAAGATCTGAGAAAAACAAAAGATAAGTGATTTTTCCAGGGTCACATAACTAGTAAGTATTTGAGACCAAATTTGAACTCAGGTCTTCTTAACCCTGGTGCTCCATTAACTTCACTACCGAGCTTGTTATTATGGTATAAATTGTTCTCCAGTTTCTTTCTACTCATTTCATTCTTGATCAGTTTATAAGAGTTCTCAGAATTGTTCTTTTTGTTATATTGATATTATAATTTTTTTTTAAATTCTTCTAAGTTCACTCTGAATTAATTCATAAAAGTTCATGTTTTTCTTGAAATAATTGATTTCCCTATTTCTTATAGCACAAGAGTACATCATCATATTTATGTACCATAACTTATTGAGCCATTCCTCAGTATTCCCACAGCAAAACCCAAAAGACTGACTTCTTAGTTTCCAGGGTTTGTTTGTTTTCCCACAGCAAAACCCAAAAGAGATCAAAGAAAGAGGAAAAGAGCTTTTCTGTACCAGCATTTTCCCATGAAACATAGTATTCACTATTACTAATAAAAAAAATTAGCAATCTTGTTTTCTTCTGACAGTTGCATCTTTACATAAAATTATTTGTACTCTGATGGCTCAAGATATTGGCCACTTAAGGTGATTCTAACTTGGAGAAGTTTTCTTTTGATTCTGGCCGATTTCTCTTTTGCTCCCATCTTTAGTAGCTACTGCTCTACCCCCCCTTCTGTCTTTAGGTCCAGCTTGAAATTGTTTATATTGTTATTTTTCTGAGGCACTAAGAAATATTCATTATTTCAAAGTCTTTGTTAGAATTCCCAGTTTTGGAGAATAAATGTGTTTATCTAAGGATCACGATAGCAAGAGCAAAATGACTGTTTGTAATTTTGGCTTGGTCTGTTTATATTAAAATTTAACAAATTGCTCAAGCATCATAGTGTGGTTGAAGAAACATTGAATTTGGGGTTTGAAGACCTTGGCTTGAGAAACTGCTATAATACTTAATAATTTAAAAAGTCACTTTTCTTTTCTAAATCCGTTTCTTTACCAATGCATGTGTGTATGTGTGTGTGTGTGTGTGTGAGGAAAGGTAATAATACTTGTACTATTTACCTCATAGGGTTGTTGTGTGGAAAGTGCTCTGTAAACTGTAAAGAAAGAGTGGTGTAAGTTAGGAGGAGGAGGATGAAAAATGGCTTTACAAGGTCTTAAAAAGTAAAGTGTTTTATGAATAAAGAATGGTTTTTCTACCACAGACATCTTATATTTGTGTAGAGACAAAGATAGACAGAAACTAAGATAGAGAGACCTATGGAGACAAAAACAGTGAAATAAAGAGAGACATAGCGAAGAAAGAAAAGGAAGAGAAAGGCAAAAGCTTTCCAGGTTTCCCCTGACATTCAGGGATGGACCCTGATACTAAGCTGCACCATGGACAAGTATCTGGAGCCAAGATGAACTGACAGAGCTGGTTCTGAAAGTTCACAGCCATTTGTTCTATGCAAGCCATGTTCACCATTGTAATATGACATGAAGGTTGATAGAAAAATCTGTGATAGATTAGCACACCAGGACAGAGAGCTGTGGAAAGAGAGCCAAGGGAGGGAGCAGATATCCATCATCGGGTATCAAGGAACCTAAAGAAGGCAGCTCAGCACATTATGGAATCTGGAGTTAATGTAGCATATCTTATAACTGGGTATGGATAAACACTATACATATATGATTATCTTACAGATTGACAGATATGTGTGTGTGCCTGTGTGTGTATATGTGAAAAGGGAATCTTTTATTATGAATTTGTTTTTAAAAAATAAAATATTCAATGTATAATTTTGAAGGACCCCAAGAGAGTTATGCTTGCAAAGGGTCATTCTTTAAAGATGCTATTTATTTCTTATGTAATGCCTGATGTCATCTACAAATATTTCTGACTTTACTAGCTGACACTTTGACAGATAGGCTGCAAAAACACATATTCAATCAGATTCTCTAAACCCACCAAGTACTTCTTGGTGGTAAAGTCAACACAGAGAAAACTACTTAGGTTAGTGGAATCCTCTTATTAATTAAAGCTTGCTCTTTATAGACAAAACAAAAATACGTGGATAATAGAGAAAGCAATACGCATCATTTTATAACCTGTTCCTCCAATCTTTGTGCCTCCTATTGATGAACAGAATTTTGAATGAAAAAATTGACAGCCTCGGCTTTTTAATTGATTAATGAATTTAATAGCCTTGATAGGCAGATAATTTGGGAATACTGTAATCTTTACTTATCTTGGTGGGCATTGTCCCCCAAATAGCTTTTAGGTTGAGTTCAATTAAGTTGATACATTTTCATTGCCAGACCTGTCCTTAAGGACCATAAGAATTAAAGCCTTATCATTCTGTGTTGCCAAAGACTGACATCAATAAAATATCTTGCTCACGTAACAAGATTCCAAAACAGAAAATGACTTGAAGACGAAGTTGAATTTTGACCAGCTTTTTATGCAAATAGTGCATTTAGAGCACAAGTTTGTACAAGTTTTCATCTTCAGGTATCTGGTATGGCTAAGAGTTTTCAAAAATGTCAATGTTGTCAAATTCCATTTTTGTGGGGTTTTTTTTATCCAGAACTTAACAAACACAAACATAAGCATTTCAATGTGCAAATAATAATAAAATAAAGATGATTGTATATAAATATGTTATATTATAGATTTCATAATACATGACTTTTAATAAATATTCATATGTGCATATCCAGATAATATGTATATATTAGTCTTTTTATTATTGTATTATTTATTAATAAATACATTATTGCTCATCACACATGACTGTATATATTAATATACATATGTATAGAGAGACATGCATGTGTCTATATGTATACTACATATTTACATAAGCATATGTGTATGTGTATACATGCGTGTGTGTGGATATATATATGTATATAGAACATACTATTTCAAAACTATTTTATTTATGTTGCTCTTTGCACCTTATTCTGGAGTCTCTCCTGTGAATTTTATTTAACGCTTTATTGACTTTTCTTGCTTCATTTTTTTTGGCATTGTTGTCACTATCTCCCTTCTCACCCATAATTCCCCTATTTAAAAACAAGCAAACAAACAACCCTAACAATTGCCCCTGTAGAAAGTTAGCACAGTTGAGCCAAACGAGTCCATATCTTGGTCATGTAGATCTTTTTAGCTCATCACCTCTCACGTAAGACATAGTGTTATTCTTCATTATCACTATAAATTATAGTGATAATGGTTTATCATCACATTGTTCCTACAACATATAAGACTCTCACAACTTTAAAATTTGCTTTTTAAATGATATTGAAGCCACTATATGCTTTTCTTCTGTTCACTTCACTCTGTAACAGTTCATAAAAGTCTCCTTTCTTTATTTCTCTAAATCCAACCCTTTTGTAATTTCTTGTGATGCTATAGCATTTCATTATATTTGTATACCATTTGTATACCATCATTTATTCAGCTATTCCTCTTTAATTTCTAGTTATTTGTAACAGCAAAAAATCCTACTTTGAATATTTTAGTACATATAAAGTAATAGCTAGCATTTATTATTAACAATATCCCAACAGAGAAAATCACTATAACTTGAGAATCTAGCAAAAGGTCCTCCAGGAACTGTGAATTATCTCTTTGCCGCACATGCTCTCTAAGCTTGAGCCCACTTTCCCTTAGATTCTATAAGTACTTGTATCAAAGTATGCTGCAGATATGGGGGTGGATTGGGGTGAGGGAAGGGGTTTTATACCAACCATTTTAGTTGTTATATAATTTTCCATTACTTAAAGCTACATAAGTCTGTCTAACTATATCAGCAGATTATCATAGAGAAGAAGCATACCCTTGAAGGTTCATGACCTATAGCACTAAAATAGAAAGCCAATAACCTCTCAAGTCTATTCCTAGACTCCAAGGAAATAAATAATAGTCTTGGTCTAGAGACTTTCCTAGCTTATGAAAATAGAAGTTTATGAAGTTACTATATAAGCTAAAGGCCTTTTCAATGAAATCAGAGGTAAAGCAAGACTATCTATTATCACCACTTTATTTTATATATGGGTAGAAATACTAGCTATAGCAGTGAGACAAGAACAAGAGCTTCAGGGAATAAACTCAGGCATTTAAGAAATAAAATTATAGTTTTTTTCCCCAGATAATATGATCATATGATTGGAGAAACCTAGAGTTTCAAGACAGGAAATCAATGAGTACTAGAACTCAAATTATGTTACAGAACAGTAATTATTAAACTTATTGGGGCCTGGTTTAAAAAAAGAGGGGCTGATTAGTGCAACATATTGAGTATACAAAATACAAAAGTAAATGAACAGAGTATCATCATTTTCAATAAAACCCATGACTGCAGGACTGGGGTAAGAACTAATAATTTGATAAAAATCTGCAGGGAAAACTGGAAAGAAGTTTGGCAGAGATTGGACATAATATATCGCACCATATAACAAAATAAATTCTAAATGGCTACATAACTGCATATAAAAGGTGACATGATAAGCAAGTTGGGAAAGCAAGAAAAAAATCACTTTTCAGATCTATGGATAAGGAAAAAAAGTTCATCATTAAATAAATGCTAGAAAGGATTATAAAAGACAAAATGGGCATATTGATTTTAATTTTAAAAAAATACATAATAATTGGAAGAGACAGTTAAGTGGGAAAAAAAAATCTGTGGAGCAAGTTGCTACGATAAAGTTCTCATAGCCAAGACATGTAAGGAATTGGCTCAGTGCAATACCAAGAGCTATTTCCCAATAGATAAATGGTCAATGGATATGAATAAGTAGTTTTAAAAGGAAGAAACTATCAGAAATCACATTAAAAAAGTTTCCAATAACTAATTAAAGAAATTCAAGTTAAAGCAACTCTCTGACTCCTCTTCACACTTATTGGATTGGCAAAGAGAAAAAAAAGAGAAAAATGATAAATGTTGAAGAATGAATAAATGTTGATTTTAAAGAGGTTTAAAAATCTACCAAACTTCTAGAGAGGTGAGAAAAGTGGAGATAGAGTTGTGGGTGGGGCTTTTAAAAGGGTGTATAGAATAAGATCAGAGGAGTGGGGGAGATGATAAGGGAGGGAATTTTAGAAGGGTGGGTAAATAAGGAATAAGAAGGTAAAGGGAAAAGATAAGGTAATGGGGAAAGGACAAAAAGAGAGGCTGAGGACAATAATGAGTAAACATAAGATGGAGGGAAATTCACAAATAGTAATTAGAACTGTATCAATTCTATAAGACTATGAGTCGTTCCCATGTTGATAAATGGTCAAAGGATACGAACAGGTTCTTTTTTTCCAATGAAGAAATCTAAACAATTGGTAGTCATATAAAAATGCTATAAATCCTTATTGATTATAGAAATGCAGATTAAAATAATCTTGAATATCATTTTGCACCTATCAAACTGGTTAAAATAATAGAATGAGAAATGACAAATGTTGGAGAAAATGTGGAAACTTAGGACACTAATTCATTGTTTGTAGGATTGCAAAATGATTTGGCTATTTTGGAGAGCAATCTATTATGCCCAAAGAGTTATCAAATTGCCTATACCCTTTGACCCAGCAATACTACTATTTGGTGTATTTCCAAAGATGACTGAGGGGAAGAAAAGGAAAAGAACTTCTATGTTCTAAAATGTTTATAGCAGCTCTCTTTGAGTGGAAAAGAACTGGAAATTGCAGGGATGCCCGTCACTGAGGGAATGGCTGAAAAAGTTGTGGTATATAAATGTGATGGGATACTATTGTGCTAAAAGAAATGATGAACTCAATGATTTTAGGGGAAAAAATGGTGAAGAAATGATGAAGAATGAAATGGACAGAATCAAGAAAATATTGTACACAATAACAGCAATATTGTTTTAAGAATGACTCTGAGAGAATAAATTATTTTGTATATTATAAATACCCAAATTAACTATAAAGGACATATGAAGAAAGACATATCTGCATCCATAAAAATAATAAATAGAAGTAGGTATAGAATAATTTTACATATATATGTATATTATGTGTGTAGATATCTGTTGTGTATTTATGTATATACATATATATATGTGTGTGTGTGTGTGTGTGTGTGTGTGTGTATTTGCTTCTAACGTAGCCATCTGGGAGGGAGGGAAGAAAAAGAAGAAAAAAATATACATGATAATTTTGTTATATATTTGAAAGGAATAAAAAATTGTGCATAGTAGATTTGCAGTTTCACATTCAACCCTTTTTATTGTACTATGTTATGAGAATGCTTGTTTCGTTTCATAAATTAAAAACAAAATTTTTAAATGTAGAAGGAATATGAGAAAATAGACATTACCCTATCATTTGTGAACCTGTGTCTTGGTCCAGTGTTTCTAGAAAGTAATTTGGAGGCACAACCCTAAATTATACATATTCTGACATAGCTCTAACATTTATTTCCCCAGAGATCAAACAAAAGCAAAAGAATTTATAAATATAAAAATATGTATAGCTGCTCTTTTCAAGGTAGCCAAGAACTAGAAACTAAGGGAATATACTCCCATTGGGAAATGGCTAGACAAATTGTGTTATGTGAGTCTAACGGAATCTAGTTCAATAAGAAAAAAATGGTTAATTTCAGAGGATACTAAGAAGATTTTTATGAACTGATGTATCTCCAAGGCAATATTCACAGCACTGGAGGTGACTATGAATATGCTAGTGCAGTTCTCAATCACAAAGTATAACAGATTCTCCATGTAGAAGGCAGAAGAAAAACATTTATTTAGACAGCAGAAAGCCAAATCCCTGAAGCAGAAAGCCAAAACCTTCACAACAACCTAGAAGTCAATACATGTTATTACCGCTGGGGGCAAAGCCATTCCCAAGCCTGCTGGGACCTTCCCACAAACAAACAATTAAGAATCTCCTGGTTCTGCTCTACCTTTCCTGTTCTGCCTGTTCAGTAAGTTCCTCCCACCACATGTGTCTTAGATTTGCAAGTGACTTAAGTAAATCACATGGGCCTGTTAATGAATGAGAAAGGCTTTTCATTTAAATCTCTACTACAATTGATGTAGAATAAAATGAACAGACATTGTAGAGAAAAACTACTTTAAAATATTGTAGAATTATAATTGAAAATATGATAAACTGAGAAACCAGAGGACCAATGATGAAACAGGACACCCAAATCCTGTCAGAGAGATAATAGATTTAAAATGTAGAGAAAAACATACATTTTTTGACATGGCCAATATCAGAATTTGTTTTGCTGGATTATGCATATTTATTGTGAAGATGTTTTACTTTTCGTTTTTAAGTATTAATTAGAAAAAGGGAATAGGGGAGATATTAAATGCCTGTAAAAGCAAATAAATAAAATTGTTAAGGATTCAAATAATTTTGATCCTGCAAAAATTAAAAGACTGGTCTGTAGATGGAGGTGGGGGAGAAAGGGATGGTGAGAACGCAAACAGACGAAGGCCTCGATCTCTGGTCCTCCCCTCTACTTCTAATCATGATGATTGGCTGGATTGCCCTTTATTCACTGATGCTGGCCACTGACATCCTTGATTTCAACCTGCTTAATGATCTTATATGTGTGTTCATCCTTCATTGTCAAAGAAGACCATGCCATCAGAGAAATAATGACATGACTTGCACTTGACTTTGTTTTGAGTGAGAGAGGGCTGTGCAGGTCACCAGCCTCACTTCTCCTCCAGAGCCATCTGAATTCAGTGACCAGATATTCATCAGAATGACTGGAGATGACCCAGGATGAGGCAATTGGGGTTAAGGGACTTGCTCAAGGTCACACAGCTAGTGAATGTCAAGTGTCTGAGGTGAGATTTGAACTCAGGTCCTCCTGACTCCTGCACTGGTGCTCTATCCCCTGCACCACCTAGCTGCCCCAAAATGATCTTATATAGACTCAGAAGGAATGAGCAAGTTACCTAATCAATCTGAAGATAATTTTAGAGTCCTATACCTAGAGAGGTATACAGGTCATGTTCACATAGTGAAAAATTGAGGTATATTCTCACCTGACAAATAAATCATGACATAGCATGCTATCCCTTAACTTAGGTATGATTTTATTGATTTACTCAATTGTTTCCCTCCTTAGGTTTTCTAAATTACTTATTCTCCATTCAGTTATTTCCCCCATAGATTTTATTATTCCTATAATTCCATTAAAAAGTGTTTTTTGCTTTATTTCTTCCAAATACTCTTGGAATTCTTGTGTTCAAGCCATTTTTTTCCTCTGAGACTTTATTGCTTTTGTGGAGCTCCTCTTTTCTCCTAGATTTACCTTTTGGGCATCTCTTAGTTATGATATTTCTTCATAGTATTCTGTATGTTTTTTTCTTTACTTATCCTGATTTAACTTTTTTCGTTATGTTTTGTTTTCAAGGCCAAGGTGTACTCCTTCTCATACCCTTTGATGGGAGGGCCAGTTTCTGTTTGATCCTGAATTTGATTTTCTGGGTTCCTGTTGTTGATTTCCATCTCTTCTGAGGTGATTGAACTCAAAACACTTGCAGACTTCAGTGTCCCAAGTCAAATGTCTGTAGTCACCTGTCCCTGGGTCCACCCCCACCCAGGTACATCTGTAAGCTTCTGGTCTGCCAGGGCTTCCTGTTCCTGGCATGGTTATTGACTTTCATCCTGTTCATCTAAGCTCATGGTATCTTTCCTGGTGAAATGTCTTTTTTCATGGAATCCAGCTTTTATACAATTCTAGAGTAAATGAAGAAGCTTAATAATATTTCTCTTTGGATTTACTTATCACTATTTGTTTGGTACATTGATCACATCATTGCTTGAGTGGGTATGGAAAAACTCGGCTTCTCTATGACCTTCTATCATCTATTTCTTAAACAGAAGTCCCCAGGACTGCTAATTTCAATTTAGACAGCTAAGTGGTTGTATGGATAGAGTGTGGGTCTTGTAACCAAGAAGCTTTGCATTTAAATTCAATGTTAGACACCTACAAGCTGCATGACTCTGCAAAAGTAACTTAACTTCTCTCAGACCTATCTTCCTCTTCTGTAAAATGGTTATAATAACAACACAGACTTGCTTTGAGGATCAAACGATTTGATATATGTAAATCACTTTGCAAATACTGATATGTTATGCTAGAGACAACTAGATAGTACAGTGGATAGAGTACCACACCTGGAGTTAGGGAGACCTGAGTCCAAATGTGGCTTCACACATTTACTAGCTCGTTGACCCTGACTAAGTCACCTGTCTCTATTTGCCTCAGTTTCTTCATCTCTGAAATGAACTAGAGAAGGAAATGGCAAACCACTCCAGTGCCTTTGCCAAGAAAACCCCGAATGGGGTCATGGAGAGTCAGACCCGACTGTCAGGACTGAACAAAAACAAATATAAGTACTAGTTATTATTGTCAAAATTATTTCTGCTCAGACTACATTGACCAACGTCACCCAAGCTTCTTGCTCATCTTAGCCTTACATATGGTAAGTTATGATAACACCATCCAACAGTTAACATTTATATAGTGCTTGTGAGGTGTGCGGCACTGTGCCAAGCACTTTAAAATCATCATCTCATTTGATCCGCATAACAACTCTGAGAATAGGTGCTATTATTATCCCTATTTTACAGATGAGGAAACCGAGACAAATAGGTTCACATAGAGTCACATATCTAGTAAGTGTATGAGACTGAATTCGAACTCAGATCTTCTTGACTCTGGCCCATTACTCTATCTACTAGGCCTGCCATGGTAGATCCTATGTATCACATCCACTTTCTTATTTCCTTCATTATTTAGGATGGAGAGAATATAGTGACCAAGTATGGATGACAATCCTTGACTACTACAGGAATATATGTTTTGACACCTGTGCTCTATCAGTAGCGGCCAAGAGAATATCTTGCAATGTAAACGATGAAAATTAATTCCCATTTTTTTCTACAAAATTCTTTGACATTATTAGCTGACATTTTGATTAGTAGACTTTAATACATACTGAACCAGATCCTCCCAGGGCATTAAATACTCCTCGAAAGTATGTTCAGCAGTTTGGAAAAGCCAGCGAGGCCAGTGGAGTCCAATTTCTTCAATAACTGTGTCACTGCCCACAGCACTCTCCCTGTGATCTGAAACAGACTGAGTGACCCTAGGGAGTCTGATTTCCTGTGTAAACATTTAAGCATTTCTAATCACCTTTAGCGAATACCTAAGTAGCCATGGTTACTATCAACTTATCCATGGAAATGCATGCCTGTAGTTCTGAGATTAAGTAGAGTTTTTGCAATAGCATTTCTCTAAAGCCTTTTTTGAGATGATTCATTTGGGAATGGACATGTAAGAAACAGTGTATTCTTCAGAGACTAGCTCTAAAATTCTGCTCCTGACAAATAATATGGAATATGATTGCACTGTAAGGCACAACAAACGTGAAACATTCAAAGACATATGTGAAGCCTATATATGAAATGATGCAAAGTGAAGAAAACTGAACAATAGGAATGATATATAAAGTGTCTACAACTGTATAAATAAAAGCAACTTGAAAGGGCAAGGAAATGGCTCAAAAAGAATGTATAATTTAGGTACTATTTATTAAAGTTAAAACATAAATCTTTCCTTTCTTTTCACAAATGGTTACTTACATTAATATTCACATTTACTGCTTTATGCTGTAATACTTGAATTGTTTTCTGGAATTTTTACTTGGCTGGGGTGGGGTGGAGGTTATATGAGTTAGGATTTGTTTCCTATCAAAACAAAATTTATCAACACAACATGAAATGAAATAAGAGAAAAAAAAGTAAAATCCTGGTCCTGGTAGAGTTAAGCAGTTTGGCTTACTGAATAGGGGAAGTTAGGAGGACTCTGGAACTCAGAAAATACTGGGGTCAAGTCCAGCTTCTGACACTTATTGTCTGTGTGATCAGAAGCAAGTCATTTAATGACCCAGTGCTGTATCAAAGTCTCTAAGTTACAAGCCAGTTGAGATCTGCATTGTGTTTGAAATTTTCATACTAGGAATTCCCTACATCAATGAAATCCCATGTCGAGATCTCACCTTCCTCTTGTCCTCACCCTTACCCTTCTAGTCCTACAACCTTTTCAATTTCTACTAAGAAATATTTCAAGTTGGTAAGTTGCACCTCTTAGAAATTAAAGAATATTTCTACATCTTTGCCAACAACATTTTCTTATTGCTCTAGGTAAATTCTTGTTATTAAAAAAATATTGATTGGAGAGAATACAGACATAATTTTTAGGCATGTAGAATGACCAGGAAGACCCTTCAACATTTGAGTTGACACCTCACAAATTAAGCAATTTCCTTTAGAAACATTAAAAAATAGAAATCTTTTTAAAACTATTCTTTAAAATGGCCCAGGCACTTCATAGGCCCATTCTAGTTCATTTCTCCATCTCTCTTATTAGAAGGAAACCTGTGTCTTGCAGATACCCTCCATGCTTTTGTGTAGATGCCAGCAACCGCTGTGTTTTTTCTGATGATAAAATGTAAATCTCACTTAGGAATTGTTTTCGAAAGAGTCTGTGGCTGAGTCCTTGGAAGCTAAGTCTCAGCTCACTGCAGATCCTGATGGTTGAGTTATAACTCCCTGAAAACCAGGGGTTTAAAATGGAAGTGCTGACAAACCTTCAAGCCATGGCAGCGCAAATGGCGCCTTGATAATTTATAGTCTACAGGCAGCTCTTGGGTTTATTATCACAATGACAAATGCACTGTCATTGTTAATAGGATATTTCCCAGCAAGGACTTCTTGTTATGCAAGCCAGGTTCGGTATGTCATGCAGCATGATAGCAATAAAGTCTACAAGAATTTGTAATGAACTTCAATTACTAATAGATTATGGTTAATGGGAAATATGTGCAGTAAAGATATGGGTTTTTATATGCGCCTTCTGGTATTCTACAAGGCAATGATTTATGCTACAATTTATGTTAACATTCTCCAGTATGAAAAAAGCCCAAATTGGTAGAAAGGCACTTCATCTATAACAAATATTTAAGATAATTTTGCACATGATGTAAATGAAGGTATAAATTAGATATTAATCTATTTCATTTCAGCATTTTTATTTTTATTGAAAATGAAGACTTTCTCCTACTGTGTAATGCCATTAAAAAGAATATATCCCATTAAGGTTGGCCCGTGAAATATAGTGGTGTCACTGAGATAATGATAGTATCTAAGATTTTAATATCTTTGTTCAACTTGTTGTAATTAAGAGACTGGTTAGAACTTGTTACATGGTCAAATCTGTATATGCAACACAAAATATTTTAAGTTAAAGGATTCACAATTATTTAAAGTGTTATGAGTATGTAAACTATACCATGATCCCTCAATCACAGACATTGATAGCTGTGATACGTATATGGTAAGTCTCATTTTCAGAAATGAGTCCATTTGGAAATTGGAAGGTGCAACCTGGCCAAGTTCAGAGAAAATGTATGATGGTGTTTAAAAATTAATGAATTTAGCAAAAGAAAGAAAATTAACCTGAACCATTTTACTGAGTTTTAAAGCAGTAAATTAAAGAAATCAACCAAAATTTCAACACCTCTAGAACTCAATGAAAATGTGGAAAAATTTTTAGATTGAAAAAGAATACAACTCAGTCTTTTACCTTAATAAAGGCATCTGTGTTAATCCCATCCTGGAGTTGAATCAAAGGGTATTTTAATTAACTTATTTTCTAGTTTCATCCTTTAAACACAAGGAGGTATCTGAACAATATTTCTGGGGAGTATTCCTTCAGAGGAACATGAACAAGTTTTGAAAAGTTGTAATAGGCTGAAGACCTCTGCATATGGGCCAGCAATGGACTCTAAGTCTGTCTGTCCTGTGAAGTCCAGTCAAGGTCCTTGTCAGAATTTTGGCCATATGATTATAATTATTTTTGACCACAGAAATTTGTCAAGCTTAAAAATTAGGGAATTGAGGGTTGGAAACTGTACTCATAAAAGTAACCATATCAATAGACTTATGGATCCTTGAGATATTAAAATAATTTATTATTTTTTAGATCTTAAATTATATTTGTTGCTTGTTTTGGATACTTAGATAAGCCTCCTCTGTTGCCTGGTCTTGGACATTATCTGCAGAGAAATCTGAATATATGTCTACATTTAAACATATATTCATTTGCAGACATATACTCAAACACAAAGTCTATTGTCCTTCATGTTCAAATTACTATCTTATAACCATTTCTATTAGTAAGAATTCATGTAAAAATTTTTTGTATCACCAGGTCTTTGAATGACCTGCAGCACTGACTCTCTGTGTCTATGCAACATCAAATATTTAGCTGACTCTGGAAATGCAAGAGATTGAACATTATGCAAGAAAATCTTTTAGATGACTTCTGAAATTGTCAGCTTTTTATCCCAATGGTTTTTTGGCACCATGTTCTCTTCATTGCATTTATTCCCCAACATGTACCTCCATCTCTGATTCTAACTTATCTATTATCCCAAGCAATGTCACATAGTCTGAAGTGTTTATATCTGTTATTTTGGACTTTTTGTGTAAAATGGAGAGTTGCTAAAACAAGTGGCAAAATACTAAAGACAAGTTTCATTTTGTTTATACCACTGCCAAGGATCAATCATAATCACGCTGATAGTCTTATGGATAGAAGCCATATAATTTTCTAGAGAAGTCTCTTTAGTAATAGATAACTGACAGATGAATAAGGCTATATTTATACAATGTCAGCACAACAAGCCAATCCAGTAGAAAAGGAAAAAGGTGTAGAATTTAGCCAAAGTATTTGCCCTTAGAAAATTTGGCTGCTTTTCACTTTTTGGCTGGTGTTAGATAGTGACATCTATAGGTTTAGACCCTATATCTGAATTACTACATTGTAAATTCCCTGAGGCAAAGATTGAATCTTATTTCATTCCAGCACTGAGAAAGGTGCTTCATACATAACAGATACTAAATAAATATTTATTTAATGAATATTTTTGAAATAGATTTAAAAAATAATTCTACGTGCACCACATTACACTAGGTCTTGAGGGTTGGGGACAAAAAATAATAGATAGTCTTTACCTTAAAAGAATTTATTATGTGGTCATTTCCATAATCATCAGATTGTGAATTCTTTTGACCACAGAAACTCATGAAGACCAAAGGTATAAACTACAATGATGTAGTGAGTTTTAGACAATGCATGTCTTAGTTGTTAGCATGGTCAGTTTCATTCTAACCATTTCACACTTATTTGTCTATATTCATCACTATGCAAATCACTTAAATATTCATTAAGATTCATCTCTTCCTTCAAAGAGGCCATCCAATTGTCCTCATGTCCTCTTGCTAGGATACTTCTCTAACACTGTGATGGTGATATTATATTCTCGGAGATTGCAACTTAGATACATAAGCCCTGGCAAACTGAAGCTAGTTGGGGAAGCTTCAAATACAGTCATTGAGACATGGTGATGAACCATAAGTCTGAGAACTCACTTGACTAACTGAGAGATTGTCACTGACGTGATTTATTAGTTGGTTTTAGCCACAGTGACTCATAACAGCTTACTTTAATAAGGCAAATAGATTATCTGCATCGATGAATGGATAATCCAGACAAATGAATTCACAGGTATTAAAAAAATTCTTTTTGAAATATTCTCTTGCTTCTTAGTACGTGACCTCTAGAGTAGACAGTAGACATAGAGTAGACATAAAGACGATCTCTTTAGTAACTAAACATGGGTTTTACTTTAGACACTCACAATCTGGTATTATTCTTCTGTTCCCCGAACATATAATTGAGAGTCTCATGGTTATTTTACCCTTCTCAGGCAACATTTGGTCACCCAGGAAGGATTCTACCTTAGGTTGGCATTCTATGTCTGATTTTCTTGACATGACCTTTCCAAACATCCATGAATGTTAACAAGTCACTTCACCTTAATTGAGTATGGTTTTGGTAATGAAGGAAGCCACATCAACTTGTATTCCAGCCTCAGGAAAAGAAAGTAATAATAAAAAAAACATTTAGCCATTGGTTTATGTGAAAATGAACTCTAAGAAACATGTTCAGTATTGTTCTACATAAACCAAGGATATCTTTATATCCTTTTATATGTCTGTCTTTAGAAAAAGGAACATGAAACAATTGTCTTCTCTTCCACATAGTCCTGGAATGTATATCCAGGCTATGTACATCTAAAATAGCAGTCAATTCATAAAGCAGATGAAACAACTATAGACGAGAAAAGAGTTATATTCTGGTATGGGAATTAGCATAAAATTAGTTACTAAGAGGGCATAAATAGGAATTCTGACATTTTCTCATATCTTCTGATAGAAAATCTTTCAAGAACTTGCTATGCTGGAGCTATGCCTGATGGCACATATGATTTATTCAAGCATATTCTACCTCCAACAAGTGCTTTTGCAAAGTTCAACCAGTATCATTAAGAAAAATCAGAAACTATAGATATTTTTCAATAGGGGACTACGATCATAGGAAAACACCACTTAAGTCCAATATCCACAACATGTCATCTTTGTTACCAGACCCAGGTGGTGCCGTATTTATTAATTCACTCCTAGTGAAATTATGGCCATCAGACATGAAGCATTAATGAATTTTTTTGCACGTTTAGGAATTGTGACTGTCATTGCCCCAGGAATCATCTTAAATCACTTCTATTTTTACTACAGCAGCTTCTTGCTCGTGTATATCACATTGAGAAATGGATTGCATGAGTCATAGCTTTAACTGCCCTGCATTAGTTGGGCTGGTAGTACGGATGTGTCATTGCACAGTATATGAATCATAGGAAGTTAGGATGTAGGTGACAAATAATTTAAACATGAAATCTAGAAGAATGGAGTGAGATTGGGGAATGGGAAGCTAAGAAGAGGATCACAGTTACTAAACAATGACTTTTAACTCAGAGAGAACAAATGTGGGGGACACAAATTTGATAAAGATTACATATTTGGAGAACGTGTCATTTCAACAATTGAGATGGCTACAATTGATATTCTCCAATATTTTTTCTTTTGTTTCTTCCTCTTCTGCTTTCCAGTGTTCTCCCTTTTGGAAATGGCAAGGTTGGATCAAATAGTTTCTGGTAAAGCTGTTAGTGTATAGTGACCAGTATCTAAGATGAAAGGGCATCATGAAAAAACCACTGATAGAATCAATTTACTGTCTTATGCTCTAGTTCCATTAGCACATAAAAGAGAAAAATTAGCTTACTGAAGCCACTGATTCCAAGTAGGTTGGATATTTAGGGAAGTCAAAGATTTTGCCTTCATTTAGTGAAGATATTTGCTCCCTGCCATGTGATATTTCCTCTGTAGTGAAGACATTTGGTCCCTGCCATGTGATATTTCCTCTATATCAGCTGATTTCCAGAAATCTTTTCATTTAGAAAAGACTTTTTAGTATTTTTTTACATTATCTTTACCGTAATTCACTTTTCTGGGCTCAATGTTTTTATTTCTTTCTCTTAACCTATCATTCCAACCTCTATTTTTTTTTTAGGTTCTTCTTATGTTCTTTAATATTTTGTCCCTTCACAACTTTTCTTCTGCCTTGTTCATGCCACTGTTCCCAATCATGCTGATATCATTTCTTGTGCCTGGACCTCTGGTCCAGCACAATCTCTTCCTATTTGTAGATTCCTCAATATGCCCTTTTTCACAGTCCTCATCCTCAATTATTTCTCCCAGGAATTTTTTCAGTGATCATATCAAGCCCTACCTATGCAATGACAATTGTATCCAGTGGAACAAAAACTTAAATGAAAGGAAATTGCTGAAGAATCAATCTAAAAAGGACAATGATATTTAACTTGAGAACTGTCTTCCCTGTCTTAATGGATGCCTTCATGACTTTGGTGTTTTTTCAGCCCCTTAGAGATGAGGAAGAATTTTTATTCTACCAAGAGCTAAGAAAGTATCATAATGAATTCAATAATTAAAATGATTTTGCCTAATGGACTATGTGATTGGCTCAGTGGATGAAAAGACTATATTGACTTTATTCTATGCATGGTGAAAATATCTTTATATGTTAAATATATACAAATTATATGCATTTTGGGTGAACAAAGGAGATGTAGCTAGTAATAGCTAACCTCATGTAGAAGGTTTCGCTTGAGTTTTGAAGAAAATTACAGATCCAAGGAGGTGAGAAGGGAATCAGTGCTAGGCATAGGAGAAAACTTATTCTCATTACTATTACCTATTAATCCAACCTGCTCTCTCATAATAACTTGGCATCATGCCCAAAGACTGGGAATGTCAAAATCTCTCAAGATGCCAATTTCCTAACCTGGACAGTGGAGTTGAATTAGATGAAAAGTCCCCGTAGGCTTTAAAATTCTGTGATTCTTTGGCTGAGAGATCTTGTGATGGTATGACAGGTCTGGCCTGGGTCTTATTACAAACTGACTGTGACATCTTGGGCAGATCAGTAAAATTTTCTTTGAACTTCCTTACCTATAAGACAGGATCTATAATAATTCGTTTTTCTATCTTACAAGGTTATTGTGAAAACCATGTGTGATAATTTATGCTAAACAATTAAAAGGTCAAAGATGTTTTCATTTTTGTGTTTGTATTCATCTGGTAGATAGTAGATGCTTAAGAAATTCTTAGCATTTCTTTGCTTTTCTTCTTATTATGGGCTTGATGTATACGAATGAAGATATACATTTTCGTATAAAAAGGGGCAGAGAAAGAGGATTAAATATGAAATCCTAAATCTATATTGCATATATAAGGCTGTTACTGTGGTTGTTTTCAGTGCCCTGCATATTCAATTGAACACCACTACCCTACTTGTCTGTGTCCTCCTCTGAGCTTCCTTTTACTTTCTTTTGTGCATTTTTATAATGTTTCACTAACATTTTATTTTTTACTTTCCCTCTCTCCAAACTTCTTTCCTTCCTTCCTTCTTTCCTTTTTCTTCTTCCCTTCCTTTCTTTTCTTTATTTTTTCTTCCCTTGTTTCTGTTTCTATCATTCATATGCTTTCACTGTCACTTTGCCCTATAGCTTTTTCTAAAAAAGTCCTTCCTTATGAGAAATAAGCATAAGCAAGAGGAAAAATTACAGTCATCATGTCTAATAATGTATGCTTAATTCTGCATTACACTTTCTCTGCTAAGAATAAGAAAACATACCTCCCTATCATTAATTCTCTGGACTCCTGATCAGTCATTGTATTGACCAGATTTCTTAAGTCTTTCAAAGTTGTTCTTCCTTTACAACATTGTAGATACTATTTAAATTGTTTATCTTTTCTTCTTTTTGTTTTTGTTCACTCTACTCTGCATTAATCTGTTCAAGTCTTCTCAGGTTTCTTTGAATGCAACCAGACCTTTAAAAAAAACCTGCTATATTTTGCTATATTAATTCACCACTACCCAAAGGATGGCTGTCTACCTACTACTTTCTTTCAAGCTCTTGGTTATACACCAAAAGTCCTGCTATAAGTATTTTTATACTATAGGTTTTTCTCTTTTTTATGTTTAATTTTGGTGTAAATGTCTAGTATGAATAGTTTAGTGACTTTGAGCGTAGTTTCAAATTTATTTCTATTTTGGTTTGACCAATTCATTACTTTATCAACAGGACATTAGTGTGCCTGCTCTCCTACAGCCCTTCCAAAATTTTCTATTTTCCTTTTTTCTAACATCAAGGTGATGCACGAGGTGAAACATCAGTTATTTGTGTTTTTAAAATTTTTAGTCATCTGGAGAATTTTTTTTACATGGTTCTTGATAATTTGGAAGTCTTCTTGAGAATTACCAGGTCAGATACTTTGATTTATTGTGAAAAGACTCTTGTTATTCAAAATTTAAATCATTTATCTATCATTTAAATCATAAAATTTTATTCTAATTGAATGGATTTTTGTGAACAGAACTTTTAAAAACTGTATATTATCCATTTAATCTTGTTTCAGCATCCTTATGCTTCATTTCTTTTCGCAAAAACTCTCCTCCTACTTAGATTTGTAAATAACATCTTTTTTCCAACCCATCCCCTGGTTTGTTTATGAGATAAACATTTATATATAGGTAACATATCCTCTTGGAGGTTGTGAGAAATGTACTTTGAAACATAATTTTTGAGCTTTCCCCTCAGGTTTGTTTGTTTTTGATAGTAACTACTTATTCTATAAACTGATGTTCTTGGCTTTATACAACATCATAATGCTGTATTTAATTGTTTCTAGATTTTGAGCACCTAGTTTCTTAGTTTGTTTCACTGATTACCTTTTCTATTTTGCAACAAGTACCAAATAGTTTTGATGATTATTGCTTTCTAAAATAGTTTGAGGTTTGATGTTGCTAAGACATTTTCCCCACTTAAAAATTATTTTCACTTGAGATTCTTGATCTTTTTTTCTTCTAGATGAATTTTGTTATTTTATTTTATTCCATAAAGTAATCCCTTGGTAGTCTGGTATGATGCAAAATAAGTTGATTAATTTAGTTAACAGTGCCATTTTTAGCATGCTAAGATAGACCAATCATGAGCAATTTATCTCTCCAACTATTTGTCTTTGTTTTTAAAAGTGTTTTACAGTTACATGCTGTTTGAGTACATATATAGCTCCTGTTTATGTCTTGTAAAGTTAACTCCCAGATTTATACAATTTTTCATTGGAATTAATTAAAAGGTTTTCATTTGTGGAATAAAACAAGCATTTCTATAACATAATACCATAAAAAGACTACACATAAAACTGCAAGCCTAATATGTACCACTTGCTGTTCCTTTAAAATATGTAATAAAGTTATCATATAAATTTCACTTTTGCTTTTTTGCTTCCCTCCCCTTACCCTTCCTAGAGATGGTTTCCATTATTTTTAAATGTATTTTCTTTTTCTATCTCTTCCTACTGGGTTTTGTTGGTGATTAAAAAAAGTTAGATTTAATTGTATTGAATTGTCTGATTTTGAGTGACTTAGGCTCTCTGTGACTTGGGCAAAAACATAGGACTTATCTGCCAAATTGGAGGGTCTCTATCCTTAAAAGTTCCCCATACTGATGCAAACAGATTATTTGTACTTTACCATTATATATAAATTATGTTCACTGTAGTTTCAAATGTTTTCCTGTTTTTTATTTGTTTTGATTAAAGAAATGCACCTGCTATCTAGAACATAATGTATTTTCTGACCCAAGCAATTCTTTTTTTTTCACAGCAAGTAGAAGGCATGATGACTCATTTTGTTTTCTTCTTAATCACCAAGGAGAATGATCATCAAACAGGGAAGGATTTAACAAACATAGTTAAGTGAAAAATGCAGCCAAAGTTGGAGAGAAAATGAGAGAACATGTTGCTATTTTGAATTAGAGCAAGTCTTTAGATCCAGACAAATTACACCCTAGGATACTGACAGAGTTTGATGTGATTGTAGAAGTATTGCCAGTAATCTTTGAGAAATCATCCAAGTTTGAAAGTGTGGCAAAAAACTGGTGATTTAGCAAATGTAACTATTTTCAAAAAGAGGATGAAGGTGAATTTTGGAAACTAAAAACATGAAGTTTGATGTGAATTTCGGGGCGGGGGAAGATGGTGGAATGAGCTGTTACATAGATGGTTTTGGGCACTTAGAGGAATCAATGGATGCCAATACAGATTTGTTAAGAGCAAGCCATGCTAAAGTAAATCCATTTCCTTTTTTGATAGAGTGGCTTGACTTGTAGCTCAGGGGAATACCAAAGCCATGGTGTATCTGGCTTTTAGGAAGGCATTTAGTAAAAACTATCTTGCTATCCTTGAAGATAAAATTGAGAAATGTGGGCTACAGATAATGTCATGATTTCTTAGGTGGTTAAACTATACTAAATAGTATAGAAAGGCAAATTTCAACTCAATATTAGAAAGAAATTTCCAATAACTATTGAGATTTGAAAATGAAATAGGCTGCTTCTAACTCTTTATCAGTGGAAGTGTCCAAGCAAAATAGGGGTTCTTAGCCTTATCTGTGTCATGGTATTTTCTGGCAGCCTGATGAAGTCGAAGGACCCCATCTCAGAATGATGATTTTAAATGCATAAAATAAAACACATTGGGTTATAAATGGAAAATATACTGACATTTAATTATTAAAAGATTTTTTAAAAGTAAGTTTCTGGACCCCAGCCTAGAGGATTATTCATTAGTTCTACAGTAGAAGGTGTTCCTACATTGATGGGGGCAGGAAGGAGGTAAGACTACATTCAATTCACTCTAAGAGCCTATAAATTCCGTATAACACTAATGTTTTCTAAGTGTAGGGAAATATTAATTGCTATTAGCTGTGAAGAAGAATTGTTTCCTTCTAAATTCTAGTTTTCCAGTTTTGTATTTCTAAGTACCAAGATTCCTTCCATTAATGGAGAGAAGAGAGAGAGAGAGAGAAAGAGAGAGAGAGAGAGAGAGAGAGAGAGAGAGAGAGAGAGAGAGAGAGAGAGAGAGAGAGAGAGAGAGGAAGGGAGGGAGGGAGAGAGAAAAAGAAGGAGAAAGAGAGAGAGAAGAGGGGAGAGGAGGGGAGGAGAGGAGAGAAGAGGATAGGAAAGGGGAAGGAGGGAAGGGGAGGGGTTGGTTACCTAAGAGATTAAGATATTGTTTTGCACTGGACAACCAAGTCAATAGGTGTCTGAGACAGGTTTCCCTGAATCTAAGGCTGGCCTCTTCACTATGCCTCTCTGCCTTATTGTCTGATATATGCTAGGAAATGGTAAAGACAAATTTCAAAAATATACTTTAACTTTATTTTTGCTTTTAAAATAAAGTACTACTTGGCCTTCATAATATCTTTATTTATATCATATCATAATGATAATATCATTCAAAGTAAAGTCATTTAAAGTCATCATTGGTCATATCTATCAGTTAAATGTGCTTGTGTTGTCTTTTTCAATCTCCAAGACTAATGGTTTAAGGTTCACATTCAGTAATCTGATTGGACAAACTACCACTTGTGCAAAATAACCTATTTAGAGAAGTATTTGAGAAGATATTTAGGGAAGAGAAATCAAAACTTGTTCATCACTAGAATAAGCAAGAGACTTTCAGGTAAGTGTGGCCAGGTATGTGCTGGTAAATATCTAACGAGAGAGAGAGAGAGAGACAGAGAGACAGACAGACAGACAGAGACAGAGAGAACTGCAAATTACAAATCATAAAATCCTTTTAAATTTAATTGACATTCCAAAAAATTTTTTTCATCACTTTCTTAAATCTAAATAATCATCAAAAATAAATCAAATCCTGATTTACAGCACTTGCCAATATCCAAGGTTACACTGAAATTTTGACAATTTAAAATTTAAAGAAAAATTTAATTGTCTCTCCTAAGCCCATACAAACTGGCCATAGCACATCACTATATAGAGAATACTACAGTTTAGGTAGCTAGATTTAGCTGGATCTCTTATGAAAATTTTAGAAATAAACTTTATATAGGAAAAGGATTGATGAGGTCCTACTGTATCAGGTAACATTAAAAAATGCCATTTATAT
This sequence comes from Bettongia penicillata ogilbyi, assembly GCA_023548195.1. Taxonomy (NCBI): domain Eukaryota; kingdom Metazoa; phylum Chordata; class Mammalia; order Diprotodontia; family Potoroidae; genus Bettongia; species Bettongia penicillata. Next base: position 48,464 of record JAJHZJ010000502.1, on the reverse strand, counting down.
ATGTAAATGGATGACAAAAGGAAATGGACATTCCAGATTGTCACAGGTCTGGATTATGCTTAGCTTCAACCTATATGAGACTGTGATGTATTAATAATGTTATATGTTGTACTATTAATGCAAGTAAATTACTGCTAATTCTGTTCCTTGTAAATTCCAGATGAAGTAACCTATTTTGCATATATTCCTATGCACATGTTATCTTCTCCAATACACTCCTTCAGACAAGGACATTCTTTTTTGGCTTTTGAAATCCCCTTCATCTCCCTATCCAGAACAGTACCCTGCACACAGGGGGTGCTAAATAAATGCTTGTTGATTGACAGATGAACAACAGAGTTATGCCTCAACCACTATGAAACTCAAGTGATTGTGAAAAAGAATCTTTTCCCTTTCTTTTACACTGAATCCTGGCCTTTGAAGGTCTTCAAGAATCTCAGCTTTGAGATCAGGTGGAGCAGTTTTGCTAAAGTGACAGGTTTCTGTTAAAAAGTCCAGAAGTAATTCTCCATTTTCATTGCCTTCAACAAAGCAATCTGAAATATCCATTGTGGACAGAAGGTCAAAGAATTCATATTTAATTCCCAAAGTTTCCAGGGTTTGGGTGATGTCAGAGGATGACACATAGAGGCAGAGATCGTTTTGGGGTAAGCGGGATCCGTACTTTTTCCACAGTTTGTCCCAACCACTGGTTCCTATCATAGAGAAAAAAAAATTAAGCAATGGATGACTGCAGGCAAAACCACAATAAATACTTTGACAATGCAAATGAACTATGAAGAAAGGTGACCTCTTTTAACTTATAGAAAACTTCCTGAGGGTACTGCATATTGTGGCACTGAAAGATTGGCTTGACTTGTCATTTAGCTGTTTCACGATGCAGATGTGAGAGACAAGGTGATGAAGTGACTAAAAAACCATTCATGGCACTGGGAAGAGCTGGGTTTAATTTTTGCCTCTCACAAATACTGGCTGGGTCACCTTGGGAAAACCATTTAACCTCTTAGGGCTCTAGACAGCTCACAAAAGTGCAAAATGGGGAAATTTTCTTCCTGGATGAAATCCCATGTCTTGATGAAAAAAATGTAAATAAGTTTTGTTTTCCCAACTAAATTATAATCCCCTTTATGAATGATTATGTCTTAAACATCATTGAATTCCCCACAGTACTTATTCCAATACTATTTGTACACATAGGAAAACTTCAGTACATAATGAATGGATTGGATTTGGAGTCCAATGGGAATATGTGTGCATGCACATACCGATATTGTTTATTTGTATGTGCATGTGTGTATATATGCATGTATTTATTCACATATGTGTGTATACATATATATGTAAGTGTGTATGTGTGTTTACAGTAGATACTGGAGTGTTTTGCCATTTCCTTCCCCAGCTCATTTTACAGGTTAGGAAACCAAGGCAAATAGGATTAAGCAACTTGCCCATGTTTACCTTGTTAATAAGTGTCTGAGGCCAGATATAAACTCATGTCTCCCTGATAAGCCTAGTGCTTCATCAACCTAACTGTGTGTATATGTATGTATGTATATGTGTAAGTGTATATATACATCTATCGATAGATGGGCATCTGTATCTATATATGTGTATATCTATCTATATATACATATATATGGAAGATGAGTCTATGTATATATATATATGTATGTAAATATATATCTATATGCATATTTATGTGCATGTGTCCAAAATGTGGTAGCCTGACATTTCATCTTCATTTACATTAGATCAAAATGGCATAAGAGGGGAAAATCTAGAAAATAATTTTTTTATTTGAAAATTTCTTGAGAAGCCATATTACTCTTTTGGAACTTTGTTTCTCCTGCTTTTACAAAGTTCTGTTGAAAAAGGAAGTGAAATAGAATGAGACAGAATCCATTTTTTCCTTAGAAGTAGGGTCCTTAAAGTGTATCCACTCAGGTAGATGGTAACAGTAGAGAGAGCACAGGGCTTGGAATCAGGAAGACCTAAGAACAGATATTCCCGAGCGATTCACTATGACACTTCACTTTCATCTGCCTCAGTTACCTCATGTGTAAAATGGAGATGATAACAGCACTTCCCTGCCGGGGTTGTTGTGAGAATCAAATGACCTAACAGTGGTACAGTACATGGTTCGGAGGAAGCACTAGGCGAATATTAGCTGTTATATGGTCCAATACCCTTATATTATAACTGAGGAAACTGAATCCCAGAGAGGCAAAGTCAATTGCTGGAGGTCATAAGGCAAGTTAGTAAAACCGGAAGTACTGCCCACATTTTCCTGACTTGAGTTATGTTCTTCTCCTTGCCTCCCTGTTATATCTGTTGCATTTTTTTCATCTTAATCAAGCAATATGATGTTCAAATTTTTATAATAATAAAAACCTTAAATGAGCTCCTGATCTGAGCAATGAGCTGTAAGGGAAACAAAGAAATAGATTGCATGTTCTAGTCCTTGAGGAGCTAGCTTGAGATAAGTCAAAAATGTGAAAACAACAGTAGCTAACATTTATTTTAGCACATTGAGGTTTGCAAAGGAATTTACATGTATTAACTTGGAATAATTCGAGATGAGTAAAGATTACAAATCACTTCAATTTAACAAATACTTATTAAGCACCTACTATATGCAAGGCACTGCATTAGGAAAGCACTAGGGAGAAAAAGATACATGTGACACAACTCGTGCTCTTGGAGAGCTTATAATTTTTTTTATTTTTTCCAAATTTATCAAATTGTTTGTGTTTCAGTTTTCAACAATAACTTCCTTAAGTTCCAAATTTTCTCCCCCTCCTTCCCCATGATGACATGCAACCTTATATGGGCTCTACACATACAGGTCTATTAAATACATTTTCACATTAATCATGTTGCATAGAAGAATTAAAACAAATGAAAGAAACCATGAGAAAAACAAAATAAAACAAAAAACCTAATAAAAGAGAAAATTGTCTGCTTCATTTTGCATTCCTACTTCATAGTTCTTTCTCTGGATGTGGATAACATTTTTCATCATGAGCCCTTTGGAATTGTTTTAGGTCCTTGAATTTCTGTGAAGGGCTAAGATCAAAAACAGTCCTTGCACACTGTGACTGTTACTGTGTACAATTTTCTCCTGGTTCCACTCACTTCACTCAGCACCATTTCAAGTAAATCTTTCCAGGTTTTTCTGAAGTTCAGCTATTGGTCATTTCTTATAACACAATAGTATTCCATTACATTCATGTACCTCAATTTCTTCAGTCATTTCCCAACTTATGGGCAGTTTTCCTCAATTTCCAGTTCTTGGCAACCACAAAAAGTACATATTTTTGTACATGTGGGTCCTTTTCCATTTTTGTGATCTTTGGGATACAGCCCTAGAAGCGATATTGCTGGGTCAAAGGGTAGGCACATTTTTATAGTCCTTTGGGCATAGTTTCAAATTGCTCTGCAGAATCAATGGATCAACTCACAGGGGAGCTTATAATTTAATGGAAAAAGAGATGCCAATAGTCATGGAAAAGTTTAGTAGTGGGAATAGGATTTGTAATTAGAAAACCAGGATTCAAATTCCGCTTGCCACTTGCATAACCTTGATTAAGTCTCTTGATTTTTCTCATCTGTGAAATTAGAAGGTTGGACCGGCTGACTTCTAAAGCCCCTTTCAGCTCTTAATAATAAGTATAAAGGAAGGGTCCAGGAAAAAAGGAGGGAGGAAGTCCTTTGGCATCATGGAGCAGCTAAAATCTCATTCGGACTTTAAAGGATGGGAGGGATTTTGAAAACTGGAAAACAGAATCAGGGAGAAAGATATCCATTTCAGGCAATAGAGGATGCTGGACAGAAAGCAAACCTGGTAGGTTGAAATACTGAGTTCTCAAAGAGGAGAGTAAATAATTTTGAGCCAAATCTTCTAGTACCTCAGCCTCTAGGATGACAACAGAAAAGATACTACAAGGCACTCTGGTGTTTAATTAATTTGCAAAATGAATGACGTGGCCCTGAGTTCTAAGGAAGGAAAGATTGTTTCATGCTGGGTAGAACTGCATGTAAGGAATGTCGGAAGGGGAGAAACCCTAAGTTCAAAGAAGGACGACACAGAAATGCAAATGTTTTCTTTCAAAAGTTAACTGTTTATCTTTTTTAATAGAAATCTGTCTACAAACAAGATCTTACAGGAAAACAAACACTGCAGTGGTTGAAAATAACCTCAGTACTATTTTTTCACCTAAAAGAAAATGAGAACTAAGCACTAGCTACAGAAATAGTGCTTGTGTCAGTGTTCTGTGTCTCAGTAGTACTTCTGAGATGAGCTCTATACACTCCCTGATCAATACATTATTATAATAGTTCTCAGTGGGTGTGACTATGGTGTTTCTTTTGTTTTCAACATGCTAGATCCTGGATTTCTTTTTTTTAATTGTGTTAAAAATAACACAAGATTATTTGCGTATTTCCTCAGACAAGCTAAAAGAGAAGAAAAATTTAGTCTTCTTCTGATCTACTTTTAGTTTATAGTGCTCTAGAGTTTCAAAGTTGGAAGGGATTTAAGAAATTGTCTAGCTCAAGCCATGCCTGAGCAGAAATTCTCTCTACAACATCCCTGACAAATGGTCTAGTTAAAGAGCCTGGTGACTTGAAGAATTTATCAAAAGGGCTTTAAAAAGAAAATGGAGGTGGGGAAGAGAAACCTGACCACATACATGCACCGTTAGTTCTCACAGAAAGTGGCAGACAAAGCACAGGAAAAAGAATGTAAGTAGGGAAGTAAAGTAATTTATAGGAGACACTACCAACAATAGCTGTAGCAAAACTCATGGCCCCATATGTCTCTACATAAATACACAGGTATGGGCAATAAAGAAAGTGAAACACGTCTTAATGCAAAAAGGAAAACTTGACCTTGTAGGGACTACTGAAACTTGGTGGACTGGGACTGATGGCTGTAATATAGCAACCAAAAGATATACCTTATTTAAGAACAGATTAGATAAAAGAGGCAATAACTAATGGTAAATATACAATCCACAAACTGGAAGGACAGAACATTGTGGAGAGCTTTTGGCTGAGAATGGATGTGGGGGAAATATTAACAATATTGCAGTAACAATATAATACAAACCACTCTGCTCAAGGGAGAAAATGAATGCATTCAGGAACTAAACCTATCAGGGAAGTGAATTGTAGGAGTGAGGGGAAACTTTAAATAAGTAAATGTTGGAATCTGTCTTTAATAAAAATAGAGTAGCTAAAAGTCTTATTTGTTGTGAAAATTATTATTTTCTTTAAGGTAGAATAAGCAACAAATGGAGATTCTAGAACTGATTGTAACAAATAAGAACTATTTGCTGAAGGATGTTGAGAAACTGGGGAGGAAACACCATGCCATCTTAAGAAATTATGTTACATATGTGGGAAAGAATGTTGGTATAGTTTCAAGTATACTCTGCATTTGGGGAGAGTAGGTGTTAAAGAGTTCAGGCAAAGGGTATATAGCATTCCATGACCTAAAATTCCACAGGGGAAATCAGCCCAAGGTGAATGGAGCTGGCTCAAGACAGAATGGTTATGATAAAAATAGGGGAATTGTAGAAGGAGACAAGTGTGGATATTACAAGGAACTCATTAACCAAGTTATAGTTTTAAAAGATTTATTTAAAAGAAGGAAGCAAACATAAAGTAATTGAGGTCAAAAGTAAATCTAGAGTGGACTGGTCTGATAAAGATAGTGTCAAGAAAACTCCAACGGACTCATGATGAAAAATGCTATCCACATGTAGAGAAAGAACTGATGCTGTTTGAATGGAAATCAGAGCATAGTTTTTTCACTTTTTTCTTTTTTTTTAGTCTGTGTTTTCTTTCACAACATGACTAACATGGAAATATGTTTTGCATGACTGTACATGTATAATCTATATCAAACTGCTTACTCTTTCAGAGAGGTAGGGCAAAAAAGGGAGATAGAAAATTTGGAACTCAAAGCTTAAGAAAAAATAATGCTAAAAATTGTTTTTACATGTAATTTGAAAAAAAACATTATTCATTAAAAAAGAATAATATCAAGAGCATTAAATGCATAATGAGCCATCAATGAATGTGGAATGAGGGTAAAAGTATCAGGTACAGGACAAAGGCCAATGAAAGTACTACTATTTGGATTAGAAAAGAGATTATCCGAGAGGAAGTATGACCACTAAACTTTTGTTTCTGTTTTTTGTTTTTGCCAAAAATAATAATCTTTGAATTGGTAATGACAGAAAATCCAAAAATTGTCTAACAAGGTAAATAGGAAATTAGTCTGAGATCACTTAGACTCCTCTCAGTGAATCCAAGTCAACTTCTCAATCTACATTACAATGTCCTGAAATAATTCATAGAATTCATAGATATTGTTACTAAACTCCTATTAGTGACTTTAGAAAAACTGGGAAGAACAGTAGAGAAGCTCAGTACTGGAGAAATGCAAATGTTATCCAGGTGTTTTCAAAAAAAGAGGCAGGTGAATTCTTCAATTTATAGTATAATTAATTGCATTTTAGTTTCAACAAAATTCTAGAATGTGATGTTAATAAAGTGACTTGTGATCAATTAAAAAGGGAATCAATGATCATTAAGAACTAGAATCAAAACAGGTCATACCAGACTATGTTTATTTCTATTTTGGATAGGTATTAGCAGGAATGAATCAGAGTTGGCTCATTCTGGCTCTTGAGAGCCAATCGTTAAATTTCCAGCATGAATATTTGCACCTTGAGAATCAGCAGACAATACAAATCAGAGCCTTATTTATTGTTTTATTGCTTGCTTAGACTTAAGAAGATGATATAGAAAATGCTATTAATGCAGATCAGATTAGAAGCAAAAGTGTGTCATGTGTCCATTTTTTAGAGCCTATTGTTAAATATTTACCAACAAATGCTAAATTATTAGTATTATAATCATAGTATACATTTCAGAGAAATACTGAACATCTCTCATGATATCCTCATGGATGAAAAAGACAAAGAAGTGTGGGCTAGACAAAGGTAGGTGAATCCAGAACTGGTTGGATAACACAAACCAGAACTGTAATAAAAGGATTGATGTCAATCTGGAAGTAATTCTCTGGTTGAGTGCCCCAGGGACTTGTCCTTGGCCCTATGCTGCTCAATAACTTTTTATCAATCAGTGCATCAGTCTATAAAAAAGCTTTAATGCTTACTCTGCGATAGCCACTGGGGTATGTTTAAATAAAAAAAGTGTAAAATTTCTAATTTGTGGCTGACACAAAGCAGGCATGGATAACTAACACTTTGAATGAGAGAGCTGGAAGGTAACAATAGACCAAATCGAATCATATAATATGGTCCAGGGATCAATGTGAAATTTTATGTGTAGGTTAAAAAATAGAATAGACACGTATATAGGACGAGAAAAGAATGACTAGATAACAGATTGTGTGAAAAGGTTTTGGTCTTTTTTTTTTTCTTTACTTTCTTTTTTTGTTACTTATAAGTCCAAAACTGTCTCCCTTTCTCCTTCCCCACCCACGTTAGAGAAAGCTACCATTTGACAGATTTACAAATGTGTGCAAAACTATAGTCTGCATAGTTTTATTTATCAGTTCTTTCTCTGGAGGTATATAACAAGTTCCTTCATGGGTCCTTTATAGTTGATTTCAATATATTATTAAGAATAATTTGTTGGTTCAGAATTATCTTTAAACAATACTGTTATTATTGTGTTCAATATTATCATTGTTCTGTTCACTCCACTGTTAATCACTTCATGGAAGTCTTTCTATGTTTTTCTAAAATCAACCAGCTCATTATTTCTTATAGTGCTGTAGTATTCCATCACAGTCATATACCACAACTTGTTTAGTAATTCCCCACTTGAGGGATTCTCAATTTTCAGTTCTTTGCACCACAAAGAGAGGTGCTATAATTTTTGAACATGCATATTCTTTCCCTTTTCCCCAATCACATTGGAAGACAGTTCTAATAGCTGGTTCAAAGGGTGTACACAATGTTATAACTCTTTGGGCATAATTCCCGATTGCTCTCCAAAATGGTTAAATGAGTTCACAATTCCATCAACAGTGTATTAATGTCCCAATTTTTCCAAAATCCTTCCAAAATTTGTCATTTTCCCCTTCTATCATTTAATCAACTTGGTAGATTTGAGATGATATTTAGACTCTGTTTAAATTTGCATTTCTCTAACCAATAATGAATTAGAGCATTTTTTTTAATATGGCCATATACAGTTTTGATTTCTTCATAGAAAAAACTGGCTGTTCATATCATTTGATCATTTATCAATTGAGGAATGACTAATAATTTTATAAATTTGACAAAGTTCTCTATATATTTGAGATCTTTATGTAAGAACCTGTCTCTAAAATTAACCCCTCCCCCCGGCAGTTTTTTGCTCTCCTTCTGATCCTGGCTGTAATGGTTTAATTTGTACAAAACCTTTTTAAATTCAATTTAATCAAAACTATCCATTTTATGTCTCTCAATGCCCTCTGTTTCTATTTTATTAATAAACTCATATTTATTAATCTAAAAGGTAATGTGTTCCATGGTTTCTTCTATCTTCCTTCATATCTAAATCATGTATGCACTTTGACTATTATACAGAATGACTAATGAGGTAATAAAGATATCTCTCTTTGCAGATGATATAATGATATATTTGGAAAACCCTATATATAAAATAGTATGCTTTGATGTGCATTCATCTCTGGATGTGGATAGTGTTTTCCATTATGAGTCTTTTGGAATACTTTAGATGATTTTATTGCTAAGAAGAGCTGTCTATCAAAGTTGATAGACTATATTTTTTGTATGTAAACAGTATATATTTATATGTATGGTTTGGTTGATCATTGTACAATGTTGCTCTTACTGTGTACAATGTTCTCGTGACTCTATTCACTTCACTCAGCATCAGTTCATATAAATCTTTCCAAGTTTTTCTGAAATCTACAATTCATCATTTCTTATGGAACAATAGTATACCACTACATTCACATGCCACAACTTGTTCAGTCGTTCCCCAATTAATGGGTATCCCCTCAATTTTCCAATTCTTTGTCACCACAAAAAGAGATGCTATAAATGTTTCTGTACATGTGGATCCTTTTACATTTTTTACAATCTCTTTGGGATACAGACATAGTAGTGGTATTGCTGGAACAAAGACTATGCATGGTTTTATAGCCCTTTGGACGTAGTTCCAAATTGTTCTCCAGAATGGCTGAATCAGTTCACAACTCCATCAACAATGCATTAGTGTTCCAATTTTCCCACATTTTGTCCAACACTTATCAATTTCCTTCTTTGTGATAGTCAATCTGATAGGTGTGATGTGGTACCTCAGAGCTGTTTTGATTTGCATTTCTCCAATCAACAGTGATTTAGAACATTTTTTCACATGACTATAGATAGCTTTAATTTCTTCATTTGAAAACTGCCTGTTCATATCATATGACCAATTATCAGTTGGGGAAGGACTTATATTCTTATAAATTTGACTCACTTCTCTATATATTTGAGAAATGAGACCTTTATCAGAAACACTGGCAGTTAAACTTGTTTGTCAGCTTTCTGCTTTCCTTCTAATCTTGGTTGCATTGGTTTTGTGCAAAAAAAAAAGCTTTTCAATTTAAAGTAATCAAAAATATCCATTTTACATTTCATAATATTCTCCATCTCTTCTTTGATCATAAATTCTTCCCTTTTCCATAGATCTGATAGGTAAACTATTCCTTGCTCTCCTAATTTGCTTATGGTATCACCTTTTATGTCTCAATCATGTACCCATTTTGATCTTATCTTGGTGTGAAATACTGGTCTGTGCCTTGTATATGCCACACTATTTTCCAGTTTTCCCAGCAGATTTTGTCTAATAGTGAGATCTTAACCCAGAAGGTAGAACCTTCAGGTTTATCAAACAGTATTGTCATTTATTACTGTGTCTTAGGTACCTAACATATTCCATTGATCCACCACTGTTTCTTAGCCATAGGTATATTCCTTCCTATACTCATTCAGTTCTATTTGTCTATCATATCCAGCTTATCTAAGATTCTATTAATTCTTTGACTTCTTTCTTATTTATTGTTTGTTTGGTTTAGCTAGCTCTGAAAGGGGAAGATTGAAGTTCTCGCTATTATAATTTTATTATCTATCTCCATCTATATCATTTACTTTTTCCTTTAAAATTGTAGATGCTACATCATTTGGTGCATATAGGTTTAGTACTGGTTATTAATACTTCATTATCTGTGGTATCTTTTTTCATATTTTCTTTTTTATCTTTTTTAAGTAAATCTATTTTTAGTTTTAACTTTGAGAGCATGATTGTTATCTCTGCTTTTTCTGCATCAACTGAAGCATAATAAATTCTACTCCTGTCTTTTATTTCTACTCTATGTGTATCTCATTTTTAAATGTGCTTCTTTTCAATAACATATTATCAGATTTTTTAAAAAATTCAGTCTGCTGTTCATTTCCATCTTATGGGTAAATTCATCCATTCACATTCACATTTATAATTACTAGTTGTATATTTCCCTATATCCTATTTTTCAGTACTATTTATTCTTCCCTCTCTTTTCACCCCATCTCTTCTCAAACATCTAATTGAATTCTAACCACTGCCTCCCCAATCCACACCCCTTTTAAGAATGCCTCCCTTATCCTCACCCCTTACCTTCCAATTCCTTAATCTACTCATGAGTCCCTCCTTTATCTTCTTCCACCTTTTAAAAATCCCTCCCTTACCTTCTTCTCTTACCTTCTAAGAATCTTTCCTTATTCTATCATCTTAGCCTCCTATTTTTTTATTTGTACATCCTTCTAAGAGTCCTTCCTTATTCTATCCCCTCACACCACTATTTCTTTGTAAGTTAATGAGGCTTTTATACCCTTCTTGATGTATATGTTATTCCCTCTTTAACCCAGTTCTGCTGAGAATTAGGTTCTAGCACAATCAGTCCTCTACCCCTTTCTGCTTCCACTATTGCAGTTCCTTCATTTACACCTCATTTGTATGGGATAATTGCTCTATTTTACCTCTCCTTACCCAATTTTATTTTTTAGGATCATCCTATTATATTCAGCTCAACCCCAAGCTTTCTAGCTATCTATGCTCCTTCACAATACCCAAGTAATGATAAAATTCTTAAGAGTCACAGATAAAGTTTTCTCATACAAGAAGTAATGATTTTGACCTTCTTAAGTCTTTTATAATTGATCTTTAATGTTTACCTTCTTGTGTTTCTCCTGAGTCTAGAAGGTGAAATTTACCATTTAGTCCTGGTTTTTTCTTCACAAATACCTGAAAATCCTTTGATACATTAAATATCCATTTTTTCCATTCAGGATAACACACAGCTTTGCTGGGTAAGTTTTTCTTGATGGAAAGCCCAGTTCCTTAGCTCTTTGGATTGCATTGTTTCATAACATAGTAGAACCTGCTAAATCTTGTGTTACCCTAACTGTAGCTTCACAGTATTTATTTTTAGTTGCTTGTAGTGTGTTCTCCTTGATCTGGGAGCTATGAAACTTAGCTATGATGTTCCTATGAGTTTTTATCTTGGGATTTCTTTTAGACGGTGCTTGGTGGATTTTTTTCTATTTCTATTTTGCCTTTTTGTTCTAAAACTTCATGCCAGTTTTCCTTAATAATTAATTGAAATATAGTACATAGACTCTATTTTTTTTAATGTCAACTTTCAAATAGTCCAACAATTATATTGTTACTCCTCAATCTAGTCTCCAGGTCAGTTGTTTTTCTAATGAAATGTTTCACATTCTCTTCTTTTTTATTCTTTTGATTTTGTTTTATTATTTCTTGATGTCTTATAAAATTATTAGCTTCTTCTTGCCCCCATTCTAATTTTTAAGAAGCTATTTTATTCCATAAGTTTTTGAATCTCTTTTCCCACCTGGTTGGAAAAATTAGTTGGAAAAATTTCTTTTCATAGTTTTCTTGTTTTTCTTGCATTGCTCTTTTTTTTTCTAATTTTTCCTCAGCCTCTCTTTTTAGATTTTTAAGGTCTTCCAAAAACTCTTTTTGGGGACTGTGACCTTTTGCTTTTTTTTAGACAGAAGCAGTCATTTTTCACTATCTTCTGAGTTTGAGCCCAGATCTCTATTCCCATAGTAGGTATAGATGGATGATTCTTTATTTTTTGCTTTATTATCATTATTATTTAGCAGCTTATTTCTTTCCTGTTTACTTTGTGTTAAAGTTAGGCTTTAGTCCTGAAGTATGGGGACAATAATCTAAGCTTCAGGTTTTTGATACTATTGTTTTCTGAGTTGTATCTGGGATCCTTCTTTCAAGTATTCCTCTCTTCCTGGAGTTCTGACCAGGATCCCTGCAGCACTGTCAGCACAAACATTCTTATTTCATGTAGTCCATCTTGCAACTACAAGTTTCAGTTCACCCTTCTGCCCTGGAACCAAAACCAGGCACTCTGTGAGTTTCACACCAACAGAGTCCCCATACTTTGTGACCATAATCATGGACAATGTGCTCATTCCTCACAGCCACAGCTCAGGACTGCATCAGGTCAGCACGACACCAGTGGAGAGCCCTGCAATCTTCCCCTGATCTGATCCCCCACTGTCCATGAAGGGAAAGTTTCTGAAAATGAGGCTGTCTTCTCTACAGCTACCCCAGGACTGGTTGTTTGTTGAGAAGTATCTGTCTGGAAGTATCTGCACTTTAATCACGTCAGCTTGAGAGAGGTCTGGAATCTCCAAACATCCTCTGAAGTTGCCTTAGGAAGACAAGTAATTTACCACTGACTTTAAATTATTTCTGCAGCTCAAAGTTTGCTCTGAGGCTTTATTATACATGCATACATTCATTCAAATATACACATTTATATACATATATGCATATACATATACATACACACGTGCACATATTTGTGAGGGAACATAGGAGAGCCATATAATTTTCTGCCTTATTCCACCATCTTCCCATAATCCTCCAACCCCCACTGAAATTTTGAGTCTTTAGTAAACTTTCAGGTCAATATGGATTCACAATATGAATATGATCATAAGCTCCATTCATACAGGTATTTTTTTCCTAAAATAAAGGAAATAATAGTTTATTATACTTTGCCTTAACTGGATATTTGGAATATTGTATTCAGTTCTGGGGTCCCAATTTTAGAAAGAACCTTGATAATCTAAAGCAGTTTCTAGGGGGTGTTGTGAGAGAATACTGGAGACCCTGCCAATGAGGATCTGCTGAAAGAATTGCAGTTGGCTAAAGGAGAATAGATAACTGCCCTTAAGGATTTGATGGAGTTATCATGTTTCTATATTTTCCATTTTTTCCCCTTTCTTTTCTCTTCTTACGCCTTCTCTTCTGTGCCCTTTTATCACCCTGACCATTCTCTTTTTTGTTTTGTTTTGCTGAATCATTATTTTTTCTTACCAAACATGTACTTTTTTCCCTCTCATCTCTTGTTGTCTACTGTGATTTTGCTTATACTTCCCTTATTAATCTATAATCTGATTCTAACAGATTTCCAAAGTTTTGAATGCTGGGACAGGTTATCTTTTAAATTTTTTTACTTGCCTTAAAATCAGTATATAAATTAATAGTAATTGACTATTAGTCAGTAGTTTACATGCACAGTTTTGAAGCTGCAGATAGGGAGATTTGATAGAAATTTGACCCAACTGTATTTGTCATATATTTAAATAAACAATAATACATTTATATTATATAGATCATATTTTGGCAATAATTAATTTCATAGTTATAATATCTCAGAAAATATGCCACAGGAAAGGATTTATGAAATAGTTTCCTCATGCATTTCTGATAGCACTAAGGAGAGGATGTATTATTATACACTTGTTAAAAATTAGTGAATCTCGAGTGAGAGCCGCTGAATGCCAGATATCAGTGCAGCAGCTCCTGAGACCTTCAGCCCGAAGATTAAACTTCGGTAAGTCACTACTTGAACTTCCAGGAGCCAGGATGGCGGAGTGATCAGTAAATACTCTCTTCTCCCCCCTTGATGACCATGAAAGAACCATAAAATATTTCCCCAGAAAAATCCTGAATCAGTGGAAACAGCAAAGGGGCCAATAGTCTCATAACACCTGAGGCTAGAAAATAGCTAAGGGGGATTCCTCCTACGGTGGCAGAGGCAAACCGGAAGGACAGAGGACCCAGGGCAGAGGAAACTCACACTAGGATCCAGGCAAGCCTCAGTGCCAGGAGAGGAGCCCCAGGAGAGGTGGGAATACACATTAGCATCTAGGCGTGCCTCAGCTGTCCAGGGGAATCAGAAAGACAATAGAGAAGCTGGTATCACCATCCCCTGAGCTTGCCTTTGCCTCAGTTCAGCTGAGGAGATCTCCTGTGACCAGACCACTCCTTCTCCACACCGAACAAGCTAACCCCAGGGCTGATCGGGGAAACATAAAACAAAAATTAGTGGATCTCACACCCAAAGGAATCGGAAAGCTGAAAACAATATCTTAAGAAAGGAGCCCCTGTGAGAATGATGATTCTGTGCCTTCCTTGTACTTCATCCTCAGAATCCAATGTGGCTCTCTTTATTCTACTGTGAAGCTACGTAATTTATTAGATATCTCTTAGCACTATGTTGTAGTGGAGGCATATTGCTGGCATGCCTCTCAGTGACTAGGGATTTCTTGGAAAATGAATGGGAGAACTCTTTTTAGTTGCTTTGGATCCTTGTTTAGTTAATTACTGAATTTCAGCATTGGATGGGGCCTCAGAAATTGTCTAATGCAAACAAGTGGGTAAAGTGATTTTCCCAAATGACCTTGGGTCACAGTTAAAGGCAGAGCCTAGATTATAACCTACTGTTCTCTCCATCATGTTATATTTGCAGCCTACATTTCTTGATTTGTGGAAAATCTAATATAGCCATTAAACAAAGGAAATTCACAAAATTTTGCCTCTTCACTACAAGGTAGAAGTAAAGAAAATGCATTCTTGACTGACATTCAAAAATACTTGGTAAAAATAAGCACTAATTGAATATAGTTTTAAAGTCATATCCTTGACACAGTTGTTATAACAAGTCTTAGTGCAAGCCCGTACTTCAGGGGATGTTTCAAAGCAGCATGTAGACACTGATGTGAAGAGACAGGTGTATATTTTAGGTAGAGGAAGCAGTCAGGTATTTAGTGATTCATTGTCTTGGAGTCACATTGTTGGACTCTGGAATGCATTTGATCAAGCTGGACCACAGCTAACCAATCTATAAGCTCAAAGAAATAGTATCATTATTTTGAAATGTTTGATTATAAATTCTTCTTGTTGCATTTCCAATCAGTACTGTAGACTAACAGTCTAAAAATCTTAAAATCTAATCTCAAAATGTTTGAACAAATGCTGGCATATAAAAGTAATAGAGTATCATTTTTCTATAAAAAGAATGAATACGATGAATTCAGATTTCTGTGAACTCATATAGAGGATGTAAGTAGACCAAGGAGAGCAATATACATAATGACTACAATAATGTAGTCATTTCAATAGAATGACGCTTTGTGATGGCAGGGACTGTATCACATTTGAACTGCTATCCTCAGGGATTATTAGCACAGTGCCCAACATACCAGATCTTTAAAAATCCTTGCTGATTGACTGATACCAAATATTTAGCAAGAAGAACATTAAAAGGAAAGGTAAACTTTAAGTCATTGGAATGACTAATCTTGTTCCCAGAGAACATCTAATGAGGCATGCCTCCTTCCTCTTAGCAGAAAGGTGGGAGACTGGAAACAGAAAGCTGTAAAGACATCTACACTTGGCCACTGGATCCAGTGGTTTTACCTAATTGTTTTTCATTATTTTAAAGGAAGATTCAGTACTTCTGAATGGGAATTCACTGGGATGAGGGAGCGAGGTGGGGACACAGCTGGAAAGAATTACATAGTAAGAAAAAATATCAATAATGATATTCAAATGAATAGATAAAACACATTTTGTGGTAAGTGCATTTTCTGAAGTGACAATGAGTTATGCCTTAAATATTTTCCCTAAATATCCATTTTGAAAGAGAGGAGAATCCTAAGATAACTTTTGAGAAAAAGGACTGATGATGCAAACTAGGAACCAGTTTCTTTTGGTTTGCAATGATCTCCTTAATAGTCATCCACAAACATTATGTACCACATAGTGTCTATAAATAAATGATTTGCTGCCATATCTGGTTGGTTACAACACATATGGATATGAAAAAAGTACCTTGAAGTGGATTATAAACACTGTCTTTAAACTTTCTATAAAAGTCTAGATTCATAGAGCATGAAGAAACTTGGTCCCTCCTCAACTCACTCTCCCTCATCCCATATATCCTGCCTATTCCAATTCTTGTCACAACAACAACTTGTATTAATTTAGAGTTTTATAGTTAGCCAGGCACTTTATGGATACTGATTTATTTTATTCTCACAACAACCTTGGGAGATAGTTGCTATTGTCATCCCTCTTTGCCAGATCAAGAAATTGAGGAAAGTAGAAGTTAAGGGATTTGCCCAGGATCACATAGTTAGTAAATGCTTGTGGTTAAATTTGAAGTTGAGTCTTTTGAACCTCACACCCAGCCTTCTATCCACCATACCACCTAGCTGCCTTTAATTTTTAACTCTATATCTTTCATAGCCATCCCTTCTCTCCGCTTATACTTCTGGGGTCATTGTAATAGTGTAATAGCATCCTATCAGATCTTTCTCTCTCAATTCAATTCTTTCTTCCACACAACTGCCAAAGTGATTTTCCTTATGCACAGGACTTACTATGTTACTCCTTCACTCAATATATTTTACATAGCTCCCTATAGGATAAAGTATAAACTCCTAAGAAATTTAGACTTTTATGACCATTCCACCTTCCCAACTTTATCACTTATTATTCATTATTGCACCATAGTCTAGTCAAACCATTACTTGTAGTGACTTTCTTCCATGCCTGGAATGCCCTTCATCCTCACTTCTGCCTCTTAGAATGTGTAGCTTTTTTTAATGTTCAGCATAGATGCCATCTTACACATGAAGCATTTCCTGATCTTTCCTGCTACTAGTGCCTACTTCTCCAAATTACCTAGTATTTATGTCGTATGTACCTATGTATTTATATACTGTATTCCCCCATTAGATTGTAAACTCTTTGAGGGTGAGGCCTATTTCACTTTAGTCTTTTTATGCCTAGTATCTAGGACAGTACCTGGACTATAGCAGGTTATTGATCAAAATGACCTTGACATTCAACTATATTCAATAAATAAATCTCAAATAAAAAATTTTTTGTTTATTAAATGTTTTGATGGGTGTAGAGAACTCATGTTGAAAGAGTTTACTCAATCAATGAAGAATGTTAAGTATCACTTATAATCTTAGAATTTATTTAGGAATATTGGAAGATGACATGATTTGTTCAGATTCACATGGTCGGTGGGTATCAGGTCTTCTGACTATATGCTATTTTTTAGGAACGAGCATATAGTACATATACCTAATATATATACACATATATAAGTATACATTTTTATAAATTATATATATATATTAATATTTATTTATTATATTACTATGTACAAACTATATATATTATAAATATATATTATAAATATTACAAATACTACTTGTTTGATGAATGTGCTTAATTTATTTTTATAGTTTAGCTTACATTTATAAGAATGTTCTTTTCATTAAATATAAGGATTAAAATTAACCCATGCTAATTGAGTTTTGACATAATTCTAAGTTAATTGAAAACTATTTCATTGTCACCTCTTTGTCAAAAGGCAGATAGGATACTTGTTTCATCATGGGTCCTCTGGAATTGGCCTTGGTCGTTGCTTTGGTCACACTTCTTAAGTCTTTCAAGCTTACCTTTACAATGTTGTTACTGTAAATTGTGCTTCCAGTAGAATCCTTATTTTCTTATTATTTTGATTGTAAAATATCCTAAAGAGTTCTATGTCCATGGGAACACTTATTGAAGACAACTTTCTGCTATCTTCTTGTGACTTTTCTCTGCCAAATTTTCTATCTAAACTTGGCTTCCTCTTCCTGATAAATATATCCTAGACAACTCCTGCTGTTGCTCAGTCTATGAAAATGCAAGCTAATTTTAATATTAGTTATTATTAATGGATGAAATACAATTAGGAAGGTAGAGGTGATACATAGAGTTGTCTCAGTAATGATTTAATGTGAAGGAAAATGTCAAATAAAGGAATCTTTAAAAAAAAATTAAGAATACCACAACAGAAACTACCTAGTAACTCAATTTAGAGTAAAACTGATTTTTAATAGTTGAACATCTTAAATATATAAGAGACTATATGAGAAGCATTATACTGTAATAGATAGAGAGCCAGCTTCAGTCAGGAAGGCCTGGGTTCAAGTCTAAGCTACGATGAATACTGACTATGTGACCATAGTCCCTTATTATCCCAGTGCCCCCAGGCAGCAATGTTCTAAGAGATAACAGTGGAAGGGTTAATAATAGTCTGCACTGGGAGAGAAAATTAGAAGAGTTCCCTACACAAATAAAATCATAGGCCCAGACCAAAAGTATAAGAGTCTCTTCACTCTCAATATACCCAATTTCACCCACTGAAAGAAGGTCAGCACAAAATACTGAGAGTTCAGGGGTTTCCCCCCATGACAGCAAAACCAAGCTCTCAAGGACCACTGGCAGAATCTATGAGAGTTACCATTTTTCTCCCAAATGTCTCCCAAGTCCCTCTCACTTCAATCCTTGACATTCAGAGAGGCTGAAAAACTTCCAACTAAATTTATATACATGCAGTAAAACAATTCCAGTTTGCATTGTTTGCTCAGTACCTCACTAACACCTAGAACTCTCCTCCTCTTTTCCCCTCTTTATTCCTATGTCCCCTCCCCCTTTGTCAGCTGCTGTTTTACCCTGGGGAAGTCTCCAACCTGAGATTCCACTCTCCTAATTGGTGACTCTCTCCTTGGGACCATTACTTCAAGAAAAGTCCAGCTGTATATTGCCTACTCACACTTCGATTCATGCTCTGTCCTCTTCTACCTCTTCCCCAGCCCCTAGCTAGCTGCCTTGACTCTTCTCAAGCCCTCTTTCAGCTTCCCTTTATGAATAGGTACTTTAGAATGTAAGTTTCTTGAGGGTAAAGACTGTCTTGTTTGATTGTATTTGTGTCCCCAGCCCTTAACATCTCTCTCTTTCTCCCTCTCTCCCTCTCCCTCTCTACCTCTCTTTTTCCCCTCCCCTCTTCTTTTTCTCTCTCTTCCTCTCTCCGACCCTTCCCTTTTCTGAAGGGTTCACTCAAAGTATCATCAATTTTATCACTGTGAGCATTCCCTGTAATGACCCAGATTTCAGCAATTTAATAAAAGGTCATTAAGAGTTTTTATTCCCCAAAAATTCCTCATATTATGATCAATGTAGTGATAAATCTATCAGAATTTAGACAAGTTGATGCTCATGCAGTGGGCATATTATCAGTTCCATATCTGAAGGATTTCCCGTTTAGCAGTATGGCCTATATTCTGTTGGCATGGCCTTTGAGAATCCAGTCATCTCTCTCTCCTTCATGCTGGGACTTCAGAGAGGATGTGAGTGCAGGCTGAGTACTAAGCATCACTGAACATTCAGATTCCTGGTAATCCTGCACATTACACTTGAGGCATTTTAGAGACTTTCTGCCTGAAAGTCATAGTTATACACGTACACACACACACACACACACACATACACACAAACCACACACAATCTAGTACGAGACATGGAATCAATAACTTCCCTTCTAAGCACTTTTTTCATGTTCACTTTCTCTTTGCACATTCTCTACTTACTTAACCAGATGTAGGTGTCTAATAGTTAGAAAACAAGTAACGAAAAGACAATGTGCTAGCACTCTAGTAGAGTGTTTAAGTTTTCTTTAACTACATTTCTATGCTAGCATTTCCATATAAAAATTGCATCTGTAATGACTAAGTATAGAGTCCAGATCCCTGTGATTTCATCAATACAAGGAACTTTATGATGAGAAAACTCTTTTTACTAGTGAAACTCAGAACCTTTGCTGTGACCTAGAGGCTTAAAAGAGAGTTGTCTAAAGCACCTCGAGCTTAAGGGACTTGTCAGGGTCAAACTGCCTGTATGTGTCAGAGATGGACACTGAACTCAGGTGTTCCTACTTCCCAAGGAGCAGAGCTCTTCATTCACAATACCATGCCGTCTTTCACATATATGGTAATAGTGCAGATATGCATTTCTGGATGTATTCTGAGGTCATTTGAAATTCTTAAAAGTATGAAAATAACTGGCATTTATACTGTATCTTATGGTTTGCAAAAGTGCTTTACATGTATTATCTCATTTAATTCTCACCTATGAGTTAAGTACCAGGAATCATTCTACATCTTAATTTGACATTCACTAGATGAAGAAATGCAGGCTCAAAGTGATTAAGCAATTTTTTGAAAGTCACAGTGAGTATTGGAGGTAGAATTCCACCCCAAGTCTCTCCTAACTCCAAGTCCAGTATTCTTTTCACTATACCACATTCCCATCTTCTCTTCTAAGTAGCTATTCAATGCCTGAGTTTAGTTAAAGGAGTAGGTAAGAATGATAGCTTCATCTTTTCATAGTAAAATAACTCCACTCTGTCTTATTTGTTCAGCAGCAGCTCTTGTGAAGAGTTCTCAAACTAAAGCCAAGTATCTGAATTGATCCCACATGGGAAATGCAGATTCTTAGCCCACTGGAGGGCTCTCAAATTAAGACCTGCCATGAATGGCCCTCCCAATTCCCTTAAGACCAACTGACTATCTAGCAAAAGCCATTTTCATGCAATTTAGGATGAAGCTAAATGATATAAGCCATTCCCACACAAATACGTGCATACTCTCCTATTTGTACTTTTAAATTCAGGTTGGAATGAGAACAACCTACCTGACACAAGAATAATAAGTATCTTGCCCTTGGTATCCAGGAGACTGTGGAAAAATTTCAGAGTGGCTGGGATATCTTTTACATAATACAGCATCTAGAAATAAGAAAAAAGGAAAAATGTAGCAACAAAGTGATCAGACTATAGTAACTGACAGTCTCTCTTTTCGTTTCTTGGAACAAAATGTTCACTACAGAATTTTGGTTTCTAAGGTATGTAGTTTTTGTTCAAGAAAAGAGCAAAGGGGGAGGTTCTGAATGTTGCACAGAAACTGAAATATGAGACAAAAGGGAATTTTCAAGTTAGGGAGGCACTAGCTATTCAGCTTGAGGAAAAATTTTTCCAGGACACCAAAGTCCTTTCATGCCTTTAGCAAAGGAGATAATCATTAACATTTATATTGTATATACAGTATATACATAGTGTTTTTTGTATATTTTATATATTTATATTATATAACATATGTATATGTTTATATTTATCATTTTATTTATATTTACTCATATTATATATATTATAAATATATATTATATTTTGTGTATTACCTCATTTGGATATCACAGTATTATTTTCATTCCCCTTCCCTCCCTTCTTTTTTTTTGAGACTAGCTCTTTCAACCTCATTCAGACTGGAAATGCAGTGACAATCCACAGGCTGATCTGAATACTGATAATTAGCATAGAAAGTAACTTGGTCATTTTTTTCTGATATGGGCTAGTTTTCCTCTCCTTAGATAACCTGTTCACCCTCTCCTAAAGTCTCTCTATCCTGGTTCCAGTCATAGTGCAAACATCCTCTTGGTTTTAGTCTTACTGTAGGTTAGCATTCCTGAACTTAGGTGACCCACCAGTTTTAGCCTCCCTAGCAGCTGGGACCATAGGCATGTGCCACACCACATCCACTATCTATATTTTACAGATGAGGAAACTGAGGCAGTATGCTACTATGATACAGAAGCAGCTAGGCAGATTGGAGCAGTGAACCTAGAGTCAGGAAGTCCTAAGTTCAAATTCAACCTCAGATACCTATGAGCTATGTGAACCTAGGCAGTCACTCAGCCTCCAGTTAAATGACTCCATATGCCTCAATTTCTTTATCTGGAATATGTGAATACTCACAGCACAGGTATCCCAAGGTTGTTGTAGGGATACAATGAGCTAATATTTGTAAAGCAGTAAGTTGCTTTGCAAATTTTAAAGTGCTATAGAAATAGTAGTAGTGGTGCTACAAAGAGGAAGAAAAAAATAAGAAGAGGAGGAGGAGGGAGAAAAGGAGAGGAGAAGAAGTAGGAAGAATAGGGAGAGAGGAATAGTAGTGGTAGGAGTAGGAGCAATAGGATGGATAGGACGAGTAGTAGTAGCAGTAGTAGTAGAAGTAGTAGTAAAGTAATAGTAGTAGTAATAGTAGTAATGATAGTAGTAGAAAGCATTGGACTTAGAGTCAGAGAATCTAGGTTCAAATTAAGAATTTGACATTTACTGTCCAACAATGAACAAAGCACTTAAATTCTGTGGGCCTTGGTTTCCTCATTTGTAAAACTAGAGGACTAAACTAGATAACTTCAAGTATCTCTCCTTCAAATGTCTTCTGAATCAAGAAGACTATAGGATCCTAGACAAAGAGAATTTAAATGACTTTCCATGATTTTCCAGCTCATCCTCCGAATCCAAGTTTTACTGACTCTAAATGTCACACTCATCTCTGCACCATACAACTTCTCAGAAACTGGTAGAGCAGCCAAGCATGAGGAGCCATGTTTTTTCTTTTTTCTCTGTCTTATGAAAGTTGTAGTATTTCTGAAAGAAAATGGCACCAATGCAATAAAATCAGGTTCCATTTCATGGAACACTGCTTTAAAATTAAGCCCTTTGCACTGCTTCAACTGTTTGTATACAGATGCCTCTTTAAATCATAGAAAAAGTGACAGCTTTGAATGTTATTGACAGATTCTCCAGTAAATTGACTTGGGCCCAGCACAAGGAGATATGCTTGGTTTTTGGGAAAGATGTACCAGCTCACTCAACATGAATAACTTTATGTTGACCAATGGGAGAGCACTAACTGCCACCACTTCAACAATATTAAAGCATTACACTCCTTAGGATATGATTGTCCAAGAGTTCATTTGCTCTGAAGGGACCCTGCTTATGGAAAAATAGTTGAAGACTACTGCAGAAGAACCATGGGATGGCTTCTTCTCAGAACTCCTTAATTGCTGCCCTCTGACCTATTCAATGCAACTAGGTAATGGACAAAAGGCTGCGTTGAAATTAGTACACAAAAACAGAGCAAAAACAGTTCAGTCCCATAACCCAACATGAGGGCTAGACTACTTCAGAGATTACTTGGACCCTTGCCTGATGGCCCATGGGACAGCATTTTCCACTGATTTTTCTTACCCTTCAAATACTATGACAGAGGGTCAAAACAGCAAAGTCTAGATGGGCATATTACCCAGATAACAAGATCAACTAAAACAACTGTACTTTAAGAAGGAGGCACAGTATTCCTTAAACCTATCAAGGGCTTTCAGCCATAGGAGACATAAGGGAAGTAATGACCCAAAAGAACAGAGACCTCCAATTTAATTTCTGAAAGAAAAATAGAATAACACAGGTACTGAACTTGAGGGAAAATGCTCGGAATCATCAAGCTTTTTGTTCTCAATTAGAATAGATTAAGGTCACTGGTAAAATTAAGCCTCAGAAGGATTTCACTGTTCTGAGGGTTGGAATATTTCTTGTCCTCCATATATATTTCTGATAAAAAATAAATCTTCTACTTGACAGCATATTATCATAAATATATCTGTACCTGAATCATGTGAATAAAGTTCCATTTCTGAAGCTCTTTTTTCTCCGTTATTCTATTTTGATATTCAGATGATGTCTCCTGATGCCAAGCAAACTTTATGTTCTTGAGGTTTGATGCTGTGGCTACACGCTCTAAAATACAGAGAGAAGGGAGCACACTGTCTATTTCAATTGCAAATTCGGAATCCATTTTCATTTAGAATTTTAATGTAATCAAAGTTACATAGATAACAGGTATGAAGTGTATTTTTCTTTTTTATATAACTCCTGAAGGCCATTGATGTCATCTGAATTAAAAAAAAATAATATTTAATTAAATTAAAGGCACAAAGAAGGAGATAACAAGAAACAATGATGGGAATCATGGACAGGTGAAGATTGCTATTTCCTTAGATGAATCTTTTATTTATTTCTTTTCTTTATTATTTATGTGTTTTCTTTTTGCCTTACAAACATTTACAGAATATCCCCAGAGAGGTTTCCTGTAAGGAAGTAAAACAATTAAGCAAAGCCACCGATGCAGTGACTTCATCTGAAAGTGTATTCAATACTGCGCATCTGGACCACCTTCCCTACCTCTTTATTTTTAATTGTCTTTTTAATGAACAGGAATCATTTTTTTTTTGTCTCTCCAACCTTCCACCTCATTAGAAAAAAAGAGAGAGAAAAACAAATTCTTTGTAACAAATACGCATAGTCAAGCAAAACAAATTGGTGAATCTTATCAATAAAAAGCCAATCTATTTGATTCAGAGGACACAGTTGAACACAGCTTAGATTAAACAATTACATAAGATGAAATGGCTCATGGTAGAGGATAGAGAAGAATTGGATAGGGTTGAAGATTTTTGTAAATAAACAACACTTAGAGGTTTTAATATCTATTGCTTAGTTTTCCAGGGACTTGTGATCACCAGGAAGCCGGTTTAATTAGGCTTCTCTCCTAATAGCCTTAGAGCAGAACAATCAAAAAAGCCATTCTGCAAATGATTAAGGGGATGAGAGGAAGTATCACATAGTAGAAAAAAGGGACTTAGAACCTGGAAAACTGGCTTTAAATCCTGCTTCTGCTGCATGACCATGGGCAAGTCACTTTCATAACTCAGTGTCCCAGGCAGCACTATAAGACCATCAATTATCCATAAGGTATAGATTTGCTACTTACAGATAATAAAATTCCTGAGGAGAAAAGGTGGGGGAGAAGGAAGTGGAGGGAGGTGAAGCAGAAGAAGGAGAAACCAGAGAGGAGAAAGCTTAAAAGGAAAAGTTTGTACAAGATCATTCTGGTGAAAGTTGTTTTTCCTTGACAACTTGCCCTCTTTCAAATTTTCCAGTGCTTCTAGAAATTTTCTCTTTTTTTTCTCTTTCAAATTTTCTAGTTTCTAGTTCTTCATCCACTTCTATTTGCTTTTAACGATAAAATACTATACCTTTGTATTTGGCGATTTGTTCAGCACTTGGTTCAACTACGTCATTGTTAATGTGCCTTCCTGGATAGTGAGCTTGAACTTGAGAGAGAATTTGAAGGTCAATTTCCCCTGAGAGACAAATAAGAGGTTCAGTAAAATTTAAGGCAAGAAAATAAATACTAAGAATAACTTGATTTGCCTGCTTCCTTCCAGTCCCTATGATACTGGTTCTCAAAGGATATGCCAAGGACTAATCCATGAGTTTTTGCTCTATGAGTTTCCAATGACATGGCACTTGCACTTACATGAACATGTAAGAGTCTCACTCAGTTTGAATGAAATTTGCACTTGTAGTTCCATTCATAAGGCTGGAATCTCTGCCTTATGGCCAGGAATAATGCTGAGCTATGAACAACAGTAAAAGTCTAAGAACTGCTGTAATGTAGCAGTGTGGAGGCAAGTAAAGGTCTCACCACGACAGAAAGACTGCTAGCTGGTGTCTGAACCCAATGCCTGCAAAACAGCTGCAGCAATGCTGCCACAGTGATACTAGCCCAGTGGTTCTTTACACCTTCTCTATGTTCCAGATCCTTGGTAGTCTGGTGAAGATGATGGAGCCCTCTTAGAAAAAATGTTTTTACATAAGTGAAATATTCAAGACTACAGTAAAAAAAAAAAAATAAAATAAAGAGGAGAGGAGGTGGTACAGATGTATAATATTGAGTGAACTTTCAGATAAAGTCATTGCATTGGCGGCTTTGCTTAATTGTTTTACTTCCTTACAAGACACCTCTCTGAGATAATCAGTAAATGTTTGCAAAAACAAAATACATAAGTAAAACATTAAAGAAAATAAATAAATAAAATATTTATTCAAGGAAATAGCAATCTTCACCTGGCCATGACTCCCATCATTGTTTCTTGTTATCTCTTTCTCCATTCCCTTAATTTAGTTTAATATTACTTTTTAAAAAAAAAAAAATTAGATGAGATCAATGGCCTTCAGGAGTTATACAAAAAAGAAAAATGTACTTTATATTTGTCATCTATGTAACTTTGATTGAAAGAAAGAAAGAAGGAAGGAAGGAAGAAAGAAAAAGAAAGAAAGAAAGAAAGAAAGAAAGAAAGAAAGAAAGAAAGAAAGAAAGAAAGAAAGAAAGAAAGAAAGAAAGAAAGAAAGAAAGAAAGAAAGAAAAAGAGGAATAAAGATGTTTTCCCCATTTAAGTTCACGAACCCCCTGAAATTTATTCCAGGTTAAAGTCCCCTGAGACTACGAATTATTGATAAGACCAAGTTGTAGATGTGGCCGCCATAGTTGCTCTCATAGATAGCAGGTTGCCAACATGATAGGAGAGAGAGTGTGCTACTGAGTTATCTGAAAATATGAGCTAGTCATTTTGTTACCTGACTTGTCTTGTCAGTGGGAAAATACAAGAACAAGTGTTCTAAGCCTGTTTTATCCTGAGGTTCTGTGAGGGTCTGAGTTCGTCATTGTCACTTACTCAGCAAATCTTTCCACCTTTGTAACATCAAAGACCCCAGCATAAACAGGAGGGCCTGCTGTACAGGTTCTTAGATGTGCTTCTTTAAAAGGAAAGCAACTTTTGAGGGGTCAACAATCACTTTAATCAAACATATACCAATAGAGAAAATACAAACAGAGAAATAAAGACCAACAGACAGTGCTTCCAACTGTCTGACCATAAGCAATACAAACATTACAGATCAACAGACAGATCCAACTGTCTGACCATTGCATACATACATAGTTACCAGAGAGGGAAGCACTATCATCTGGGTTTTCAAAGTTTGGTGGTGGGCTCCTTAACAACTACCCAGTCTCTATGGCCAAACAAACACTTCCAATGACTAAGCCCCAAAGTAAAAGCTCACCTCAGAGTATTTTTACACTTTTCAGAATCAGACAGTATGACCCTCTGACCCATTGTCTCAATAGAAATTTACAAAAGGTATTGAGGCCTATTAGTGGGCAGGAAAGATCTTTAACTCTTCCCTCCACCCCCAATTAACCTCACATTAACATTACAACCTTTCTTTTTCAAGTTAGTAGAAGCTAATAAAGAACAGGATCCTGGTATTTGGGTGAAAGTTTGGCCTACAAGGAGCAGCATGTAGGAGGGTTAGGCCTGTACAGGGATGAAATAAGTTAAATGACTGCTTATGTAGTATGATGTAAGGGGTGCCAAGAAGTCCCTTCAGCTCACAACTATCTCCCCTTGAAGTTGTTACTGATACTTAAACTTCTACCATTTCAAAGAGTTTCAAAGAAAGAGAGACAAAACCTGTGTTTTCATTGATATAGGGAAATCTTGATGGGGAAATACCTTCTACTAACACAGGTTGGTGTCTTCTCTGAAACTCATAGTCCTGGAGAGCTGCTTAGAGCACTGACAAGTTAAGTGACTTTCCCACAGTCACACAACCAGTATGAGTCATAATGGAGACTTGAACCCAGGTCTTCATGTCTTTGAGGCCAGTTTTCTTTCTACTAAGCTTCTGTCCATATGTTATGATTTAAGAAGTACCAAGAAAAGACTTCCAGTTTAAAATAATCTCTTCTCCCATGTCTTTTTGACCCTTAAGCTTCAGACCATATGGGTTACATGTCTTTAGGACATTCACACTGATCCTTCTTAAACTGAAAGAGGAAACAAAGGAGGGCAAGCATTTATTAAGCAACTATATGCCAGGTTCTCTAAGTGCTTTACAAATGCTATCTCATCACAACAATCCTGTGAAGTAGGTGCTATTATTATTCTTGTTTTATTATTGAGGAAACTGAGGCAAACATAAGTTGTGACTTTTCCTTGGGTGACACCGCCAGTCTGTGTCTGCAAGAGTCTAAAGTCAGATTTGAACTTCAGATCTTTCTGACTACAGGCCTAGCACTCTATCCACTGAGACATCTAGCTGCTAAAAGCATAAAGGTTCCTAGTCATTAAAGTCTTGATGTGAATTAGTTTACAAGATTCTTCCCAAAGTGATAATGTACTGAGAGCAAACAGAGAAAAAGTAGCTCATAGGACTAAAAACTTTGAAAATTTCTGGGTACAGGGAAGGTTGTACAAAAAAACTCTGATATGGTAGCAAAAGAGTTAAATTGGCTATGTAGGCTGATAGGTAAGGATAATGATTGACAAAGTCCATGTAATGTGTCTTTCAAAATCACTCACTGACTTTTTCTTCTTCCTTTCTCCTCCCCTAGTCCTTGAGACTTATAGATCGGAGACTTGAGATTTAAAGATTTAGGACAGGAAGGAATTTTAGAGATTATCTGTTCCAATCTTAGAGATTATCTGTCCCAATCTCCTCATTTTGGAGACAAGATAGCTGAAGCCCAGCATGTTTTAGTGACAAGAATGGTGGGGTTGGGGGTGTGTGAAAGAAAATTCTGTAATCTGCTTTGTAGGCACAAGCATGCCAGAAACAATTTTTGTTTCCTTAAAATTATTGTAATATAAACATTTCTGCTTAGAGAGAACCAAAGATGGACAGAAGCACCCCATGACTCTGCAAATCTCAAGCATAGTCATTTTGAAGACAATTTCTTGGATTCTTGAATAAAGAATATTTCACAGCTAAGATAGAGCAAGAGCTCACAATTTCCGGTAGCCGCTGACTGAATAGCTCGCTTCCTCAAACTGAACGATAGCCAGTTAAACCTTTTGCAACACCCTTCAATCACTTCCCCTAAACCTTTCAATTCTTTTCTGACCTCCTTTCAATATTTTTCTTTTCCAACTGGTCAAAAGTGAACAAAAGGGATACTTCTATTAAATGAAGTAATGAAAGAGGCTTCTTCCTTATCCTGGGAGAATCATTACCTTAATCCATTCAAGGCATGAGAAAAGGCAATCTTTTGTATCATATCACATGGACAAGGAAGGTCTGACTATAAATCTAAGGGCACTTGTATCTAAGTAAGATAATGGACTGGGTCCACTGCTAAAATTCCCCATTCTTACTGCTCCTATTTATTCTTCTTTATAAAGGATGGCTGTCTTGAAAATGTGAAAGGATACACTGGGAAATATAGGCACTGGTATACTGACAAATATTTAATGAGTGGTTCTCTAAGGGGGAAAAATATGCATAACATACTTTTAAGCCTAATATACAACATTAGCATTTTATTCATCTCTTTCCTAAATCTAGATAACCAACAAAACAATAAATCGAGTCCTGATTTGTAGCATTTGCTGATTCCTAAAGGTTTAACGGCTACCACTGAAAATTTAACAATCAGTTCTCAGTAGCCTGTAGAAGCTGGCTCCAGTTCCCTGAATATATAAAGATGATGCAAAAATAATAGATATCAATAAAATGTTATTTTCAAAAATTCTTGCACTTTTCATGATTTAAAACAAATCTACAGAATGATGAGAAAAATAGAAACCAATATGTTTACTGAAGGACTGGGATATTGCTTCCCTTACCTTAAAACAGCAGCTTTAACGGTAGTCAATAGCAAAACCCCAAATCCCTATTCCTAAAGCACGAACAGATGAATTCTATTTTCTATTTTGTCTTTCTTTTCTGAAACTTGGTGAGTGTTTGCTTTCATGTAACTGAACTAGATATTGTGGGTCTACATGTTGCAAGATGCAAGCTGCATACACTCAGAGCCTTCATGCATCATTCACAGTCAGTCGCATCGATTTCACTATTTTCTGAGTTCAGTGGTTCCTACTAGAAATGCATTAATAGAAGATATATAGCGCATGATGCTAGAGATAGGACTGAAAGATGAAGAGTGTTCCTAAATATACCACGCCAAAGAAATAAAGAAGCTCTTTCTTAGTCGCCCTGGCCAAAGCTATGAAGTCCTTCAGCATTTATTGTCCAGACCAACTGCTGTAGCACTTACTACTTTGTTTTGTATTATTTAACTTTAAGTTCAATCACTTGTCGCCTATCTTCCCAATGAAATTATTGATATGTTCAGGTGTCCTTGAGATACTTTATACCTTTGATCATCTCTGACATCTAGCCCAGTATTAGATATATAGCAGGTCCATCAAAGAGTGAAAAGTCCCTTCAAACTGATTTTTTTAAATGGTCAGGAGTTATAGAAACATAGAATTAGGGTAAGAAAGATCAGGAACTGGAAGTTTCCCCATTAACCCTATCTAACTCCTGAGCTGATCTCTCCCTATAACTAAGCTTTCTGATCCTCTCCTGAGAGCTCTTTTCCTGCTCTCATTTTTGCTCGCTCCAGCCTTATTGCCCCCAGATCTCTAGTCATCCTTGAGGACAGTTTCCTCTACACAGTTGGGTTTGCTATGTTTGCTTGTTTGTTTTTGTGGAAACACCTTGCCATCGTTAACAAACTTTTCTTCATTAATTCAGCAAGCATTTAGTAAGTCCCTTCTTAGCAGGCAAGGAACTATACTAAACACAAGTACAAAGGCAAAAAAAATACGGTACCCAACATCAAGGAACTTGCATTCTGTTAGAGGGGAACAACAGGGGCTCAAATATGTCAGTACAGAACATATACTAAATAGACACAAAATAATTTGGAGGAAAGGAAAATACGGTACCCAACATCAAGGAACTTGCATTCTGTTAGAGGGGAACAACAGGGGCTCAAATATGTCAGTACAGAACATATACTAAATAGACACAAAATAATTTGGAGGAAAGGGTGAGTCTACTAACAGCTGGGGAGGGGGAGGGAATTAGCAAAGGCCTCTTATAAGAATGGACCTTCAGTCAAACCTTGGAGGAAGCCAGAGATACTATGAGATAGGAGAGCAGAGAAAGCATTCCAAGCATGGGGGGACAGCTTGTAGAAAGGAGTGGAAGGAGGAGTTGGAGTGCAATGTATAAGGTATCTTACAGCAAACAGGCCATTACTTTTGGACACAGATGATAAGGAGGGGTAGAGATAACAAGAAATCGGTCTGCATAGATAGATTGGTACCAAATTGTAAAAGATTTTAAAAGCAAAATACAGGAATTTGTATTTTATCTTTAGGCCAGAGGTTCCCAAACTTATTTTGCCTACTGCTCCCATTAAAAAATTACTTGTTACCCCCTTAGAAATCTAATTTTTTCAATCTTTTAATGGGTTTTTAAAATATGCATCATTTCAAAAATAAGATTTAATAATTTGTTGTAAATTTGTGGGTTTTTCCTGCATTGAAATTTTGATGAGCAACATTGCATCATGCATCTACATAGTATCATATTGTAAATAAGCCATTAAAGGCACATACTCCTGCCAATGCATGCTGGACTTCCCCACAGTGCACAACATCCTGGCGTGCCAATACCTCCTTTATTAGATTAGTCAGGGAACTTGACCACTGATCGGTTATAACTTGCATTTTGTATGTTTATTTTGAAAATAATGTAAAGTGATTACATTAGGTAAAGTCATAGGGAATGACTTTAACTGTGTTACACAACAGATGAAAGATGCGTGAACATTTTTTCAAAATTTTCTTTTCTTCTTTACTGATGCTTCCATTACCGTCTTATTTTTATTTAATGCCCCCCCCCCATTGCACCCGAGGCTACTACTGCCCCTCTCCCCATTCTTCCAGCACCCCACAGGGATGGTATCACCCACTTTGGGAACCAATTCTGGGTAATAGCATTTAACCGAAGCTTCTTATACAGAGGAGTAAATGATCAGAACTGTGCTATAGGTTTATCAATGT
The DNA here is from genome assembly GCA_023548195.1 of Bettongia penicillata ogilbyi. NCBI lineage: Eukaryota > Metazoa > Chordata > Mammalia > Diprotodontia > Potoroidae > Bettongia > Bettongia penicillata. The sequence goes on along the minus strand of JAJHZJ010000502.1, from coordinate 16,610 downwards.
GGCAGTTATGCAGAGCATTAATTGAAAAAGAGGAGAGAGAGTGAACAAAATGACCAGATTAGCAGCTAAAACACTACCCTCTAGCATGAAGTGGTGAAGACTTGTGGTAGGATGGTAGCCTGTAGGGTGTAGCACAGTGCTTGGCACATAGTGAGTATTTAGTACATGATTACTGAATGATTGATTGACTGACTGAATGGAGAGAAGGGAACATAGGCAAAGGATGGAAGGAAGTAAAATTATAAAACTTAGCAAATGCCTAGATATGGGAAGGGTAATGAGGAAGAATAAAATTCAAAGATGATGACATGGTAGTGAATTCAGGTAACTGTTAAGTATGGTGTAGTAAGATCCTTAATTGAAACAGAGAAGTAACATGCTACACTACTCCCACTTCCTCATATTAATTGAAAACTGACTTTCTCCTGAGGAATTTACCATGTTGCAGCCTTCTTTAACACTAACCATTTCCCTCTCCTACCTCCCATGTGATCTGGAGCTAGAGTCCTTCATGGGCACAAATTTCCAGAACATTATTTTGCTACCATCATCCAACCAACTCTCCTTTGAACTTCATTGCATCCAGTTATTCAAATCCTACATAATTATGGACACAGCAATGAAAAAGACTCAGTACAAGAAAAGCAATGAGAAAGAAACCATTTGGTTTTTCTCAGAGTAATTCTTCATGGCAGGAGCCGTGATATTTTATGTTGAGTCCAGTGCCCAACATGTTAGTTCTCTATAAATCACCTATAAAGCACATTACCAAAATACCAAGTTAGAGCTCATTGTGAAAGGGAAACCAGAAGCCACTAATGTAACAATTTGGGGCAATTTTAGATTAAGTGAAAAAAGGAAATCTGGAAGCATGCAAGCAGGCTTTTATTGTTCATTCTTAAGCCATCTGGGGCCCACAGTTATGAGTTCCAAAAAACTGCGTGCAAATGTAATGAATGTATGTATGTATGTGTATATGTTGTTTTTAATGGAACCATATCCTTCTACCACATGCTCACTTAATAAACATTAATTGATGATGGCAATTTGTTAGCTCTAGAATGACAAAATATGTGACCTTTCACACTTCCAGAAAACTCAAAAACCAACAGTTATTTGGGTAAACAAAAACCTTATTAAGCAGTGACACATTTGAGTGTTTCCCCGAAAGGAACTAAATCTGCAAAGGTTTATATGACAGATGGAAGGGGTAAGCAGAAATAACAATGGTTTGACTATTTTTACAATTCACCATTTCCTCTTCCCTTTCTTCCCAACCTTCGGTGAATAACAAAGCAGATTAAGTGGTACAGAGCCTACTGTCTAAAAATTAGGGGAGTGTCATGATTAAATTTAATGTGTTTTTTCATTTATTAATATTTGCTCAATATGTAGAATCACTGAAAATACAAATATATATCAATATAACCTGATAGTCTTACAGAATGTCATTCAAGTAGCCACTGTCAATTTTTAACATTCATCTCTCCCATCCAAATCACTTTATGTCATAATTTAACCTGCGGTCTTAATTGCCTAGGCTAGTTCTTTTATATGTAAATGAATGTCCTGAGGCATTTATAGTCAAATATGTGGCAGCTTGCATTATCAACAGTTTGGCATTTAGGCCATTGGAATTATTTAAACTCTCTGGGATAATTACCTTTTAAAGGCTACCACAATGTTCACCATTTAGTTTCTAATTAAACATGTTAAATAAAGAGACAGCTTAGAACAGTAGTTGCTTTGTAGAGCAGCAGAGGGCTTCTAATTTTAAAGGTTATGGGCTAGTTTTCTAGATGGAAAGGACCTTTAGGGATCATCTGACCCAATGATGTCAACCTCAAAAAGAGTGTGGCCACTAATTCATGGAGAGGGGTCTTCTGGCCACATATTGACAGGTTTAAAATGTAATATTATCTATGGTTCATTGTATTTTTATTTATTTTGCTTTTTCCCAAATATATTTTAATCCAGCTTGGGCCTTACTTAGGCCCACATTGGATACCTATGTATTGTAGTACAATCCCTTTGTACTACACATGAGGACACAGAGTCCCAGCAAGGTAAAATAATTTGAAGTTTAGACAGGTAGTAAATAAGTGGCAGAGCAGGGATTTGAATCTGGGTCTTCCAGAATTAAATCTTGTGCTCTGTCCATTGCACTAGTCATTATACCAAATGGCAGAGATGCTGTAGACTACAGGATGACAAAAATTACTCTGGTTTGAAAAAAAAAAAAGAGGGGAGGGAGGAGAAGTCTGCAAAGTGAGATAAAATAACTTTGACTCCTGGCAAAATTCTAGAATGAAATCTTAAAGGGATGGTTAATGAAAGCATAGAAAAGGAAGCAATGATCAAAAACAGCATGACTTCATCAAGGATATGTTAATCTCACATAATTGCTGTTACTGAGATGCATGCTAGACTAGATCAGGGAAGTCCATCAGTTATAATTTGTCAAAATTTTAACAAAGCATTTGATGGTCTACCAGCAGTGTGGTTGTGCCGTGGATATGGTGCCCGGGCTGGAGACCAAGATTCATCTTCCTGAATTCAAATCTGGTCTCAGACTCTAGCTGTGTGACCCTGGGCAAGGTCACTTAACTCTATTTGCCTCAATTTCCTCATCTGTAAAATGAGTTGAGGAAATGACAAATCACTCCAGTGTCTCTGCCAAGAAAACCCCAAATAGGGTTATGAAGAGCTGGACAGAACTGAAACAACAGGGTTGGTAAGCTTAGGGAGAAATATGCACACATACTTTTAAATGTAATCTGAATTATTTACATTTTCATAAGTCTAGACAGTCAACAAAACCATAAAGCAGTCCGAATTTTTAGTTCACCAGTTTCTTTAGTGCAAATTTTCACAATGAAAATTTAACAATGGGAACTTTGATCAGAGCTGCTTCGAGCACACTCCAGCAGCTAGGTCGTTAACATAAGGCAGAAAAAGGAAGATGAAGGAAAGCCTGGGAGAAAGATTTATTATTAAAATAGTCTCTTAAATAATCCCATTTCCTTAACCTTTCCTTAAGAGGGTTTCTAATTATCTTTGTGATTTGAGCAAATTAATTAACAAGGTCCTAATCTATGAAATGGAATGTTTTGACAAAGTGGAATCCTAGATTCCTTCTGGCCCTTAACAATCAATGTAACTCTTTTGTGGGACAGAGGGCTTTCCCAAACAGTGGTTTTTAGCTTGTGGACACAACCTTAGGATTCTTGCAGAACTGGGTGACTGAGTTAAGTTATCTGGTTTCTCTGATGCTCAGTTTTGTCATTTGTTTAAATAATATCTGGCCTATCTTATAGGTTGTTGTGAAGATGAATTAAGAAAAAGTAAATGAGAGACTTTAAAATTATTTATTAAAGTCATTATTAGCAACTCCTGGTGAGAAAACCCTTTCTACCAAAGATGACATGAAGATTTATAGTCACAGAGTTGCCTGAGAGCAATGAAAAGTGAACTAACTTGCTAAGGTCATTTAGTCAGTATATGTCAGGTCTTGAACCAAGGTCTTTTTGGCTCTGAGGCTAGCCCCCTATCACAAAGTAATATTGCTTTTTTAGAATATAATAATTACTATTGTTAGCATTAGTTTGTAGTCTATAAAGCCTACTGCAAATCGGAAAGACTGGTGAATTCATGCTTACTTCATTTCACCACATCATTTCAAAATGTGTGTGAATTCCTTAGATTTTCCATCTGGGTCGAAGGAAGGAGAAGATAATTACTCGGGTACATGTTGTATTCAAATTATTCTTTATCTAGTGCTTATTACAAGTCTCAACCTAGACTATTTCTAGGATTTGGAAGGACTGTAGAAAATAATTGAGAATATAAGTGTGGAACCAGAAGATGTATAATCTGATTTGGCCTGCAGTGAAAAATGTATCTGTCTCATATGTAGGTAGTATATTCTTTTCTTGGTATTTCAGTATTGATGTATTTTGTCAATGTGGAAAGTTGGCAGCAGAATATTAAAATGACTATAGAGTCCAAAGGGAAGAAGGGTAAATAAACATTCAGAGTCAAAAGAGCATTGACATTTGCTTTCAGATATCTCTTGGCATTTGCCTCCTGAAAACTTCTGCCCTGAAGTTGTGAAAATGAATGAAGCTGTTGGAAGATACTAGCCACAAAAATGCCTTATGGAATGGAAGCATTAAGAAGATGGCGTAGATGGATTTAAACACAAAAGGCCAGCTAAATTGACAGATTAGGTACATCAAAGAGATATTTAAAAATTTATAAATATATTTGTATGTATACACACATACATATTTCTAAAACCTGGATTTTATCTTTATTTTAAATTTATAAATGGTACAATTTGCACATTTGTTTAATTGTCATGGAAGTATATACAAAGACCAAGGAGAAGATTCTGAAGCATAAATACTATATTTTCAAAAATCTAAGTGTTCAGTTTACCTTAAGGACTATAATGATATGTTGGCTCTCTCTTCCCTAGATTAATTGCTTCAAAATTGTAAACTTTAAGGCCTCTGAGTTCCCTTCCAGCTCTAGACCTATATTCTATCTATCTATCTATCTATCTATCTATCTATCTATCTATCTATTTATCTATCTATCTATCTATCATCAATATATCTATCTGTTTTTCTAGCTACCTATTTATCTATCTAAAATATATGTATATATGTGTATATGTAATAAATAATGCATACATGTCTATTATACACACATATGTGAGTTGTATCAAGAAGAAACTTGTGGTTGTGAGCATGGTTGTCTTTACACGAGTACAGAACCATTGGGAACTCTACATCCCCCAATAACAGTTCATCTACTGAGAAATGACTGAAACATTTCAGCAGAGCTTTATCCAATTAGCTTAAGATTGTGGCACCAGTTCAAAACAAATTATTCATGAGGTTAATTGCATAACAGTATCAGGCATTTGGGGCAACTAGGAGGTGAAGTGGATACAGTATCAGGTCTGGAGTCAAATCTGGCCTCATATACTTACCACCAATATGTTCCTGGGTAAGTCATTTAACGGTTTTCCACAATTTCTTCATTCAAAAAAAGGAGCTGGAGAAGGAAATAGAAAACCTTTCCAGTATCTGCCAAGAAAACCCTAAATGAGGTCACGGAGAGTCAAACATGACTAAAAGCAGCTAAAATCAGTCATTTACAAAGTAATATGCATAAAAGATCTGAGGTTTTGATGAGAAAGAAGTAGGTATGGAAGGGGAAGGTTGAGGAGAACATTGAGTACCTGACTGAAAACAAAAACACCATTGAAGGTTGAAAAGGTACAAGGATGTTCTAAATCGGAAACTCCAAGATATACTGTGCTCCTCAATTCTGACTATTGAGTATACAAGGTCCTTTATGGGCACAGATGATATATTTTTAAAGAAAAATTCAGAACCACTAGAATAAGGCTTTCATGAAGATATATTTTTTTAAGACTTTGTATTTCCCTCGGCCCACCACCTTGGCTTCCCAATATACCTGTTGATTTTTCATATTAAAAATTTCCCTTTGTTTCTGGGCTTTTGTTGTTGAGTGTGATAGGCCCATCCAACTTCTTTTCTCCCATTCACAACACTGAGAGGCTTTACTTCAAAGAAGACAAAATTGTTCCACAACATGATGAACCTGTGCTTTGCTGACATGACTTCCTGATCATCTAGTGACATAAAAATTCCCAAGACATGTATAGTCTGGGCCTCTTAAACTTAGTGGGAGCCTAAGATCAGAAAAGATCATTCTCTGAGGACCTCCTTACAAGACCAGTGTTTCCAAATGGAGATGAAGGAAGTTTAGTCCAGTTTAGCTAAAAGGTCCCTATATACTCACAGCATATCCTTGTTGTGTTATGGCAAAATAAATCTCCTTTTGTTAACTGTTCAAAGACTTGGAGTGACCCATTTCAAAACAATACTGAAACTTAATTAAGAGGGTACTGTAATAAAAGCCACACCTAAACCTTGAGGTACAACCTAAATGGTGTTTTCTTGTTTTCTCCAGCCATCAATTATCATATAACTAAATGATATCCCTAGCTGCTATACAGAGTGTGCCAAAACACTTACTCAGGTTAATAACTTTTCTTATCTTTAATACTTTATTATTATTAATAGTACTTCTTTAAACCATATTATCCTGTTCTACCTTTCAGCGCAGTATTTACCTATCTCAAGGATCAATGGTTTCAGGGTATGGATACAAAAAAGTTCCAGTCCCAGCTCTCCAGTCTTGTGTGATCTTGAGCAAGTCACACGTTCTCTGCTTCTCACTTTCCTCACCTTTAAAATGAAGGAATTGGATTCCATTATCTATCTCTGTTATTTCTCCCATCTTCAAATCCTAGGATCTACCTCACTTCGAATTTCAATCCTTTCAATCCTTTCACATCTTAGTACACGGATGGTATTCATGACTTGCTGTGGGCAAAAAAAAAAAAAAAAAGTCTATTGTTCATTTTTCTGGGGACTAATCTTTCCTAATTTACCTAGGCTGCTTCTCAGAAGGCACCTACATGGTTCCTTGCATAGCAGTCTTACTGGACCAGCAAGCAACAATGAATTGATAAGCACCATGCCAAGAACTGGGGATACAAAAGAAGCAGCAAAAATCTGGCTGCTGTCAAGGAGCTTACATTATAAAGGTGGAGACAATATGAATAAAAATAAGCACATATAAGATAAATTCAGAGTAGACAGAATGTAACCTTAGATGGCAAGGCACCAGTAGCTAGGGAACTGGGAAAGGTCTCTTGCAGAAGGTAATGCTTGAGCTGTATTTCAGAGGAAGCCAGCAACGGGCAAAGCTTTCAAGTACCCTGGTTCACCTCCTTATATAATGATGCTGTCAGAGGAGGATTTTGCTGGATATTAAATATAATCAGTGGACAGAAGAGAAACAGCTGGGTCCAATAGTAGAACATAATTAAGAAAACTCGTTGTGTATGTATAACAAGTTTAGGTACATTTGATCTTTAAAAATTCTCAAAATTAGGAGTACTTTAGGCTCTAAACTATATCTACTTAATGAAGTCATTTCCAATGGGTTACATAGTGACACTGCATTAGAACTCTTTATATAAATGAGTAAGTATCAGTATCTTTCCTACAGGACAAACGCTACTCTTGCCTTTGTCCTCTTCTCCTATTATAGTTTCATGTCATTAAAGCTATTTTTATTCCCTTTGAGTTATAAGAGATGAGGAGCTATTCTGCAGAGTTTAAAAGCTGTCCAGGTGTTTAGGTGACTTAGTCTCTAACTCGGTATCACAACTATTTAGGAGTTAAATGAGTCATATACATGGGGATCTGGGAAGGTTACTTTTCTTCACCTTGCAGACTGAGACTTTTAGCTTGCTTTTGCCCAGAGTTACATATTTATTCCTGTTATATATAAACACCACTGAGTCTTCTCCTTACTCCCAGATTCCCAGACCTTTTTTTTTTTAATATGTTGGGTCCTTACATATCTCCAGATCCCTTGGCCTTTCTCTCTGTTAATCCTGTCTCACTTTAATAATATTAGAAATTCTAAATTAAATAATTCTAATTAAAGTGAGACAAGGTTAGTATAGTTTTAAAAATGAGTACAAGACATGAAATCAAGAAAACCTCAGTTCCCACCCATAAAAAGGAATTAGATAGAAAATTGTTAATAAACCAGAATTCAACAGTATGCTGTTTACAAGAGACACATTTGAAACAGAAAGATATACACACAGTTAAAATAAGAGGCCAGAGCAGAATCTATTATACTTCAACTGAGATTTAAAAAAAAAAAAAAAAAAGCAGGGATACTAATCTCAGACAAAGCAAAAGCAAAAATAGATCTAATAAAATCTAATAAAAATAGATCTAATTTAAAGGGATAAGCAGGGAAACTACATTTTGCTAAAAGGTGGTATAGTCAATGAAATAATATCAAAAATTTTATAGCAAGCTTCTCAGAAAATGGACTCATTTCTCAATATGTAGTCAATTTCTCATTGACTCAATATGAGTCAAATTTATAAAAATAAGAGCCATTCACCAATTGATAATAGTGAAATGATATGAACAGACAGTTTTCAGAAGAAGAAATAAAAGCTGTCAATAGTTATATGAAAAAATGCTTTAAATCACTAGTCGATTAAAGAAATACAAATTTAAAAGAAATTCTGACATACCAACTCATACTTATCAGAAATGATGAATGTGGGAAAATAGGTACAATAATGAATTGTTGGTGTAGTTGTGAAACTGAAAACAGTTTGGAACTATGCCCAGAAGGCTAAAAGACAAACAATCAAAACAAAGAAAACAAAAACTCAAAAACCTGTGTATACCCTTTGACCCAGCAATATTATTACTAGAATGGGAACATTTAGCTTGGAAAGGATAAGTCCATGATCAGTCCAGCACTCTGCACCACACATTGCCTTCATCACTCTCACATCCTATCTGTCTCTTCTCCTTATAATTACATAGTATATTAAATGCCAGTTGTTTTGCTGTGAGGGTACATCCATGAAGTTTTACTGTGTTTTAAGTAGATGGAAAACAGTATTGGTTATCAGAAGGGTCATAAGGTGTATAAGTCTTCAGTAGTAAGTGGACCGTTGCTACTTCTGATTTCATTCCTCCCTAGGACTCCTTGCCAAGTCTGATTGTCTGAGCCTACTCTAGCATTAATTCACCCAGAATTATAAGCTTGTCTTCTTTTGAAACATTGATGATGAAGGTTTCCACGTCTGCATAAATTTTTTTTCTTTGAACTCATCAAGGTTCATCACGAAGGGGAGCATAGGCATTGATGATGGTTGTGTAACATTTTCTTGCAAGTGCCATTTGCATTGTCATGGCCACATTGTTCAAATGCAAAACATATGCTTGCCAAAAGACTGTTTTATGGAGAACTCACACAGGGCAAGTGACCACATGGTGGTCAAAAGATGCAATACAAGGACACTCTCTAGGTCTCTCTTAAGAACTTTGGTACTGATCGTGTGCCACGTATGGCACAAGACCACTCAGCATAGTGTGTCTACTCAGAGAAGGTGCTGTGCTTTATGAGCAAAGCAGAATTGAAATAGCTCAAAGGAAACTCAGGATGCTATCCTGAGTATCTATCCCAAATGTTCACAGGGCTATTTGTGCCTGATCTGTGGTAGAGCATTCTGATCTCATATTGGTCTGATCAGCAGCAATCAGATACATTGAAACTTGACTCTAGCATAGTAATATCATTTTGGTCATCTCTGAGAACACAGGAAAACAACCAATCAACCGCTCCTAGATCTGTACTCCAATATATGTGTATATTATATATATATATATATATATATATATATATATATATATATATATATAATATTTAAAGTAGCTCTTTTGGAAGTGGCAAAGAATTGCAAATTGAGGCGAAGTCCATCAACTGGGAAATAGCTGTAAAAGTTATGGTATATGATTGTGATGGAATACTGTTTTGCTATAAGAAATAATGAGGGGAGTGGTTTCAGAAAAACCTGGAAAGGCTTATATGAACTGATGCAAAGTGAAGTGAAGAGAACCAGGAGATCCTTGTACACAGTAACAACAATACTGTATAGCAATATTATAATAACTATCAACTCTGAAAGACTTACTCTGATCAATACAATGATCCCAGACAATTTCAAAAGACTCATGATGAAAAATGCTTTCCATCTCCAGAGAGAGAAGTGATAAACTCTGAGTGCAAACTGAAGTATAGTTTTCTCACAATATTTCTCGCTTTTTTGTGACATGGAAAACATAGGGAAATAGGTTTTGCATGATTTCACAGTTTATAATGGGTATCATATTACTTGATTTCTCATTGGATATGGGAGGAGTTGAAGGGAAGAAGAAAATTTGGAACTTGATTTTAAAAAAATATTAAAAATAAATAATAAACTAAAAAAAAAGAGGGATGGGGGCGGGGAGAGAAGAAGAGAGAAGAAGAGCTGATATATGCTTACTAGCTGCGTGACCCTGAGCAAATCACTTAACCTCTTTGTCCCTCAGTTTCCTCATCTGTAAAGTGAAGATATTTAGCATCTCCTTCACAGGACTGCTATGAGGATCAAATGATTTAACATATGTAAAACACTTGTGGAACCTTTATATGCCAAATAAAATGCTCGCTATCACAATTATTTTTATTACTATCTTTTAAAATAAAGGTGGTAGATTATCTCTAGCTTCCTTTCAAGTTCTAAAATTATATGAACTGTATAATGTATATAACTACTATTTACTTCAAATAATTCATTAAGAATATGACATTTACATACTTATACACAAGTCAAAAATAGTTATTGGATGTGATGGTACTTGGTGAAACTGGGTTTAGAGTAAAAGGATGTGTATTTGAATCTCAGATCTTCTCTTACCAACACTGTGACTTTGGGCAAGTCACTCAATCTCTCCAGGCCTCAATTTCTTCATCTACAAAATGAGGGAGTCAGACTAAATGGCTTCGAGCTATAGATCTATGATCATATGATCAGTGACCTCATGTTTATTCATACATATATGGGTTATACTAAGGCATTGAGCTCAGTCCCTCAAAAGGCAAATAAAAACCAGCAGAAATCTGAGTATAGTGAATTCATCTGAGATGTACCTCAGTCTATTCCTTATAAAGCCCTCTAGCAGCTGGACATAAGTAGGGAACAGCAGGGCAGATAATATGGCTCTTCTTAAAGCAGAGCCTAGAGTAATAAGAAACCATAAGGCATTATCCCCTTCTGGGATTTTCCCTTCTAGGCATAAGTTTATGTACAGTAATATTACAGCATCCTATCCTTCCCAGGAAAGTCCATGGGCTTTTTCCCCCATCTCTCTAAACCATCAAGTACATAGATAATATTCATTAAATGGTGAATAATAATGAGGTTACACAGGGCAGTTTTATGTTAGGAATTAGGATTCAGGCCATTTCAGAAAAGACATTAAAGGAGATTTAGGCATATGGAATAAAATAATTCTCAATATCTCAAAAGATGTGTTGAAATTAAAATAAAATGAAGAATCTGAGAAATTGAAAGAATTTTGAATAATGACAACAATAATAAGACATTTTGTTTCAACTCTTTAAAAAGTAGGACTTCATACTTCCCAGTTTAGACCCTATAAATCCAGCACTTTTTAAGTTTCTGCTGAAGATTTATTTCCCTCCTGATCTATTACCTTTGTTTTTCTCCCTACATACACAAAAGGAATGGACTTTGCACACCTTGCTACATTAGAAAGTATAATCTATGTACCACAGTACCTGCTTATCTGTAGTGTTTTATTGATGTGAGAGATTACTTGAAGGCCACATAAAAAGGTTATCATTGATTTCCTTTCTTTAGGATTGCTCAAGGCTCTAGCTCTTGCTTAGCTCCCAAAAAAGAGTTGCTGAACACCTTTGTAGAAAGCCTTGCTGTTTCTCTCAACTAGTGCATCTATTTTGATTCTACCTAAGTAGAGTTGGCCAGCTAATATTTTTTTAAGTTCTTGAAATAAGAAGTTTTACCAATTCTTGGGATACTTCTCCTTAAGCCAACAATCAGTTTAACACGCTGGCAAAAAATAATATTTTTCTAAGATCTCCTTAATTTAAGACATGTCCACACTTCTTTTAAAAGCACAAAGTATGTGGAAAATAACGACTAATTATGAGAAGATACCCATGTTGCCCCAAGTACCTAGCTTTTCTTAATTTGCTCTGACCTGAGCATGAAGCTCAGAGTTGATACATTTGAATGTAGCTGGATGTCAAATGCATTTCCAAAAAATTTTCTCATAGAATATTTTTTTCCCTATATGGTTCATAAACTTACAAATGGGAGATGCTCAATAAACATGTGTTGTTATAGATGATGGGGTTTTAGCCAAAGTAGTAAAGTCAACAATTCACTAAAGTGGGAGTTTTAATTTTATCTTTGTGCTGTGAACTTCTTTGGAAATCTGGTGAAACATATAGCACCCTTTTCAGACTAATGTTATTAAGCACAAAAAATAAAATACAAAGGGTTACAAAGGATATCAATTATACTGACAAACAAATATTTGTCCCTCTATGTCTCTATCTCTGTGTATCTGTCTGAACAATTAGATATGTGGCATAGTGAGTAGAGTATTGCCCCTGAAGTTGAGAAGACCCGAATTCAAATTTAACTTCAGATGGTTACCCTGTGTGACCTTGGGCAAGTCACTAACCCTATACTTAACCCTCAATGTCCTCATTTGTAAAATTGAGATACTAATAGCATCTCCCTCTCAGTATGGCAAGGATCAAATGAGATAACATATGCATACTTACATATGTGTATATATTTCTTCTGCATTTCAGTTAATGGACTTCAGGCTAAGACTTCCTGAAAAGGGCTTGTTGATCACATGCAAACTGCAAATACCTTATAAACCAGAGATTACGCAGGCTATAAAAGACACCATTAAAGAGATGTATGATTGGGGAAAAAATAAAAGATGGAATTGGTCAATCAATAAACATTTATTAAGCGACTTTACTTAAGGATAAGTAAGCATTTACTATGTGCCAGGCAGTGGATATAGAGACAGACCTTGCACACATGGTCAGCAGGTACCAACAGCGACAGATGATGAATGGAACATCCATTTGCTCTGTAGCTAATCATACGATATACAGAAAGCACAAAGAAGGTTCCCAGGATGTTGGGTGGATTCTGAGGAAACTTGTGAGTGTACATGAACTACACTCATATAGATCTGGGGTGGGCTGTGTAACCTGCTGCTGAAGGGATCGCATATTCACTGAATGTCCAAAAATACTGCTATGATGAGATCGTAGATCAACAGAGACTTCAGAATGTTTTCTTTCTTATACTTGCCAAAATAATCCAAAAAACAAACGTAAAACAAAAACCATGCATCACATTTGACTCAGGTAGTCACCAAGGAAAACGAAATCTGTTTTTGTAATAACTTGACTTCTTACAGGGCATTTCTACTGCATCTGATTCATACCTTAGGGGAAATTAAGTTACAGCTCTAAGTCACCTAAAAGGTCATTCATATCACACTTGGAGGAATTCATGCTATTAATATAGTGTTTTAATTTCAGTCAGGCTCAAATTTCTTGCAATTGTTTCTCATGTTCTTTGTAAGTGGTATATGTTAGCTCCTAGATACAACTCTAAGGGACTGCAGCAATAGGCAAATATTCCTTACTCCAGCTAAGCTTAAGAGCATCTGGTTAAATGAACATCAGGAATTCAATTAACTTTGTATTAAGAGGTCAATTAAATTGGCCTTTGTATGGATTGTTTTTAATTACTTTTCCTTGTAATCCTTTCCCCCCCTTGTCTAAGCACCAGCGAAACTCTGATATGATATTCATAGTGCCTGTTTGGCCTATGTAACTTATATGCAGAACACATAGGAAATGCTGGACCTGGTTCTAATAAACTGATTAGACAATTAGTAGCTGTGAATTCTCTCAACCCAAGAAGTCAGTCATCAGCAACAGATTATTTTGGCCACAAGCTTTTGGAAATTTTCCTCTGTAGCAATGTCCTTTGTTCTTTGTTCCTAGAATTTTTCTTGAGTCCAAGTGGCACTTCACCTGCATTTTGTTTTCTGGGTCATGAGTGAGATTTCTCTGGCTTTCTTGTGGCTAGACCTTAAACCACTTTCTGTCAAAGAAAAGCCAATCTATTCCATTCCATAAAGGACTAGAGGTGATTTTAGTGGTAATGTGGTCCTACATGTAGCCCTAGGTAGTATACATTTACTAGATTCAAGCTAGGAGTATGAGATAAACTTGTGGATACCAATATGAAAAAGAATAAAAAAATTAGATATGATGCCAACATCAATTGATTAACATATATTTGTTGAGAAACTACTATGTTCATGGTATCTGTATATTTGAAAATAGAAAAGGGACTATTTTTTAAGCCTTTTAACATTCAGTGTGAGGCTGATTGTTAGGATACAAGAGACAGAGACAGAGAGAGAGACACAGAGGCAGAAAGAGAGAGAGAGAGAGAGAGAGAGAGAGGAGAGAGAGAGAGAGGAGAGAGAGAGAGAGAGAGACAGAGGCAGAAAGAGAGACAGAGAGAGAGAGAGAGAGAGAGAGAGAGAGAGAGAGAGAGAGAGGAGAGAGAGAGAGAGAGAGAGAGAGAGAGACTGAGATTCTTTCCAAGTCTGGACTGGTCAGACAGGAAGAAAGCTTTAATTTATATCAGGATATATTAAATTTAAGACATTACCACATGAGATTGGCTAGAAGAGCTGTGAGTCACTGACTAAGTGAGATTTTAGAATTTCCTTCTAAGATATGTTTAAATAAAGGATATAGAGAGCTATCTTTTCAGAATGGATGGTGTGCATCTTTGGTACCAAGTTAAGGATATACCTGAGGTAGCTTCTTAAAGTACCTTCCAGCCCTATGATCATTTGGGAAAATTGCACAAAACACAGTCTTGGTACATTTGTCATGTATAGATTAGGATAATAAAAGTATATCTATTACTATATCATTATAGGTGGTATGAATACTAGTACAAAGGCCTATTAATTGAAGTAGTTGTAGTATCATTAGCACTATTAATGATAATACATCGTTGTATTAAGTATGTGACTTTACCAATGTGAGAATTATCTTAGCTCACAGAAAGTTAGATCACACCCCATCTCTATTTTAATAGTCTCAGAGACTGAATTAAGTTTCCAGGAGATTAAATGACCTGCCTATAGTCAAGAGTCCTAAGTAGGGTTTGAAATCAAGTCTTATTAAGTCTCAGTCCAGCACTCTATTATTTCAAATTGATTCATTAATGAAGATAACAATGGTTTCAATCTCTCTTTTATTTCTTCTGTTCTTTCATTCATTCATTCTTTCCTTCTTTCTCCTCCCTTCCTTTCCTTCTCTTCCCTTCCTTCCTTCCTTCCTTCCTTCCTTCCTTCCTTCCTTCCTTCCTTCCTTCCCTTCCTTCCTTCCTTCCTTCCTTCCTTCCTTCCTTCCTTCCTTCCTTCCTTCCTATATCTTACTCTATTTTATCATTACTATATGGACTCTTGGTAAGGAAATTCTCTTTACCAACACAAATAAACAACTATACTTAGAAAGCTGTCTTGACCACTGAGAGGTGAAGTATGCTGTCAAGGGTGACAGGACTACAACCTAGATCTTTCTGGCCCTAAGACCAGCCCTCTGTCCACCATGCTAAGCTGACTCATTATCATCATCATCATCATCATCATCAAGAGAAAGAGAAAAAAATAATATTAATTCAATCTGCCTAATGAGGAAAAAGAAAAGGAATCACTATGGCATTAACAACATTTCTATTGAATATAACCATGGTTCTTTGCAGCACAATATGCAAATCATAAAACACAAATCTTTATTCATACCTGCTCCACCACCTATGCTTAGAATGTTAATTTCTGATTTTGTGTCTCCAATCCTGAAAATAAAAGACATTTCCATATTTTAAAATGGGTGCTAGGTACTGTGGAAAAGCTGATCAAAAAGTTTAGTTGTAGATGACACGTTTCCCCCCACCCCCGCAGAAAAGAAAATGGAACAAAATCTGTACAACTGAGAATAAAAAAATGAACAAAAACTTTGATATTTGTCTCCCCCAACAACTCAGTCCCACAAACATTAATTAAGTGCCTCTGGGTAAATCACTGTACTAAGCAATGAGGACCTCAAAACTAACCAGTCCTTTTCTTCAAGTAAGATTGTACATCTTTGGAGACAGAGAAGAATTTGAAGAGGCATTTGTATATGATAGAAGGACACAACCGAATATTTCTTCCAGAAATGGTATTCCTGAAATTTTCCTATCTGGCTTTGGACAAGTCCCTTTGCCTCTCCATGTCAATTTTCTCATCTATAAATTGAGAGAAAAGGAACAGAAGAATATGTGTGGCCATGGGAAAGGAGAATTAACAGTGAGAAGAAGGTACCTCTCCCTGGTTCATAGGAATTAAGATCAAGAAACTGTGACTGACATCTCATGAATTGCTATTGTTTATATATGTTTTTAAATAAAGCAAGAGCATTCAACAAGATTCTTCACAGGTTGCCTTCCTTTATTCAAAACCTACTTCAAACTTCTCTCCCAAAGAGACTTCCAGTCCAAGTATCCCTTTGCTTTATATCACCTGACTTTTTAGCGCAAACATGCACATTGTTTTGGAAAATTCTTTAGTTTTTTTGTTTGTTTGATTTTTTTTGAATCTGGACTCCTGTTGTGTATGCCCAGTTAGAATGGACATCCAATGAGGATAGGCACTGTTATCTTTTATTTTCTTTGCATGAATAGCCCCCCTGCAAATTTCATGCACACAATAAATAAAAAACCAACAGATAAATAAATAGACAAATAAATGAATGAACAGCTAAACAAGCAAACAAATAAATAAATGAATAAGCATCTGGTATCTCCATGCAGTCAGTAGATCATCATTGGGTTTTGAATGACAGTATCAGGCCCGTTCCATATCATATTGTATTCTATACCCTCCTACCTTTATAACCTTGGGCAAATTACTTAACCTCTCTGGGCCTCAGTTTCCTTGAAAGTTAAATGAATGAGTTGGACTAGATGACTTGGAAGGTAC